>CM030007.1:46816739-47539239 GCA_017639485.1 Pluvialis apricaria
CCAATTTGCAGGTCTCCTAAGTTTCCCACTCTACGGTATTGTGCAAAGAGTCATGTCTGGAAAAAAACCCTGTGCCACTCACTTTGCTGAGAGCACTAGGCGGCTAATACTGGTGTTGTCAGTGAGAACATTTTGGTGCAGAATCATGTCCAAGCGTCAAGAGTATACCACAACTATTTTGTGAGAATGAGAGAAGGAGATGAGCACATTCTTGAATCTTTTGAAGTGGGTAAAATGTTCATCTACCTGACTTGCAAAAAAGACTGGGATGCAGCTGAGTCATGAGCAGCAGACTCTGGTAGTTACACTGGGTTTCAGGGTTGAAGAGTGAATCACATATGAATTTTATTTACTTTGAAACATATGTAGAATAAAATCTGAGGATGTTATTTTTTACTTGTTTTCTCTCTGCTTTGTGGGCTGGCACTGCATTGCAGACTGAAACATCTGGTGTTTGTTTCGTGGCATGTATGGGAGAAAAAAAGAAAGCAGAGACAGAGTATTAGTATAATCCAGCGGTGTCATTCAGAGAGTTGGAAGATGTTTCCTAGTCCTTTCTCTCCAGTCACTGTAGAAGCATCCGTTATCACCAGCCCAGGACAGATCTCAACAGCCATGAGAAGCAGTATCCAGCCCCAAAAGAAGCCCTTGCAGAGGTATGTAAATCACAGACTTCAATTTCGCATAATACTCCCTAATTCACATTGAATAATAGATCCCTCAAAAAGCATCAGGAATGCGGTTTTAGTGTCTCAGTGGATACATAAGAATCAGTACACCTCTACGAAGATGATGGGAAATCTATATGCAATGGATAATGCAAACTTCAGTTCACAATGTGACCCAGAAGCCATAGGTTGGTCTCTTTTCAGGGCAATAAGACACTTTGTAGAAGGCCCAACAGCCGGGGTGCCCAAGCATGCAGGGACGCAGCACTGGTGCAGGCTGAGGTCAGCACACCGGAGCAGGACAGCCCGATGTGACATGTTTCAGATTGTATGGTCATATAGTTGACCCGTACCTTCTCTGAGCAGTTCTGTGTTCCCTGCACAGTGTGTGACTGGCCTCACACACTGCATGTGCAGCATAGGCTTGTTGTGGACCGTTTCTCTGACTAGGAAAGTACAGGCCTTCAAGGAGCTCTGTGTTCCGCCCCTCCAAGTTCTTAAGACAGACTGGCATCTTGCCTTCTGTGGAAGTACAAGAGGGACAGTTTCCTAATTTCATTTTCCCTTCCAAATCTTGCTGGATTTCTTTATTATGCCTCTGATTCTTCTCAAAACTCAAAAAAAAAGGTACATGTATGTTGAGAGATTAAAACATGTCTTAATAAACATTATGAAAATTACCTTGGGTTGGGAATTTGATCAATAACAATTATTACAGAAATAAAAACCAAAAAAATGACTTAATACAGTGTCAAGATAGTACCCTGGAGCAGTATGGGGGTATCCTGCACCCAAACAGTCATTTTGTTCTCACAGGTCTTCCTCTGATCCAGCCATCTCACTGGTGTCCTTATGTACACAGTGGGCTAGCAGAACAACTAAAGGTTGCTTAGGAGAGATGAATTATTGCCACAAACCCACTTCTTGGCTCAAGAGATTACAACCTCCTAAGAATCCCTTCTCCAGAAGAAATTGGCAGCTGGTAAATGACAATCTGTGATTTTTTGCATTTATAATTTTATATTTATAAGAGTGTACAAAAATGTTATCCATATTATCAACCCTTATTTTAACTTTAAATAACAGAATACTTTTCAAATTACAAATGTGTAAGCAATAAGATCTTGCTAAAGAACACATCTCTTCCATCAATTTTAGATGACAGAATAAGTTTCTTAAATTTTAGATTTTAACCAAAAAAGGAAATGCTTAGCCAGACGTTTCTTTTATTTTCTTTCAGCTTAGAACAGAATTGTGACTGAATCATAGATCCATGAAAGTATAAATTTGCAATGAAAAGTTTGAAACCTCTTTGCATACAGTTGCTATAAAAGACTAGCTTGAGTGTAGATGTTGAACAAGGGTCATCAAGATTAAGATTCAAGAAATGTAACTTTAGGCATATAAAAATTCACCATCTAGGACTCAATTCAGTTGCTCACACGTAGATATCCAGTAACATCTGAGTTGTGCTAGGGCATCCAGACATGTGGATTGGCTGGCAGATTTGGGACAGGACCTAAAATAGACCCTCACTATTGTATGTGGCAGCTAGAGAATAGGTAGGATACTTTGGCTGAGGACATCTTGAAGGTCACTAGATGCCCATGTATGGGCAAGTGAATTGAGCCCTTGCAAAGTTACATTTTAGCACCAATTTCTAAAATGTGGACTAAAAAACTGTAATAGGGGAGAGGACTGGAGCAATTCACTTTGTTAGTCACTATTGTTACTGATTTTCTTGTTGCTGGTTACCAATGCACTGCAGCTGCCCAAGATATACAAATTGTAGATGGGATTTATCTCCTGAGCTTCCTAAATTAAGGTGATGATGCATGAAATGGACATCTAAGTCAAGACCTCAGAGTCAATGGAGAAGTATTCAGTTGCCTAAGCATTAGGTTTCATTTTGGATTTTGTAGGGTATCCTGTCTAGCCTGCAGGTCTCCTAGGATTGCCAAGCATGAGGCTAGTATGTTTGATACATTACTGACAACTGACCTGCACCTTTCTAAAGTAACATCTGAAAATTTTGCAGGGTAGTCTGAGGTGCTTAAAGTGACTTTTGCTACTCTATTTAGTCACCTGTATCTCAGCTGTAAAACCTGGCTTCCAGCTGCTCCTTCAGAAAGACAGAAAGTCTTCAGAAAGTCTTCCCTGTCATATCTGCCAGCCTTGTGAGTATGTCTTGAACGCTAATGTTGCACCAGATGGCTATGTTTGAGCAACTGAAACAAACTGCAGATATTTGCTGACTCTAATGGGAACTTGAACAACTAAATCATGTGTACACACCTACACTGAGATGCCTAAATGGAGCTGAATGCAATCTGCAGCTGACTCCCACTCTAGCTTCAGTGAGTTGCCCACACCTGGATGTCTGGACCTATTTGAGAAGTGTTAAGGTACCTGAGACTCTGCACAGAATTAGAAGGTAGGACACAGGACCCACGGAAGAGCCATCTCCTCCTGCAGAGGCAGCTGGGGGCCAGAAGGACACTAGGGCATCAACTATTGTATTGGGTTGAACTCAGCCCTGAATGCACTCTCCATGAGTAAACAACAGATAAGTTACCAGTATAGTGAACAACTTTAGCTGGCATTTTGCTCTTTGTAGCTGATCTGGAAACAGCATTGCAACTGTTAGTAGGCCTGTATCATTTCAAAAAGCTGAAAAGGCAGAGTAAACAGAAGTCCTGGGGTCCCGCAAAGAAGTCTGCTGGAGTACAAGAAAAGAGAGAGCCCTCAGGCAGAGATTTGTTTATGTCTGAAGTGCACCAGATGTTGTGGTTATGTCTTTTCATTATAGCTGTCCATTTGTCCCATTTAGTCAAATCAAGACCTTTCTTATATTGAGTGAAAAGCATGTTTGTTAGGAAAGGAGTTAAAACACTGCCATGCAGCTTTTTTTCATATGTAGAGAGTCAGAGTCAATGCTAAAGAGCAGGTGATTCTGAATTGCATCAGTAAGTGACTGAAGCCATTTTGCAGTCTGGGAAAAGACAGTGAAAGAAAGTGTCAGAGGATCTCGATATTGCATAAAGGAAGGTGACTCTATGTTACCATACTTTGGTTCATGAGAGGTAGTGGTGACTAGTCTACACATTTGTATAAGTGAGAAATATGGGGTACCTTTTTTTTTTTCCTGTCCTGGATTTGACATTAACAACAGAAAATATAAAATCGCTGGATTCCCAGCAATCAGTATGTTGACTTGGCAGGAATGTTCATCATGCAGAAACTGCCTGCCTTAAAGAGGCGGTAGGCACAGCGCTGACTGGGAGGCATGATAGTCCTGGACAGATAAATCTCACCTACACAGTTCTGTGCATGTACAAAAAATGACCTTATATTAATGTTTGTTGAGTCTTGCTTTGTATGTGGGGCACCAGATCAGTCTACGTAGGCACAGGAGGCTGGGCATGTCAGGATTAGTGGCCACAGCAGATCAATGGCATAACACATGCACCAGAAACATGACATCTGTGACATCTCCTGCAGTGCTCCTATTGCATATGTACAATTTATCAGCACCTGTTTAGACACTATTTTTTTTCCCAGCAGTCCAGGCATCCTGGAGAACCAGCTGGAAGCTGCAAAATTGTGGTAAAAGAAGAGTCCCACATATTTTTCTTCTCCCTCATAGTATAGGAGTGGTTCATGAATGATTCTTGGGACGTGAACTCAACCACTTTACCTGTTTATGAACAAAGAATATTTTATCTGCTTACCTCCTACATGTATCTTAGGATATCTGTAGCATATAAAAAAGTGAGTGAAAACTAGATATGTTCCCTGTAGTGTGTCATGAGCTCTTTCTCAAAATTAGGCTTGCTAGATATAGATATATGCATAGTAAGTCATAGACAGATACAGATGCTGCCTTTAAAATATATGCAGCCTTTTGTATCCAAATAGTAAGATTATTGAAGATAAGAATTATATAATTTAGCTCAATATCGAAGCTGATACGAATTGGCGGGAACAGAAAGTCTATTTTGATTAACTAAAAATGATTAAGAGTAAAACAGTTCAGCTTCCTTGTGGTAGAATTCAACATGAACCCTAGCATATTCAGCTGTAATATCCCTGTCATTTTTTTAGTTAGCATTGACAAAAATTTTGGTTTTGTATTAATCTTTAATGGTTTCTACTCTTCCACGTCCATGTAAAAATCTGTATTTTCCCATTCCTTTTAAACCCTGCACAATAATATTTGAGTGCCCTGCATGTTTTTTGCCTTTGGTATTGTACCAAAATCTATCCCTCTCAATAGTTTGCATCTATAGCAGTTACACCTGCCTGCAGTCTTCCAGATCCATCAGATTGATAGGAGCCTGAGGCAAAGCAAAAATGCCCTTGGGTACATTGACTAGGCAGCAGCAGCAAATCACATACAGTCTGGCTTTCCCTCTCCCTAACTGCTTCTAATTCTTCCTTGTAACATAACAGCTGTGTACAGTATAGCAAATTTGAATAGGACATGACATATATAGAAGAAAACAGTTCTAATAGAGGTGCAGAGCTTTTGCAGCTTGAATTCAAATCCAAGGTTCCAGCCTGTATAACTTAGGTAATTAATTTGAATCTATGTATCAGGCCTCACATGAAACGATCCTGCTAAAAGAAGGGTGGTGTTCTATCTAAACATTACCTGGCCCACACTAACCATCTAGATTCCTTCTATTCTCCAAGCCTGAAGGGATGTGGTAAGGAAAGCCAAAATCATGATCCTTGGAAACTTGCTGTAGCTTACCCAGCTTTGAGCATGGGGGCTGGACTAGGTGATCTCCAGAGACACTTTCCAAGCTCGGCTATTCTGTGAATCTGTGATTCTACATTAAGTGTGAAGAGACACCTCCAAAAAAGTAGACACACCAGCCTACAAGGTAGGATGAATTGCCCTTTGGAGGTGCTTGTCTTTCTCCATAGACTATAGCCAACAGCTTAAACAAGAGGTGGGATTTATTTTCAGATTCAGACATTGGAATTCAGTAGTCTACACTGTAAGTATTAATGTGTGAGCTAAGTATCTGGGCTTAAAGAGTTTTACAGGTCTCCTCCTCTAGCTAATCTGTCCCTTAGAGAGCAAGAAATGGTAGTGAAAGATGAAACCTGAGGAGACATTGAACTCTGTGTTCAGACAACTAACTTTATACGACTACCATGCAGTCTTAGCTCCCATTATAGTGAGTGAACACTTAGGGCTCAAATTTTTGACTAAACAGAAACCATTTGATTCCCTAAGGTATCTCTCCTGTCATACAGTGGTCATTTGAGAAAGGCAAGGGTCTCTCATAGGCCAGCCCCAGGAGGATGAGGATGTCTTAGGTAACCTGGGGCACCTCAGACAGCAGTAGATGTTTGTCTAGTTGCTTGCATCAAGCCTTAGATCTCTACTGATTACTATTGAGCTTAGACACCTACATCACATGAAAGGAAGGATTCGGTCACCTACATACAACCACCTAGTGCCATTTACAATACCGTAAGATCTGTCAGTGTCCTGGTTCCTAGCTGCTCTTCCAAAACGGTGCAGGTTTCCCACAGGTCTTGTGTCTCATGTGCCATGTCCATGCAGTTGTCTGATTAGCCTAAGTCATCTCAAATAGCAGTAGCTACTGAGCTCTGCAGCTGAATCCAACTTTTAAAGTCCTGTAGATGGTTACAGTCTTTAGATACTTAAACTTAGGACAGATAAATCCATATTTAAATGCATATATTCACTGCTTATTTAATATATAGAGAAAAGTAACTAGAGGCTTCTAAGAACCTGAAGTGCTTTCTGCCTAAATGTAGATTTCTAAGGCACCTAGTTTACTCCAGTGACTGTACTGTGAATGGAGGCATCAGTTTTAGGTAGGTGCTTAAGTTAAATAACTACCTTAAAGTTCGCTGAATTCTTCTCCTAGTTACGCACACATAGGCATGTAGGAGCAATTGAGATGCTCTAGGGTATGCCATCTGGCATCCAGGTCTCATTCCAGAACAGCACTTCTGTATTTCTGTATCTGATGTTGTGGCTGCCAGCCCCATCTGAACACCCCAGGTATCCTAGAGCATTTCAAATGGCACTAAATGGCATTTAGGCGACTGAATTGACTTCCTACTGTTCTTATGGTGCTTAATCACAGAGAGATTAAAAAACTACCAGTTTAATCAGAGGCTCATGAACCAAATAAAAGGCAGTTTAATATAAGTGTATATTAAGTTTTTATATAAGTGAGTGTAACAAAGTATTACCTTATAGACATACAGCAATTGAAGCCATAAGGTGGTTGCTGGAACTGTATAATTTGATGCTGATGTCTTCTTCTCACTAGATTTTTAGCATGTACATATGAGAATGCCATAGATGCATACATACCTCTAAGTATACATAATGTTGGCATGAATCCTCCCTTTTTTTTTAATCAATCCAAAAATAACAGTGAAATCTCATTTCAACATGAAGACTGAGAAAGCAGACAGGCAAATGACTCCCACTGTTGTAATGAGCTATAATTGTGTGCACACTTAAAGCATTTCCCAGTACAGCATACTGAAAATGTTCCTCCAGGGGGTCTGTCTCTGAAGTGGAATATTCTGAGAAATTAAAAGCCAAAGGTAAAACAGCTCTCAATCCTGCCTGGCTATGACAAGATTCTCTAAGTGTTACAACATTTTATATAACTTGCTGCAAATGAGGCAATATCTTAATGTAGCAAAGGTAGAAAGGCGGAACAGGTGGAAAACGGTAGAGTTGTAACCCTAATTCATAATTTTTGTCATTTTGTTGGACCTGCTAGAACATTGCTGTTGGGACAGGATAGTAGGTTAAAATGTTAGATCCCATAAAGCAGTGCCATTATGAAATGAAATTATACTAACACTTAGATATTTCAAAGTCTGCAACTTTTAATGAGGTTATCAATGACTGTTTGTGACCTATAAGTAGTGTCATAGAAAGTGATATTTTTAAGGACAGAGCTGGGAAAAGAAGCAACGGACATTTGTGGAGGTATCCTGGTAAAGCACTGTAGAGCAGTGTTCCCTTACACAACAATACATATGTCTCTCTTTAAACAGTCTTCCAATTTCACAAATTCCCCAATAGTTATAGACTTTGCCCAAAGTGTTAGAACAGTAATGATTTAAGTAGATGGTTTGGAGTGGTTGCAAAGCACCTGAAGTGTAAATAAAGCCCCCAAACCAACCAAACGTATGAGCAACTAAATAAGCAAACACCCCCCCCCCCCCCCCCTCGTTCTGATCTCTCCAGCAGGTGGCTGAAGAGAAGTTCTAAATAAACTCATACATACTGTTTAATCTACCTATTGCATCCTAATGTCCTTTGCTGAGCCTATGTCTCTTAGGGCAACATAGCCTGTATGAGGAACTACTGCTGTACAACTGGAATAATCCATGCAATTCAATATAGAAGAGACAAAAATATATATAACCCTCTGGGAAAGCTCTGCTTTAGTTTCTGGATTAGGGACAAAAGGCCTTTGCAATCATCAGTGACCAGAAAAGTTTGAAATCGTGATCAACCTCTTTTCTGCTCACTGTCTGTGACAACATTTTCCTCCTCTCTTTGGATGATCCCTATTTCAGTGCTGTAAATCACAGCAGTTTCCAGCTGCCGGCTCTTGCCCAACGGGCTAGCAATCAGGAAACAACCTGTTCACTTCCTTAGAGTTTGGGGAGGTCTCTGAGGAGTGAGACAGAGACATTTTTCCTGCTAGTTTGATTAGCCATCTCCAGGGAAGAAAACCAACCTCATTAGCAAAGGTAATTCCAAGAAGAAAACCTACATTTTTCCAGTGTTTAGTGGGTCCCTGAATCCTTGTGGAACTTCTGCAGGCTAGAAATCACTGTGCCTGGCTCCCCTGAATACATCTGAAACTGTTTAGTGGAGACTTAAGGCAGGATATTTTAGAACTCCACCAGTTTTAAGAGAAACTGATCCAATTAATTCTCAACTGTTCTTCCACTAGTGAAAATACAGGGAATAATCTTAGTTCCCCTTCATTTATAATTCAAATGATTATTTGACTGTTTAAATAAAGCTTTATTTTATTTTTGAAAGGGTTTTATTGTCAAGTTAATTGACACTTTAGAATCTGCTGCAAATCCTGGAGAAAATGCTATAAAATAAATGGCTTATTAAAATTTAAATAAACCGTAGTTCATAGAAAATTCAACCACACCAAATATGTCAGGGGAAAAATTCAAATCTGAGTGGTGTCAGGCAAGAAATAGGGATGGATCTCTTCAGCCCAACTGCAAAGGTTGGCAGGTCTAGAAAGACTGTTTACAGAAATCTAGGAACCTCCATAAGTCTGTTGCTGAAACAGAGCTATCTGCAGCCGTTCAGGCACCTGGAAAATTTGTGAGGTTTATGGCCAGACCTTAGTTTGTTCAAAGTTTTCTCTTAACAGGAACACAGACATGAGTGTAGACCACAGCTTAGGTCAACAGACAGCAAGTGATGACAAAAGGTAACAGGCACAAACTTGAACATAGGAAGTTCCATCTTAACATGAGGAGGAACTTCTTGACTTTGATGGTGGCAGAGCACTGGCACAGGCTGCCCAAAGAGGTTGTGCAGTCTCCCACACTGGACACATTCAAAACCCGCCTGGACGCCATCCTGTGCAATGTGCTGTAGGTGTCCCTGCTGTGGCAGGGGGGTTGGACTTAGATGATCTCCAGAGGTCCCTTCCAACCCTGACGATACCGTGATACTGTGGTACTGTGAACCTCCAAAAGATAATAAAGGCAAGGTATTTTTAATTTCATCCTTTTATAAACAAGTCTTATTAGGGAAATTGAAGTTAGATGTCCAAGAACTATTTTTTTTTCTTTTAGACAGTAGATTAATTACACCTTTTCAAAGCAGTAGTTTGATCCAATGATGTTATGCTTTAGATGAGACCTATATGTGGCTCACCAAAACCATTTGGCTACTGAATGCAGACTGCAACTCCCAGACAATTCATTGGACCAAAACTTATTCCTCATCCACTCCTCAATTGTTCTGAGAAAGAAGGCATATGCAGTAGATCACATGTACTCACATAGCTGGTCATAAAGCCACCTTTTCACAGAGTCACAGAATGGTTGCGGCTGGAAGGTCATCTGGAGGTGATCTGGTCCAACCTCCCCTGATCAAGCCAGGGTTTTGTCACTTTCTTTCTCATGAGGACTTCACTGCTATTTACTTTCCACATAAATACCCTGGAGTTCACAGATGGTAAACTGAAAGGCTACCAGGCAGGCACTGTCAGGATGTGACACTGACATTCACCTGTATGGACACATTTTCTCCAGTCATGAGGCAAAAAAGGGAAATACAGCACAGCTTCTGGTACCCCTAGAAGAACATATGGTTGCTACTTCATTCAGCTGGTGAGGGTGTGCACTTGGGCGTAGTCCACTGAATTTAAGGACTGAAGTAAGATTGCAGTGCCTTGTGTTTATTTACTGCTTATCTTTAAGACAGCTTTGAGCTGTGTACCAGTGTGAGGAATATGCACTTAAAACAGTCAGAAACTTTTACAATTAAGGCACTAGTTTATCCAAGTAGAATGCATGATTTTCTTGCTGTCCCTTACAATAAGATAAAAGTCCCCCTCCTCTAGCTCAATCCAGACAACACTCTGTTTCACTTACTCCTCCGTCCTTCACATCCATTGTTTGAGAAACCAAGCCACTTCCTTGGCGTCCATCTGTTTTACACATCTGACTCACTTTGTCTGGCTACATTCCTTGAGGCACTCTTGTGGTGCTCCACAGAGAGAAGAAATAAGTTTTTATGTTAGACAATACCCCACAAATAAGTGAAATTGAGGGGGAAAAAAGTAAAAGGATCCTTATGAGACATGAAATCATTGGAATTTTAATCTTCAAATGAAAGGACTCTTTTTGGTGTTTTCTTTTACTCTCAGGGTAAGCACTATTAATAATGAAAAATTTTGTAACCCTTCCATCTCCTTAAATCAGATGGTCATTTTCAGAGCTATGGAATGAGATAACCATTTTTTGACAACTTATGTAATTATTCTCTGCTACGTATTCCCAGTTCTTTTCATTTTAAGTCATTCAGATAATGGCCTTTCTACTACTTCTCCCACAGAATCTTTCTTGCAGTATTTCAGACCTTCATCTTATTCATATATCATTCTGCTTATTTTTCTTATTTTCTGCTTATCATTCTGTTTATTTTTCAGTATTTGTGCCCGATTGTACCAACATGAATTATTTCTTTGAATTATTTCTTTAGCTTTACTTTTTTTAATTTACACCAATAATATACCAGGAGTAAATATGCCAAAAGTCAAATCCACAATTGAGGAGGGACCTCAGCTGTCTGTATATTTAAAGTATATCTGATTACAATTGGATAAATTCTACCAGGAAACAAGCAGGATGGGGTTAACAGCAAGCAGCAAGCACTGAGCTGTGGCTCAGTGACTGACTCACAAGAGTTGGGATAAAAGGTTGTTGACCAGGCAAAGTGGAGTGACTGCCAGAGAGGTTTGGACTTACCTCAAGGAGATTCTTTAGCTGCAGTTTTGTAGAGAAGTGTAGAAAAAAGTCTTAGGTAAGCTGGCTGGGAAAAGACTGAAAAGTATCAGTTTTTTTAAGCTTCTGTTGTGAGTCACAGAAGGATATCTGATGTGGTCACCAGGCCAGGAAGCTAGGATCTCTGCAGGCTGAATATCCCTCCTTACTTCTGGAGTAGGCTTGGGGATACTGAACCATTTGGGTACTGCCTATGTCCTTCTGCCTATGTACCAGACAGAGGAAAGACTTTAAGTAATGCTAACAAACTACATAGGGTACCATATTGTTAGAGAGTAGCAAGTGACGGGTCTGTGTTCAAGGAAAGTAAAATGATTGGGGCATCTGTGGGCTTATGAGTCTGACCTGAAGGAATAAGAAGAGACATCTAAGCAAACAGATGAATTCTAAACATATGTTCACCAAAGGTGGATGTGGCAACTTGAGCTGACTTGGAAAAAGAGAATGGATTTTTATAGACAAAAGAAATGCAGAGCATCTGCGTGACTTCAGCAAAGTAGTTGATTGATGAAACAATTGAAAGGTGGATAAAGTGTGCTTCAAGAAGAAACCAAAATAGCCTGTACTGACAGGAAATTATTAGCATTCTGTAAGGTTCATCTTATTTACTATAGTCATTTACTGGTCTTGGCGCACAAAAGAAGGTGTATGCTCACGTTACAAGGGTAGGAAACAACACTAACATGAAAGAGGAGAAGAACATTGTACAAGAAAGACTGGAATATCAAAAATGGGACGTTTTTCTATACATTCCAAGTGCAAGGCTATAGCAGAGGCAATCTGCGCTGCTGAGGGATTAGGAAGAGAAACCAGCGGGAGCTCATCACCAGGAAACGGGGAAAGGGAGAGGATTGATTGTTTAATGTCTAAGTGTTGTCATAGGGTGGCTAAGATACACTTGTACAAAAGGTATACAATTCTGGTGAGATCTTCCTGGTAAAAGCCACAGAAATATTCCTGCTGTATAATAGACATTAATTAGAACTCATCTTGAATACCATCTACAGTTCTGATTGCCCAATTTTAAGAGAAATTAAACCAGTAAAGGGATTACCAGGATGACTGTGGAAATGGAAAACAATCTTATGAGAGGAGACTAAAAAAGATGTGTTTAGTCTAGCAAAGCAAGACTGAATTGAGAAGGGTTGTGATTGCTCTCTATAAATACGTCAGGGAGGTTAAAGAACTATTTAAGATGAAGTACAGTGTTGGCACAAGAGCAAACAGGCATATAGTAGCCTTGAATAAATTCAGGTTGGAATTAAACAGGCATTTAAACCATCAGAGAAAAGAGCTTCTGAAACTGAATTTCTATAGGAGAATTGGGAGTTGAATTTAATTGATTTTAAAATGAAACTAGTTGGTTTCAGGAAGATGTCATACTTGCTTATGATTGCTCAGGTCTGCGTTCCCTTGATGACCAAGAAGAAGCCTTGCAGCACCACAAGATCTCTAAGAATCCCTGGTGTTTGAACGCATTCCCACATTGTGGTTCTGCCATACCAATAATTTGGGGAGGGGGAAGGAGAGGAAGGAACAGGTAGAAATACCGATCACCAAAATTGGCCTCTGTTATTACCAGCTTCCAAACCTGAGTGTCAATAAGTAGTAGCAGATTTTGTTTTTCGGAGGGAATATTGAAGTAGTTGGGCTTTGCTAGCATGTGCCAGAACTTTAATCTTAATGATTGACATATGCATAGCAATGGTATTTCCTGATGCTGATCAGTTATCTTGAATCACACTCAGTTCAGGACAAGTTAAAGTAAACACTGATAAAAATAATATAAAAATCTTGTAAAATTCCAAATAGGTAACACAGTCACAAAAGTTTCTGTACATCTGCCTTATTGTAGAAATATCAAATACTTGTCTCCAAATATTTCCTGCTCTCTACAGTGAGAACTACCCACCTGACCCAGTTTTAGATATTCTGGATTGAAGTTCCAGCTCCCTGGGAAACTGTGTTTTCAGTTTTCCCTTGTGGAACACCAAATTTCTTTCACACAGATGATTCATGTTTAGGGCAGGAGTGATGAGTTCTAATTCAGAAAGTTTTGTCTATATTGCACTCTGTCTTCTCATTGACTTTTCTTGGGGACATCATTCAAGGGAGATTTTTACTTTCATGTCACTGAAAGTGTCATGTTCTGAAAATACCAAATATCCTTTAGAATAGCTAAGCGCATTTACCTACCTGTGTGGTAAATCCTAACTGCTTGGGAGACTGCTAAGTTAAATGTGAATTGTTAACCTACGGTGTGATAAAATGCTGTTTATTACCACAGGAGGTTATGTTCATGCTTCAGCCATATCATACACAGAACCCTGTGTTTCACATAAACATGCTCATTGCCAACCATTGCTTACATAAGCAACTGAATGAGATTAGTATATGCAGGTCACTCCTGGTTTTGATCAAGATGGTACAGTCGTGACCAACGCCTTTGAGCTAATAGTGGATTTGGGGTGAGTTGACCCCAAACCCTTCCTCTGAGAGTTTTCATTAAAATCAATTAAAGTGTTATACATACTTCTTTCATTTTTTTAAAGTTATGAATAGATGTTAAAGATGTATTTGAATATGAAAGTCTTGTCATATAGATAGGAATAGATATTTAAGATAGTATTTTTTTAAAGAAAACTTTTTAATAACTCTCAAACTCTACAGGCATAGAGCAAACATTTTTGTTTTCACTGTAGAAAAGGTAAACCATCTTTGGCCTGTGTACTGATTTAATGCTACTTTTTCTAATTCTAGAAATGTAACCTAACTATTCAAAATTTTAAAGAACTGTAGCTCTAACAATCAGCTACAACTTCTACTGCAAACAGCAATTTAGGAAAAGCAGTGTTTTCAGGGCACAGAAAATTAGAAAATTAAGGAGGGAGTTTGATTTTGTGTTTTTTGTAGTGCAACTTATGCTCTGAAGAGTCCAGCTGGAGATACATTGTGTCATTCATCCATCTGTCTGTCCATGAACCTCTTTAAAAATGCTTCAGTGCAGAGAAGCCTGGTTCCATTTTGTGTTTGCTTTACTTTCAATTTTAACTTCTTTGACCGTTGATAAAGCACCAAAATGCACTCATTTACAGTTCTTATAAGCATTTTGAAATAAGCACAGTTACAGCATTCGTAAATCAATGAAGCACTTACTCATCTTCCCCATCATGGTACATGTGAATTTCTTGCACCCTATTTGACGAATGTCTGGAATTCACAATATGCCTTATTGCTGACAGAAGAGTGTGATTGCTCATGCTTCCCGTGCTGTTTGCAGCACTTACCGATGGTGGCCAGGACCCTACGTATTGCAGTATAGCTGCAGAGCAAGGAGAAAATTGTGCTACAACCGCCTGCTCCCACATACTTCGTGGAAAATAAGATTTCAAACTGAAGTGTAGCACAACCCTATCCTACCAGCAAAAGGTGCTTCTGGTATTGGAAGTAAGGTAGCTGAGGCAGACCCTTCCTGAAAGACTGTCCTCCTCCTCCAATTGTCTTGGGAGCTTGGAGCAAGGTCTTGTAAAACCACACTATATATATGTTATCCTGAGGACTTCAGCATGGTATAAACTAAGTGGCATTAAATTACTGGGCAAGCAGTCTCCCTAAAGTGTCTGGGGTTAGCATGATTACTGTACAATTCATATTCGTCTTTGTGGTTTGTCTTCCTGGTAATTCGCAGACTTCGTTTTTTTCTTAGCTATTTCTTCCTCCTCATAACATGCTTCCTTCTGAACTCTTTGGGATCATTAACAATGTAGATTGATGCAGACAGCCTACACTGCAAATGGAAAACGCTGATTAAGTTATCATGCGATGCTCCTGTTAAGCAAGGATTATCCTCTTGAGCTATTCTACAGCACTTTGTAATAACATAGTTTTAAATAGATATGGGCCTGAGTGATAAAATTCCAATGAGGATCCAAAGCGTTTCTTCCTGAAGTTTATAGCTTTTGGAGCCAGGTTTTCTTCAGGGCCTCAGTAAGACAACCAGGGACACTCATCACACCAGGATACAAGGGCCTCACTCCGATTCTTTTTATACAACTGTAACTTAGTCCCCCCTTGAAAGAAAGGGCTAAAAAGGATCCCTTCTCTGTTGCGAGGGAGAAAAAATAGGAGCATGGTGATGGGACGAAGAAAAGACCTCAGGAAAAAATACTGAGTCCACTTCCCAGTGGTGGTGCCCAAAACAATTTCCAGCATTTAATTTGGAAAAATATATTTTATTTTTAAACCATCTATGAATTTTTACTGTTACATATTGCACATGACTTTTTGTGTATTTACTCTGTTTTATTTGGGACATTATTCAGACTGTTCTCGTTCATTATTTCTAAGCCCTCCCAGCCTGAACTTCCCAAACTAGTCTAAAAACCTGTAAAGGTACTTAAAAATAAAAATGTATTGTCATAACAAAAATTCTCATTTGTAAGAAAAATTTATTACTTCCATAAATAATATCGCTGTGGAAGGAACAAATTGTAAAGTATTAACAGAATAAAGAGACATGCTAAACAGCATTGTTAATTAGTTTGCTTAGTCATACTTGTGTATCTTTGGTAATAGTTAATCACATTACATTACTGTAAAACCGTAGCAATATTTGTAATGTCATTACAGATTTTTATTTCAGAAGGGAGCTTCATGTCTTCCAATTGCCTAATGCAAAATAATTTCTAATTAATAATTCCTTTGGAGTAATTATAATTAGCAATATGAATGTGGGGAAACTAATGAATTAGGAAGAAAACTTACATTTTGTGTTTGGATCTGTATGCTAGAATGATTTACAGTTTTTTGTGCTTACTCTGGTAATGGCTATAATTTAATTATGACAACTTCAGGAAATGCTCCCTTTCCACCTCACTGATTCTATTTTTCCTGCAGCTATCATTTCATTTACTCGTAGAGATCGAGTTAAGAAAAAAAATAGCTGCAAGAGGTTATAAGAGAAAGGGAGTTAGTTGTTTCACCTTCTGCAATGGAGCCTATACTGAAGAACCAACTTCAGTGGACTGGTCTCTGCAAGATACACCGTGAGCTGCTCGTAATGAACATTGCCTCCCCTGCCCCTCCTTCCTACTGTGCTTTGATGTGATGACCTATGCAGTAATTCGTTCATTGGACTATGTTTCCCAAAAAGACCTGAAGGACAGACAAAGGAGCCTTTTCAAGGGTCTGGTTCTCAGCATTGGGATACAGCTGACAAGCTCTTTTTCAACACTACTATCCTGGGACACCTTTGCCTCCCTCTGCCATTACTTTCCATGCCCTCAGGTGTGTCTTAAAAATTCCTTCACTGGAATAGGATAATATGACCCTGAAGACTTTGTGACTTTCTTTTAAGACATGTAAACTTTTGCTTTGAATCTTATTGAAATTGCTGTTGTAGGATGATGGTCATACCTACACAATGGCTTAGCTAGAAACTGGATTCCAAAAGTGTCTTAATTCAAGTAAATTCACACATTAAAAAAAAAAAAAAGTCAGTCTTAGACATCTGTTTCACGGAATTCACAGACACTGCTCAAAACTAATACTCTCCAAACAGCAAAAGAAAGAATAGTCAGTTGTGAATCCTTGACAGATCACCTGATCATGCTTTGTTTCTGTGAAACTCAGACAGGCTGCTAGCTGCTAACATGCTGGTTTTGGAGCCAGTGCTTGAAAATAGTAAAACTTCACATTGCCTCCATGCATGTTCTGCTAAATGCTGAAATTATTTTTTTTTTGCAAATGGTCTCTGATTTTTTAATAATGTCTGTGTGTGAGCTCTTCTACTTTGAAAAGTCTCCAGTTTACTGTGGAGATAGAAAAGCTAATGAAAGTGAATGTTGGCACTATGATACCACCTGTCATCTGGACAGACCAAATACTGAGTAAGATGTAAGGTTTGGATGCCAATTTTGCAGTGCTTGGTCCGAGAGTTAGTACTCAATTGCTGAAAGGCATCTGTACAGAAATAGTTAATGTCATCCAGGTGATCTGTGACCTGCATGAGGAGTACAAAAAGCATCCAAACACATGCTCTCTTCTCAGAGATGAAATACACTCTGGCTTAGGAAACCAGTAACGATCCTTTTAAAGAAATGAATTACTCCTATGTGACAATGACCACACTCAGCTACCACGTCAGATGGTTTTAACTGTTTTTTTTCAATCTTAGCCAAGATGTTGTCCGTTGTTGTGGTGCTCAGCACAGGATGGCAGAAGATGTAGGACAGGGCAAGGGGAAGCCAAGGGGACTCAGTCTGATTATGTTTGTCATCTTGCTCCTGGGGCTGCAAGCTCGTTTGGCCCTTTAGGTTGCCTCAGCGTTGCTCAGTGTGGCACCTAGATTCCCATGTCTGCAAGGAATCTTTCAGCACACTGCTAGATCATCTTAAAAGGGCCAGAGTAGTTACCAGGATCCCTGAATTTAAAGTGAGTTTAAAGATTACTAACACTTTTTATAGCTTGTTTGAGAATGCCTACTGCATTTTACTTTCTGACTGCTGAAATATCCTATGTTGGCATAGATGGACTTCGAAAAATTTGTCTTGTGGTTTGTTTCACTGTTTTTAAAACAGTGTTTCCTTTCAGCATGGCTATTCTCATCTTTAAACGTATTATTTCTGCTGAGACATCAGTTTTGATTAGAGTTGGCTTCCTAGCCGAAGGCTCTGAAAAAGCAGTCTGGACTTCCATTGAGGCTGTGATCAGATGTTTTTCTGTCCTACTAGCTACCTTACAGTGTGTCTTTTTGTATTTCAGAAGCTTGGTTTTCATATATATATCCTTAGTAAATACAGAAATAACATAAGCCTAAAGTGTATTCACTTTAGTCAACCCATTATGTTTTCGAACAAGTATTGCAATAGAAAACAGTAGTCATACTGAATTGACGGAGTATTATTCATTTGCCTTCTCTCCCCCATGACCCTCGCTTACCTAACCTGACTCTGATACAAGATAGACAATCAAACACTTTTTTAATTCCTGGGGGTTCCACATTTCCCCCTCTTTTTAAAATCAGAGTAATGTCCGCTACTTTCTTTTCAGTGTGGAAGGTTTCTTCTCCAGGCCCAGGACCTTCACCTGGAAACATCTGGGAAGCAGTATGGGGCCTAACTGGCAGGTCTGGAGAGGCAGAAGCTGCAGGGTGCCCTGTTTGGAGGAGGCTATGGGTTGTCTGGTGATGGTCACAGCTAGCTCCAGCCAGCTCCAACACCTCATCATGACTCAAAGCTACAGCTAGGCAGGGGAGCCCCTGGCACTCTGGCTCACATGCATTTAAGAAAGTGGGGCAGCTGCCAGGGACAGATGGCATATGAGGAGATATGTGAAGAAATGTATTTTGGAAATGGAAGGAGAAACAGAAGGAATGTGTGGAAGGGGACAGGTGATGGCACAGCTGGAGATGCACTCTTGGAAGAAGGTGACTCACGCCAGGGCAGGGGCATCCCTCAGGCTCTGAAGCTGTGGGCTACGACAACCCTCAGGGACTGCAACCCAAGGAGGAAGCCCAGAGCAAAGGAAACCCTCAGCAAGTTTGCTGATGGTACCAAGCTGTTTGGTGAGATAGACACACTGGAGGGGAGGGATGCCATCCAGAGAGATCTGGACAGGCTGGAGAGGTGGGCCTGTGCCCACCTTATGAAGTTCAAGTGCAAGGTCCTGCACATGGGCCGGGGCAATCCCAAGAACAAATACAGGCTCAGCGGGGAATGGATCAAAAGCAGCCCTGAGGAGAAGGATTTGGGTGTACTGATTGATTGACTAGAAGCTCAACGTGAGCCAGGAATGTGTGCTCACAGCCCAGAAAGCCAACCGTATCCTGGGCTGCATCAGGAGTGTGGCCAGCAGGTCAAAGGAGGTGATTCTGCCCTTCTATTCCACTCTTGTGAGACCCCACCTGGAGTACTGCATCAAGCTTTGGAGCCCTCAACACAAGAAGGATGTGAACCTGTTGGAGCAGGTCCAGAGGAGGGCCACGAGGATGATCAGAGGGCTGGAGCACCTCTCCTTTCAGAAAAGGCTGAGAGAGTTGGGGTTGTTCAGCCTGGAGAAGAGAAGGCTCCGGGGGGACCTTATTGCGTCCTTCCACTACCTAAAGGGGGCTACAGGAGAGCTGGGGAAGGACTTTTTCCTAGGCCATGTAGTGATAGGACGAGGGGGAATGGCTTTAAGCTGGAAGGGGGCAGGTTTAGATTAAACATTAGGAAGAAGTTTTTCACTTTAAGGGTGGTAAGGCACTGGAACAGGTTGCCCAGGGAAGTTGTGGATGCCCTAACCCTGGAGGTGTTCAAGGCCAGGCTGGATGGGGCTTTGAGCAACCTGTTCTAGTGAGAGGTGTCCCTGCCTATGGCAGGGGGGTTGGAACTCGATGATCTTCAAGGTCCCTTCCAATCTAAACCATTCTATGATTCTATCATTCTAAGAAGCAAGAAGAAGCAGATGTAAAATATTACTCACACAGCCCCAACTTCCCGCACTTCCCATCACCTCACCAAAGCAATTGGGAGCGATGAGTGTATTGCACAGCAAAAAAGAGGGGAGTCAAGGCTAGGAAGTGGGGAGAAGAGGCATTTGACTGAAATGGAGACTGTTTTGCTCTTGATGGAAGCAAGACTTTTTCTTATTGGGAAGGAAAAAAGGTTCCTTTCTCTTAGCACTACTATTATGTTTGTTTATTCCCAAAGCCTTTGTCCGCTAATAAGGATCCTGCAAGAGCAAAAACTAAATTGTGTTCTTGTCAAGGAATCCCATCAGAGATATTGGCAAGGGTGACACACTTTGGTCAGGGAATCTAGCTCATGCAAGAGAAGAGGGTCATAAGGCACAAAAATCTTGTGGATTTGGGGAAAAGTCTTATTTCATTAGAAAAATCTTGTGCAATTTTTTCTGCTCTATGAAAACCAGATAAGTAATTTCAATTGAAAATTAGATTTTCACAATTTATTCAGTTCCAAGTGGGAAATAGTTAATCAGTCTTGTTTGGAAGTCTCACTCCAGACTGTTTATGTAGAATATTAATTAGAGACTTTCCCCAAAGAAGCTCTGTGGGAAACCAGACACGGTCCTCTTGGAAATAAAGATGTGATAGTAAGGAAGGAGAATTAGGTAGTCTATGATAGATTCCCTCCCTCTCCTCCAGATGGAAGGATGGAAGTTGTAGAGGGCTGAGAAAACACTTTCATAGATGGGCTGATTCTGCATTTACACGCAGAGGAAGATGAGACCTTGGAAAAAAGAATAAGATATTATTATATCTCAGTACATACAGTATTTGATACCAGTTTGGACTGAATAAAATAAGTCTTTCATAAGCAAGTGGAACCACGCTGGATACTGCTTGGCTTTTATACTGTTCTGCATGGCTTAGGTGGGACACCCTGAAGATAATGTTCTCAAAAAAAGGAGGTCAAAAGAAAAATTAATGTACCACATATTAGACATGCAAGAATAGTTTCTCACTACAGTGGCTTAATTTCTATTACTTCTCTCAGAAGTCTGAGTTTATAGGCATGGCAGTCACAGAGAACACATTTAATTTCTAGTCCAGATTCTCAAGAGGACTTGCAGAAAGATTACCCATTCAGGAAAGTGTCCAGATCTTCAAAATTACTTGAGATCCAGTAGCATATGTTAAGCCGCACAGGAGCATCTCAGAGCTGAGTGTTTTCCACTTCAAAATTTACCTATGTAGGAGCTTTTGAAAGTGTAGTCATTATTTAAGGGAATGAACAGGGAAATCTGGTTGTTACGCTTCTGAGAAACTGGCTTTTCTGCTAAAACTTTTCTGGCTCTCAAACTCCCAGTGTTTTGGTAGTGGTATAGTCTGAAAATGAAATGAAACGTCTGAGTAGACATTTCTTCAGACTCTTTCCAATATATTATACCTCAGATACATTATAGTGCAGTGTGCCATATCCCATAATGTTTCACAGTAATTCAATAACTGCAAAATTAACTTCATGACTAAAGTACTTAAAGCCCCTCTAGTCTCATCGTATTTTCAGAACCTAAAAATACCGGCACAAGTGAAGTTTACATTGTAATCTGAGGTATTCTTGTTGAAATCTGACTGTTATAAATAAATCCCTAATTGGAATTGTTTTTTCTTCTCCCAGAAGGTTTGGTAATAGAACTAGGTATTTTTAGAAGCAAAGAGTATTCAAATATATTTTAGTCTCCAATTACAAAGCACAAGTTCTCCTCACATGATTATGCACCTTCGGCAATGTCAACTTTCTTTTTCTTGGCAGCTTCAATGTATTGCCATGAAATAGAAATTTATAAAAAACTGTTTAAAAAACTCCCCCCTGCCCACCCCCACCCCTGATTTCTTCTAGGTTTTTCTCTCTCATTTCTTCTTGAAAAGGCCAGTTTAAACTCAGATTTTGAGAGACCCCTGGGAGCTGATTTGTGCTGACCAGACAGAATGAGATAAGCCTGAAGAAGGAGGAGGCGCGCCTGACAGTATGTGCGTGTGTATGTGGGGAGTCAAAAGGGATACCTGTCAGCCCCCTGGAGTCGCCCACTGCGAAGGGACTCTGGTCCTAGCAGTTAAAGACTCAGGTGTGTGTGACTCCTTTAGTGGTGTGTGAACTCCTTAAATGGTGTGTGAATGCTCAGGCAGCAGCTTCTTCTTTAACAGCTCTGAAGGAACTGTAGCCCATGGAGAGCCCATGCTGGAGCAGATTTAAACTGAGGGACTGCAGCCCATGGAGAGGACCCATGCTGGAGCAGGGAATAAGTGTGTGGTGGAAGGAGCAGCAAAAAGGAGCTGTTATGGACTGACCACAACCCCCATTCCCCATCCCCCTGCAATACTTGGAGGGAGGCAGAGGAGTCTGGAGTCAATAAATGAAGTTGAGCCTGGGAAAGCAGAGAGGAAAGGTGTTGTATTTCAGAATCACAGCATCACAGAATGGTCAGGGTTGGAAGGGACCTCTGGAGATCATCTAGTCCACCCCCCTCCGACACAACATGGTCACCTACAGCATGTTGCACAGGATGGCATCCAGGCAGGTTCTGAATGTCTCCAGTGTGGGAGACTCCACAACCTCTCTGGGCGGCCTGTTCCAGTGCTAATTAATTTGGTTTTGTTTCTCACTACCCTAATATGCTTTAACTGGCAACAAATTAAATTAATTTTCCCCAAGTCCAGTCCATTTAGCCCTTCACAGTAATTGGTAAGTGATGTCCTTGTCTTTATCTTGACCCACAAGCTTTCTCATCCTATGTTCTCCCCCTGTCCTGCTAAGGAGCAGCTGTGTGGGCATCTGGCAGCCAGCCAAGGTAAACCTACTCATGCATGTAATAAATTGCTTGGTAGATCAACTGCTGTGGTGGAATTTTAAAAAGTTTACATTCCACAGTCCAGATTTACAAGATGTCAGTGTTTGGTCATGATATTCTACCTGAACTCCTTAGAAGAAATGCTCAAATTTTCGCTGAGAAGGGATACATAGTAGCTTGGATTGGCTTTCTCACTGCTGTAGAAGCTTATTGTTTTAGAATATGAGGCCAAGTTCAGAGTCAGTGTAAGGAGATGATGATGCCAACTTGGCCTATTCAAATTCTCTTTAAAAGGTTTTGGCATATCTTTAAAATAGTAAAAAGCCTGATTATCTAATACAACAGCCTACGATGAAAGTGCTGGAAGACTGTCTTAGGGAAATAAGAAAATGTTACTTCAGCATTTGCAATATTTTCTGTTCTTCTGTAATGTATATTTCCCATGAAGTGGTGAGTAATACTACTTAATCTAAGTCAATTAGCCAAATGGTCTTAAATATTTCATATTTTTAAAATTTATTCCCCATCAGGGATACAATTTGCTTGTCCTCATTATTTCTCATCCTGTACATTTGATTTCTACAGAATTTTAATTTTCTATTACCTCTATTACCTATAGGCAGTGAGCTGAAACCTGCAATGGGGGAAATCTGCACAGAAAAAAACTTGCTTTTAGCAAGACCTGAGAAATTAACCTTCCACTCAAAAAATATGGGGAAAATATGAGTTCTGCATTCACAGTCTTCATGAAAGAAAATTATTCAGCTGCTCCTCCAGTGACAGTCTGTAACTGGAGATATAAAGAAGAAGAGAATACAGTAAAGAACATGATGAGATCCTAACATTTGATCTGGTTCAGGAACTGTAGCCGAATCTCTCATGCATTTGACTTCTGTGGGACTTATGTTTAAATTAAGAATATTCTTAATTGCTTATGTTAACATTTTCTTTAGTCAAGGCTTAGGGAACAGGGCAGAAAATTGAGACAATGTCAGGGTGAGCTACTGCCTTTCTAGCTTATGTGTTTGCCACAGGAAGGGTGGATTATCAGTCCAAAAGCTAATTGTGATAGTGAAAGGCCAAAATGAGTGAATAAGGAGGGGCAGAAAAAGCTATGACAGAATCGTAGAATCATAGAATGGTTTAGGTTGGAAGGGACCTTAAAGACCATCTAGTTCTAAGCCCCCTGCCATAGGCAGGGACACCTCCCACTAGACCAGGTTGCTCAAAGCTCCATCCAGCCTGGCCTCAGACACTTCCAGGGATGGGGCCTCACATCCTCCCTGGGCAATCTGTTCCAGTGCTCCATCACGCTCATAGTAAAAATTTTTTTCCTAATATCTAAACTAAATCTCCTCTCTTCCAGTTTGAACCCATTACCCCTTGTCCTATCACTACATGCCCTTGTAAAATCTCCCTCTCCAGCTTTCTTGCAGGCGCCCTTCAGGTACTGGAAGGCTATTACAAGGTCTCCCTGAAGTGTTCTCTTCTCTGGGCTGAACAACCCCAACTCTCTCAGCCTTTCCTGAAAGGAGAGGTGCTCCAGCCCTCTGATCATCTTTGTGGCCCTCCTCTGGACCTGCTCCAACAGGTCCATGTCCTTCTTGTGTTGAGGGCTCCAAAGTTGGATGCAATATTCCAGATGAGGTCTCACAAGAGTGGAGTAGAGGGGCAGAATCACCTCCTTTGACCTGCTGGCCACACTTCTTCTAATGCAGCCCAGGTTACAACTGGCCTGGGCTGCAAATGAACATTGCCAGCTCATATTGAGCTTCTCATCCACCAACCCCCGCAAGTCCTTCTCCTCAGGGCTGCTCTCAATCCATTCTCCATCCAGCCTGTATTTGTGCATGGGATTGCCCCAGCCCATGTGCAGGACCTTGCACTTGTCCTTGTTGAACTTTGTGAGGTTTGCACAGGCTCACTTCTCTAGCCTGTCCAGGTCCCTCTGCATGGCATCCCTTCCCTCTAGCGTGTCAACTGCTCCACACATCTTGGTGTTGTCAGCAAACGTGTTGAGGGTGCACTCCATCCCAACATCCATGTCACCAACAAAGATGTTAAAACAACACTGGTCCCAGTATCGACCCCTGAGGAACACCACTTGTCACTGCTCGCCACTTGGACGTGGAGCCGTTAACCACAACTCTTTGAGTGCGACCGTCCAGCAAGTTCCTTAACCACCAAGTGGTCCGTTGGTCAAATCCATGTCTCTCCAATTTAGAGACCACAATGTCATGCAGAACACTGTCAAATGCTTTGCACAAGTCCAGGTAGATGACATAAAATACTCTTTATAGGAAAAGACCCTCTATAGGAAAGCAAGGTAGATGGCAACAAAGACTGATGGTGATGAAGGGAAATGGCTTCTGTTCACAGACCAGCTAATCTTCCTGGAGGACCTCTTGATAGCTCACAAAGGCCTATCATTTGCTTGGTGCTTTTAAAGTTAATCCAGTGGTAAACTAGTACTGCACAATGAACTAGCTGCCATCAGGCATTTTGCTATGGGCAAAACCTGTTGCTTTCAGCATGTTAATTTACCAGACACTATCTGTGAAACTCACTCTGGTATTAAAGGAAAGCAGGAGTAACAGGTGGAGCTGCGTATTTACTGTTTGATAACTAATTTTAAAATGTCTCTTCACTTCAGCAGATGTCTTGTATTATTTAAAAATGTCATATATTAATATAAATTCTTAAATAACAAGTGTTTATTAGCAATTAACAAACATGACACACGTCCTTTTTTAAAATGTCAAAAACTTGCTTAAATAAGTACTTCACATTGTGTTTCTTGAAGCTTGCCAAATGGAGATAGTTAGAACAAGAAACAGAAAAAAAAGCGTCCTTTAGCCTCAATATTTGCTCTTAACTGCACAAGCTACAAAAAATGTGTGGAGAACGCTCCCGCTAGGTCTCAGCTATGGGGGGTACAGGATACAAACCTCCTTGGTAGAAGAGAGAACTAAAACTAGGGTGGGATTAGGCTCACGCTAATTTCTGTGTCAATATTTGGACTAGATGTCCACACAGCCATTATAGTGAGTAGATATGAAGGGCTTGACGCAGTAGCCTACCTCTGCGCATTGTCTGGGTATGATATGAGATTCTATAGGTACGTGCTCTGGCCTTCAACTGTCCCCTCAGAAGGGAAGACTGTTCATACGTCCTGCCATATCTGCTAGGCTTTAGGTGCTAGTTTGATTACAAGATCTTAAATGGTATTAAGTTGCCTGTATGTAGGAAATTGAACTGGGTCCCTAGTCAATACAGTCAGCAAAGTCTAAAGGTGTCCTAAAAGTATCTACGTTAGGACAGCATGAGTAACTTTTTACTCTGCTAACTGTAATGGGATCTTAGCAAATTTTTCCTATAAATATCAGCAATATAACTATCTAAAGTTAGAGGAGCTGAACCCCAACCTGGGTGTCTTGTGTTTGAGAGGTTGGTCTCAGCATCTCTGGCTGGCTCTTGAAGATAAGATTTTACTATTCTATGTCAAGGCTGACAAGTAGTGTTCTTGGATTAGATCTCCAGGATTCAGCTGTCACGTGCAATGGGAAAGAGAAATGTTTCCTTCCTTCCTTCCTTCCTTCCTTCCTTCCTTCCTTCCTTCCTTCCTTCCTTCCTTCCTTCCCTCCCTCCCTCCCTCCCTCCCTCCCTCCCTCCCTCCTTCCTTCCTTCCTTTCCTTCTTCTATTTCCACAACAAATAAGGTACGATAAACAACAGCTTGGGGTTCAGATTTTAGGTTCTCCTTACTATGATTCATAAATTTGTAACCAAGGAGACAATAGGTCTGGCTCGAGAAGGCAGGACGGTGTTCTTCCATCTGCCAACGTGCTAAAGTATCCCAGGAAGGGTGGAAAGTGGGCAGGACATGTCTGCGATGCCCTGGGCTGCACTGCTACAGCATGCTCTGTTTCGTGAAGTTTTCCCCATCCTTGTCACTGAGACACTGGAGTTCTGCAGACAGATTCTAACTCTAGGTGGCAGCTATGCAGGTGCTCTTCCTGTTGCAGATCGCAAAGCCAAGTTCCTCTTTAACATTCCATGAGAGTGTCAACAGCACCTTCTAACTGACATTATGAAAAGAAAAATAAAGTTGAAGTTAAAAAGTTAGGCTTAAGAAAACTCCCTCTGTGCACTCTGTCACCAGGGCTCATCCTCTTTCTGCCTCTCCCATACCAAGAGAGCGCCTTTGCGCTTGGAACCCTGCTCTGGCTGCAGGAAACATGCCCTCCTCAGCCTCACGGCAGCGGCACAGGGACGCCTGCAGAAAGGGGATGGGACCGACTGCGGATGCCACCAGTACGGGCACAAAGCATCCCGGGACACATCCACACATCGTCGTGACCAAAAGCTGCTTGGCAAAGCTGCTGCAAAGCAGTGTGGCAGAAACGGCCCCGGGGGCTCTGGTGGACACCAAGGTGACCAGGAGCCACCAAGATGCTCTTGCCCGAAGGCGTCGGCGGCGAGTGGTACCCTGGGCTGCACTGGGCAAAGCCTTGGCAGCAGCTGGAGGGAGGTGACCCTTCCCCTCTGCTCAGCGCTGCTGAGGCTGTGCCTGCAGGGCTGTGCCCAGGTCTGGGCTCCCCAGTACAGGAGAGACATGGGCATACTGGGGAGAGCCCCCCGCTGCCCCTCCCCCACCACCATCCCCCAGTGCCATTGCTGACATCACAAGTTTGGACCCGGCGCTGGCCCGGCAACGGCCCCGGTGCCTGCAGGGACGGTGCAGTTCCAGCACAGAGTGGCACTGGGCAGAGTCCCGCTCTTGCCCACTGTGCTTGTCCCCGTGCTGGTCGGTGCCAGGACGCCCCTTGGCGGTTTTTCTCGCACCGGTTGGGCTCTGTCCTAAGCCCCTCACCTGTTCTGTCCAACGAGATTATCTCTTGGACTCATCAAGATGGGACAGGTGAACTGCTGCCGTGGTTCCAGGTGAGCTCCCCCCATGGCTCGGGCACACGCCGGCACAGCCGGGCCCCGCAGCAGCCGCCTTTCTCATGCCCGACGCCGTCTGCTCTGCAGGGACGACCCGGAGCCCGTGCAGCAGTGCGTCCCTGAGGAAGCACCACCCGAGCCACTCCAGCGCCAGCGCGTGCGCGTCACCCAGGGCCGCAGGACCAGGAAGAGGGACCTCCTCCTCTTCAGCGACACCTTGGTCATCGCCAAGGCCAAGTAAGACTCGCAGACCCCAGCTGCCCTTCCTCCCATCCCTGGCCCTGGCCCCAGGGCAGGGACACGCAAGGAGCAGCCCCAGGCCCCCGGCACCCTGCTGCTGGATGCACCCATGGCTGCGCCCGTGGCAGGCGCACGCCAGAGGGGAGCCACCGGCCTCGGCCACCTCCAGGTCACTCCCTGCCGCTCCTCTTTGCAGACGTGGCAGCGTCCCGCACCCGCAGCTCTGCCTGGCCCTGGCCACGCTGCAGGTGCTGAGCAGCGGGAAGGGGGCGGCCGGGGACGCTGAAGAGGAGGAGGAAGGCAAGGCCAGCAAGTCCCTGGTCCTCGCCTGGCCCTGCGGCTCCTGTGTGGTCACTTTCTGGTGAGTGTCAGTGCCACGTCCCACGGCAGGGCTGGGCAGCGCCTCTCTCCTGCCCCACGGGGCTCTCTCCTGCCTCTCTGGCCGTCCCCACGGGGCAGGGCTGTGCCGCAGCCCCCCTCTGCCCGCAGGCTGGCGAGCAGCGGGCACTCAGGCTCTTTCTCCTCTCTTCCTGCAGCTCCCGGGTGGTGAAGGAGCTGTGGCTCAGCGCGCTCCTTGGGTAAGCCCTGCCTGGCAGTGCAGCCTGGGGAACCCGTGCTCACATCACGGGGGGATGCTCCAGGCGCAGGCGCACCACGAGGAAACACCGCTCCCCACACGGGGAGAGGTGCCCCCACGGCTGCGGGCAGCTGTCGAGCGGGCAGAGCTGGCGGAGCTGCTTCACCCAGCTGTGTCCAGCCAACACCCGCCCTGCCCTGTCCTCACCACTGCCGCTGCTCTCCGCTCGACTGCGGCGGTACCCGCCTGCTTCGGGGACCCTGGAAGCGTGACCCGAGCTGGCAGGGGAGGGAAAAGGCAGCTTGCGTCTCACACAGCTCTTTCTCTGCCCCTTCCCCATGCACAGGCCACCACAAGGAGTGCAGGGAGCCCGGGTGACCCAGCTGCCCTCCATCAAGCTCCTGCTGAAGGAGCTGAGTGGCCGCAATGCTGTGAGTGTCCCTCCTGCCTGCGCTCTGCCCCCACAGCCTGCTCCAGCCCAGCATCAGGTGCATCGCTTCTGACCTTCTGCTCTTTTCCCCTTGCGCAGGCGACGGCACTAAGCGCCAGCAGCCTGGAGAGGCTGGTGCAGAGCCAGGCAGAGGTGAGGATCGCTCGGGCTGCAATCTCGGCCATCTCCACCTCTCACACACGGCCAGGGGCCGATGCAGCTCGTCTGGAGCCCTCTCTGCTGCGGGGCTTCTTGCTGAGCGCAGGGCATTTCTTGCAGGCTGGTGCCAAGCAGCGGCCACCTCCCGCCTCCTCTGGCAGCCAGGGTGGACTTGGCCACGCGGCTGGTGAGTTTGGAGAAGACGGGGACAGGACAGCCCTTCTCCTCTCGCAGGCGGGCACTCGTGCTGCACTGGGGCTGCTGCTGCCTTTCCCGCAGGGCACGTCCCTCCCCATCGCTCTGCGGCAGGAGAGAGCTGAGCCCCCGGGGCCCCTCGTTCCCAAACGACGCCTCTCCCTTGCTTTCGGTGGCGGGGGGACAGTGCTGAGAGGGTTCGGGAGCGCTCG
This sequence comes from Pluvialis apricaria, assembly GCA_017639485.1. Taxonomy (NCBI): domain Eukaryota; kingdom Metazoa; phylum Chordata; class Aves; order Charadriiformes; family Charadriidae; genus Pluvialis; species Pluvialis apricaria. The sequence goes on from CM030007.1 coordinate 46,846,028, forward strand.
CCTGGCGCTTCTCCTCCACGGCTCTTTGCTCTCTTTTCCTTGGCAGCAGGCGGGACGCACAGGAGGAGGAGGTATCTGCCCTGGCCCTTTGCACGCCGAGGGACCTCCGCCGCTGCAGAGGCGCCCGGGCCATCGGGCTCTGGTGGCAGGGGGGCTCTCTTTGGCCGGCCCCTGGCAGACCTCTGCAGCCAGGACGGCACGCTGCCCCAGCCCATCCAGGTGAGCATGCCCGGCCAGGGGGGCCCCATGCCCCTGCCTCCTCCGCAGAGGCGGTGCCCAGAGCAGAGGGACCCCAGGTGGGGCTCGGCGACAAAGCCGGCTCCTCCCCATGTCACCCACCCCTGCATCCTGCCCCACTGAGGGCTGCAGGAGACCTGTGCACGCTTGCTCCTGCCCCTCAGGCAGGCTCGCCTGCCCCAAGCCCTGTCTCCAGCCAAGCAACTCTCCTCCTCTGTGCCCTGCAGGACCTGCTGGCTCTGCTCAATGAGCATGGCCCATCCACGGAGGGGATCTTCAGGCTGGCCGCCAGCGAGAAGGCCTCCCGGGAGCTCAGGGAGGCCCTCGACAGCGGAGCGGAGGTCCACCTCCAAAGCCAGCCTGCGGAGCTGCTGGCCGTCATCCTGAAGGTGAGCCCTGCTGACCCGGGGCCCGGCAGCTCCCACCTCTGTCGGTGCCGACGGGCACCTGCGAGCGCAGGAGACGAAACCCGGCCGCCTGCTCGTCAGCCGGAGTGCCGGGGATGCTGCCGCTGCTCCCGGCGGGAGCGCGCAAAGCCTCACCCGCAGCCCTTGGCATTGCAGGACTTCCTGCGTAAGATCCCCTCCAAGCTCCTGGAGGCAGGGCTCTACGGGGAGTGGATGGGCGCCCTGCAGAAGACCAGCAGGCAGGAGAAGCTGGCAGCACTGAAAGAGTAAGTGTGGCCAGCAGCCTGCCTGCCGCGCAGGGACTGGCAGAGGCCGGCACTTGCCTGCAAAGCGGCGGCCTCCTTGAGAAAGCTGTGTGCTCCGCCAGCCACCCCTGGCTGCTGTGGGGGAAAGTGGCACAGAAAAGCGTTTCTCACTTTGGAGCGCTTTGGGCAGGCATTGGGGGTTGCTCCACGAAGGGCCTCTTGCCAGAAGGGCAGGGAGGGAGGGAGGTGGCCGTACCTCAGCGAAGGCGGTCCCTCTGCTGTAGAGCAGGCAGCCTTCCCTCGCCTGGGCTTGGGTGAAATCAGCCTGGGCTACCTGTCTTGACAGCATCTCCTTTGTTAACATTGTGCCCCCGTTCCCTCAGGGTGGCCAGCAAGTTGCCCGAAGCCAACCTCCTGCTCCTCAAGCACCTGCTGTCCCTGCTGGGAAACATCAGCCAAAACGCGGCCACCAGCAGGATGACTGCCCGCAACCTGGCCATCTGCGTGGGGCCAAACCTCCTGAGCCCACCCGAGGAGCACACGCTGGCCCCGGACATGCTGCTGCAGGTGACGGGCAAGGTACGCTGTGTTTACCAGCCAGCTACAGCCTTCCGAGCCCACCCGAGCTTTGCTGCTCAGAGCTCCCTGGCTGCCTCCTCTCTGCCGCAAACGCTCGTGGACGGGAAGAGCTGCCAGAAAGAGCCACCCAAGAGCTGCAGCTTTCTGCACAGAAGCAAGGCTTAGGAGCGGGAGAGGCTGTTTGCCCCCTTTTCAGGCACCAAGGTGGAAACCAAGGGTTTGCTGTGTGCAGGTGACGCAGCTGGTGGAGTTCCTCATCGAGCACCATGGGGAACTCTTTGAGGAGGAGGAGGTGGCTGGGCTTGCCGGGGCATCAGTTGAGGAGTCGCCAGCACCGGGGCTGCAAGCAGAAACAGCAGAGGTACGTCAGGGCCACAAACAGCAGGACAACAAAAGCCTCCCCCCTCAGAAGGTGGGACTGCTGCTGCCACAGGCACAAGCAAGGTCATCCAGCAGCCCTGCCAAAGTGCAGAGTAAGGCTGAGGCAGGTTGCCCATCGCACTTTGTGTGGGGATCCCAACAGAACTCGCTCCGCCGAGCTGAGCAATCCCATCCAAGGGACCTGCCTTTCCAAGCTAAGGGAGCAATTGGGCACATAGGTCCTTGCCACCTGTTAACATCCACATTTCCATTGCAGGTGCCTCCAGTCGCTCCACAGAGAGATCACCTGAGGAGCTCAGCTGAGGACAGAAGGTAAAATGAGCCAGCTTTGCTTCAGAGCAGAACTGGTTCAAGTTTATTATGGCTTTGCCTGTCTAACAATACTCTTGAATGGGAAGGTTGCCAGGAAGTCGAAAACGAAAACCAGCGCGTGAAGAGGGGAGCGATGGGCAACCAGACAAGAAGAGGAGAAAGCTGGAGACAGAGCTCTCAGGGATGGGCAACTGAGGAAATCCAAGCAGGCAAGTAGAACGAGGAGCCCGGGGCTGTAGCAGACTCTGCTGTCCGTTTTTCAAAGCTCTCAACACTGCTTACTTGCCCCCGCAAAGAACGGGGGACAAAGTCACACCTTTGTGTCTCTGTCCTTGTAGGTGCCCGTTTCTTTTTTCTGCCTGGATTCCCTGGACGAGCTCTGACGCCTGGCCTTCGAGAGGCTGCATCGTGCAGCCCCAGCACCACCTCGGCGCAGGCGAGGAGAGAGGCACCCATGCCCTTCTGCTCTGCCCAGCAGATTTCACTCGTGCACCACTGTCGTGGTTTGGGCTGGGCTGGCCACTAAACCCAACGACAGAAGCCCTCCTTAACGTCTGCCCCCTTCCGAGAAGGAGAGAGAGAAAAGAAGAGAGAGAGAGAGAGACCTATGAGTTGTAAAGAAACTCCACTACTTTAATGAAATATTGATAATCAAAGGATAAAAAGAACAGATAGTAATATTAATGACAACATAGACAAGATATGCGATCCGTATCGAGCTCCCACGATGATGATGATCACATCGCTGGCAGGCACCGGGAAAGGCCCAGACCGGACTCAGCAGCAGACAGGGACTGGAGTCCCCATCTGGATTCAGGAAGGCACAGACCAGCATCAAAGGCAGACGAACAGACAGAGTCCTCCTCGGACGCCGGCCATTGAAGAAAGAGGCCGACCCCTTTGATCCCTCAGCCTTTATACTGAGCGTGATGCAGATGCAATGGAATACCCTGCTGGTCAGTTTTGGGTCACCTGTCCTGTCTGCTCCTCCCGCAGCTGTGACCCTGCTACTGCTCTTCCGCTTCCCACCCTCAACTTTGTGCATAACAAAGTGAGCTGACCTGGGTTGCTATAGCAATAAGTAGAAGCAGGAGCCTCTCTGCACGCCATTCCTTGGTAGTCACTGGAAACATCAGACCTTACCTGCCAGAACCGGACACTGCCTGACAAATATGCCGTTAATTTCAGAGAGTGAGTGAGTTTGAAGAGGCTTAGCTGAAAAGTCAAATTACTGAAAAGAAAATGGGTTCTGTTTTACCTCCAAGCAGGACAACCACTAAGCCGCAGCAGCCCTGTACCGCGCTCAGACCCGTCCCACCCCTCGCACGAGGCCTTGCTGGCTCACTCACGGGCTCCGTGAGCAAATGCCCACCAGCTGGCACATCTGCCCAGCTGGGGAGCTGGCACGGGAACTTCAGATTATACAGAGCGTGTTACGCACGGCAGTTTGTATCATCCGGGAGGGACACGAGGGACAACGTTTCTGTTGGACAGCAAATTCCATACTAGAAAACCCTCCGGCTTTCACTTACAGCTACTCATTCCTGGTGGACAGATGCTCAACCAACTGGCTCAATACACGAAGGCAGCACCCATTGCTGCTCTTTGCGCAGCGCAAGACCTCGTACGCAGCACACTGCACAATACCCTTCCTCATCATGCTGGCTCAAACAGGACCAGCTTGCAGTTGCCATTAGGGTAAGAACTCCGGGTCAGCTACACCCAACCTTCCTTGCTTGCTGCGTCTCCTGCAGATCGGCTCTCTCTGGACTGATGCCAACACGCCCCTTTCTGCCAGGCCTAACCAGAGTTTTGAAACCAGCTTTTCCCAAAGCTCCAAATGCTTTAATCACCGCAAGAGTTACCTGAGCCCTGTACGATGTCTAATGCGGGCGAGTTCCTTCCAGCGGGGAAGATACAAGCGCCAGCCACAACACGGGAAAGAAATTGCACGACTGATCTGCAGGGCTTGCAATGATTGTGCAGGAGTCAGCAGAGCGTGGAAACTCAGGGGCAACTCTCCCAGCTGGCATCCCAAGTGTTTCAGAGCCAATGCCATCTTTTCTTCTTGGGCAAAGCCTCACTTGATACCCTCAGCCATCCCTGCCTTAAGTAATTACACTCCCGACTTCCAGGACCTCTACACTACGGCCAAACCGAGGGATTTTAGAAAAAATAAAAATCCCTAAATCATTTTTGTGAACAAAGATAAATCCCTATGCACTCAAAAGGGAGAAAGGTCAGGTGTCAAGACCTCCCTGCGGTCTTTCTTACCATTTCTCTGCCATGCATTTCCCTGCCCCTGTGGTTAATTGAGAGCTGCAGAGCAGCATTTGCTCCACACTTACTCACTGCAGTCGATGGTGCTGTTGTACACACAGCTGCCCTTTTGCCAGTGCTTTATACAGACTCAGAGTCTCTGCTAACACATTGCAATACAAACTTGCGCCCCTTTCTCTTTTCTCTACCGCTGATGTCCCAACGTATATTGCAACCAAAACACTTAATAAAGAAAGGATTATTTAAATGCCATTAGGAATGATAGCGAGCACCCCAGCCATCTGCAGACAAAGCCGTCTCAAATCTGAGTGCTGGCACAGTGATTGGTTCCTAACGGGATGGAATGACCGCTACGTGCCTACGCCCCTTGCCTTTGCTCAAATACATTGTACGGACTGTCTGCAGTTCTTAGCATTTCTTCCCATGTCCTTCTTTCTAAAATTTCCTTCGATTTCTTTACAGAAATAAAGTGTAAAACATATATCTGGCCAGTCTCACAATTTGCATGAGTCCCCTCCCCTTCCCTCACCTTCCCTTCCTTTTCTTCCTCCCTCCTTCTCTGTGGTACACATCTCTCTCTCCCCAATATTTAACTGTCCAAGAAGACCAAAACGTCAGTCAAAAGTTGCACTTGTAGAAGCCTTTTCTTTCTCCCAGGAGCTTTGGTTTTCCTCATAGGAAACCTGAGGAGACACCTGCATCCAAGAAAAGGTCTTGACAAGGGAAGAACCCAGTATGTTCTTGTTGATGAGGCCTTCTACAGACAGGTGAGAATCGCCTCACAGTCGCAGCCCTTGGTTCTCATGGGGGACTTCAACTACCCTGATACCTGCTGGGAAAGCTACACTGCTAGGCATGCACAGTCCAGTAGGTTCCTCCAGTGCATTGATGGTAACATCTTGACTCAGGTGGTGGAAGAGCCCACAAGGAGAGGTGTACTACTGGACCTAGTACTGACAAACAAAGAGGGACTGGTGCAGGATGTTAAGGTTGGGAGCAGACTTGGCTGTAGTGATCATGAGAAGACAGAGTTCAGGATTAAGTGCAGTACGCACAAAATGACAAGGAGGGTTGAAACCTTAGACTTCAGCAGGGCTAACTTTGAGCTCTTCAAGAAACTGCTGGGAGAAATCAAATGGGAGAGGGCTCTAGAGGGTAAGGGGGCTCAAGAGAGCTGGCTGATATTCAAGCACCACCTCCTCCAAGCTCAGGATCGGAGCATCCCGAGGAGCAAGAAATCGGGCAAGGGAAGGAGACCTGCGTGGCTGAGCAGGGATCTTCTGAAAAAGCTCAGGTGGAAGAAGGGAGTCTACAGGATGTGGAAAAGGGGGCTGACGACTTGGGACGAGTATAAGAATGCTGTCAGGGTAGGCAGGGAAGAAACGAGGAAAGCCAAGGCAGCCTTGGAATTGAACTTGGCGAGGGACGTCAAGGCCAATAGGAAGGGTTTCTTTAAGTATATAGGAGGCAAAAGGAAAACCAGGGAAAATGTGGGCCCGCTCTTGAACGAGACGGGTGCTCTGGTGACAGATGATGCAGAGAAGGCAGAGTTGCTGAATGCCTTCTTTGCTTCTGTCTTCACTGCTCGGGCCAGCTCTCGGGAGTCCCAGGCTTTGCAGGTAACAGAGAACATCTGGAGGAAGCGGGACTTTCCCCTGCTGAAAGAAGAAAAAGTTAGGGATCAGTTAAGCAAACTGGATATTCACAAGGCCATGGGGCCTGATGGGATGCACCCGCGAGTGCTGAGGGAGCTAGCAGAAGTCATTGCTGGGCCGCTCTCCATCATATTGGAAAGGTCCTGGAGAACAGGCGAGGTGCCTGAGGACTGGAAGAAAGCCAATGTCACTCCAGTCTTCAAAAAGGGCAAGAAGGCTGACCCGGGAAACTACAGGCCAGTCAGCCTCACCTCTGTCCCTGCACAGGTGATGGAACAGCTCATTCTGGCTGTCATCTCCAAGCATCTGGAGGAAAAGAAGGTTATCAGAAGTAGTCAGCATGGATTCACCAGGGGGAAGTCATGTCTGACTAATCTGATAGCCTTCTATGATGGCATGACTGGATGGGTGGATGAGGGGAGGGCAGTGGATGTTGTCTGCCGTGACTTCAGCAAGGCTTTCGACACTGTCTCCCACATCATCCTCACAGGCAAGCTTAGGAAGTGTGGGTTAGATGAATGGACGGTGGGGTGGATTGAACAGTGGTTGACAGATAGAGCTCAGAGGGTTGTGGTTAGTGGTGCAGAGTCCAGTTGGAGGCCAGTAACAAGTGGTGTCCCTCAGGGGTCGGTACTGGGTCCAGCCCTGTTCAATATATTCATCACTGAGCTGGATGAAGGGTTAGAGTGTACCATCAGCAAGTTTGCTGATGGTACAAAAGTGGGAGGGGTGGCTGACACACCGCAAGGCTGCACCGCCATACAGCGTGACCTGGACAGGCTGGAGAGTTGGGCAGAGAAAAACTTGATGAAGCTCAACAAGGGCAAGTGTAGGGTACTGCATCCGGGGAGGAATAACCCCATGCATCAGTACAGGTTGGGGGCTGACCTCCTGGAGAGCAGCTGTGTGGAAAGGGACCTGGGAGTCCTGGTGGACAGCAGCAGGACCATGAGGCAGTAATGTGCCCTGGTGGCCAAGAAGGCCAGTGGCATCCTGGGGTGCATCAAGAAGAGTGTGACCAGCAGGTCGAGGGAGGTCATCCTCCCCCTCTCCTCTGCCCTGGTGAGGCCACATCTGCAGTACTGTGTCCAGTTCTGAGCTCCCCGGTTCAAGAAGGACAGGGAACTGCTGGAGAGAGTCCAGCAAAGGGCTACAAAGATGATTAGGGGATTGGAACATCTTTCTTATGAGGAAAGGCTCAGGGACTTGGGGCTTTTTAGTCTAGAAAAAAAGAAGACTGAGGGGGGATCTTATCAATACTTTTAAATACTTAAGGGGAGGGTGCCAGGCAGATGAGAAGAGTCTTTTTTCAGTGGTGCCCAGGGGTAGGACAAGAGGGAACGGGCACAAACTTGAGCATAGGAAGTTCCATCTTAACATGAGGAGGAACTTCTTTCCTCTGAGGGTGGCAGAGCACTGGCACAGGCTGCCCAGAGAGGTTGTGCAGTCTCCCACACTGGAGACATTCAAAACCCGCCTGGACGCCGTCCGGTGATCCCTGCTGTAGGTGTCCCTGCTGTGGCAGGGGGGGTGGACTAGATGATCTCCAGAGGTGCCTTCCAACCCTGACCATTCTGTGATGCTGTGATTCTGTGATGTTACTCCTTCCTCTGATCTGGGAAGGAAAATCGCTACATTGTTGCCCATCACAGGAGGCCACTGCTCCATATTTTGACAACCTTCCCATGCTTTTGATCTCCTCTACCTTCCCATTGGCCCTGTGCTCAGCTGTTGGGTGACAACAAGGTCCAGACTTGTGTCTGGGCCCCGGCCCTTCTGTTGCCTTGCTCTGGCAGCGTAAAGTGGGGACGCTTTGCTTTGAGGCACAATACGGGCCAAGGGACTGACGGGAAGGAGGAGTCGAAAAAGCCAGGTGAAGTGGTGCCCAGAAACCCTTGGAAAATGCCAGTGGCAGGTGCAAAGAGAAAAGATGTGTGCGCTCCCCCATCTCACTTTTCAGCCATCCTAGACGTCCTTCTTCAGACACTCGTCTTTCTTTGCAAATATACAGTGCGTGAGAAGGAGGCGTTGCACTGCTGCTCGCTCTACCTCTCTTTCCCCTCCCTTCTTTCCTTCCTTCCTTCCAAAACTTGCAGTTTCCCCTCCATGTTTTAGAGGCTGGGGTCTAAAAGGCGGTGCCAGCACCACCGTTTGCCCAGGCGTTGTGTGAAGAACTTGGTTGGTGTGGACGTTGCAGTTAGGAAGAGAGACAAAGATGGAGTTCTGTGGAAACTCCCTCTGTGCACTCTGTCGCCAGGGTGCTTCCTCTTTCTGCCTCTCCCATACCAAGAGAGCGCCTTTGCGCTTGGACCCCTGCTCTGGCTGCAGGAAACATGCCCTCCTCAGCCTCACGGCAGCGGCACAGGGACACCTGCAGAAAGGGGATGGGACCGACTGCGGATGCCACCAGTACGGGCACAAAGCATCCCGGGACACATCCACACATCGTCGTGACCAAAAGCTGCTTGGCAAAGCTGCTGCAAAGCTGCATGGCAGAAACGGCCCCAGGGGCTCTGGTGGACACCAAGGTGACCAGGAGCCACCAAGGTGCTGTTGCGCGAAGGCGTCGGCGGTGAGTGGTACCCTGGGCTGCACTGGGCAAAGCCTTGGCAGCAGCTGGAGGGAGGTGACCCTTCCCCTCTGCTCAGCGCTGCTGAGGCTGTGCCTGCAGGGCTGTGCCCACGTCTGGGCTCCCCCAGTACAGGAGAGACATGGGCATACTGGGGAGAGCCCCCCGCTGCCCCTCCCCCACCACCATCCCCCAGTGCCATTGCTGACATCACAAGTTTGGACCCGGCGCTGGCCCGGCAACGGCCCCGGTGCCTGCAGGGACGGTGCAGTTCCAGCACAGAGTGGCACTGGGCAGAGTCCCGCTCTTGCCCACTGTGCTTGTCCCAGTGCTTGTCGGTGCCAGGACGCCCTTTAGTGGTTTTTCGTGCACCGGTTGGGCTCTGTCCTAAGCCCCTCACCTGCGTCCAACGAGATTATCTCTTGGACTCATCAAGATGGGACAGGTGAACTGCTGCCGTGGTTCCAGGTGAGCTCCCCCCATGGCTCGGGCACACGCCGGCACAGCCGGGCCCCGCAGCAGCCGCCTTTCTCATGCCCAACGCCGTCTGCTCTGCAGGGACGACCCGGAGCCCGTGCAGCAGTGCGTCCCTGAGGAAGCACCACCCGAGCCACTCCAGCGCCAGCGCGTGCGCGTCACCCAGGGCCGCAGGACCAGGAAGAGGGACCTCCTCCTCTTCAGCGACACCTTGGTCATCGCCAAGGCCAAGTAAGACTCGCAGACCCCAGCTGCCCTTCCTCCCATCCCTGGCCCTGGCCCCAGGGCAGGGACACGCAAGGAGCAGCCCCAGGCCCCCGGCACCCTGCTGCTGGATGCACCCATGGCTGCGCCCGTGGCAGGCGCACGCCAGAGGGGAGCCACCGGCCTCGGCCACCTCCAGGTCACTCCCTGCCGCTCCTCTTTGCAGACGTGGCAGCGTCCCGCACCCGCAGCTCTGCCTGGCCCTGGCCACGCTGCAGGTGCTGAGCAGCGGGAAGGGGGCGGCCGGGGACGCTGAAGAGGAGGAGGAAGGCAAGGCCAGCAAGTCCCTGGTCCTCGCCTGGCCCTGCGGCTCCTGTGTGGTCACTTTCTGGTGAGTGTCAGTGCCACGTCCCACGGCAGGGCTGGGCAGCGCCTCTCTCCTGCCCCACGGGGCTCTCTCCTGCCTCTCTGGCCGTCCCCACGGGGCAGGGCTGTGCCGCAGCCCCCCTCTGCCCGCAGGCTGGCGAGCAGCGGGCACTCAGGCTCTTTCTCCTCTCTTCCTGCAGCTCCCGGGTGGTGAAGGAGCTGTGGCTCAGCGCGCTCCTTGGGTAAGCCCTGCCTGGCAGTGCAGCCTGGGGAACCCGTGCTCACATCACGGGGGGATGCTCCAGGCGCAGGCGCACCACGAGGAAACACCGCTCCCCACACGGGGAGAGGTGCCCCCACGGCTGCGGGCAGCTGTCGAGCGGGCAGAGCTGGCGGAGCTGCTTCACCCAGCTGTGTCCAGCCAACACCCGCCCTGCCCTGTCCTCACCACTGCCGCTGCTCTCCGCTCGACTGCGGCGGTACCCGCCTGCTTCGGGGACCCTGGAAGCGTGACCCGAGCTGGCAGGGGAGGGAAAAGGCAGCTTGCGTCTCACACAGCTCTTTCTCTGCCCCTTCCCCATGCACAGGCCACCACAAGGAGTGCAGGGAGCCCGGGTGACCCAGCTGCCCTCCATCAAGCTCCTGCTGAAGGAGCTGAGTGGCCGCAATGCTGTGAGTGTCCCTCCTGTCTGCGCTCTGCCCCCACAGCCTGCTCCAGCCCAGCATCAGGTGCATCGCTTCTGACCTTCTGCTCTTTTCCCCTTGCGCAGGCGACGGCACTAAGCGCCAGCAGCCTGGAGAGGCTGGTGCAGAGCCAGGCAGAGGTGAGGATCGCTCGGGCTGCAATCTCGGCCATCTCCACCTCTCACACACGGCCAGGGGCCGATGCAGCTCTCCAGGGGCCCTCTCTGCCGCGGGGCTGCTCGCTGAGCGCAGGGCATTTCTTGCAGGCTGGTGCCAAGCAGCGGCCACCTCCCGCCTCCTCTGGCAGCCAGGGTGGACTTGGCCACGCGGCTGGTGAGTTTGGAGAAGACGGGGACAGGACAGCCCTTCTCCTCTCGCAGGCGGGCACTCGTGCTGCACTGGGGCTGCTGCTGCCTTTCCCGCAGGGCACGTCCCTCCCCATCGCTCTGCGGCAGGAGAGAGCTGAGCCCCCGGGGCCCCTCGTTCCCAAACGACGCCTCTCCCTTGCTTTCGGTGGCGGGGGGACAGTGCTGAGAGGGTTCGGGAGCGCTCGCCTGGCGCTTCTCCTCCACGGCTCTTTGCTCTCTTTTCCTTGGCAGCAGGCGGGACGCACAGGAGGAGGAGGTATCTGCCCTGGCCCTTTGCACGCCGAGGGACCTCCGCCGCTGCAGAGGCGCCCGGGCCATCGGGCTCTGGTGGCAGGGGGGCTCTCTTTGGCCGGCCCCTGGCAGACCTCTGCAGCCAGGACGGCACGCTGCCCCAGCCCATCCAGGTGAGCATGCCCGGCCAGGGGGGCCCCATGCCCCTGCCTCCTCCGCAGAGGCGGTGCCCAGAGCAGAGGGACCCCAGGTGGGGCTCGGCGACAAAGCCGGCTCCTCCCCATGTCACCCACCCCTGCATCCTGCCCCACTGAGGGCTGCAGGAGACCTGTGCACGCTTGCTCCTGCCCCTCAGGCAGGCTCGCCTGCCCCAAGCCCTGTCTCCAGCCAAGCAACTCCCCTCCTCTGTGCCCTGCAGGACCTGCTGGCTCTGCTCAATGAGCATGGCCCATCCACGGAGGGGATCTTCAGGCTGGCCGCCAGCGAGAAGGCCTCCCGGGAGCTCAGGGAGGCCCTCGACAGCGGAGCGGAGGTCCACCTCCAAAGCCAGCCTGCGGAGCTGCTGGCCGTCATCCTGAAGGTGAGCCCTGCTGACCCGGGGCCCGGCAGCTCCCACCTCTGTCGGTGCCGACGGGCACCTGCGAGCGCAGGAGACGAAACCCGGCCGCCTGCTCGTCAGCCGGAGTGCCGGGGATGCTGCCGCTGCTCCCGGCGGGAGCGCGCAAAGCCTCACCCGCAGCCCTTGGCATTGCAGGACTTCCTGCGTAAGATCCCCTCCAAGCTCCTGGAGGCAGGGCTCTACGGGGAGTGGATGGGCGCCCTGCAGAAGACCAGCAGGCAGGAGAAGCTGGCAGCACTGAAAGAGTAAGTGTCGCCAGCAGCCTGCCTGCCGCGCAGGGACTGGCAGAGGCCGGCACTTGCCTGCAAAGCGGCGGCCTCCCTGAGAAAGCTGTGTGCTCCGCCAGCCACCCCTGGCTGCTGTGGGGGAAAGTGGCACAGAAAAGCGTTTCTCACTTTGGAGCGCTTTGGGCAGGCATTGGGGGTTGCTCCACGAAGGGCCTCTTGCCAGAAGGGCAGGGAGGGAGGGAGGTGGCCGTACCTCAGCGAAGGCGGTCCCTCTGCTGTAGAGCAGGCAGCCTTCCCTCGCCTGGGCTTGGGTGAAATCAGCCTGCGCTACCTGTCTTGACAGCATCTCCTTTGTTAACATTGTGCCCCCGTTCCCTCAGGGTGGCCAGCAAGTTGCCCGAAGCCAACCTCCTGCTCCTCAAGCACCTGCTGTCCCTGCTGGGAAACATCAGCCAAAACGCGGCCACCAGCAGGATGACTGCCCGCAACCTGGCCATCTGCGTGGGGCCAAACCTCCTGAGCCCACCCGAGGAGCACACGCTGGCCCCGGACATGCTGCTGCAGGTGACGGGCAAGGTACGCTGTGTTTACCAGCCAGCTACAGCCTTCCGAGCCCACCCGAGCTTTACTGCTCAGAGCTCCCTGGCTGCCTCCTCTCTGCCGCAAACGCTCGTGGACGGAAAGAGCTGCCAGAAAGAGCCACCCAAGAGCTGCAGCTTTCTGCACAGAAGCAAGGCTTAGGAGCGGGAGAGGCTGTTTGCCCCCTTTTCAGGCACCAAGGTGGAAACCAAGGGTTTGCTGTGTGCAGGTGACGCAGCTGGTGGAGTTCCTCATCGAGCACCATGGGGAACTCTTTGAGGAGGAGGAGGTGGCTGGGCTTGCCGGGGCATCAGTTGAGGAGTCGCCAGCACCGGGGCTGCAAGCAGAAACAGCAGAGGTACGTCAGGGCCACAAACAGCAGGACAACAAAAGCCTCCCCCCTCAGAAGGTGGGACTGCTGCTGCCACAGGCGCAAGCAAGGTCATCCAGCAGCCCTGCCAAAGTGCAGAGTAAGGCTGAGGCAGGTTGCCCATTGCACTTTGTGTGGGGATCCCAACAGAACTCGCTCCGCCGAGCTGAGCTATCCCATCCAAGGGACCTGCCTTTCCAAGCTAAGGGAGCAATTGGGCACATAGGTCCTTGCCACCTGTTAACATCCACATTTCCATTGCAGGTGCCTCCAGTCGCTCCACAGAGAGATCACCTGAGGAGCTCAGCTGAGGACAGAAGGTAAAATGAGCCAGCTTTGCTTCAGAGCAGAACTGGTTCAAGTTTATCATGGCTTTGCCTGTCTAACAATACTCTTGAATGGAAAGGTTGCCAGGAAGTCGAAAACGAAAACCAGCGCGTGAAGAGGGGAGCGATGGGCACCCGGACAAGAAGAGGAGAAAGCTGGAGACAGAGCTCTCAGGGATGGGCAACTGAGGAAATCCAAGCAGGCAAGTAGAACGAGGAGCCCGGGGCTGTAGCAGACTCTGCTGTCTGTTTTTCAAAGCTCTCAACACTGCTTACTTGCCCCCGCAAAGAACGGGGGACAAAGTCACACCTTTGTGTCTCTGTCCTTGTAGGTGCCCGTTTCTTTTTTCTGCCTGGATTCCCTGGACGAGCTCTGACGCCTGGCCTTCGAGAGGCTGCATCGTGCAGCCCCAGCACCACCTCGGCGCAGGCGAGGAGAGAGGCACCCATGCCCTTCTGCTCTGCCCAGCAGATTTCACTCGTGCACCACTGTCGTGGTTTGGGCTGGGCTGGCCACTAAACCCAACGACAGAAGCCCTCCTTAACGTCTGCCCCCTTCCGAGAAGGAGAGAGAGAAAAGAAGAGAGAGAGAGAGAGACCTATGAGTTGTAAAGAAACTCCACTACTTTAATGCAATACTGATAATCAAAAGATAAGAAGAACATATAGTAATATTAATGACAATATAGACAAGATATGCGATCCGTATCGAGCTCCCACGATGACGATCACATCGCTGGCAGGCACCGGGAAAGGCCCAGACCGGACTCAGCAGCGGACAGGGACTGGAGTCCCCATCTGGATTCAGGAAGGCACAGACCAGCATCAAAGGCAGACGAACAGACAGAGTCCTCCTCGGACGCCGGCCATTGAAGAAAGAGGCCGATCCCTTTGATCCCTCAGCCTTTATACTGACCATGATGCAGATGCAAGGGAATACCCTGCTGGTCAGTTTTGGGTCACCTGTCCTGTCCGCTCCTCCCCACACCTGTGGCCCTCCTACGCTCTTCCGCTTCCCACCCTCCAACTTTGTGCATAACAAAGTGAGCTGACCTGGGTTGCTATAGCAATAAGTAGAAGCAGGAGCCTCTCTGCACGCCATTCCTTGGTAGTCACTGGAAACATCAGACCTTACCTGCCAGAACCGGACACTGCCTGACAAATATGCCGTTAATTTCAGAGAGTGAGTGAGTTTGAAGAGGCTTAGCTGAAAAGTCAAATTACTGAAAAGAAAATGGGTTCTGTTTTACCTCCAAGCAGGACAACCACTAAGCCGCAGCAGCCCTGTACCGCGCTCAGCCCCGTCCCACCCCTCGCACGAGGCCTTGCTGGCTCACTCACGGGCTCCGTGAGCAAATGCCCACCAGCTGGCACATCTGCCCAGCTGGGGAGCTGGCACGGGAACTTCAGATTATACAGAGCGTGTTACGCACGGCAGTTTGTATCATCCGGGAGGGACACGAGGGACAACGTTTCTGTTGGACAGCAAATTCCATACTAGAAAACCCTCCGGCTTTCACTTACAGCTACTCATTCCTGGTGGACAGATGCTCAACCAACTGGCTCAATACACGAAGGCAGCACCCATTGCTGCTCTTTGCGCAGCGCAAGAACTCGTACGCAGCACACTGCACAATACCCTTCCTCATCATGCTGGCTCAAACAGGACCAGCTTGCAGTTGCCATTAGGGTAAGAACTCCGGGTCAGCTACACCCAACCTTCCTTGCTTGCTGCGTCTCCTGCAGATCGGCTCTCTCTGGACTGATGCCAACACGCCCCTTTCTGCCAGGCCTAACCAGAGTTTTGAAACCAGCTTTTCCCAAAGCTCCAAATACTTTAATCACCGCAAGAGTTACCTGAGCCCTGTACGATGTCTAATGCGGGCGAGCTCCTTCCAGCGGGGAAGATACAAGTGCCAGCCACAACAGGGGAAAGAAATTGCACGACTGATCTGCAGGGCTTGCAATGATTGTGCAGGAGTCAGCAGAGCGTGGAAACTCGGGGGCAACTCTCCCAGCTGGCATCCCAAGTGTTTCAGAGCCAATGCCATCTTTTCTTCTTGGGCAAAGCCTCACTTGATACCCTCAGCAATCACTGCCTTAAGTAATTACACTCCCAGCTTCCAGGAGCTCTACACAACAAAACCAAGGGATTTCAGAAAAAAAAATCCCTCAATCTTTTGCGCAGAAAAAGTTCCCTATGCACTCAAAAGGGAGAAAGGTCAGGTGTCAAGACCTCCCTGTGGTCTTTCTTACCATTTCTCTGCCATGCATTTCCCTGCCCCTGTGGTTAATTGAGAGCTGCAGATCAGCATTTGCTCCACACTTACTCACTGCAGTCGATGGTGCTGTTGTACACACAGCTGCCCTTTTGCCAGTGCTTTATACAGACTCAGAGTCTCTGCTAACACATTGCAATACAAACTTGCGCCCCTTTCTCTTTTCTCTACCGCTGATGTCCCAATGTATATTGCAACCAAAACACTTAATAAAGAAAGGATTATTTAAATGCCATTAGGAAATGATAGCGGGCACCCCAGCCATCTGCAGACAAAGCCGTCTCAAATCTGAGTGCTGGCACAGTGATTGGTTCCTAACGGGACGGAATGACCACTACGTGCCTACGCCCCTTGCCTTTGCTCAAATACATTGTACGGACTGTCTGCAGTTCTTAGCATTTCTTCCCATGTCCTTCTTTCTAAAATTTCTTCCGATTTCTTTACAGAAATAAAGTGTAAAATGTATATCTGGCCAGTCTCAGAATTTGCATGAGTCCCCTCCCCTTCCCTTCCCTTCCCTCCAGGGGTCCTTTCCAACCCTGACCATTCTGTGATTCTGTGATTTTATGAGACAGCAGTCTCTGCTTGCAGCCCAGAAAGCCAGCCACACCCTGGGCTGCATCAAAAGAAGTGTGGCCAGCAGGTCAAGGGAGAGGATTCTACTCCTCTGCTGCGCTCTGGTGAGACCCCACCTGGAGTACTGCGTCCAGCTCTGGAGTCCCCAACATAAGAAGGACATGGACCTGTTGGAGCGGGTCCAGAGGAGGGCCACAAAGATGATCAGAGGGATGGAACACCTCTCCTATGAAGAAAGACTGACAGAGTTGGGGTTTTTCAGCCTGGAGAAGAGAAGGCTCCGGGGAGACCTTATTGTGGCATTCCAGTACTTTAAGGTGGCCTACAGGAAAGATGAGGACAAACTTTTTAGCAGGGCCTGTTGTGATAGGACAAAGGGTAATGGCTTTAAACTAAAAGAGGGAATATTTAGTCTAGATATAAGGAAGAAAGTTTTTACTATGAGGGTGGTGAAACACTGGCACAGGTTGCCCAGAGCGGTGGTAGATGGAAACATGCAAGGTCAGGTTGGACGGGGCTCTGAGCAGCCTAATCTAATTGAAGATGTCCCTGCTCATTGCAGGGGAGGCTGGACTAGATGACCTTTAAATGTCCATTCCAACCCAAACTAATCTATGATTCTATGATTCTATGATTCTTTTAAATACATAGGCACATAACATGCAGCAGCTGAAAGCTGTGTTCTTTCTGGGTGCGCCAAGATGAGCTATTTTAATCTATTACTGGGAGAATAATAAGGAAGTTTTTTAACAAGAATGAAAATGCTACAGGGCAACATTAAGTCAGACTTTGCTCTACTTTCCATCTGAAATCATTGGAGTGGGTGCAGCACAAGCTATGGTACAATTACGTTTGTCTTCATATATTCTAATAATTACTTAATAATTGCTCCCTGAGTTGTGATTCAGTATATCAAACTGTATCCATGTTTGGTATTTTTGTTTTTTTTCCTCCCAAATACACCAAAGTGTACTAAGAAAGCAGTAAACGTAGTCTGAGATACCCCACCATACTGTTTGGACTCTTAAAGCTGAACACATGAGTAGGTATTTGCAGACCTTGATCCTTTCAGCACAAAGGGGTGGAAAATGCAAACAAATCAAGCTGTATTTACCATTTATCCTCCATAGATGTTAATTAATAAACAATTGGTCCCTTATCCATTTTTAGGACTACCTTGCCTGTTTTTCTTTTTATTTTTGTACAATTACTTACAGCTTCAGTGATCAAGTCAGCAAAAAATCTGAATCAGATTACAGACATTCAACCAAGAGAACAGGCAACTGGGAACTGGGCCAGAAGACCCTTCCTATCCTCAGGGAAAACCTACACCAATCAAATGAGCACAACTTGGCCTTGAGAGAAGGGATGGGCAGCAAAGTGTGCTGATCTTTCGTCTCTTTGTCACACCAATGGGCTGAATCAAACTCTGGAGTTGATCAATCCATTGATTGGAGTCTTTAGTTGATAAAGTGAGCCTAGAAAACTGGACACCTTTTAGATTGCTAATATTGTGAATCCCATCAGCTGAATGTATAATACATACAGGATTTTCAGCATTTATTCTGCATAGTGCAATCTGACTCCTTTAGGAAAGGTATGCTTAGATCTAGCCAAAGCCATCATTAAAAAAACTAAATTTATCTATGCCAGAACTGACAAGAGACAGACTTAGATTTCTCTTCTATGTGGACATTAGAAGTCTTCAGATTACAAAATACTTTGGTGGTGAAGGCAGGGTGGTATCCAGAGTTGACTTGACAAAAGAAAAGGAGTGAGAAAGTTCCCGCAATGAGAGTAGTGGGGCAGCAGAAGAATAGCAAAGCTCAGTGAAGGCTTCATGACTTTGTTCCTCTCCTATAGCCCATTAACTGACATCCCCTCCTTTCCCCACATTCATGTAGGTACCACGACTCACAGTCCTTTTCCTTTCTGTATGGATAGTTATCTCCAAACCCTCCCTTTATATAAGTGCTTGCCTCTCCTTTAGTGCCCTAGTGTAACCTCCTTGCCTACCAGGCTGCTGTGAAAAGAAAGGAGAAGAGGCTGCTGCAGATACTGAGCTAGGGCCAGGGCCGAGTAAGGGAATGGATGGAGTAGCAAAAGAGCTCCCTGTAGTTCCAGACTTTCTGTTCCCACCAGACTGGACTAACAACTCACCTCTGCAGTGCTAGGTGGGTACACATGGTACAAATCTAGGGATGGGTACACATCCCAGCCTCTCTTTGTGTGGCAACAACAGAAAGGGAAACAATGGAAAGAGAAGGAGAGCACGTGGTAGCAGCACAGCTGCCCATTTTACACTCCAAATTGATTATATGTGCAATTTATGTTGTTGAGTTTAGATTGATTTCTAGAGAAACAAGGGATATACAGTCTCTATGTTTGTCAGTAGACTCCACTAATGTTGAACCAACTATTCAATCTCAACCAAATTTGACAAACACCAGATATATACTCTGGTTTAGTGTTTCGTCATAGCCAGCTCCAGTGAGAGCTTTCACCACCAAGTTACATGTCTCTCTTTCCTTTTAGCTCTCCTTCTGATCCCAGGAAACTTCCATTCCAGCGCACAATGTTCCAGTCACCTAGCTTAAGAAGAGACATCGTTGACAAATACCCTCCAGCCTTGTAATAGTGTTGCTTTCTGGAGATAAGTTTGGATGCCTTTGGATCGAGGAATCACCCATGTTCAGGGTGGTAGCTCGGTGTAAAGTTACTGTATAGAAGACAAATCGCTGCTCTTCTAATGCCTTTTTAGAGGGAAAAGCAGCTCCGCCTCCACTATGTCAAGGCACAAAGCATCTCAGATTGGTAGGTATGTTTGAACACATATCTGAGCATGTCACTTTGGAAACATTGCTACCTCTTTCATTCCTCTGTTGGTTAGGTGGAAGAGAGAGTTCAGCTTTCCAGGCCTGTTGGCATGAGAAACTTTTGGGGCAGACAGAGAAGCATCTAGGACTCAATGAGTGCTAAAGGAGTTGCTTTTGAGATTTTATGTTTGGATTTAGGTGTCTGTGCATCTGCAGCATGATATTTTATAGATGTGCATCCTGGTGGACTAAAATAGTTGCCTAATTTAATAGTATCTAAAACATTTTCCTAAATAACAGCACTCATCAAATGCAGGTTCTCAAAACCTTATTCATTCCAGTAACTATTACACAGTATAAACACAAATGCTGAGTAAGTTAAAGGGGCCTGAAATCCATATGATTGAAAATGTGTTGGCTCTGGACAAAGACCTGCAACTTTCATGTCCTTCTTCACATAAAAGACATTCACTTCTTTAGAGAAATGTTTTTTATGAGTGAGTAATTGGATTTACATAACTTGTTAGTGATATGAAGTGATTCAATGGGATAACACTTCAACATTTCTGAAGGGGTATTTTTCAGAAAAGTCTGATCTTCCAGCTTATTTTCAGCTTGCCATTGAAATACTGCCATTTTTCCATTTGCTGTGCCAAATTACCAGTGAGTCTCCTGTGTGCCTAGTTATACAATGCTCACGGTGGTGAGCGTAATAGGACTCTGCATCAGCTATGCACTCGGGTTTCAATGTAAAAGTAAAAGTATCTCTGTAACATGTACTTTTGTCAGGCATCTCATCATCACATGTCCCAGGTGAGGGATTTTGGTCTCAATAGAATAGCTGAAACAGAGAGTTACATTTAACTTACAAGGGAAATACAATGATCAGGTTCAGACATCATTATTACCACAACACAGTAGAATATGAACAAAGCTGTGAATGGAGAGACTTGGCATTGCACTGAATCAAAGACAAGAGTTTTTCGAATGGTTCTGTTTCTCAATTCAGAGTTTGGCTGTTAAGCAAGTTAATAAAATACTTAATCATTAATTATATAATTTTATAGCATTTTATACCTAAGTGTCAGGCAGAAACTAACTAAAATTAAGTAATTTAGGAAATATTCCATCCTTACCAACTATAACACATTCCAAGGTTTATTTAAAGGGGTAGGGAGAGGCTGTTGCTTGAAAATAATGCTAAACACTAACACAGCATAAAATATTAAGGCTGTATATTTTAAAGCCTGTCCACTAATACAGTACGTGATAAAGATTAATTCTAAGCCAGTGTGAGTCACTGCATTTCTCATTTATTCCTTGTGGTATACTAAATATTGAGTTTGCAATAGATGTAATGATAATACTGTATTCTAAGGCTTTCTATGTTTATATCGAGGACAAGAAATAAAAACTAGCTATCTGGTATGTTTAGTACATGCATCTATAGTTATCGTAGTGTGAAGTCACTGTGAACAGAGGAAGATACTTTGCTCATGCTATACTTATCAGAGCTGGATTTATAGTAGTCATTAGTAGTGATCTCTACACAGAACTCAGAGCACTTTAAAAATTTATATACCAGCATCTTCCCCATTTAACAGATGAGAGTATTGTAGTCCCTAATAAGAAAATCTAAACATTGTAAAAAACCCCTATGGTTTAATCTCAAATGTTGCTTAACTACATAATGCAGGGTTATGGTATTTGATTGGATTAACGTGATTCAAAACATAAACATTGATAGTAAAACTGAGTGCGTATATATTAATGTGTAACTACTGCATAGTGATCATTTTCTTTGTAAAGATTTGTATTCAAGGATTAACCAGTGATGAGACACCAGTTTTGGGAATACAATACAAGTTTTCTGAATGCCAACGCTATGCACAAAGATTATGCTGCACTGGCTCTAAATTGCAAACAGACCTTTCCCTGTGGAAGTCCTCTTTTACATATACTGCTTCAGAGAAAAAGAACTACCGTGCCTATCAGATTAATAATATATGTATTTAAAAAACAAATATTTTACCCAAGAAATATTAAAATTATATTAGACTGGGAAAGTTCCAGAATATCTCTGATCATTAGTTTTATGCATATAACATCTTGTTTCAGCCTCTAGAATTATGGAATTAATATAGATCTTTTATGTACAGTAATTTTACAATAAAATCTCTTTCTCAATGCTGCTGGTTGGAGTGGAGATTCTATTGTCAATTTCTGAGAAAGATGAAAAAACAACCACTGAAAAAACAACCACAGCACAGAGGAGAAAAGCAATAAATGGAACTTTCTCTCAGGCATTCTGGCCATTAATAATTGAAAACCCTTACAATGATCTGAGCCAGATTACTAGAACAGGTTTTGAAAAATAACCTGTTGTGTTACTTCCCCACTAACCATCTCTGCGCCCTTGGTGAACAGTGTCTGGCACCTATGCTGTTCAGACCTTGCAATGAAAAGTCTGTTTCTTACAGCCCTGAGTCCAGGGAAATGTAGAAGTCCTGTGCTATCTTGTCTCTGCGAAGAAAATATTTGTAACTTGGGAAAGAAAGACAGCTTGATTTAAAGTACTGCTCAACAGATCCTATAACTTGATCAAAATCATATAGCTTTGTATTAAAGTGATTTTTAAAAATAGTAAAAGCATGGCTACACTATAATTACAGCTAAGTCTGCCTGTATTCTGATGCTGAAAACTTGGTAAAGCCATTTTCACCTGAGAATAGTCTGAATGTAGCTTTGTGATACTTTGGATACTTCTGGAGTGATTTCCTATATTTTGCAAGACAGGCTTTTTACAGTATTCCCAAACTCTCTTCTGCACTGAGCTTTCCCTCTCTTGTCTAGAATGATGCTGAGTATCCATTTCATTTGCCCCCTGTTTTGGGTCAGGGGGTCATTTTCACCAGTTCTCACTGAATTATATGAAAGTATGCACCCTTTTCCCTTGTATTTTGCAAGTGTAGAAAATTAATACAATTGTGATTCCCCCTCCTCAGTCTGTTTTTTTCTCCACGCTGATAGATAGACCATCTCTCTCTCAGATGGGTACACCTGTCTCCTTTTTCCTGGCACCCAGGCCTTAATCAGCTAACTTAACCATACATGTTTAATATTTTAGTAACCTAGTAATTTTTTTACACCCGGTCTCTATTCCATGGAGCAACAGAAATCTTTAGAAGGTGGTCAAGATCATAGCTCTATCCTAGCAATACAAAACTTTACTAAGACCCTACTCATAAGCTAAATGATCGCTCTTCACCCACTTCTAGGCTGGGTGACACCAGTCCTCATTTTTGTTAACCAGATTAACAGTACACTTTTTATAATATACATGACTCAATTTTTTTCCTCAAAACATTGCATATGTGGTTTGGTGTGTGAAATTGGAACCCCACACGTTCCTGCAATCTGTCCATCTCTGACAGCTTCGTTTCTTTATTCAGTGGCTGCTCTGGTGCTGATAGAGGTGTCAGAAGAAATTGCCTATCATATTTGTGGGTTTGTCACTCATATGAATCAGTTTTATCACAGCTCCAGAGCATCCCCAGAGACAGCACTAACTGCTTCGTTTTTAATTACAAAGTCACTCTTTGTGTTTCTCAATATGGACAGCAGTATAGCCATTCATAGAATCACCTTGTTCAAAATTCAGAATACAATATTACAATTTATCCATCTTTTCTCTGAATTTAGCTATCAAGTTTTCAAAAGAGCCCCAGTAGCATTCATCCCAATTACCGTTCATCTGTTTCTAAGGTATCATGTCTATCCCAGAGACAGTCCATGTTTCAGCATATCTTGTTCCAAAGCACGTTCTCTTATCCAAAGTGCCTGAAATAAAATAAAGGTGAAGAGATTTAAAACAGAATTGTGGCTTAGTGCAAAGCCAGGGTTAAAGAGGTATTTTTTTTTTCAATTGAATCTTAATTGCATGTCAAATAGAAAAAAATTCTAGGTATTTCCTTGGGAATACAAGGAAGTCTGAGAAACTGCACTCAAGTTCTGAAGTGATATCTTGTCAAGGTATCTTAATGTTCTTGTGGGTTTTGTTATTTGTTTTTTTTCTTATTAAAAATGAGCTATTTAACAAGTGGGATGGAACAATCATGACATTTTAAGTTCTTTTGACATTTGCAGTTAGCCAGTACAAAGGTCTTTCAAAAGATCTCAACACCAAGGAGCAATTAGGTGATGTAGTCAGATATTTCTTTGATACAATCCTGCTTATTTACAAAGAATGCACGCAAAATTATATTTTCTTAGACACCATTACAGTTAAGCAACACAAGGCTATTTCCTTGCCCAGAGTTTCAAGTGCATTCTACATAGAATTCTCCCGCCTCTTAAATGTATGATTCTTACCTCTGCTCGTTGTCTTTTGGCTGCTTCTTCTTTTCTGTTTTTGAAGATTTTTCAGATGTTTCTGAAACACACTTCCATCAAATGATACTCAGTAGATTTCCAGTACTCATTACCCCTTTAGTCTTCCACTTGGTCTGTGTTTTGGGTGGGGGATCCTGTTGTTTCAGGCAAAAGGAAATATACCTTTTATACCTCATCTTAAACTTACTGAATGATGGGCTTGTCCCAGCATCCACAGTTTCATCTAATTTCTATCATCACACTTATTTTGTAATCTCAATCTTGTTTAAAATGAAGTCATTCCAGTCTGCTTGACATTTTAACCTGAGGCAACAATCAATATAATCTTCATGTGCTAAATGCCTGCTTTCTTGTACTTTTATATAATTCAAAAAGTATCTGTAGTAGATGTGATATCTAGTACGGTATGGAATGGCATAGCTCGTGCTGCATATAACTTTGGTAGCTAATTTTCATCCAACTTTACAGTGACTTACTGAATAAGATGTCATTAAGTGAGTGCCTACAGCTCCTGCACAGAAACAATGAAGAGAGACTAGTGCTTTTGAAGGCATTGAAACTAATGACTAAAATTAAGCATAATGTGAAACCAGATAATTTAGATTTGGTCCTATGGTTATGTGTGCCCTCCCCATGGCCTGGAACAGGTCAAGAAGCAAACTGTCCTGATCAACATATTTAAGGGTCATCCTGACAGGGGTCCGTTAATTTGCTACAGAAGGGCACTCACAGTGTTTTTAGCCAAGTCACTGTACAAAACTTATGCTCAAATAACCACAATACCAAAAATATTTCAGTATCTTCCACCACACTCCCTCTTAAGCCCTCTAAAAATAATTCTTAATTGCTCCAGCTGCAAACAGCATCAGCATGATGATTCTGATCACATAATTCAGATGTAGTTCATATGTTTATACAAAACTTTCTTGGCTTTTATAAGCTGACTTCTGTAACTCCATAATGTTTGTGTAGAAAAATACTACAGAAATTGTGTAAAGTTTACATAAGACAAAAATTATGTACACACAAATCCTCACAGCAATCTTTCATCCATGGCTCCTAATATGACAAACTTTTCTGCTTAGGTTTTCTAATGGTTCTTATTGTCAAGGACAGCTATTCATACTCCACAACATTAGCATTTACACTGTAAATCAAGGCCCATGACTGAGAGGTATCCACTGTAAAGTAATTTAGAGGAGCAACAGCAATACAGTAACTAGTATCAACCAGTGTTCATGAACTGTTACTCCTGGCTAGCACCATTACAACCACCTGGCTGATATTCATTCTTCCCCACCTCATTCTTGCCCTTTTGTTGTCCTCCACCTTTTAAACCCTAGCCAACAACTTCACTAATACAGCAACAAATTTACTGGCAAGCTCTGCAACAGCTGAGCCCATCCCAGTTATTCTGTGCCAGTCAGCCAGCTGGTAATCTGGGAATGATCTGAGAACTGGCTGTAATGCTGTTTCACAGACCAAAAAGAGACTCTGCAGTATTTGCCTCAGAGAGGTTTTTTTTTTTTGCCTTTGCTATGGCTTTGTTTGCTGATCATGGTTGTTGGCATAGAAAAGTTAATATGGAGGACAGGAAAGAGAAACATAAGGGAACCAGTTAGGGAACTGCACTTGAAGAGTAGGGAAGTATTTCCTAAAAGGGAATGAAGAGTTCTGCAAAATACAAAATTCAGAACAAATGTGGACAGTTAAAATACACACTCATTTCCATAGTTGATGTAATACCAATGACATTATTCAATTTAACTAACTGCATGGGCAAATAAATTGCTAAGTCAAGTCTTGGTGCTATTGAGTACTTTTGGTTTTACTATACACACGTTCTTTCCTTTTGCTATCTCCCATTGCTTGTCTTAAAACCTTTGTTTTCTTACTATTCTGCTACATTTCTATTCTGTTACATTTATTCTAGTACAGGTTTAGGAAAAGATGAAGTTATGGGGCAACCTTGTTCAACTGAGTTGTCCTTTTCTAATCCTGGAAGTATTTGTCTCTCCTCAGATCTGTTGGCATAGAGTTCTAGTGACATAAAAAATTATGTTCTTAGAGTTTTAGTTACCTCAATGCTTCAATTTATATTGTTCCAATACACTGAGTGATGCCCACATTAATAAATTATAAAGTCATTTGAACCTGGTCTCCTCCAGCAAGGTGATTGCACAGCCATTCAGTTAAGGTCATCAGTCTGTCTTCCGTGTTAATAAATGTTTAATTGTTGCATTCCTTGATGATTATGTAGGAGAAATTTGAAGACAAGCTTTCAAGTACAATGAGTTTTTAATGATAAAGCAGGTAGGTTAATGTAATACCGAAGGAAAGCCTTTCTAAGGGATGAGGAGAGAGAAACTTATGCCTGACCCAAACTGCTAACACTAATTATTAACTGCATAGCTCCAAATCACATACTCCAGCAAGTTCTTGATTTCATCACCAACCTCTTTAAGGAATTTTTATCTTTACAAACAGAACATACTGAGAAAACGAGGTAGGGATTGAGAACATGGTAGGGTATGCCCCCTTGATAAGAGAGGGAACACAAGTCCAAATTTAAAAAAAAAAAAAAACAAGCAAAACAAAACAAACAAAACCAACCAACCAGACAAACAAAAACCCAATCAAGCAAAACTTCTGTGGTTTAAATTCACCACAGTCACCATTGTGAATATGCAGTTCCCAAGGATTCTGATGGTTCTAGAAAACGTCTCCTCAGTTCTCAAAGTCTTGCTATACCCTAATGGGGAACCTGGAAGTTTTTAAAATCTTGATGAACTTCACAGAAAATAGGTACTTCCCACCCAGCTAACGTTTCTACAGGCACTTATATCTATGCCAAATATCTTCCAATTCAACAAGGAAAGTGTTCCAGTGTGTCCTGTACAAAATGTGACGTAAGTCACAGAGCAATGCATTTGCCACTGAAACCAGCCTGTCCCCCTTGCAAGTCATCAAGTCTCCATGGGAACTCTGAGCGTAGTCCTCAGACATAGGCATGGCTCTGTATCTCAGAACTACTGGTGTGTAACTTGCTTGCTCAGGGCATAATTGCCTTTAGAATCTACTTACAAATTTTGTACAGTAATGAATTTTCTCCAATAAATTAGAGAAGTCATTCGTATCTACCATGGTCCCAGTATGATAATCACTGAATTGACTTTCACCTTGGTAGTACGCTTGGTGTTTAAGCAACAGCTAAATTTTCTAAGCTCCAGAGAAGAAAAAAAACCCACACTTTTGACCATTAGCCTGCTACTGTAATCACTATAAAAACGTGGGATTTTATCTGAAAGAAACAAAATCTGTTTTCACTTCCTCTGTAACCAATATATGAAAATGAGGAAACTATAGCATTTTTAACAGCAGGGATTGTATAAAATATTGCATCTGCAGCCCAAGTGCCACCGCTTTGTCCTGGGATTTCTGCCAAATCAGGAGGCTGTTCAGTTGTAATTAACATTTCTCATCCCAATATCATTGTTGATGAGTCCCCACACAGTTTCAAGTACAGCTGCCTGCTACAGTAGTTCATTATGAACACAGGACCTCTGCTGACTCTTTTCCCTTCTGCTCTACTTATCATGGGCACTTTTCACTTCTTCAAAAGAATCACAGTTCCCTTATTGCCAGACTTTGTGAAGTAGCTCCATCATCTCTTATTTGAAGATCTGCATATTGTTTTTTGCTTGATCCATTTGAGCTTTGTTGCCTTTAGGAAGTCTTTCATTTTTTGTTTGGATCTGCTGGACTTCATTTCTTAATGGACTGATTCCACCTTGAGCTAGACATCCTTCACCCCTTGTTAAATTATCTGTGCATTCAGTTTGGTGCTCAGATTAGCCAGTTCAGATCCTGATGCATTTCAGCCTGCCTTTTCTGAAATTCCTTGGCACCGCTGCTCTGCGGTCTCTTGGAAGCTTTGCTAAAACTAAATGGAAGGCTAAGCAATTACAAGTGATGTAGTGATGTGAGCAACTGTTCTTGAGGATACATTATATAAATGGTCAGCACGAAACACAGTAGTAACCAGCCAGTATGAGAAAATGTCTTAGGAAAATGGAGAGTTCAGTAATTTTCCTCTACAATTGTTAACAGAGAAATCAAAAGAATACACTGGAAAACAACCTATTTTTAAATAAAATGAGTAGCTTTTACTACATATTATCTATACTATACTATTCAACTTCTGCTGGAATTATTATTACTTACTGATTGATCTAGCCAAGGACCAGAGTCTTTGCTTCAACAACATCCCTGTTTCAGCTTATCATCTAAGCACAGATGAGAGAAAACAACAACATACAAAGGGGTTTTAAGGATCCAAAGAGGCAAATCATCTGGGCAGTTTTATCAATTACTTTCCCAACAGGATAGCAGTCTAAGCACAGAGGGGTTTCTTAGGGTGTTTTAGAAAAAGAGAACAACTAAATGATGAAGTCTAGCAAACTTGGCTGATTAGCAGGGGTAGATGATCTCACAGTAGTGTGAAGGAGACAGAAGCAGCAAGGTGGGTGGAGCTAGGTCATGTGTGCTCTTTAAAGCAGAAACAACTTATTATTTTTGGTGCAGTACAAACCAGGAAACCATGAAGGCAGGAAAAGAGGTGGCCTTATTAGTGGCCTGGAAAAATGATCTTTGCATCACTTTTCTGAGTAGAATGGAAAAAGATCTGTTATGGCCAAAGAAGAGTCCTTACATTTCTGGCTGGCAGCAACATTCTCCTTCATTATTAGGAAATGTTACATGCAGCGATAAAAAAAATACAGACTTGGCAACAGATAAAGAGTAATCCAAGTTGCAAAGTGCCACTTTTACAAATGTTGTTCCAATGAACAATCCTGAGAAACAGATAAGCAATCATTTTTTAAATGTATTGGGAGGGGTTGGGGGGGAAGAAGGTACTCTAACATTAAGGAAAAGGACAAAAATTAATGAGGAAACTTCCTGAATATAGATGACAGAAAACTAGATTCTATTCTCAGCTGACTTAAACAGACTTGCTCTAATTTAGCATGGATATAATTAAGAATAAAATGCAGTCCAGTAAAGCCACATGGGTTTTAAATGGGCCCAGCAATTTAAGTGGGGGTATATGAATTATTGCCATAAGCTGTAATGAATTCTACTGCGGGATCAATAATGTTTGAGAAAAGCAACCTTAAAGTGCAGTAATACATATTAAATATTTATTTCTGCTCAAGTAATATGTATCTCTCTAAAAAATCTCCAAACATGAAGGAAGAAAAAGGGGTATATCAAAGATCTGGCACCAAAGAGAACTAGATAACTGATTTTATTGTAACAGCTATTAACTTCTCATGCTTTAGAATTGTTAGTAAAGGGAGGCTCATCAATCCTAAAGGGTCCACTTGGACCCTTTTAATGTCCAACTGATGAGACCAGTTGAGAAACATTGCTTAATAAGGACCTCACACAAAGCAATTAGACACAATTATTTAAAAACAAGTCAGCATCCCCAAATTCTGTATATTTTTGGAAAATAGCATTTCCAAGACTTTCTGATTCAATGATAAAAGGCAAAAGAAAACTCAGAATTGTTGTCAGAGAGACAAAGCGTTATGAGGATTTCCTGATCAAAGGTGTGAGCTTTAATGCAATTGTGAGCCACAAAATTCTGAATGAAATAAGCATTTTTCTCTGAAACAATTGATTTCTTACAAACTAAGTAAGAATGTGTGTCCAACGTACAAACAAAGAACAACCATTAGAATAACTTTTGAAATAAGTATTGTGGATGATTCCACTGAGCTGGAGTAAATGGACTCCAAGTCTTCTGAAAATCTCAGAACAATGTCTGGTAAGCGGGGTTTATACAGGACCCAAAAAATCCTTCCCAGGAAATGACATGTCTTCAATGACATTAGTGGAAATTAAGGATTTACTAAAACTCCTTAGATCTCAATTCTGCAATATAGTCCACGTGCAGAGCCCTTACGTCATCAGTGAATGATTTGGAGAACCACACCCACAACGCCACATCTGCTAGAAAATTTTTCTACTCACACAAAAGTGATTTCAAGAATGAGTGATGTCACTCAACAGTCAAGAGAAAAAGCAGATTTTTTTCCTGCTATCATTTTGCTTGAAATGATTCAGCCCTGCTGAAAGCAATGAATATGAATCAGGCATATTTATGAGGTAAGGACCCTACAGTGTCTGGAGTCATTAAGATCTTTCAGTTTTCTTGTTCAAATCAAAGTACCTGTCATTCTCCCTTGAAGCTCCTGCTGCTTCATGGAGCACCCACTAGTCTCAGAGAAAAGATTCTTTTCATAAAGAGCAATAAAAATTTGTCATTTTATATCTGGGGTGACTCCTTTTGACAGGATGAAATCTTGTTTAGAGCTCTGATTTCTTTCAGGCATCTGCAATTTTTTGTTGACAAAATGGAGAAGCACTAGGTCTTACTTTTGAGAGCATGTTTGCATGAAACACATGTCTTAAAATTGGTTAAAGCCTGGACTATCTCCCAGCATCTAACTGAGAAGAGACTCTGTAATAGTCTGAGGGAGTTTCCACTGAGGTCAGTAAATATTTTTAAAATCAATGCATTCTTTCACAGATTCTCACATGGAAGAAAAAATCTTACCAAAGTCTTTTTACAGTTCTTTAAAACAGTGCAATGTATTAATGTTGACCATTAAAACTTTCTTTAAAGGAAGAGAGAGGAGTCTGAAAAGTATGTTTGTTCTGGTACGTGCTTCAACCTTTGCTATGGACATAAATGAAAGTGGCATAATGTGCTATGCTGCTTGAGTTTGTGAATATGTGCTTTCTTCTATGGTGAAAACATGCAGAAGCCCTGAGATTGAGAAGAGATTCACAGGCCTATAACAGAGACCGCTTTATATGAGAAGTTGAGAGATACATTTGGCTTTATCCCTGCAGGTAAGATGAAGCACCTCTTTTCTTTGTCAGGAGGCCACTGTGGAAACCAGGTGGATAATATAGCTGCAGGTAAGTTTTTGTCCACCAGAGAGAAGCCTGATGGACCAAAAAGCCAGACTTAATAGGCCAAAGTCTGCTGCTGCATCATGGAATAGCTTAGCACACAAGAATTCACAAGCAGTGAGTGTGCACAGCACTAGGAAAGTTGTACTGACTATTGTCTAGTAAACATTTGACGTTTGTGCCATTAAAGTTACCTTGCTACAAGCCTTAGTGGGAACATTATTATGTCTCTTAAAATGTACTGATAAAGTAGTTAAAGCAACATAGTGCCCCTAATATGGACACAGTTAGATCAGTATATCTTTTCCCCTTGGTATATAGGACTATCTGCTGATACTGAGCAGTTTAATAGTACTATTACTGCACCCAAATGGGCATGTCTATGTAATAGAAGTAAGAAATTTTCAGGGAAGAAGACCAAAATCCATATTAAACTGGCTTTCTTCATGTCTGCTAAATAAAATAAGACCTTGGAGTAAGCACTGTGCTGCTGACTATCCACAGGGCTCAACTGTCAGCATGCTTCTTGGCATGGTTTTGGTACAAACCAAATAAGCTCTTCTCCAAGCAATACCTGTGAGGGGTGCAACATGCCAGGGCCATTCTCTATGTCAGGATATGACTGAACCAGGTTTAGTTCTCTCTTTCTCAGATAGTTTGCCCAAGCTATTCCAGAAGATTGTACATCCTTAAAACTCCCTTGGTGCCTTCACATCACATATTAGGATGTGCAACGCATGTCCTCAATTTCATGATATTTAAATATTGTTCTAATGAGCCACAACATAGCCCTTATATTAGTATAGACTCTTATATTATTTAAACTGAAAAATATACATAAAACCAAATAATTATGTGCTGGATCCAGATGGACACCACATGGGACATTTGGGAGACCTATGGCCAAGGGCTGTATAGATTGGACAGCAGCCAGGCAGTGCTCCTTATCCTCCGGACATAAAAATGTTCCCTTGCCCTGTTTTAGTTAACAGCATAGACATAGCTTTACACTAATAGGGAAGCATTCCAAGTGCCAGAGGGTAATTTAAACCCTCAGCTGTCCAGGATCTCCACAACAGGAGGAGGCAGCCTGAATGCACCTCTTCACACCCACCAAAACCGTCTCAAAATTATTCTACAGAGGGAGCTGTGAAACTGAAGTAGCTTTCCCTGTCTCTTACCAAGATGAAACAAATGTTTTAGAGTCATGCTCTACATTTATTTAAGATACACAAAACAAATCGTATGTTTATTCTCTAGGGTTTATTTTGTGTCTGTTAAATGTAATGCATTTTTAATGTGCAATTAAATGTTTTGATAAAAAATACAGAACTCTAATGTCACATCTTGCAAAACTTTTTCACTGCACAGTAAATTCCAACTTTATTTGAAGTAGAAGTCGGGCTAATTGAAATAAAATCCTTAATGAAACTAACTAATTACAATTGCTAAACTTCATCTCTGTCCAATGAAAAAACATCCATGTGCAAAACGAACTGTTACGTGGCTATTTCCTTTTAAATTTTGCATTAAAAATCAAGGGGAGGGGAAACGATATCACTGTAACGGATGCTGTATCTTGCATGGAAAAGCAACATGTTCTGTAAGGAGTCGGGAGCTCAGTTTGGTTGGATGCATGAGCAGACTGCTGAGCCCTCCCTGTTCTGAGGAATTCCTTGTTAGGATCAAGAAAAATTGTTGCTTTCTTGTGGAAGAGAGCAAGTAATAATCCTCAGTCGCCAGGGGAAGATGATGGAGGAGAAAAGACTTTATGTCCGTTTAATTGGGAGTAGCCTTTGTTAGGAACAGGGTCTTCACACACCATTTTGGTGGTGTGTGGCCTCAAGGCGTTGTTGAATCAGATAAGCAAAACTTTGAGTAACACGTTGGCAACACAAGATTCAAGTCCTTATAATTCTTTAGTAATCACAAAGATCCTGCACTTTCATAACATCTGTTACAGGCACTCATTGCAGTGTACAGTCTCTTCATTATGCCCCATTAATCCTCTTTTTGTGAGGAATAAATTGAGGCACAAAGAGGGTTTAGCTTTAAATCATGCGCTCAATCCAC
Organism: Pluvialis apricaria; assembly: GCA_017639485.1. Classification (NCBI taxonomy): domain Eukaryota; kingdom Metazoa; phylum Chordata; class Aves; order Charadriiformes; family Charadriidae; genus Pluvialis; species Pluvialis apricaria. Next base: position 46,878,267 of record CM030007.1, read on the forward strand.
ATCAGGAACACAAATAGGATCCAGAATTAATGACTACTGATTTATACACTAAGGGGAAAAAAAAACAACAAAAGGAACTCAAGTGGAAGAAATTTAGTTTCTTTTCAAATAATTAGCAGTCTCAAATTGATTGTTTGTGGATAACTGACTTCTTACATGAGGAATATCAGGAATGATACAGGCAAAACACAGTCTTTTGGATTTAAGACATAGCAGACCAGCGTTCAGCGTTGTTAAACATTGTTTAATGGGAGGGAGTCTTGTTCCTTTTCCGCATATTCCCTGATTACAGGTTAGTTCTAATTATTTCAGAAATCACATTCTTGAGAATATTCCATTATTCATGAGAAACAGATTCAAAATATGATTACATGTCTTTCCCTGAAATGGTAAGGGAGGTTCATTTATATCTGGGTAGAGAAAGAGCAGTTCTGCTGGGTTAGGAAAAAAAGGAAATTAGTCATACTTAATCTTAGAAAGAAAGGTAGAGTTTCCTTTGGTTTCTCGCCACGGCAATGATAACAGTTCTCAAAATGCTACAAAGCCAGTAGTTGCCTCTAGGAGAAAGGAAGAAAAAAGATTCTACATAAGATTTTGAAACAGAGAATACAAGCTTGTTTTCACTGTTCCACTATCTTGTTCAATCGCTGTAAACAATTTTCCAAGACGGAATTCAAATATTACAAGTTCAGAGACAGATAATGTACAAGATGGGATTAATGAGATTCACCTAATTGGGGGAGATAACATACTGAATAGCTAGGTATTTTATGGTACTGCTGATAAACAAGATCAATAGTACGGCCAGAAAAGTGGAAAACTGGTATCATCATCGTTTATCTGCCATGTAATGTAAGTGCCTGTCAACATTTTATATCTTCAGAAGCGCAATATTAATCCATTCCCTATACCAAAATCCAGAAAATTCACTTCACTGTAAAATACAAATACTCTCTGTTTACTCACTGAAGTGCTTTACTAAATCTTAATATCCAGAAGTGGCAGAAACTAATGCAGTTAAAATAAAGATGTAAAGAGAACAGCAGCAAGGGTAAACACAAAGCATTTACGATAATTAAAGAGTGTGAACAGTAGAAAATTCAATGGATTGAAAAAAGCAAGCACTGTAGCAAGTAAAAAAAGTAAATTAGAGGACCAAGAAAGAATAATAATGGTTTCCTGAAGAGAGTAAGCAATAGGCAGAGAAGGAAGAATCAGTTTATCCTCTTAAGTGTGATAGTGGGAAATTGGAGCCAATGGTCTAAAAAGAATAGCATTAGACATTAAGTAAACATAAAAGGAATAAATAAAATAAAAGGAATGAAGGTGGAGATTTACTTAAAGCAGGGATCAAAATCAGAGGAATAATAGACAAGGAATAGACAAGGAACTAGAAAACAGATAACGGAACTGTCAACAAGTAAATCAGAAAGACTTAGGCATGGAAGAGAACAAATCTGAGTAATGCTCTGTACACTGAAGTATGTAGAGGAAATAATAGAAAACTGTTTTGATAGCAGTTTCAGTAACTTGATAGCAGAGAGATACTAGGATGTGGAAACTAAAACTGCATTCTGTTGTGAACAACACATTTAAGACCTCTGCACAGTATGTGCCGGTCAACTAAACAAACAGCATGATTGTGGAGAGCAATATTACAATATTTTAACACAATCATATGAAGTCAAAAGCATGCCCTCCACTGGCACATTTTTATTCAGTAGATTTCTCCTCAGCTCTGAAAGGATAATAGAGAAAGAGATAGGGCTCAAAGATGAGGGTGAGAATAATGAGAAGCTGGGAAATAGCCCCATATGAAGCCCAGAGGAAAAATGGGCTATTTAGAACACACAGTTTCACCAGGAAACTTAGTCCCTTAAGAGGCAACATAGTCAAAACACATTGTTGTCAGAAAAAGTGTCAAATACATTGATAATAACAACTATATGACTAATAAAAATATATAGAAAGGCGAGATTTTGGAAGGAATCTAAATTTCTATTTTTCAGGACATAAATCAATATCTACTTACAGGGGTTAAAAGCAATTTTCTAGTCAACAACTGTCTCTTTTGTTGTACCTTACTCTAAGTCACATGGCATATAAAGTATAGAATATATATTGAATATAGAAAGCTCGTTAGTCTGGTCTACTCTGGTCTGGTTGGGTCTTGTTACTTCATCATTCTGGTGTATGCCCCGTCTATAATGTAACTTGATATTTAATGAAAACCGAGTTCCTTGTCAAATCACAGGCCAGTATTCTTAAGACAACATCAACTTTTTAAATATACTCTATGAACCTTAGTTCTGAAACGCACAGAATTCAGTGTAGGCTTTATGATATGAGTGAACTGCCATGCTAAAAAAACAAAAGCCACTGAAGCAGCTTAAATTTGTGATATGCCTTATAAAGACCAACAGCAAGAGTGCCATGTGACTGTCAAAGAAGCCTGTAATTTAGAAGACATGCCTTGCAAAGCCTGACCATGAGGAAGCTTAGGGCATCCTTGTAACTCAAGGAGGTGTATCCCCCATGGACTAGTTTGGCAAAATTGCAATACTACTGCCCTATAAAGTGTTGTTAAAAGTATGTCAAAGGCCAAATCCTTATGCAGTGGAACACTGTACTGACTAGCTGCTGTGACTGGTTCGATTCCATGGCCAGATCTTTCATAGGCAACCTTATCCTCACTTTGTGTCTACTGCAACACTTGCGATGAAAAAAACATTAATTTCCTGTCCCAGTTCTTCAATTCTAGCTGGATCCCTAACAAGCAGTTAACATTTGTGACTTGACCGAGAACCGAGAAAGTCGATCTTGTGGCAGTCTTCAGAGGAGGCTGTAGCAATGTAATTTCCAATAATGCACATGCTTGGGTACTTTCATCTCCTGTGGTGTCAACCCAAATCATCACTTTTCCACTGTTGTGTTGCTTTAGCTGGAGCTTTGTGCCACTTGTCAAAATGTAGCTGCATTACATATTTTGCTTTGTAACACTGACTGTTTGACTTCAAACTTATTATCTCTCATTCACCCATGTCAGTAATTCCTTGCATTTGTATCAGTTGCTGTCACAACCTGTTCACATTTTATCCAGTATCAGAGCTTGTTTTACAGCTGCAGGGGTTGTCCTTGTTGGCAAAAGCTTAATACAGGGGAGATGAATGAAGCTATTCACCTTCTCAGATGCTCTTTTGCTGGAAGCCTCAGAATGAGTAGCATACGTAGCCTGTCTCCCGAACCCCCACCAATGTAAACAGCTGCAAAACGTACTGCACTAATTTATGCTGCATTTGACACATGGGCTACAGGGATCGTTACCGATCTCTTTTGTCACTGTTAAGGAAGTTTCCGCAAAACCAGATTTTGCTGACTTGACCACATATTTTCCTGCCTTTCTTATTTGCTCTGGCTCATGCAGTTCTTTAAATACTGCCCTTGACTTCAACTTCAAGAGCAGCCACTATGTGTAAGAGGAGCATAAAAGTTATTGTTATTATTTGTAACCTACTTTTCCTGATCTAATTTCTCTCTGGTGATGGTCTTACAGAAACAGTATAGATCTCTGTCCTGGTTGGAGGTAAAACAAGACTGTTTTTCTTTTCAGTGATTTTACTTTTCAGCTACGCCTCATCTAACTGACTGAAATTAATGGCATATTTGTCAGGCAGTGTCCGGTTCTGGCAGGTAAGGTCTGATGTTTCCAGTGAATACCAAGGAATGGCGTGCAGAGAGGCTCCTGCTTCTACTTATTGCTATAGCAACCCAGGTCAGCTCACTTTGTTATGCACAAAGTTGAGGGTGGGAAGCGGAAGAGCATAGCAGGGTCACAGCTGCGGGGAGGAGCAGACAGGACAGGTGACCCAAAACTGACCAGCAGGGTATTCCATTGCATCTGCATCACGCTCAGTATAAAGGCTGAGGGATCAAAGGGATCGGCCTCTTTCTTCAGTGGCCGGAGTCTGAGGAGGACTCTGTCTGTTCATCTGCCATTGATCCTGATCCGTGTGTTCCTGAATCCAGACCCAGAATCCAGTTCCCGTCTGTTGCTAAGTCCGGTCTGGGACTTCCCCTGTGCCTGCTGGTGACGTGATCGTCATCCTGGGAGCTCAATACTCTTTTTGTATATATTATATATATTTCATTATTTTCTTATTGATATTATTATCTTTCCTTTTTATTATTAATGTTTCATTAAAGTAGTTTTAATTTTCTTTTCAACTCATAAGTCTCTCTCTCTTATTCTCTCTCCCTGCTCTGAAGGGAGTGAGGTTAAAGAGAGCATCTGTCATTCATTTAGGGGCCAGCCCAGCCCAAACCACAAAATATTTTCTTTTGCTATACATTCTCCATTGTACTCACTTAGACAAACCACAAATTACAATGTTGCTTTGGTTGAGCTGTAAAACAATGGCATAAAGTCACAGAATCACAGAATGGTTAGAGTTGGAAGGAACCTCTGGAGGTCATCTGGTCCAACCCCTGTCCTGTCCCTGAAGTAGGGACACCTAGGGCCAGTTGCCGAGGATCATGTCCAGACAAGTTCTGAATAGCCCCCGGGAGGGAGACTGCACAGCCTCTCCAGGCAACCTGTGCCAGGGCTCAGTTACTCTCACAGTGAAGAAGTGTTTCCTTGTGTTCAGTTACTTTTCCTGTTCTCTCAATATGAGAATAGGGCAGAAAGGAAGGTATTTAATTGGACACTTCTGAGCATGATTTCTTATGCACTTTTTTTATTCTTCCATTTCCTTTCTCTGTCCTTTTTCCCTTTAATGATATACAGGTGTACCTTAAAAAAAAAATCCTTTGAATAGAATAGTGATCACAACACTGCCAATAAATATTGAAACATATAATGACTGTTTCTGAAATTACTTATTTAATGGCTTGACTTGATGATTTATTTAAATTCAAGTAAAGCAGAGATTAAAGCTTGATATTAAAAAATGGACTCATTACTACAAAAGAGTCACATAATTTAGGTTTGTCAATTTAGATTTATAATTGGCAGACAAAGTTCAATGCAAATAGACATAACTTAATAGACAAAATAAAGAAACCAGGAGGGAATGTTTCAAAGTAAAATGTTAATGTGGGAATTATTTGTGGTAAGACTGAAAAGAAAGAGAAGTCTTCTTTTATATAAAAGAAGAAAATCGGCAGTGTGGTTTGCTAGAAAAAAAATAAAGATAGATAAGATGTTTTCCTGTTAGTAATTGAAGAACCGATTTGCACAAATTAGAAAAAAACCTATCTTAGTTTAGCCAAACCTGATATAAAAGAATTTGAAAAGCAGCTGTCAGAATATTTGCTTGCTATTGTCTTCCTGTATTCACTAGTTTTGCTTAAATAGCGAAGTTAGAGGGCCAAGCTATGAAAAGACATGCAGCATATAGCAAAGTGGCATTAATGGACATTTGCACACTTGATCACCACTGATGTCACCAGTGGAAACCATTTCTTCCCTTCGGATCTCCACAGGTTAGTTATTTTTACTGTAAAATCTGTTTCCATTATAGATTTGTGTGGCTTTGATCTGCAGCCTTTGACTTATTAATTTTTTTTCTCTGAGAGATTAATGGTTTGCAAAGTAACTGGGTTTTGGTGTGAGGGGAAGGGGTATACTTTTTATAGCACTTGTACACCGCAAACAAGTCTCCTATAAGGGTATTTTGGTGATACTCTACATAGTATGCCACTCTTGCAGTCTGTCTCAGTGATGGTGGGGGATCATGATCCATGTGGTAGTGAAGACATGAGGGGTAGTGGTAGGTTGGCAACTACAGAAGTGTTTGAGCACGATCAGGTAGGAATTAGGGCTTGTCCGCCCAAAAAAGTGGCAGAACAATTAGCCCAGCTGAAGTGCATCTACACTAGTGCACACAGCATGGGGAACAAACAGGAGGAGCTGGAAGCCATTGTACAGCAAGGTAACTATGATATAGGTGCCATCACAGAAACGTGGTGGGAAGACACACAACTGGAGTGCTGTGATCGATGGCTACCAACTTTTCAGAAGGGAAGGAAGGAAAGGTGGTGGGGTGGCCCTCTGTGTTAGGGGTGGTTTTTAATGCCTAGAACTTGACAATGTGAATGACAGTGTTGAGTGTTTATGGATAAGAATCAAGGGGAAGGCCAATAAAGCAGACATTGTGGTGGGAGTTTGTTATAGACCTCCCAATCAAGATGTAGAGGCTGATGAAATATTCTATAAGCAGCTGGCAGAGGTCTTGCGATTGCTTGCCCTTGTTCTTGTGGGGGACTTCAACTTCCCAGGTGTCTGCTGGAAATATAACACAGCAGAGAGGAAACAATCCCAGAGAGGTTCCTAGAGTGCATGGAAGACAACTTCCTAACACTGCTGGTGAGGGAGCCAACTAGGGAAAGTGCCCTACTGGACCTACTGTTTGTTAACACAGAAGGTCTTGTGGGGGATGTAAAGGTTGGAGGTCATCTTGGGCACAGTGATCACGAAATGGTAGAGTTTTCAATTCTTGGAGAAGCAAGGCGGGGAGCCAGCATAACTGCCACCTTGGACATCTGAAGGGCAGAATTTAGCCTGTTAGGAGCACGGTTGAGAGTGTCCCTTGGGAGGCAGTACTGAAGGGAAAAGGTGCCCAGGAAGACTGGTCATACTTCAAGCAGGAACTCTTAAAAACACAGGAGAAGGCCATCCCCATGTCCCAAAAAACGAGCTGATGGGGAAGAAGACCAGCCTGGCTAAATAGAGAGCTTTGGCTGCACCTCAGGAAAAAAAGGAAAGTTTACATTCTTTGGAAAAGGGGGTTGGCAACTTATGAGGAATACCAAGATGTAGTGAAGCTGTGCAGGGGGAAAATTAGAAGGGCCAAAGCTCAAGCAGAACTCAGCTTGGCCACTGCGGTTAAAGATAACAAGAAGAGGTTCTTCCAGTATATCAATAGAAAAAGGAAGACTAGGGAAAATGTAGGCCCACTGATGAATGAGACGGGTGCCCTAGTGGTGGAAGACACAGAGAAGGCGGAGTTACTGAATGCCTTCTTTTCTTCGGTCTTCACTGCTAAAGCTGTCCCTCGTGAATCCCAGACCCTGGAAGCAAGGGGGAAGGTCTGGAGAAAGAAAGATTTTCCTTAGTTGAGGAGGACCAGGTTAGAGACCACTTGGCCAAGGTGGACATCCATAAGTCCATGGGCCCTGACAGGATGCACGCACAACTGCTGAGAGAGCTGGCAGATGTTATTGCTAGACCACTCTCCATCATCTTTGAAAGGTCATGGGGAACAGGAGAGGTACCTGAGGACTGGAGAAAGGCTGACGTCCCTTCAATCTTCAAAAAAGGCAAGAAGGAGGACCCAGGGAACTATAGGCCAGTTAGTCTTACCTCTGTCCCTGGGAAGGTAATGGAGCGACTCATTCTGGATGTCATCTCCGAACACATTGAAGAACAGGAAGTTATTGGAAGTGGTCAACACAGATTTACCAAGGGTAAATGATGCTTGACCAATCTGATAGTCTTCTGTGATGTTATAACTGGTTGGCTGGATGAAGGGAGAGCCGTAGATGTCATCTACCTTGACTTCAGCAAGGCTTTTGACACTGTCTCCCATAACATCCTCATTAGGAAGCTGAGGAAGTGTGTGCTAGATGAGGAGACAGTGAGGTGGATTGAGAGCTGGCTGTGTGACAGAACTCAGAGGGTTGTGATTAATGGAGCAAGTGTCAAGTCGGAGGCCTGTAACCAGGGGTATCCCCCAGGGGTCCATACTGGGTCCAGTCTTGTTCAATATATTAATCAATGACCTGGATGAGGGGACAGAGTGTATCCTCAGCAAGTTCGCTGATGAGTTACCAAACTGGGAGGGGTGGCTGACACTCCAGAGGGCCACGCTGCCATCCAGCGTGGCCTGGACAGGCTGGAGAGCTGGGCAGAGAAGAACCTGATGAGGTTCAACAAGAGCAAGTGTAGGGTCCTGCACCTGGGGAGGAAGAATGCTAGGCACCAGTATAGGTTAGGGGTGGGCCTGCTGGAAAGCAGTTCTGAGGAGAAGGATCTGGGGGTCCTGGTGGATAGTAAATTATCCATGAGCCAGCAATGTGGCCTTGTCACCAGGAAGGCCAGTGGTACCCTGGGCTGCATAGGGAAGAGTGTGGCCAGTAGGTCGAGGGAGGTCATTCTCCCCCCTCCTCTGCACTGGTGAGGCCACAACTGGAATACTGTGTCCAGTTCTGGGCTCCCCAGTTCAAGAGAGACAGGGAACTACTGGAGAGAGTCCAGCATAGGGCAACTAAGATGATTGGGGGATTGGAACATCTCCCTTATGAGGAAAGGCTGAGAGAGCTGGGACTCTTTAGCCTGGAGAAGAGAAGGCTGAGAGGAGACCTTATTATTGCTTATAAGTATCTAAAGGGTGGGTTGAAGGAGGATGGAGCCAGACTCTTTTCAGTGGTTCGCAGTGACAGGACGAGGGGCAACGGGCATAAGTTGGAACATAGGAAGTTCCATTCTAACACAACGAAAGACTTCTTTACAGTTCAGATGACAGAGCACTGGCACAGGCTGCCCAGGGAGGTTGTGGAGCCCCCTTCTCTGGAGATTTTCAAGACCCGCCTGGATGCAGTCCTGAGTAATGTGCTCTAGGCAATCCTGCTTTAGCAGGGGAGTTGGACTAGATGATCTCTAGAGGTCCCTTCCAACTCTGAAAATTCCGTGATTCTGTGATTTATTCCCTGACAGGGCATTTTACTGGGCCCCTAGTTGCGTTTGGGAATTTTCCACATCCTTTTCAAACATCTTTCTTCCAAATACCTGACAGTGTACATCCTTCTGCATGCTTACCCAAAATGTAAAATTAAATTTTAAAATGTATCATTACTAGCTGTGATTTTATGAGTCAGTAGTTAACCTTCACCTAGATTTTGTAAAAAGTATCAGCTTGCAGATGTTAGGATGACAAAGCCACTTCTTGTGGACTTAAATCTGGAAGTGACCCTTAGACCTAAGTGTGAAAGAAAGACTGAAATGCTCAGAAAATGTTATATTTATAATGTAAAAGAAGCCAAACGGAGAATCTTCCCACGTAACTCTGCCAGAACATATGAAAATGAGAAATATAAAGCAAGCATGTTATCTCTCTAAAATGATATTTTCATCCCATCCAAGCTGCAAATAAACAGCTCCACTGGGAAGGTTACTAAAAGGACAGCAATAGTAGCTTAACTGGAGTTTGGCAGAATATGAAGTACTGCGTAAATCAGTAATAATAAAGATAATAATTCGAACAACTTAGAACCAATATCGGTTCCTGTAAAGAGTGTAACAAAAATATCCACTTAGGTAAGGAGGCGTGGATCCTTCGAATCACCAGGGTATAATAACAAAAAAGGACTAGGAAAGAGAAGACTATAAATCTGGGAGGGAACATGAGATGTTAAAGTTAAGTGATTTTTGCAGCTTCCAAAAATTCTTTTGCTCCTAAGCCCAGTAATTGGCTTTTCCATTTGTATTGCTAACAGTTCTCTGTCTTGGTGAGAAAAGTGCCTGGTTCTGTACAGACTTTCTAAGCTTTTTTCTTCCCCTAAATCTATACTTTGTTGTATACATCTATATTGATAAAATGTTTGAACTATAGACATTTGGGATCGTTTTCACTGTGGTAATACAATGCATTTTTCTGCAGTACCTAAGTTACGGGCTTGTTCATTGCATGAAATCACTAAAGAGAGATGGCAGCTCTAGGAGACACATCTAAGATCTGATTTTCCCACTGGAGATGTGTTTCAGAGGATCGATTACAGGGGAGCCTACAATGGCTCACCTTTAAATGTAGGATCCAGTTAAGTTCCTGAAGTTCTTCAGCAAAAACTCATACTAAGACGTGAGTGTTCATATTAACTTGTTTTCTTTGTTATATTTCTGTGCAAGAAAAGAGGATGTAGGTCAAGGGTGTTTTGAAGGCAACATAGACTTAATCATAGCAACTGAACTCACAGTCACTGTTGTAAACATTCAGCTACTTATCTTGATATTGCTGGCTCTCTTATTTCTAACCTGGCTTGATTAAATTCACTATTGTTAGAATACGTGCTTTATAAGCAGAGTTTACACTGATTGGTAACACACATTCACCAGAAATTCTAGTTTCATTGACTCTAGATACAATTTTAATCAATACGTATTTAGCTTTTATACTTTGTGCCGCATCCATGTTCTGTTGAACTTTAATTTATGGAAAAGATTTTACAAAAGACAAGCATGAAATTGAAAAGTGTAAAATGAGCTAAGGTTGCTACTTCATCACTTTAAATAATGCTGTAGACCTCCAATTATCCAATAGGAGAGAAATAATAAAGGCTGTATATAATGCTGTAATAGATTTTACACAGATAAGGCAACATTTTACCTCAAAGAATAAATCATTTCAGTTCTTCCTGGCCACCAAAACAAATCTTGTGTTAATCCAGTGAGGTTTATCACAAACCAAAATGGTATGAATGATATATATTACTTTTTTCATTAAAATCTGATTATATTATAATGTAGAAATCTAATTTCTGTAAGTACCTCATTATTCCTTATTTCATCTGCCAAGTGCAAGCGCGATTTTATTGTGAGAGTGAATTAAGCCAAGGCATAATAACCATATTGATATCCCGAACAAAAGTCACACTGTGATGAAAGTTTCATTCTTAAGAAATGTAGAGATGGCTGTGTTAAATGATCCACGTTAAGTGTACGTTTCTCTGTGAGTCACATGGTTGCATTACAAATAAAAACAATTTAGATAAAATTATGAAGCTGATCTATCTCCTCAACAACAATTTTACACTGAAGTAACACAGATGACTTTATGAGATTTTTTACCAGTTGACATTTAAGCAGATAAAATAAGAATACAGCTGCTCTGTGGGTAACTCAGTGCACTTAAAACTTGCTGTGGAATTAAAAATATGGTTTTTATTATCAGTAATATTTTTCCTTTGATCACAAGGCTCAAGTCCTTTTATCCAAATACCCTTTCTCATTGAAACTGCCAAGAACTGTGAGAAAAAGGGAATTAAAATTGCTACACAGCTAGATCACAGTATTAATTAATACCTTCTATGATGGTACTTATTTTTGACGACCAAAAAGTGAAATGATCATTTCAAATGGACGAGCTACTAATATTCAGTTATTTTTCCCATCTCCCATTATGTAGTGATGATTCTGTGTTTCATGACATAATTTGTGCACTGCTGGGCCTCCCGTAAGTCCTCTACCTCATTTGGATCATAACGGCTGTATTTAGGAAGGTAAATGTTTTCACCTATGGATGATTAGCTCAGGCTGCTTGATGTAATCATTTGTCTTCAGGTCTTTTTTTCCTCTTTCTGTCTGGAGACTGACCATTTCAAAGAACTTCTCAGGTATAAAGAAGCAGAGTTACTCACATGCACTGTTGAAGCATATCTTTCTCTCATATGGTCATTTTATGCAGCCAGCAGATATATTTGAAAGGCAAAACCCTCTGGCTATTAAATATTTTTAACTATGCATTGCACTCTAGCGCATCTTCAGAGAAATAATGCTGCAACATTGATTACTTGGACCAACAACCAAAAAACATCTGCTACAAGGTATATCTTTTCATGTCAAATAATCAGTGCTTCATTTTAAGACACAGCATGTATTTTGCAGGTCTGAAGGCTATAAACATGAAAACGGCATTTTTAATACTTTGCTTTCAAAGAGAAGTCATTCTCTTTGCATTAAGCTTCCACTGAGATCACGAGCTTTTTGCCAAATTGGAGGGCCTTTAAAAATGCAAGGTAATAAAACTGTTTGATCTTGTCAGATACTTAAAATATTAATCAAGAACAAACGTCTAGTAAAGTATGGACATTGGAAAGGGAGAGGGGAGGAGTAGGGAGATGAAGATCTTCAGCTGACATGCATGGATACTGTTTCAAGGATATGGCTTAAGCAGAAATTACTCCAGGTGAGGTTCTGTCTTAATTTTGTTGTGAAGTATAATGTAATCAGAGAGGATGGACACATGCAACTAAAGCTTTGCTTGTAACTAACTTAAAAGCAAAGACAAAAGACTCTGGTTATAATTTTCTTACTATGCTGGTATGTCTTATCAAAATGCCTGATTGTTACACACTCAGGGAATTGTCCTAGCTGCCTTTGATTAATTTAATGAACTTTTATGCTCATATCTAACTGGTTAAATTGAAATCCCCAGCTCTTAGTAGAAACCATAAAATGCTCCAGTCAATAATAGCAAAAACTCAATCCAATAAAATATCTTTTCATCCTAGGACTTCGTTATGACTGCCTGTGGTCTTTATCTGGACTAAAATCTCTTCAAGTCCTAAAGTATAAGAGAGGTTTCTGGTGCTGAATTCAGTCAACAATTATATTCAGCACATATGACAATCCATTTATACATGTGTGTATACATATTCAGACTGATATGATATTAATACTAAACATATGGAAAATATACAAGCATACTAAAAAACTATATATAATACCATAATATGTTACCTATCTTGCAGTGCTTCTGCCATTGTGTCAATCTCTTGATATGTGAACCATTTCATTAGTTTCTGTCTCAGTGGTCACAGTATTTTGTCCTTCACCTCTTGTGTAAATGTTCTGGGAAGAACCGTGAAAGGAAGAAAGGTTTAAGGTGGCTAGAATGCAGAATCTGGAAAAGTAATTCCACCATTGTTACCATCATCACTCTCTCTTACTTAATATCATTTCATGTCCTTATGATTCCAAAATATTTTACGTTATAGGAATTATTAGCATTACAATCTTCACGGGAAAGTAGAAAAATGTGGACTGTATAAAAGCAATTGCTTAATTCTACCAATTGCTTAAACAAGATGAATCCTGAAGAATATTTGAGGAAGAGGAGAAAAAATCCACCGTTCGCATAACATCCATCTGAGCAGGATAGTGAGCTAATTGTCCAGTGACACAGACTCCCAACTGAGCTACAAGGAGAGCAAGCAAAAGATGCAGGTCACAGTGCAGTAGGGATTTTTGATGGGCATCAGTTGCTTTGAAGTAACCGCCCATGAAGACACTGCTACTTTTTGATTATTCTTCTTTCAGTAAGAACTGCCTGAAATTACTGCCAGTTTATGTATCTGTGGTGTCTAATAAATATGGGTGGAAACATTGCACATCATATATAAATATGTGAATAACCTCAGTTGTGTTGCCTACCTAATCACTGTGGTGGTAGAAACGCTAAGGGTTGGGGCAGGGTGTAGCAGCAGGGGGTGCAGGAGGGCTCCTGTTCTCACTGTGGGGGCCAGGTACCACATTCTGCACCCATTGAGGAGCCTCTTGTTTCTGCGCAGGGTGCTTTTACCCAGTGTAAACATCAGAGACGAGGTGAAGGTTGCAACTACTGCCTCCATAACATGGACCATTATTGTCCATCTTGTCTGTAAATGATTGTCCAAAGCAACCCCATTTAATTGAGGGGAGAACCTCCAACCTTCCTGTACTTTAAAAAAAAAAAAGCAGTAGATTTAGGGGTTAAAAGAAAATTTCAAAACTGCATAAGGGTTTTGGCTATTAATTTTTTTTGTGGCAAGCTACAGACATTCCTTATTTCTTTTTAATTTAGCCTATTTTATGATGGGATAAAATAACTTCAAGACAATAATAAAAAAAAGAGAGACTGCATCAATCTATGTATCCCTCCCTGCTGAAAGAAAATTAACTTGAAGCTAGTCAGCCTGATCTTCAGCTGCTATAAAATCTCCCTGTAAAATCACTACTGAAGACTTGCTTTTATGTGCTCAGGAATGATTTTTTTTTTTTTTTTAAAGAAAACTTTTAGGATGGCATGACTCCTCTACCCATGCTCCATTGTGCCATTTGCAAAACCTGAATGGCATGTTCTAACCAACGGTATTTTACTCTGTTGAACCATTGCTCCTTCACCAGTAGATGCTGAGCTCTCATAAAGTTTGTTTAAATATTTATCCTGTGACCTATGCTTTGCTCGAGGTCATTAACCATAGCATAGCTCCTGCTGTGGTCTTTCCACCTTTCCCATGAGAATGTCCTTGCTTGAGTTGATTGATTGCATATTTTACTTTATTGGAAGTAATTCTTTCTTATCGATGTCAGGAAACTAATTTCTTCAATTATTTCTTTATCAGTGTCATTCTTTTCTTGTATAACCATCACTAACTACAATAAAACATCCTCATATTGCTTATTATTAACTTCAAGCATGGTAAACTTGATTGTCTCTCGAATTTAATGAAAACTATATTGGGTTCTATTTGACTGACATTTTTCAGCTTTCTGTGAAACATTGTTTTGGATAATTTGCTTGGGATTAATTTCAATCTTTTTGTTAGCCATCTTTTCTCTATTAGTTGTATGTAGGATTTACATTGTAAGTAAACGTGCAATGATTTGTACAATGTCTACTGATTTAAATTAGATTATTTAATTTGCATATCTCAGTTTTCTTCTCTTCTCAAAAAGGGGTGTTCTTCCTACAATTACCTAAAATTATAATTCTTGTTCCTCATGAAAATTTCAACTGTACTCTTTGGGAATTAAAAGAATTCTTTAATTACATCTTCAGAAACACATAGACTCTTCTCAAAAACAATATAGGTTTACCTAAAAAACAGTAAATTTGCTGTGGATCCAATGTTTTTTAGTAACAGATGGATTTTTGCTAACAAAGGATTTTACTTTCTAGAGTCTGAAGATGCCAAACAGAACTGTTCTTTTCTCAGGTAGACATGCAGATTTTCTCTCATTCCTTTCTGGCAACCCCCCACATTTTCTTTATTGTGGAAGAGAAGCCAAAGTTCTTTTACCTTGTGTTTACTGTGCGACAGCCTAGTTCATTTCTGATGCTCGCTCAGTTTGCTGGAAATTGCTTTTACTTGTTTGCCTAGCGGCCTGGCAAACATTATTTCATTACTGGAGAGCAAGTCCGTGAAAGATTTCAAACGGCATTTCCTCTTTTTCTCTTTATGTAGGCAGATGACCATCTACAAATAGTTCACATTTGCAAGTACAGTGCTCGTTCTGTACTAAATATCTACAACCCCAAGAGCGTAAGAATGGCCGCAATCAAAGGTCCTTCTGACCCAATTGTCTCCAACAGTGGTCGACGACGTCAGAGGCTAAACCAGGCAATTACATAGCGATCCTTCCCTGATGTGTTGCCTCAGACTCCAGAAGTATACCAACATCAGTCCTTCATGAGCCAGAAACGTTATCTCCATGGCCCATGGTACCATGATGATTTTTATTCCTCAACCTTACCTCTTGACCTTTTCATCTTGTGCAAAGATCCATTGCATCCTGAGGATGAGTTCACCAGTTTAATTCACTACAGGAAAAGGGTGCCTGAGGGGTGTCTTTGCAAGGACCCACCGATAGCAATTGAGGAGTCATTGCAGATCCCTAGCTCGTTTCATTTTTGTTTTGTTTCTGTTTTTTTTCTGGGTTTTGATTTGGCTTTTGTTTTTTTGTTTGCTTGGTTTTGTTTTGTGGTTTGTTTTTTTTTTTTGTATACTAGCTGCAGTTAAATAAACAAAAATTGTTTTCAAGCACCCTCATTTTCAAATGCTAAGCCTTTTTCAATAGTGAAAGTACCTTACTTTTCAGCTGTAATGCCACAGTTGACTTATCTTCTAATTTTGGGTCAGGTAGGGATGGAGCATAGATGCCATATCCTTTCAAGTCTGGGACTGCACTGTCTGTTTTCCTCCATTACTGTAGGAAATATCATTCTTTCATCCTTTGCCAAGCTCTTTTGGAGCTTTCCAGGAATAACAGACTGGAAGCTTTGCAAATTCTGTCTATTTGACCCATTTAATTTGAGCTGGATGGGGTTATTTAATGTCTAATTCATCACAGAACTCTTAGAAAGTGGAAGATTATGAGGTGAGATGTTAACTCCTACTTCCAAAATTCTGTAACCTTTTCATGTATGAAGAGCTTTCCACGGGAAGGGGTCAGTATCTTAAAGCTGTATTTTTAAATGTTTGCCTGCTTGCTTTCTGATGGTCTTATTCTGACAGTGCGTTCAGAATTTCATGTGTAGAGTGTATGGGAAGTAACACATCGATCAACAGTTTTGTGGCGATATGTTTGAAATTGAAACTAACATTTAAGCTGTTATCAAAACCAGCCAGGTCTTCTATTACAAATAGTACCCATTTTATAGCTCCTAGTTTCTTTGTTTACCTAATAGCTCTCAAGTAACACTGCATCTTAAGGACGGCTTCATTATATATAACTGCTCAACCAACAGTTTCTGAAAAGACATTTTTGACAGTAATTTGTTTCTTCTCCTTTCTCAGTATTCCTGGTATGTGAGTAGTTTCCAGTCATGTGATATGCTTAGCTCCACAAGTGGATGGCTGAATTTTTAAACTAGCCTATAATGGCAATTCATTTCTGATATGACATTCTGAGTAAATAATAACAGCCTGCTGAAGTGAACGAAAGTTCCAGAATCTGCAAACAGACGCAGTGGCAGATAATGAATGTCTGCTTTGTGATCCCCCAAATTGCTAATAGTCAGTCTCATGCCTTTTATGCACCATTTAATTTAACATTATTATTCATGCCTTAGTATAAAAAACAAGAATCTGCCTTAAATATATCTGTCATGCGGATCACACCTTCTTTTTCCTCCTTTTCCACACCTTCCTTTCCATGTTTTCTATTTTTTCTGTATATTGTTTTGTATGCTGTTTATATTCTTGAGACAACCTCTTCCAGCATCTGAAAAGCTTTGTAGTGAGAGTCAGAGTCAGCTTTTGTTGCTGGTTGCTCCTGTGACTTTTTGAAACATCAGGTGCCCCCAGATCTTTTTTCTTCTCCTTTCCTCCATCCGTTCTTGTCTTTGACAGCTCAAACAGTATGTTCCCTGAGACCAGCGGGTTTCTCCCTGTAACAAAGATACTGATATGGACCTTGATGGAGTGAGATGTTTCCCCTGATTTTCCCATCGCCTGTCAATGCTTAATGGAGGGTAAATACTTGTCGTGCAGATTACAGGAATTACTCACTGAACAAAATTGTATTTTTATTTACAGTGAGGATAATGCCCCAGATCAGCCCAGAATGCAAGACATACTCAAGCTGAATTTGTTCTGAAAATATGTGTTCAACGTATAAGACTGTGATTTGAAAATGTTGGGTTTTCAGCAGAAGTGGCCAATGATAACGATTTGCACCTCACTGTGCTAGGCATTGAACTTTTGTCACCGATTTAAGAAGGAGCAAGGTGAAGTCTTCAGCCTAGATAATCTTGGGGAGGATGAAAGAAGATCTTTTCAAGATGCTTTTCTGCAAGCTTTGAAGAAACAAAATACTAATAAATAGGAGAGAGTTAGTTTATTTGTACATTCTTCCAGAAAGAGTTGGGTTGCAACTTACAATTTTCCGTCATTGACACATATTTCAATTACAAAAAGTTAGTTATACAGTGAGAAACAATGAAGAGACAAGAAAAAGTAATGATCCTCTATTCCAAAGAAACATAAATAGCAGCATTATTGGTTTTGCATTTAGTCTTAGTTTTCTTTAATTCCTAGCAATAAATAATTTAATCCTATAAAGCTATCATTAGAGTAACTGACATTATAAATCACTGCTTTTACAATAGACATCTAAGCAAGCTGGTTTTACTGCCTCAATATTTTGAATTAATTGAATAAAAGTTAAAAGCAATTCCCCTAGAGATTTACAATAGAATTGGGTTTGGCCTTTGTAAACAAAATCAGATATTGTCATAAAAAATGTACTTCCAGCTGCTTTATAGAAATCACCACACACATGAATCTCAGAGGATTTCTCTTAAAATGTGAACTTGTGGCCTTCCAAGCGGAGAAAGAATGAGACAAAGGGAATCAGGCCAGTGGTGCTTGCCTTTTCCCAGGCATCACAAAAAAACCCCTTTGGCAGGGGAGCAAAGAGAAGGGAGATAAGTGACCAGCAATACAAAAGTCTATGTTGCCTTATTACCTGTACAACAGCTTTCCTTGGTGAAAGGAGCTGTAATAAGTTATGCATATTTTTAATAACAACTTACAACTGTAAAAATAGAAATCACAGAAATCAGTATATACAGGGCCCTAATCTTCACGTCCAGAAGTCTTAAATTGTAAGAATAAACAATTGTGCTCATTACACATTCAGAGCAGTGTACAAACCTGAGCTAATTAATCCTTACTACTCTTGAGAGGTAACTGGGAGCAGGTATGACATTTTATTCTCCGTTTAAAGAAGGAAGAGCTGAGGCAGAAAAGGAAGCGACTCAGCATGGAAGCAATCTAAAAGTTGACAGATTTACATCTTGGACAACCAGACCCGCTTTCTCTATGTCCTTCTGCCAAAATGTACTTATTCCTCCAGCCTGGTAGATCTGTTTGTGTGGGATAGTGCATTGAAAGCAGGGAGAATCTGGACTCCAGGGGGTTTGAACCAGGGTTGTTTTCCACAGCCAGAATGGAAGCACCTGTTAATAGACTCCCTGATGTCCACTGGAGCCTAAGGCAGTTCTCTGCCACTGACTTCAAAAGGATCACGGTCACATCAAAGGTTGCAAAGTACTGCAGTATCGTAGGATATCCACAAAGTTCAACATAATAATAGGCCATTTTCCTCTATGTATCTTTTCTCTCCTGTGAGAACATATGAGTAATACCTCCTGCTGATAACAAGCATACTGCAGCTGGAAAAGACGTTTCTCAGAAAAACAGACAGATGATAAAATTCCCCAAAACAGTAGCTATAACCCCATTAAAGAAGAATTTCTCCTATGCTGGGCAGATCCCTGAAAGGTCTCCTTTGCTTACTTTATTTGTTGTGAAAACATATCATAACATAGAAGTCCTCTATGTAAAATCACACTGTATATACAGCATTCTTGAGTTATAATTGTATAATCTTGTCAAGACTATAAACAAGATTGAATTTATAACCAAAATTCTTCAAGAGGCTTCTCCTCAACACATCCACCATTCTGACTTCAGAGTAAAAGGTTTACTTAAGTTTCAGTCACATGTGCATGAAGTTAAGTTAATTTACTGTTCAGACTGGGAAATTAACTATAATATAGACTTGACTGATATTTTGGAAACATCTAAAGATGGGTAGCCTCAACTAGTTATTACCTGTATGGAAGAAACTTCTCCAAGAAATCAATATTACTGGATTTCCTAATAATTTTGAAAAACTTTTAGATTTTGTATCTGCAAATGTGCTCGCCTATGAAAAGTTAAGCCTGGAAGCCTCCTCATGAGGACAGACTTTGGCAGCAGACCAGTGCCCTTCGACTCCAGCAAAAGCCTATCTGGGAAAGTTGGCAAGATAGCGTCCTTATTTTGTTTTTCCTAAGGCCTTTTCTTTTTGTAGAAAGTGCTGAATTATTCACACTATGCTAATAAAGTTCATTTGAGTCATCTGAGCAGTCTCCTGAGTTTATTAATAAATTATTTAATAAAGGAGTGAATTTGGTCCAGTTGTCTCTACATTAAACTGGCCAGCAATATAGTGATAGTCAGATAAACAGCAAAGATTAATTACAAGGCAGGGGATGCAGGCAGAATTGTGCTGGGAAATGAGACCGCCGGTATTCCAGCCTGAAAGAGCCTGGGGAAATTCAGCTGGCGAAACCTGGAGAAAGCCTGAGGTGGTAAAAAAGTGCTCACTTCGAGGTGGAAAAAAAGTGGTTCTCTGCACAGACTCAGGATATGGCCAAGATAGGACATTCTGACAGCAGCTTCATTGACATTCTCTGACATAAAGCTCCCACAGCGTCTAGAGACATCCATGCCAGAGTGGGCATTGCAGCGGGCAATGGTGTGCAACAGAAATAGATGCAGCCTATTTCAAACTGACATTCTACAAATACATCCATTCTTCCCCCTTTGTGAAGTAGGTAGTTGTTTCCCATTTATTCCAATGCTGAGAAAATAGCACCAATCTCCCTTTGTTCAGCCCTCCCTCCTGTATAATTCCATCCAATTCACATCCTGAATCAAGATTAAGAAACACAGCTATTTATCTTTTCAGATGATCCAAATTTTCCGTCACTCAGTACATACAGTTCTCGATCATTTCCCAGATGAAGTTGTATTTTTGCCTAAATATTCAAGTTAGATGGTACGCCCAAGGAGTTTCTTAGGCATGGCTAAGGACATACCTATCTGACAGACTGAGCCTCTTGGCAGATAATGCTACTATAGAAAGAAAACAATGGAGCTCCTTGATTTAAGAATGAGGTTTTAGCTATGTAAAGGCCTGGTGTATCATTTCAGGAACACTTTGCATGCTCCATCTACTACTTATCCATAATACCTTGTATTGGGTAACATCCTAATTGATTCTCCCAAATTTGGGATGAGAAGTGAGAGTGGGAACAGAAAACGGAGAAGAGACATCTATTTTTTTCTTGATGTTTGCATTTTTAGTGGGAGGTGAAAGAGTAAGAGACGAAATCTCAGAAGGAATTGTTACATTCTCTGGGAAGGAATTTCATAGCCTTGTTTTCCTGTCCCTTGCTTTAGCGAGTTGACCCTTGCAGCTGACAGTCTCATCATGCCTGCAGAACTTAGCTGTGGAAGGATGTTATGATCTCCTGACAAGAAATGAATTTTTAGAAATCTTGGTCAAATGCCAGAAGATCGCTATCTTGAAGCAAATATAATGTTCCCTGGGGAAACACTATAAGAAGTCTTGGACAGACAGCACTGAACTTGCCTCTGAGTAAGAAAGACATCAGTCATTCTGCTGAGGTTTTCTTCTTTACGAAACAGAAGTGCAAGAAAATATTCTCAGTGTGAAGAAAAATTCTCATAAAAAGGGAGTCTGTGTCTTTGGTAACTGTTGAGGAGACAGCACTGACATATTGGAAAGTCATGCATTGATCCCACAGGATCTTCAAAATTATTCTTTCCGTATCATATCAATTGTACTTGGGCTTAAGAATAGGTATCAGGTATTCAAGCAACAGAAGAAAAATGGAATTGCTACTAAGATTGTCTGCCAAAAATTTCTGAGCAAGACTAGGACATGCTTTGGCAAACCATTTTCTTCACTCATCTATACCATTGGTAAGAAGAAAGACAAAGTATTCTTAATTTGCTTCTCACACTCAGGCAGATGAAGGGACCTGACATACATACGATGTGATGTTATTTTTTGGTGATGTTTATGATGCACTATCTCAATTGTTGATTCTGTAGTAAGTGTGGTATGGTTTGAAGACAGTGTTCAGTCCACTTTTTGTTTGTATATTTACTTAGGTATGTCCAGGGTAATGAATGCCTTTTAACATTCTTGTGTTGCTGCGAAGTGCTTTGAAACACTGATGCAAAAGGCATTAATAAATTAATTCTGTTACCATTTCAACATTCTATACTGCAGATCTTGTGGACTGAATCTTAAGATTTAGGCAACAGAGTGGATTCACAACAACTTGTGATAATTTAGATTCTTCTTATTGTACAGTTTCTGCATTAAAATAATTAAATAATTGCTGAATTATGTTCATCATATTGGACTTAATATTAAATATGCCCAGAGCATCATCAACCATTTATTTTAACATTTGGCAGGTAATCAACATTTTGACTGACAACCTTCTTTTCTCTTTTCACTCTTCAGTGTGTACAATTGCCACATTCACTGCCACCTATATATCAGTGCATATGGCCTTGGGTTGAGACTTGTACCATGCATCACTATGCAGCCATTTACAATGAGGCATAAAGAACCTCTTTGAAACTGCAAGAGGAAAATTCTGTAAGTGGACCAAAAACAGTCATAACAATTACAAACCAGCAAGGACAGCAAAACCACAGTCCTCAAGCACAACAGTGCTCCCTGTGACTTAACTGAGGAAAATAACTCAGGAGACAAGAAGTAGCATGTAGTGATTCACCACAGTCACATTCTGCAGTGCCTCAGTTCACAGGTTCCCAAGATATGATTTATAATATTTTGGAAACTTCAAATACTATCTCTCTGACAGCTTGCTTATCTTATATGATCAAAGCCCTAAAGACCGGCTGCAGCCCTTGGGTTGCAGGTCTCTGAGGCTTTGCATTTTGTTCAGCACATCTCTCAGCATTAACCTGCACTGGGAAGGACCATACCAAACCACTTGTTCTCCAGTTTGACCACCTTTGTAGTTCAGACAAGAAAGAAGCCTCTACCATGAGTCCAGAACAAAGCATGAATTTACATCTGCAATGTGTTTTAAGTGTGCTACCACTCCAGATTCTCCAGTTCCACAATCTAATATTAAAATATACCTATATTGTATCCTTTAAACATCTATCAAGTGTTGAAATATATACACTATACAAGGAGAATTTCAAAGGCTTCTGGATACTCTAAATCATGGTATATAGAAATCATTGGTCTTTTCCTCAGTAAATATGCTAACAATATGTATGCCTAATATTTAATTAATTGAAATATATTCATGCAAAATGTTTTTTCTTTCTATCCGGCTTCCTGCTAAGCTAGCAGACACATCCCTAGAACCATTCCTCTTAAGGGTTATTACACTATTTGTAATACTTCAGATTAAAAATGTATTACATCCTCAGGTCTCTTCATTATAATATAATTTTTACACAATCCACGTTACCATTAGGAGCACAGTATGAGAACTAGCGTTTGTCTGTGGGATTCATAGACTGAAATATGTTTACGATGTATATTTGCTTGCTCAAAGCAATTTGTGAAGGGTTTTGAACATTACTTAAAATCTCTAAAAGCAAAAGCACAAAGCTTTCCTTTTTATTTGAATTTTTCTCTGTGAAACCGTATACATTATTCTTCACTTGTACATCTGAACTGGATGAAAGATGAGAGAGCGTTCAAAGTCCTCTACCTTCCCTCTAGCACAGCCAATGTCCCATCTGTTCCCCAGAGTGATGTGCTTAAGCTTTATCATGGTGGACAGTTGCCTCCTTGCTGGCACACCACCCTTCCGGCACTCAGAGAAGGAGGTGATAAAAACTAGGTACCAATGCTGTGTGGAGGGAGCTGTATTAACTTTTATCCACTCACTATGAGATAAGAGAGAACAGCAACATGCCCTCAGCAGCAGCATAAACAGAAACACATCCTGAGACATATTTTTTTTTCTATGGAAGCATCTTCCAGAAAGTTTCCTAAATTGAGCCATGCCTGTGACAATTACAGAACCTGGTGAAGTAATGAAATCCAAATCAGCTTACTAAAATTAAAAAAAAAAAAAAGAAACAATAAGCTATTTTTCTCACTAATCTCAAAGGTTTTTTCTTTATTTGTCTTCTTTTTCTATTATTATTTAAATTGAAAATTGGGGGCACTCTGATCTCAAATGTATTGGAAAATGTAGTAATTCTGCAGGAGGTGTTTACAGGAAAGTCAAAGATATTAAGACAATTTAAACCAGATGAAATACAAGACAGACAACAGATCTTAGACAAAATGAAGGCACAGCGGGGAATGACTTTCCCAAGGTCAGATAGTGCATCAGCTGCAGAGCTGGGACTAGAACCCTGGTCTCTTGATACACAGCCTAATCATACATTTCTCAATAGCAAAATTTGCAAATAAGATACCACACGCATAAAAAATTCTGTTTATGTATGGTATTTCCTTAGTGAGCAGGGGCAAATAAAAGATCAATTATTTAAGAGCTTGCTTAATAAGCATAGTATGTTCCAGTAATTACTGAGGCCAGCTAGTGGGTTGAAGGTCTCATAAACTATACAATGTTTTCTCATTGTACTATGGAAGATGTTCTTGATTAGCCCTCTTGTGGTTTGTGTGCTATGCCTCTCCTATAATGAGTAGGGTGAATGCACATGGTACTGATTGACACGTGGTTCCTACATATAGTTCTTTAAAGTTCAATTAATTTCATTTCTATCAGAAGAATTTTATTTTTCGTGTTTATGTGAATCTTAGAGGGTGTTGTTTTAGGTGGAGATTAGCCATTTAAATGATTAATTTAAGCAAATTTTGTTTAGATTTCTGTGACAATAAAAAAAGTCAGATATCTATGATGATCAAGTGATTTTCTTTTCTGTCCAATTTAGATTTCAGTGTTTATAAGCATTATTTGTTCATTCAGCTATGATATGCCTTGAAGAAACTTGTAAAAAGCAGATTCTCTGAAGTCATCCAAACTTTCTGAGCATGCCTTATGCAGGAAAAGACAGAGGAAAATCCTTTGGTTTGCACTACAATAAAACAGCGATTTTGAATGTAGGTAGTAGCAGAGTTTCCAAGAGACCTCAGAAAAATAAATTGCTGGTCAGACATCAAGTCTCTTATGCCAGATAGAACTGACTCACCGGTGGGGAGTTTACAACTATGTGAAGGTTTGAGTCCATTACTCGCTGTTAAATTTGAGTCAACTGTTGTTCTCTGTCAAGGGGTCTGAAAAAAAGTCTTGGTGGACTTATATCCAGCGTATTAAATTACATCACTTTTTGCTGAGTTTCAGTCTCCCCTATCACAAGACACCACATCACATAAGAAATGTCAACAAGAGAAATGACAGGAGGGCAGTGTAGGAGACCTGCAATAAACGGATGCAGTTCACACAACCTGAGTCTATCCCCCCTCTCTTTAAAATAGAACCCAGCAAAGCACAGGACATTTCCTGGGGATTAATGGTCAGAAGGAAGTGTTGATGGGATGAGGCGTAGCCAAAGGCCATTAGGTTACACTGGTCACTCGTTCTCCAGGAATGGCCCTTTGTAAAAGTAATAGACATAAAAATTAATGACTGCAAAGGAACATAGTTTACCCATTTACAAGGTATGGGCAGCAGCATCTCATTTTTTCATTGTTTTCAAAATTACATGGGAAGTTGCTGTGACTTTTTTTTTTTAATTTCCTATTTCCGACTCCCTTCCTTATTTTGCACTGCAAAACTTGTGCATAACCTGGAATGGCCAAACATCTCCACAGTCCTAGGAATCGAGTCATCTTAGTGCACCTCTTCTTATGGTGTTTTCTGCCTCTGACAACCCCCGCCAAAAGCAACCTTTAGAAAATGTTAACATGCTGTGGGTAGCAAACTGCTAATTTTTCACATGCTATTAGCACGTCACCCAGTTCTAACAAACTGGGTGCTTTTTTATTTCCCTGTTCTCACAAAAAGTTTGTACCGGCAGCAGCACATATTCCACTAACATTCACTGCATGTGTAGTGAGGTACTAAAGATTTTTAGGGTAGTCTGATCTTTGCAACTTCATTTTATATTTCTTCCAGAAATTGCTGGTCTACCACTGCATAGAAAAGGAAGAGAGAAGGGGAAGAGGAAAGGGAAGGGAAAAAGAGGGAAAATGTTCTGTTATCTCAGGTAACTAACATGCTTAGCTATCTACAGTAAAATGCTACTGGAGATATATTGTGCTTCTTTGCCATCAGGCAGCTACATACTGATGTCCTGACCTGTCCTTGTTATCTTTTTTTCTCAATACCTTGTCTTGCTGCGGTTCTACTCAGGATAGCTGCCAATGGGATTTAGTTATCCAAGTATTATAAGAATGTAAAAAACAGCTTTTTTTTTTCTTGGTTTGGCTGATCCGGTCTTCACATTATACATTTGAGGAAGGTTTGCCTTGCCTAAGTAGACATTTACTCTTAAATTATCTATGTCTGTCCTGGCTATTCTAGGTTCTCTTTACTGCCAATGAGGAGAAAAAGAACATTTTTCAGCTGTGGTTTATTTTGTCTTAGGTCAACAACTGCTTGCTGATTTCAGTCTTGCCTTTGAAATGTCTATTTTTTTCCAGTGATTATAAGCAATTTACAGTGATCATTTCAGATTATTAGATGACTGTTCTGTGGATGCCTATATTCAGCCAGATGCATACATCTCCTTAGGTAAAGGCTTACATTCTGCCCAGAACTTAAGTAGATCAAGTATTTCTGAAGAAACAAATGAGCTCAGAATCCCAACATTTTTAAATGACCCGTGTTGGGCTGGGTCTTCCAAGCCTTCAGGAAAGGCATAACTCTGGAACATCTGGATTTTATCAACTAGATCTTCTGTTTTCCATAAGTATCAGATGCCCTTGACTCCACACACTATAGCAGGCAAAATTATGTTGTATTTCATACTCAGTTTCTCCAGGGAGACTCTAGTCTCTTCCTTCTCTTAGGTTGGCCCCTCCTTCTGGCTATGCTGGCTACCTTCCAACAAAAGCAGAGAAAATTGACTCAGTCATGTATTCACCCAGGCCTAGAATTCAAGAACATATTCCTTAAGCATCTTAATTAGGTTCCTTTTTTGAGGCCTGCCTCTTTTCAAAGCATAAATGATAAAGGAAGCCTAAAATTTTAACTTGGAAGCTTAAATTCATGTTGAAATTGAATGATGTAAGAAAATGAAGTAGTTTACTAAATTTTGTTTCTGTTTTCTTGAAAATATTTTCAAAGTATTTCCTTGGTATATGTTAACAGCTTCTCCAGTGCACTAGTGAAGATATTTAAAAGCCAACAATTTGGGGGGAGAGAGAATAGTTTGGGTGTAATGAGGAGCCTCAGAGGAGGAGGATGCAGCTATGGAGGACTAGAGGTCCAGAAAAGGCCTGCGTTGGTCCTAAACCCTCCACAGAGCCTTGGGATCTGCCCCACTCCCACCAGGGGGGTGGGTGGGTACTGACTTTTGTTCCAAGGTTTCCATCCCGTGACTCACACCATCTGAGACCCCAGCCCCCGGGTCAGTTGAGACCAGCCTGAGTCATGGGCAGCAGCCCAGCCTCTGGCTTAGCCATTTGCATGGTGCTGCCCATCCCTGGTTGTGTCCCCCTCCCTCCCAAAGGGATAGAGTTTTCATTATTTGGCACATTCTGTATCAGACGGTTGCCAAAAGCCACCAAGGGCCTTGCTAGTCTCACAATCCCAGATCACTTCACTTCCTCTGTATCTCAGGCCAGTTAGCAGCTGTCGCCAGGGTTTCCAACACCCTCCAATCTCCTGCCTCAAATGCATCACAAAAGAATGAAGTTAGACACAATTGCATAACAACTTTCATCTATTGTTTCCTTGTTTTTTCCAGCTCATCCTGAATTAATTGAGTCAAAGCTGGGCAGGTGTAGTCAAGGTCTTGCTTACCTGGGAGGTGCTTTTAGCTAGGTGTTACCCCGTGATATCTTGTGACCCTGAATGTCATCCAGTTATAAACAGCCTCTTGACAGTAACAAATTAAAGATCCATCCCCCTCTCCCCATTCCTGGACAGTAGGAATTATCCACATCAAAATCATAATTCTGCAGTCTCCAATACTCAAGGGGACATGGTAAATATGACTTATTACATGATTTACTGACAAAATAAGATCTAAGTCTATGCAGGTGTGGATAGAGAGGTAATGGTTTATATAAAAATTGTTCTCCTGTCTCAATTTTGAGATGAGATTTTTTTCTCTTACAAGATTGCCTTCAGGTTGAATAGATCCTTAAACTTCTTTATTTTTCCTTACAAATGTTTTTGACACTTACAAACATTTTGTACGCTGCTGAGTAGTGTACATTTGCTGGAGGCTAAGTTATAACTTCTGTAAATTTTTACTATTATTAGGCACAAATCCAAGTCCCTAAAGTCCAGTACATCTGACCTTTGAAGAAATTCAAATCTGATCTACCTTGAAACAATGCTGCTTTGGACTCTCTCTGTTGGCATGGTCAGATGTTGCAAATGATCAAGTTAACATGTTTTAAGAAATTCTCCACATATATAATACATAATGATGTACTGTGTAAAAAATCACAGTCAACTGCAATGCGGCATAAAACAAACTGTGATATTGCCCATGCAAAAGCATAGTACCCTGTTTCCTAAGCTCTGTTACCGTCATCGTTAAGCTTACTTGTCAGGACTAGGTCTACACCAGGATGCAATGACAAAATGGCTAAATACTCCATTTGTAGCAGCCTATAAAGATTCACAGAAAATAACAGCTGGAATATGTGCAAGCTCTGCTACACTGATCAAAATTACTTTGAAGGATTTCAGAGGATTACAGCGGTTAAAGAATCCCAGACTGATTAGTCTTCTTGACCCTGAACTGATATAGGCAAATGTAAGAGGGTGCACACGGGCTTTGGGTAGACTGTTCTTGGCCATGAACAGAACAAGACTAGCACAGGCCATAAGCAGCCTGCAGAGCCTGGGAGTCATCTTTTTCTTTCTGCCCCTGCTGACGAAGCTTGGATGAAACAGCATCAAAGGAACGGTTCTCTGTGTTCCTTCCTAAAGCCTCGATGCAATCATATGCAACCAGTTATTTAGGTAAATCTAATTACAAGCGGTTTTGCACGGTTCAAGAATAATTTCTTTTAAATGTTGTGAACAGCTGTATTTTTTTTAAATCAAACAGAGGCAAAGCTTTCAGAAAACCTCTTATTCAGCGCAGAAAGAGAGTGATGCGGTTTTAGGCTTATCTGCCACCACCTAGGTTGTCTCACTTGAAATAATCTTCTTTCCAGTGTTTTCTTGTTTTCCTTGACATTACCCTTATTTATGCACAAGTGCTAGCCTGTAGAAGCTTTCCTTGCTTGCTTTTCCTTTGCTCACTGGCACTAGCAGTTACCTAATAACAATTTTAGAACAATCAATCAGCAGTCTGTGCAAGCAAATAACTTACCAAACACTTGAACCCTGTAATTGTGTTCTGACCTTGGTTTTACTAGAGGTTAGAGTGATAGATTCTTTGCATCAATGCCATACCTTGTTGTTCTGTAAATGCAGTTCACCTGCCTAAGGTGAACTTTACTGCAGAGGAAAAATCAACTGCGGCCGCATAAAACCTAGCAGTACATGGAGAAGTCAGTGACGGTATAGGGAGTGTTGGCAAACAAGGCACAATATTACCTAAACCAAAGAAAGCTTAAGGAGGGAAGTGTCTAAGGCAACTGGGTAGGAGACTTGACAGTCATGCTGGCATTGAAAGAATGCGAGAGGTTTTAAAATATCTCATTTTCCTCACTTCAGATTTTTGGAATATGAATTTTAAAAGATTATTAATGGATTTGTAGTGAGATAATTTTTCACTCCAAAGTCCTTCTCCCACCCTGAATTTATGAATAGATGTTGTATTCCCTGTAATTAAATAAACCAATAGAGTTGTTCATAGAGTGGTATGTGATTCAGGTGTGATTCCTACGGGGCAAGTGACATTCAAAATACAGAGATTTCCTACTACAATGTTATTAATACCACCACTTATTATGCAGCCCCATTAGGAAACATGCACTATTTCTGTGCTTTCCAGGAGAAGTATCTTGAGACTGAAGACTAATTGGCTGAAGCACATGGACGCTCTTTAGCTGTTTAAAATGAAATAATTCCCCCTTGCTAGGAAATGAGATGGGATGACAGTTCTGAGTTATCGCCAGAAGCTGTTCTAGCAGCCAGAGAAGGTTTTGAATGTGAATGTTGTTTCTGAGAGGAATATTGCAGACACCGTGTGCGCATGCATGCATGTATATGTGAGACCGACATGCTCAGCAGGCAGTAGTTGGTAGTGGGCAGAGATGCAAAGGGAAGTGACAGCACCCTGCGCTCCTGTGCGTGCCTGTCGTGGCGAGGGACTGCCCATGCTACACCCTGCCCAGACACAGAGAGACAAACTCTTATAGTGTATGTGTCAAAACAGAGGTCACAAATATTTGCACAGGCAAATATTTGAGGGGAGCAGTAGGGGACCACGAGGGTAGTGCTGGTCTCTCTGATTGGCAGTAGTATTGGTGCAACTGGGATTGAATTGTTGTCAAACATCACAATAAAAAAAAAGAGAGTGAAGATTTTTTCTGGAAATTCTTCTCAGCCTCAGAGGAGGCATGACAGAAAGCATGAAGGAGCTTGTTTAAAAGTGTTAGAAAGGAGCAATGGTGTTTGATCAGTGACAAATCTGATACAGCAGCAGCTTTCTGAGGAGAAGAGCAGCGAGGTGGAACAAAACTGTGAGGACTTTAAAAGCCAAGTGCTGAACAGAGGCAAGTAATCACTGCCCTAAATCTGCTGCCCAGACTCTCGCAGCCCACTGTGCAGTAGCCTTCATCACAGCCCCTGGCTCATGTCAATAAGGTCAACGGAGATCGTAACTGTGATTCCTCTGACTTAGAGGTGTCCTCTTTAAGGATTACAGTTCTCCAGATTCTGGCTTGTTTAATTGACACATGCAGGTCTAGTGCTGTTATGGGATACCTTCTTGTATTTCAGCCACCCTCCAGCTGCCACGCAGGATGCCATCTCCCATAGGGTCAGTGTCATATCAGACAGCCCTGTAAGAGTGTTTCACACAGCCTGGGAGATCTCTGGTAGCCCCAGTCACCAATAATTTGGGAGGAAAGCAGATGTTAGCCCTGTTGGGTATGCCCTGGTATCTGACAGAAGGAGAGGAACACCACAGGGCAACTGTAAGAACAATGTTCAGTAGGCTGTGAAGTGAAAAAGGAGAGAAATGGTCTCTGACAGGATGTGAAAAAAACATGTTAGTTAAATTTCAATCAGTTATAAAAACATGTTCAAGCTATGAAGTTTGAGTTACCAATAGAAGGCAAAAAAACAAGGAGAGAGAGTTAAGAACAGATGAAATGTGGTCAAACTTAAATCAGCAGAATACTGGTCCAATCAGAAAATATGGCTATTAATAAAGAAGAAAGTATTTCTCCAGAAAAAACGTTGAACATCTGGTATGGAAGGTGTAACTGATGTCAGGAGCCTGGAAAGCTAGCAAATGCAGAGGAGAAGGTAGAGAAACCATAAAATGAAGCCATTAGAAACTCATTGGCGTATGCCACCAAAAGCTTGTTTCCTTTTGGTGGTTTTGGTAGCTACAGACTTATTAATGAACAAAGAAGCGACAAAAGCATAATGTGTGATGTGCACAGCCCAGGTCCTCCATGCATTTTGTAAGGCTCTGTTTTTCAGGGGGAAGTGCTGGCAGTTTTCGTCTGAAGTGCTTCTTACTTGGGTTGAATGACGTGGACTACAACATCTTGTACAAACTTCCATTTCTCTGACAAAGTCCCTCGTCAGACATTCTCTATTCTAATTGCCAGTGGAGATTTTATTTAATAGGCTGCAGCACCAAGTGAGATGAAGCATCTCATTTCCCAGTGTTGCACACTAACACAAACCCAGAAGCAATGTACACTAAGTTATATCAGATAATTGGCATACACTAATAGAAGTTAATAAAAATCAATAAGTACAATGCATGTAGCACAAATGATCAAATGCAAACATTTGAACTGAATTTTCACAGTAATGTAGTTCAAAATTATTAAATTCAATTAGTAATTCAGTATGATCTGCAGTCATATACCCCTCTTACTATAACCTGGCAGATATTTGAGCAAGATTTGATTCACATCTGGGAGTCTTGTTGATGTGAAATATCGTACAGGCTTGGTGCCAGATGTGAAATTATCCTTATTAGGTGTTTTTCTTTAACAATTGTGTTTTACCACAGTGATTAGACCAGATGGAGCATAAATCTTCTCTTCCCTTTTCTTTTTTTTAACGTACATCCTTTCAAAATCCAGTTACCATAACAACTTGATTTCACTGTTTTTGTTAAATCATCTTCTTTTTATATCACACCTAGAACTTTTGTCTGGCTCACAAATGAATACAACTAATTTTTTAGTTAATTATTTGCTGTCAAAAATCTGTCAACAACTTCTCTTTTGTTTTCTCCTTTTTTTTTTTTGGTGGGGGAAGGGAGAAAAGGAGTAATGTCTTTTGTTTGGCATGTTTAGTATCAGCAATAAGTAGACAGAGTGGTAGTATAAACCTTCTACAAAACAATAAAACAGAAGGACTCCCAGCAGAAAGCTTGAGAATCTCAAACCATACTTACACAGACTTCTAATGATATTTTTTAAAGGACATTTCTTTCCATGAAAATTAAATACTCCTGGTAATTTCACAACACCAGAGCTTTGTATATATTTCCCTCTTTGTTTGAATGGACCAATTCAAATCTTCTTTTATGATAACAACATAAAACCATATTGCAGTAAAATACCTTCCCTTCTGTCTCCTTTTTCTCTTGCTTAATATCTATTTGACTTTGTCAGGGAGAAAAGAGAGGCAGTGGGAGGTGTGATAAGTTAATATCTAGGAATAAAAAGGCGCTACCTAGCAACATTTCTCTGGAAACTAAATCTCATTTGTCAAGCAACTCTAAAACAGGGGCTACATTGCCCAGGGGATTGATAATGGCATACAGAGCTTTCACGGCAAGTCACTAAAATATAAATGCAGCCCAGGTCAGTAGCAACTGAATACTGTTACCATCTGACAGCTGTTTTGTGGCCTGTATGAAATGCCTTCTTAGACGTCATCCGATTCCTAGTGGGAAGGTGGCTGCATCCCAATTAACATTAATTGGCTCCCTTATTGTTATCTGCAGCAAGGCGACCAAGGACCGTGCAGAGTCGGGGAGTGGAAGGCTGGAGAGAGCATGCCGTGATCCACTACGCCAGCTGTGTCTCTAGTTAAACTGGTCGCTTTGACTACAGCATTCCCGACAGACTATTGTATAGCCCCCATTTAAATGTTGGGAGTGAAGGAACCTCGACAGCATTCTTTTGATGTGGCTGTTTCAGTGGTTCACGTCTCCTGTCCTTACAGAAGGCTTTTTCCCTCTTGAATCTTACCAAAACCCAGCTTGTTTGAAAACCAAAGGGGTTTCTTCTTGTCCTTCTACAGGAAATCAATCCATCAAAGGAAGTTAACCAGATTTCTCAACCTTTTATTATTCTATGTGCTTTCCTCAGCACTCCAATTTGCCTACAAACCTCATAAAGTACAATGACCAAAACCAGACATGGTGCTCCAACTGAGGCCTTACAATGCTAACTACAGGATAATTATTATTTCCCTTGCCATACATTAATGCTTCCGTAACACAGCTCAAGATATGTTTTTCTCCTACAGAATCTTATGCCAACTCATGCTTTCTAGCCAGTATAGCACAGTGACCCTTGAACACCCAAGTGGTTCAGAGATGATTTCAGCTGGATCTCTAAGGATCTCTAACCATCAAGGACAAGTTTTCAGATGCTTCTGAATGAATAACCTGAGTGACCTAAACACTCTTTAAGCTCTTCTTTCCTTGTTTTGCTGTGTTGTCCTACCTGTCTATTAAAACATGCTTTGTTTTAATAGACAGCTTCTGATGGCTGCATCAGAAGTGTGGCCAGCAGATCAAGGGAGGTGATTCTGCCCCTCTGCTCTGGTGAGACCCTACCTGGAGTCCCCAACATAGGAAAGACATGGACCTGTTAGAGCGGGTCCAGATGAGGGCCACAAAGATGATCAGAGGGCTGGAGCACCTCTCCTGTGAAGACAAGCTGAGATAGTTGGGGTTGTTCAGCCTGGAGAAGAGAAGGCTCCAGGGACACCTTATAGCAGCCTTCCAACACCTAAGGGGGGCCTACAGGAAAGCTGGGGAGGGACTTTTTTACAAGGGCATTTAGCAATAGGATGAGGTGTAATGGCTTTAACCTGGAAGAAGGTAGATTTAGAATAGATATCAGGAAGAAATTTTTCACTCTGAGGATGGTGAGGCACTGGAACATGCTGCCCAGAGAAGCTGTGGATACCCCATCCCTGGAGGTGTTCAAGGCCAGGTTGGATGAGGCTTTGAGCAACCTGGTCTAGTGGGAGGTGTTCCTGCCCATAGCAGGGGGGTTTGGAACTAGACGATCTTCAAGGTCCCTTCCAACCTAAACCATTCTATGTGTTAATTACCATATTGTTGTCTTGTAGGTAACAATATCACACTTCAGGTTTTGAGTACGAATAAGGCAAAGGAGGCACTGAATGTTTCTGCTCCTCCTGTAATTCATTCTCCTTCCCTGTTTTACAATAAACCATGTCCTTGCCTTTGTGTCCTACTTGTATGTTTATAAAAGTTTCCTTATCACCTTGTGTGTTCCTACTTCACTGAAGTAACGCTGTATTATTAATATTTTGTACTCTCTTTTTCTGTCCACTTGCTTGTGCTATTTTTTTTTACTTAGTACTATACCTTATTTCACTTTTTTGGTGATTCCTTTTTGAATGTCATTGAAAAGCTTTCTGTACAG
This sequence comes from Pluvialis apricaria, assembly GCA_017639485.1. Taxonomy (NCBI): domain Eukaryota; kingdom Metazoa; phylum Chordata; class Aves; order Charadriiformes; family Charadriidae; genus Pluvialis; species Pluvialis apricaria. Next base: position 46,912,375 of record CM030007.1, read on the forward strand.
CTGGGAACAGACTATTGTTAAACTTCTCACAGGTTTTTTTGTGGAAAGATATCTTGCTGTTGTGCACTTGGTAAAACCTATTTAAATAGCTCCACCTCTCCCATTCTTCTGAATCACTTAGATCAGGAATAATTAACTAAATGTCTACAATTTAGGTGAGCTAAATGAGAGTTAGGAATTGCAAATCAGTTCAGTCACCAGAATATCTAGTTTAGTACCATTTGAAATGGTCTAAGTAACTTCTCCAGCCTCTGGTCATTACTCCAGAAAGGCATGGGACATCTGTAGATCTCATGCAATATCTGCCAGTCCTATTGGGGTGTCTTTTAAATCTTAGGGAGTCTTGAATAGTACCAGAAAGCTATATCTCATTAAGATATAAGATATTAAGATATAAGGGCCACTCAAGCCCAATGGCATCCAAGGAGCTATTCACCTTGTCCTAAAGCAGATATCTGTAGTTAACCTCATAGCATTCTACTTTTCTTCAAGTATTTTGGGAAGCAGGGACTTCTTCATTCAAATATCTAGATGCGGATGTCTAGTGCTGTTTGGGATGTCATAGTTCCTAGCTGTCCTTCCAGAGGGTTATGGATATTATACAGGTCCTATGTCATACCTGCCAGCCCTATGCAGGTGTCCCAGACAGATAACTCAGGACATTTCAATGGTACTGCATACATGACTATGAATCACAGCAGAAAGATGGACCACACAGGATCATCTTGAGGACATCCAGAACTTGCTAGCTTTAGTTCTGTGCGATCTTGCAGATTTGGAATTAGGCAGTATTGTCTAAAGATGACAGGAGTGTTAAGAACTGCATGAACCTCTTTAAATATAACAAAATGGGTAATTAGCCACATCAGTGGGGGAAAAAAAAAAAAGAAAAAAAAAAGAAGAAAAAACCACAATTAATACACATATAAACTGATTGTTCATACTTCACCTCTTGTTGTACCAGTACAGGTTCTACTTCTGTGATTTCTTTACAATTTGTCATTTCTCAGTGCATATTCAGAAATAACGCTCCATTCATACTGGTTTCTTAAGCTGAAATGTGCAATTAAGTTTTGAGTTGTTTATTGGCACAGCTGTGTTAGGTTATATAATAAAGCTCATCTGTGGACGCACAAAAGGAACTCGGAGAGAAAATGGCAGGAGGGGCCCCCAAATAGTATCCTGCCAGGCTACTCCTGGCCTCGTCACAGGGGCCATCAGCCCATCAAAGGTGCATTCACACAAGCCCAGAGGAGCACAGGAGTACAATGGCAGGTGGGAATCCAAATCAGGGACTCCCAAGGAAGGAATGCCTTGTTCCAGCGCCTCCCAGGGCTTTCCCAGGAAAGCCATCAGCCCCGATGGTCCAAGTGTGGAGTCATCACTGTGAGTCATCTGGAGCAGCTCTCCAGGTCACTTTTTGTCCTCAAACCAGGACAGGGGGTTGCCAGCAACTGGGGAGACTGAGGCCGACCAAATGTCTGGACACAGCCGCTGGAGGGATCCACTTGCACATAGGTACATATATATATTCTCACTAGTGAACCTCCATCCTGTCCAGCTGGAGAGGGGAGGGGATGAGGACATTGGTGCTGCCTGTGTTCATGTGGGTGCCCTGCGTGTCTGTCTGCAATCTGTGTGGTTGGCGACACATACACGTATATATGTGGTGTTTATGTGTGCGCTCTGTGTGCGTGTGACTGCTGGGAATACATCTTCTTCATCGTTACTGGTTGGATTCAGGGACATGGAGCAGTGGCAGCCTCGCCTTTCTCAGGCTGTCGGATCCTGCATGACACATTTTCCTCTAACAAACTAGTTCTTATCTACAGTAATTTTAAGGCACTGGGAAGAATTCCAGTGTGACAAGCTGGCATAACCTCTGTGTGCACTCTTACACGCTCTGTCTTATCACCTCATTAAATGTCCTGTAAGAGAGCTCCAGATTAGCTCCAGGTTCTTCTTGTGATCTCTGCCTGTCAGGTGTGTTAGACTGCTCAAGTCACTAATCATCTAAGGTGAGGAGGGGCTCACAGGGTGACAGACACCAAAAGCCTTTTAAAACCTGACTTTTTACCAGTAAATCTTGCCTGAAGAAGAATGATAAATAGCTCTAAAAATGGGACAAAATTGCTGTTTGATAGCATTACTCTTATAACCTTAAGGCCTTATTACAGTGTTGTGCATCTCTCAATGAAAGTCGCAAGGAGCTGATGAAAAATCCAGGCTGTTAAGTGTTTGGAAGTGTTGGGGAAAATACCATACAATTCAGTATCAGAGCTTTTAGGGCTTTTATCCCATCAGCAATATCTTCTGTAAGACTGGTTTCTTCTAGATTTGCTGCAAGGACCTGCACAGTTCGACACTGCTGCCAATCACCTATTTTACAGTCAGCATGGACATGAAGAAATATTCTTCCATCACAGCATGTTTGCTTGAAACAAGTTTTTAGCTTGGAAGAATGATACTCTGTCTTCTCACCCTGTGAGATTCTTAAAAGGCTCAGGAAGCTCAAGGAAAGTGGCTTCAAAACCATTAATCTTCATGAAGCAGAGATGCATAGTTTGCACTGGAAGTGATCTCTTCCCTCGACATGGACAACATGGTTTGCTGCTTTCAAAACCTTAGACATATCACCCCAGTTGCTAAAGAATTCTTTATGAGTGTCATGTCATGTTGGTTTGACATGGCTATGTTTAGACTATGCGTGATGCAGTGGATCTTCAGAATTGTTCTCCTGATATGGGCTTCTAGGCAATTAAAATGGCCATTTGCTGCTGCAGTCCCAGCAGAACCGTCACTACGTCTTACTTCTCTCCAGTCGGTGTGAAAGCTGCTGTACCTTCCCCTGCCATGTCATACAAACTGCAAGAAGGACAGTCAGGCAACGTGTCGATCACAGGGTATGCAATGAGCAAAGGTAAGTGCTGTAAGATCACAGTCTCTGTACTCTTACCTGGGAACACAAAATAACAACTCTTTGTGCTGATCTTCTTCATAGAAATCAAGATAATTGGGCAGTTCCGTATCTAAATTGTTTGATTATAGACATTGACCTATTTCTTCTCTTTTTGCCGTTTAATTTCAATTTTTTCTTCAGTATTACATCAGTCTTGGAACATAAGCTGAGAACAGCATTGACGTTGCTGTCACTTTTCTCTGGGCTATTATTGCGGTGCAGCAGGAATCTCTGTGTCCCTCGAAGACAAGGCCTTGGCTCTGGAAAGGATAAGTACTAACAGCTTTCTTGACTATCTGACATTTTATTTCACTCTCTAATTGCATGGAAATTTCATGCTGCTTACTAGATATCACATTAGACAGGTTTCCCAAATCCTCTATATTTGCTAGTGACGCTGGCGTTTTTCACAAGCAGGAGAGCTCTTGGCAGCATCTTTCCCATTGCCCACTGCTAACGTGCATAGCTGTCCTAGAGGCTGCACACCCAGTGACAGTGAAATTGGCAGGAAGCGTGCACAATATTTGCAAAACACACCATCCTGAGTCTTGGAATAAGCCAGCTGCTTTTTCTGAAATCAAAGATTCCCAAGTCCTTTTGCAGCAAAGAGGAAAAACTGGTCTCAAAGAGCCGTAAATTCTCCAAAATCTGTGTGCTCTGGTCACTGCTTCCCCTTTTGTCTGATATTGCTCCTGTGACCGAAGCACGGGTAAGATCTGCGAGCTAATGCAGTGAGGTCCAGGTTGTCACTGCAGCACTGGCCAAAGTCAGAGCTTGTCTGCTTGTTTCATTAACGCTAGTATATGTTTCCATAGATACCATGCCATTTGCCTTCCATCCCTTACGACTACAGGGTCTTTTCCTGACACAGCAGAAAGTGAAACAATTTTGGCCTCTTGTCAGACATGTTGGAATCACGTATTAAACAGCGGAGTAAAAACTATATTGCTGGTTGCTGTTTGTACCTAACAAATGCTCTCAGAGACCGAGCCGCAGTTATCAGTCACTCATGCGGACACACACTGTACAAAGTGGATTGCCTGCTGTGACTTGGAAGATAGCCAGAGCATATCCGAGCTCTCTCTAGCACAGCGTATCCAGTGTCACCATAGCCATGGATCAGTAAATTATAAGTTTCACATATATAATCCCAAGAAAATTCTACTGCAGGTGTGTGGGGAGCTTAAATATCTGCCAAGCCAATGACAAAAAGACATTTATCCGCCTCACCCCAATGAAACGATTACTTTTAAAATAAGTCTATTTGACAGTAATAGATGATTTCCACTTTATTTTACTGGAAAGGTAACACTGGATAATTTTTTACATGATTCCAAACCCATTCTGCTCCTCAGAATGACTTTAATAACGATATTGTATCTCTACTAATGAAACTTCCATTCAACAAGAGTTTTGCTGGGGGGAAGAGGAAAACATTATAGAATTATGCTACAGATGGTAAACTTGGGAAAGGGTTGTTTAAACTGAAGGTGGCAAGCCACTTATCTCTACATATTCTTGTAGGGTTTCCTCCAGGACACCCCTCACATTTTTCTTCTCATATGTGCTTTGCCTCTTCCTGTTATTATTTCTCCATAAAACACTCTATTTCTTTTCTTCCTGAGACTCCACCAAGGGACAGAGCTTGAAGTGGACTATGGAAGACATTTCAAGGTACACAATCACACCCCTCTGACTTCTCCTGACTTAGCTAGTATAAGACCAAAATTATTCAGACAAGCTTTCTTTATACTGAAGTACATTATCCAAACTTCAGAGGGAAGGATCTTGGCCCTTCAGCAACCACTATAGAGACTTCCTTGAGGTTTGGAGGTGCCATTTTCATTCCCCAGGTGGTAACAAAACCAGCAGTTGTTAGAAAGGTACTTTTTTCTTCTCCCCTCTCCTCCTCTGCTCCAGTCATGTTATTCTGACCGTTTCTTCTCAGTATCAAATACAGTTTAGTCATACTAAGCCTGACCTGTCATAAATTCTTAATGCTAGACACTTGAACAAATTGTTCACAAGCAAGACTAGTGACATTTGAATGAAATACCATTCAGTCATCAGCAGATTAAATTAAGATACGATACTTAACAGAGAGACAGTATCTGTTGTTTAAAATTTAACACATCTTCCTAAACCCATAAACTACATCTTACAGTTAGGTGAAAAAGCCATTTCAAGCCCTTAATAAAAATCACATTTAGAGATGCAGATCTGAACTAATGTCATTATTATTTCAAAAATTATGTCCTTAAGACTTTCAGATGCAGATTTTCAATGGGCAAGCTATCTCTAAAAACAGTAGGAGAAAAGCATGTGTGTTTATGCATGTGGGTGCTTGCCTGTGCAAATGACTGATAAAGATATTGTCACGACTTTGTTAGAGAAAAATATATGACACTTCTTTCATGCACACCTGTTTTTATCAACTATTCATACATCCCTACAGCATATTGACATTGCAATTTCTTGCTCCATGGCAGACTGACATCCTTCTGTTTGCAAATAAGTAAAGGAACATTTTATACATCATTTTGAAATTGCTCAGTTATCCAAGCCTTGGAAGAGAGGAAACATTCTAGGTCAGCTCCCTTATTTTCTCCCACGGCAAAGTTGTAAAAAATCTACACGCTACAGCTTTCACCAGCTCGTCTTCTGCTGAAATAGAACTACCTGAGCTTAAATTACAACAGAAACTGTATCGTTAAGACTGATTAAAGGATGACAATGTTTGAGCGATAGTTCACAAACGCATCTGGGTGATGTTGCAAGATAAGGCCACAGCAGCTGAAGTGGCTGAGACAGCCCAGGGAATCTGTCTCCATATATTTATGAATTCTGCTTGATTTTCTGAACTTTACCTCTGACCAAAACCTTCAGTGTGGATTAAATCCTCCATTTTATGGGCAAAAGCAGCCAGTGCCAGAGAGACGAACAAGACCGTTAACATTTGAATAACCTTGTCCTGCTAAAACAGGAGAGACTGGTAGCCCCATCAACTGTTAATAGCATTCTGCCTAAACTCTGACAGAGGTTGGAGAGAAAAAAATTTACATGTTCCAAGTATTAGGAGCTGTTTTTTATGAAGAGATGGTCTCTTACGTTTTGTTTAATAGCTGGAAGATTTAGCAGGAGGCAAAGCAGCAGGCAGCCTGTACACCTCAAGGTCCTTTGTATTTCAGTAAGATTCAAAAGGCTTTCACTGATATAGCACAGAAGTAGAGTCTGCAGTTTCCAAATATCTGTGTATTTGGAGTCTTTGCATTCATTCAACATTTAAAGATATTAATTTCTTGGGGTTTTCTACTGCTGTTTCTCCTGCTTAGTTCTCAGCTGTAAACTGGTAAGGCCCAAATGTACGCATCCGCTATTAGTGAAACTCAGTGATGGTTGGCATTGGTCTTGGGGCAAGCATCTGAGGTTCCAGGGAGGGAGCCTCGCTCCCAGAACTAAGCTGAAGAGCTGGACAAGGTGATGATGGCCACTTTTTCTGTATTAACAATGGGCCAAATTAGGTGCTTAGCTTCCCTTTGAATGCCTAAGTCTCACACTCAAACACTACAGAGATCTTCAAAAACAGCGCTGAAATCTTATCTCACCTGCTAAGGCCCTATCTTGTGCTTGTGGACATTTACAAAATCACCTAGATCAGTGACCTTGCATCCCAGGTTCACGCTTCAGCTTTAGGAGGACTCTCAAAATCAGACTGAAAAACCCTGACTCTTTATTGAGGAAAAGGGAAAGAAGTTTGCATGCAGCTTGGTAAGACACTCACCAGGGGTGTCGTGCTCTAATTTGTGTACTAAGTACTATATAAATATTTATGTAATGGAAACATTGAACAGAAGGAGCTGAAGATAATGCCACCCAATAGCACCCATAGACCAAAGTTAGGACATCCACCTGGGACACATGAAAACAGTCTTTAAGCTCATGGTCCAAATACAAAAAGGAAAAATACGGATGTGAAGTCAAGTCTCCAAACTCTAAGGACAGCCCTCCCCTAAACATAAGTGAATTATTGGATCTATGGATTCTACATTTCCTTTGTAAAAGACCATCTTGACTTTTAAAGCAAGGAAATGATGAAATATTTAGCACAGTGAGTGAAGACTGACGATTTCCTTCAGTCCAGAGTTCACAGGCTATTCCTCAGAGTTTCTTATTAGCTATTTTACATAGATCCCTGCTGAGAATGATGTTTTGTCCTGTTGGGGGCATTCCACTGGTTTACAATAGGAGTCTAAATAGCTTCATGAGAAATTAACAAAAGAAGACATTGCCACTAGCCTGTGACCTAAATATCATCAGTTTGACTACTAGCTTTGACAGAGATTTCTTGCATGACCTCAGAAAAAAAACAGCCTCTTTCCAATTCATTCACTACCTGTTAAAAGATGTCAATTAGCAGGGTCACAGCAAGACTGGGGCAAAATCGGTACTCCAAGCTGGTGCAGGTTTTGCCCTTTTATCACCATTGACAAGCAGAAGGAGTGCAGTTTCATAAGAGGGTGAGCCAAAAGCAGTGTAATAATGATTGAAAACATCCCATGATGATGTAGCACTCCTGTCAGAAAAGTCTGGGTACAGGTGTTGCTGTCTCCCACTCTTGTGTGAGAAGAACATTTGTAACTGGGAAGATCACATCTCAGTGGCACCCTGTATATGTCAGTCTAATGCAAATAGGAGAAAGTCCCCATGATAAGCACTGACATCAAGAAAAACAGAGTTAGGTTGAGTTAGTTTTGGTGGTTACCTATTTTCAGGGAGCAATTCAATAATACAATTTTAGGACCTTCTTTCAGGAGATATGATTTAGCAAGAATGAAACTGGAACAAGACAGTGGATTGTCAGAAGGCATTTATTTCTCCATAGTAGTTTGTAGAAAGCAACAGCAAAATAGTCTTTAAGACTCCTCAACAGAGACTTGGAGCTTTTGTGATTAAGTGAGGGATGTTTCAGGCTTAAAGGACAGCACTAGGAAAAATGCAGGAGTGAAATTTAATAGATTTAACACAGATGATATGGGATTAGACGGCAGATCCTGAAGATTTGGGAGGGGTCCTCCTTACTTTCCTATGTCTAATATCAGAAGTACTGACAAGCCAGTTCCAGTGGTCTTAGTAACATCACCAAGTCTGCACTGAGTCCAAATTATGTTGAAATCTAGACCTCGGTCTTCTAATTAGATCAAGAAAGTAAGTAGCAGATGGAGAAATTAAAGAAAGAACACAGAGAAATTAGGAGCCTGTGAGGCAGACAGTCTGTTGCAAAAATAAATGTGCTTTCACATTTCTGTACGTAACCTAAATGGAGCGTTTTTAAACAATTTTGTATTACATTTTCTTAAGAACTCCCATTGCCTCCGTTTAAAATATTTTAAAAGTGTTTTTACTTGTTCTTTGGACATGTATATGTGATATGATTCCACGCAAGCAGCTTGGAAAGTACTTTTCTGCTCCTTTTGAAAATGAAACGAGGAAACTGTATTTTCAAAACGAAATACCACTGCATAATAATACAGCAAAAGGTGAGTGAGTGATTTATAGTGAAAAATTTGGTTCAAATATTTCCCTTTTTTTCTTGGTGTTGGAGATTAGATTGCGTAACAAGCAATCTATTGTCATTCAAAATTACTCATGAATTTGTTCAGAACTTCAGAGCCTTTGAATACCATCTTTTGATATTTTTTACTCCATAGGGAGAGGAAAGATTTTGCATATGTTTCATTGGAGTGAGGCATAAGAAGCTTCTTGTTACTTGTTACTGTGAACATATTTTGTTTTCCATATGGGACTTGGGGAAGAAAAACTTGTAATTAGACATGAAACAACAGCTGATGACTCCATAGTCAGCCTGTTGTTTTTTATGAATGAGACAGTCATCATGCAAACAGACTAACTACAGCAAGACTCTAAACAAGATTATGAGACCAGATCTTGCTAAAAAGTACCAAGAATGAACATAACAGGGGGTAGAGTAGACGGTAATGGTGTGTAGAAGTCTGGGCTACTGGGAAAGTAGCATTGACCATATGTTTATCAATTGCTACAAGAAAACCAGAGACCAATACCCAGGCCAATGGCATCAGTTGGTTTGCATCCACCCTCCTTAAGCACATTTGTCTTAGTGAAAGCTAAATTGAGTGGCAGAAAACAGAACGAGGGAAGAAGCTGTGGATGATCTCAGGCCCATTGCTTGAAATGACTGCCTTGTCCTCTTACTTAGCAATAGAAATGTCCCCTTCAGATCATAACTGGAAGATACAGGGCATAAGAAGAATAAGGAATAAGAATAAGGGCATAAGAAGAGAAGGAAATCCCCAAATGAAAAAGTTCTTTTTCCTGTACCTGAGAGAGTAAAAAGGTATCTGTAAATGAACACTGTAAACGAGAACTTTGCTTCGTTCTTAAACAGAGAGCAATAATGTAAAAATTAATCTGCCATGTTGGGAGTGGGGTTGTGGCAGTTTTGCATTTCTATGGCAGCCTTCACTGAAAACTTACTCTGGGTATTTGTAAGCAACCATTTCAGGAAACAAAATACTCGGAGAAAGGGAGAAAACTGAAGGTGACTCAGTATGAACAATTCTAGTTGAAAGTTGGCTGTTGAGAGCAGCTTCTCATGTCTAAAGCCTACAAGTCCTAGGTTATGACCCAGCCTCGGAAAGGTGTGCCGTCTGTAAGGTTCTATCAGCTCTTTCCGTTTCTTTCCATCCCTTTACCCCTTCCTATGTATACCATTCCTTTCATCAAGCTCTCTAGTGAATAGGAGGATAAGCAAAGAAGTGGCAGAGCCTGGACATTTCTTTCCACCATGCACTACATGGCACTGCTAGTATAACTCCACACAGAGCACACCAGGGAAATTCAATCCCTCAAACACAAATAAATGCTGATGGTTATTGCCAAGGAAGCTATGAATGTGAAAAACTTTTAAAATTATTTTCCATGTGGATTTCCATTGGTGACCAGTAAAGATGGCATGGTTTAGCCCACTTTAAAAGTCCCACAACGTTTAAAAAAAGCATGGACTAGAATATGCTGGAATAAAGACATGGAGACTTAAGCGTGAACTATCTAGTGAGCTGGAAATAGACCATCCTCCAGGTGAATTTAGTCTCTCTGACAGAGCAGGTCTGTATTGTAGCTGTTTACAGTATTCACAATTCATATTATGTAGGTCAGTGCAAATTGTAAAACACATCTTGTACAATCAAACTGTAATCAAAATTCACTTCCACAGATAATCCAAGCATTTCAGCTAAGAATACACTTTTGGGAGTGTTCTTGATAGTGAATTCTAAGCATAAAATTACCCCAAGAAGCTTTCATAAAATGGTGTTGATTATGTTTGTAACCTAATTTAATTAATATTCATAGGAGGTATTTTTCACTATTTGCTCAGCTATGACATCCAATCATTTCACACTGATATATGTTTTACCTTGTACGTTATAATTTTGCAAGGCTAACAGGATTAAGTAGTCTGCCTAAGAAGGAGATAGGTGTAGTCTTCACTTCTGTGTCACAGAAGCATTAAAAAAGAATTAATACGAACTGGCAAAAAAAAAAAAGGAGAGAGACTTTTAAATGTAAAACAATGTAAGAAACATTCCTGAAATGGTATAGTTATGATGCATAACTGATTTTGAGAATAAAATATTTCAGTGAAATAAGCAACAAGACTCAACTGTCTTGTACTGCAAGATCATGCATTGAAACATGAGTAAATGGGTATATTATGATTTTACATAGCTATTTTAATCCTTATATTCATTTCAAACATATTCCTTCAGACTGAAAAAAACTATTCCTTCAGTGGCTTAGTCTCAGACATGTACTCAAAGCAACAATTTTTTGCCTTTATCATAAATTCTCAGTCTAATACATTCACCAGGTTGTAACCAGATTTATTTTGTATTTTAATGTTCAACACCAGTCATAACAGCTTGATTTGGTATTCAAACAGCAGCCACACATTCCCATTGGGATTCCATTGTTGGTTAATATTAATGTTCCCTTAAAATGAAGTAATACCCAACTGTCTTCACGTTTATGCAATGTGAATGCCTAGCCTTCCAAAACATAGGTCACATTGATGTGACGCTACATGTTTTTGTCTGTAGGGTTTGGAGGCTGAATCTTAGAGCTGCCAGACAGTTTTGGGAAATTTGATCTCACTGCTTAAGGCTGGGAGCCGCAGGATGCTCATCATCTGAACAGGCAGGAATTCACCTACGCAGTTCAGCTGGTAGGAGCCCATGTGAACGAGAACACTGATCATTAACGTCATCCCAGAGACGTGAGGGTCTTCCTTGCTGACAGAAATAGATTCCAGTAACACCGAGAACATACCTTACTGATGTGAGAACGGTGATTTGTAGCATATTATGGGAGCAGTGGAGCAGGTTTAAATCAATTCCAGTGGTGTCTGATTATTTGATAAAATAACTACTGAAACAAAACACAAAATTGTCACATGCTCTGGATGCCAAAATAAATTTAAAGAAAATCAGACTGATTTGTGAGTTGCAAATACTTTAAAAAAATTTCAAATGAGTAGTTTTTACCTCATATAGCAGTTTGTAGAAGTGATAGATGGGCATGGCAAGAGCAAAGGAGATTTGATACCAGCCAATCCATTGCTTGATTGTATTATGACTAAAGTTCAAATAACATTTTTCACTGATTGGATCATTTCAAAGATCTACTTCCATATCAGAGAAACAGAAAGAGACTGGAATCAGGGGTGACACACCTACACAGGACCTTTCTTCTGAAATAATTCTGGGTGCTTTTTCAGGTACATACAACCACACTAAGAAGAAAAAGAGATTAAGAGATTTTGTTGTCCCTTCCGAGATGCATAGTGACAAGGAATTCTCCCACTGGCCACTAGTAATAAATAACTTCAGAGTGACCCAGAGGACATAATAGGACATACAAATGTCAGCATCCTCTCAGCCAACATCAATTTGGCTGAGGAGTTAACACAGAAAGCCGCTGAGGATTCAGTGATACACAGTCACAATCTGTATACTTCTCACCATCCAGCACTGTCGGCAGGAGTGTAACACATCCAGAGAAGAAGAAGAAATCAAGGCAGTTCATTAACAAACATGATACTCTCTTAGGTATTCTGTGGCTAAGGTGACTAGCAAGGTATCATCTTTAACAGAGATTGTTTATGTCATGATTGTCTTATGTACTTGTCTAACATAAAAGTAATGCCTACAACAAAGTTCCATTTCTAGTTGTCCTACAGCTGTAAACACAGAGGAATGCCAGCCAATTGCTTCTTCGAGTGTCATGTTTCACATAAGATCTTAGATTAAAAGAGAGATTACATACAGGTATTATACATAGCATGTATTCCAGTGAAGTATCTCCTAACAAAAAAAGCATGACAAAGGACTTTATGAAGCTTGAAGAAGGCCTCACCATGTCACGCAAATTTTTGGAGGAAATACGTTATAGAATCATAGAATCATAGAATGGTTCATGTTGGAAGGGACTTTGAAGATCATCTAGTTCCAAACCCTCTGCCATGGGCAGGGACGTCTCCCTCTAGACCAGGTTGCTCAAAGCCCCATCCAGCCTGGCCTTGAACACTTCCAGGGATGGGGTATCCACAACTTCTGCCTCACCACCCTCAGACTGAAAAATTTCTTTCTAATGTCTGTTCTGAATCTCCTCTCTTCCAGTTTGAAGCAATTCCCCCTCGTCCTGTCAATACATGCCCTTGTAAAAAGCCCCTCCCCAGCTTTCTTGTAGGCCCCCTTCAAATACTAGAAAACTGCTATAAGGTCTCCCTGGAGTCTTCTCTTCTCCAGGCTGAACAACCCCAACTCTCCCAGCCTGTCCTCGTAGGAGAGGTACTCCAGCCCTCTGATCATCTTCGTGGCCCTCCTCTGGACCTGCTCCAACAGGTTCACGTCCTTATGTTGAGGGCTCCAGAGCTGGATGCAATATTCCAGATGGGGTCTCACGAAAGTGGAGTAGAGGGGCAGAATCGCCTCCCTCGACCTGCTGTCCATGCTTCTTTTGATGCGGTCCCAGATACTGTTGGCTTTCTGGGCTGCAAGCGCACATTGCCGGCTCATATTGAGCTTCTTAAGTTCCATCTTAACATGAGGAGGGACTTCTTGACTTTGAGGGTGGCAGAACACTGGAACAGGCTGCCCAGAGAGGTTGTGCAGTCTCCCACACTGGAGACATTCAAAACCCATCTGGACACCGTCCTGTGCAACCTGCTGTAGGTGTCCCTGCTGTGGAAGGGGGGTTGAACTAGATGATCTCCAGAGGTCCCTTCCAATCCTGACCATTCTGTGATTCTGTGATTCTCATCCACCAATACTCAAGTCCTTCTCCTCAGGGCTATCCTCGATCCATTCTCTGCCCAGCCTGTATTTGTGCATGGGATTGTCCCAGCCCACATGCAGGACCTTGCATTTGGCCTTGTTGAACTTTGTGAGGTTTGCACAGGCCCACCACTCAAGTCTGTCCAGGTCCCTTTGGACAGCATCTGTTCCCTCCAGCATGTTGACCGTCCACACAGCTTGGTGTTGTTGGTAAACGTGCTGAGGGTGCACTCAATCCCAACATCCATGTTGTCAACAAAGATGTTAAAACAGCACCGGTTCCAGTACCAACCCCTAAGGAACACCACTTGTCACTGCTCGCCACTTGGACATGGAGCCGTTGACCACATCTCTTTGAGTGCAACCATCTAGCCAGTTCGTCATACACCAAGTGATCCATTGGTCAAATCCATGTCTCTCCAATTTAGAGACTGGATGTTGTGCAGAACAGTGTCAAATACTTTGCACAAGTCCAGGTAGATGATGTCTGTTGCTCTTTAGACATGTCAGTGAACAAAAGCATAGAAAACTCAAGTGCAGACAAGCAGCGTAATATTACAGGGCAGCAATCTGCCTTCCACCTTCCAAGATGAAAATTTTCTCTGCTTTACCTACTGCCATCTGTACAGAACATGGAATAATTCCAAAACTTGAGATCTACTGCCCAAAAGGCAAGTAGAAATTTGAATTGTAGATTGGAGTTAAGTGCTAGCTTAATTCTTCTGAGAACTCATGTTCAAAATGTACATCAGAGCATCCAGTGGAGGTCTGCACATTTAATAAAACTATCTAGTCACACACACAAGACCTGTATATATAAGACATACAGCAACCAATCTTGAACCCAACTATCTTACTAAAAGACTGTTTGTTTGCCATATGTAGTATTAGAACACAGTTTTATTTAGTAGGCAATATTTTATACATTGACCAGACTTGGCTGGACATTCAATTTGAATTCCAGTAATAGTCATTTTGAAATGGAAATACCTAGCAGCACAATGATCAGGTAAGCAGGTTGCTGAAGATGTATGAATATCTTTAAACTCTAATTGTTCAAAATGTGCTAAGCTTTATTGGCCATTTGCAGTACTATCTACCTTTGTCAGGTATTTTATGGCATAATTTCTTTCTCCCAAATGACTTCTTTCAATTAAGTGCTACTGTGTTGGGTTTTTTTTCTGGACTTCACTCCTTCTACAGTAATACCTTCTCATAGTGGTGAATATAAATTGCACTGCAGGAATATTACCAATACAAAAACTGGCCAATAATTACTATTACCCCAACAGCATGAATATATACAACTGTACCAGATCACACCACATTCGCTCTGTAGAAGCAAGGATAAAAATCCATTCATGTTGTTCCACTTGCTCACACGACTTGCATTGATAAAAATATCAGTATGAGGGTTTCAAGTTTATCAAGTTCTTTTACAGCCATCTCCTGACTTCTTCAAAGCAGTTAGCTTATGACTCTTAAACTAACACTCAAAAATAGAGGCGCCTCAATTTATTGCAACATCATAAAAACCAGTTCTGTTCTAAGTCATTTGGAAAAGCCCAGAAAATGGCCACCTCATTCATCTTTTGCATTCTTCAGAGTTTATATTTTATAGTCTTAGGACTACAAGGGCATTTCTATTGCCCTAGGGACATACACAAACTGCCTACACTAGAATCCCCTGTGTACTGAGCTACTAAGGATTTACCATTGGAGTTTCACCCAAATAGTGACTTTTCAAGAGAAAACCGGGTGCTGTCTCTTGGAGTTGACAGCATTTGTGCTGTCTAGACTGGTATGATTTCCCTCAGGAGTAGAACAAGCAACAGCTAAACCTCAGTATCCTCTTTCCTGGGCAATCTTATATGCCATCTGTTCGTATCGTCAGAGCAAAAACAAAAGTACCAGCAAACCTTTGTGTAGATATCACCCTGCTCGGTTCCTAACAAAGCACCCAGTTGTCACCATGTTTACCCAAGAGTGGCAGCCTCTTTTTTTTCCCCTCTGTGTGTGTTTGTGTGCGCGCATATGCTGGGTTTGCCTCACAGACATCAACTCTCCGCATCAGAGATGCCTTCTCAAAGTCAAGCTCCAGGCTGGTGGCCAGATGTGTCACCTAAATCATACTCAATAGGAATCACGTGCTGCCTACAGTTTTCCAACCACACAGAAAAATGAATGGTGCTGCCAGACATTTCCCTACAATGCATTAAAAGAACCATTTACCTTTCACATGTAAAGATTTAAGAGCAAAACCAGGGCTGCGCAGGGAAAGGAAGTAACTTGGGTGGAGAACTCTTCATGGTTTGGTTAGGAAGGGGCCACAATAGCTAATTTATTTTAATGTGGTTATGTTATTATTGAAACAAAGTATCAGCCTCCCTTATTCCCATCTTTGTCATATTTATTGCTCACACTGAAGTTGCACAAAAAGCCACTAGTTATAACCTCTAACAGTTAATCATTTTGAACTGTATGTGTTAAAAAAAAACTCAGAAACAATACTGATTTGAGAACTTGAAAGAAAAAAGCATTTACTCAAGCACTGTACAAAAGGGCTTGCTGATAGCATCAGCTGGTATGGCACAGCAATGACCACTAGCTTTTATGTCTGCTTTGCCAAATGGACTTTGTGATAATACAATTCTCGTCTACACAATTACTACGAGAGGAAATGAGTGCTCCTTTTTTGAGATACACCTTTCTGAATAAAATATTGTTCATAATACTAGTGGCCCTCCTGGTATGAAAACATGAATTTATATTTAGTAGGATAAGCACTTTGAGTGTACAAAACTGATTTCTTATGTGAATATTAACCAAAAATTCTAACTACAGAAACTGTCTCTATGGCAAATCACTTCAGAAACCTCAACTGAGTTTTCTTCAAATTCTCATCACTGTTACTATTGGCAACACAGCAAACAATTTCAGTGGCATATCAGTGTAATCGAAAACAGGCTGGAGGTGTAGGTGTATATTTATCTAGCTTGCTAAGTACCCATCCAAATGAAAGGGGAAATACGGCTGATAAGCTTTTATTCAGCTTAGTTAAATGAGCCACTCTTGCATGGTATTTTTAGCATATTCCCCCCTCCTTCCCTTCCTCTCCTCAGTGAGAATGTTTAACCTCCACTGAGCTGCATTTCATTTCCAATTTCCAATTCATTTGCCACATACCTTACAGCATAATTTGTTCAGTTGGGATAATGTTAATGGCACCTAATGTGATATCATCCCACCATGCAAACTATTACTGCTAAATAAAAAAGGGCCAGCTGGCCTCTGCTTGTCCATGCTACCTAACTGTCAGGTCATTCTTTAATTTGTTTTTTACTATTCTCCCTACAATACAAATCTCTTACAGAGGAGGGTAGCACTCAGCAGTATGGTGTGGGCTAGTCTGTGGCACCTGGACACAAAGCCTGAGGCTATCTCTTGGACTTCTTCTCTAGGAATAAAGGCATAGCCATATTGGCTCAGAGCCTCTTTAATAGGTGAAGATATATTTAATTTTTAAGTTAACCCATGGTAAGTGCACAAAGCTATTGTTTTTTACTGCATTTAATGTTTTACTGGGCTATGAATAGAACATTTTTTTAGGTTTCACTAAAAATTTCTGAAACTCTTGAGTTCACATTCATTTGTTTTCTTGAAACCACCATGGCCTTACTATCAGTTCTTTACAATGAACAGTGAAGTGCAGTTAACGAGATGCTGTCATAGATATTTATAAAGCTGCCTATGCCGTCAATGCCAAAACTATCTGGGATGGTATATTCCAGTGGAAAAACCGTAACGCTTTTCATCAAGGATGTGTACTGATCCCCATTATTCAGTTGCTATAAATGTACTATAAATGTAACCTGAAGCACTTAGTAAATAAAAAGTGATCTTACCAAGACAAATGGCAGAAGTACACCTGAGTTATGAAATTCCACTTTGTAAATTTAAAAAAATAAATCATTTGTAAGATAGGTTTCTAAGTTTGATAAGCAATGACAGTTAGAAAAAAATATTTCTAACAATTTTTATTTAGAAATAATAGAAAAATATTGTCAACAGCAGGTGTATGCTTTGAGGCAAAGTCGAAGAACAAGAGCCCTGGAACAGTAAATTTCCATTTCCTTATTATTTTACCATGTTTATAGCAATTTAACCTGAAAGTGTTTTTTCATTCTTATCAGGTAGGAGAATTAAATAATTCACCTAATCTTTCATCCAAATTTTATAGTCACTAGAGAAAAGGTACTCACCAGATGCAAAACTTGAATCAGTATTATAGTTATAAACACCGACTTTTACATCAAACAAAATTGATTGACTCCAGTCACTCATTTTTCAAGTTAACATCAGTACAATAAGATTTGAAAAGCTGGTATCTAATGCGGAAATCTATACTCATGTGTGTCTCTGGTAGGTTTTTCAAAACTGGTCATACCTTGTGATCTGTGACTCATTATGTGGGCAATCGAGGACCAGACCCAGGAGCAAAATTAAGTTATTTGATCGTATGTGTTTCTTGAGATCATCATCTGAACTCCTTCTTTAAATAGGGGAGACAGACAAATACCTAACACAGCTGGGTGCTTACCTTAGAGGAAAATAAACCACCTTCTGGCCAAGTCTATCAGCTATAGAAGAAACTTCTGTACAGCTGCATGTAAGCAATCTGAATCTTACCTGTAAAGTTCTCAAGTAAAATAAGGTTGTCATTCTGAGCTCAGCTTCTAGTAGGACCTAGCTGATGCTAAAAATTAGTTTCACACATTTATTAGAGTATAATGGTTTTCCTTTACAATAAATAGTAGTATGGAAGTATATAAAGAGATTGATTACTCAATCATGTAGAACCCAAATGCTAAATGCCCAAGTTACATACCCCACTAAAAGGCTTGCTAATGTTACCATCCATTCCAGCCAAACTCATATGTGAAGGACAACTGGGGTGAAAGATAAGCTACTATTTTTTACAAGCGGTAATTTTAAATTTAAGGAAGACGTGAAGAATACTGTTGCCCTGATAGTTCAATCACAACTAGAAAGAACCCCAGAGATCCTATTGTGAGTTCTAGAAGAACTAAGTGCTCAGAATTTATGCTTTTTCAGCAGCACTGATTTTATAAAGTGTCATAATAGTACAAGAAAAAGGGAACTCATGACCATGCACTGTTGAATAAGAAGGAATAGGTATCCCTGCTCTGTTGTCAAGGCACAGGCAGGACATTGTAACAGTTATTTCAGAGGCAGACACAGTTGTGTCGATGTTATGCTCCTAAAACAAGTATTCAGAGATTTACAGCTTGAATCCATGTAGAAACTGAAGCTGGCTCAGAGCATACGAAGCTGACTGCTATGCCGAATACCCCACTGTAAATACTAACTCAGCACTCCGCAAGCTATATTATGTGTTTGTGAGCTTGCAGGTAAAGTTTAAGTTGTTGATTTTGACTAACAGAGCCATAAATTAGTTTAGGGCCTCATAGGCTCCGTGTTCACCAGCCCAGATAAATAAACTGCCAACAGCCTGTTCGACAGGCAGTCTTTTAAACTGACTTTATTTTCAAGTAAAAAAAAAAACATTAACCCTTGGCTGAGCCAGGAAAGAGCAAAGCCTGCTGCACCTGGTAGTCCTTGTAATTCTTATTTCACATGTTAGACTTCTCTGGGAAAACCAGAGTGCAGCTAAGGGGCTACTTACATCTTTCAGCTGGGAATAATTTTAGCTGATCCCTGGCACCTTAATGATTTTTTGAGCAAACAGTGCAAAAGCAGCTGCTTTTGTAGATCCTTACATCCTATTGTAAAACTCCTCCATCCCCTTCATCACTGTTCACCTCTTCATGAAACAAAAGACTCTCCAACAGCCATAAGTCTTGTGATTTCATGAGATAAGGCAGCAATTACTTGTGTAGTCCAGGAGCAGAGACAGGCTATAAATACAGCACTGCAGTCATTTTTATCATGGCAGTACTAGTCGGAATAAGCAGAGCAATCTCCAGCAGATGCTACTTGAGAGTTTCAACTTACCGGGTGACAATGAGGCACTCTTTTAATGTTTCACTGTGCTTTTCTGGAAGAAGCTCTTGACTTAGACAAGAGTAGCTTTCATCCTCAAACTCACCTCCTTTAAAAATACCTCTGTGAAAAATTCTTTGGTAAAGTCTGCATTTTCAAGAATTAAAGCGTTAAAAAATATGCATGCAATATGTCTGCACAGGCAGCTTACCTTTACCTGCTCTGAAGTGTTTTGCTACCCAATAAACACACTTAAGGTGGCTATGATCGCTCCAAACCTACACATGAGTCAATAGCAATAATTGGCCAATATGGAGAAGAGTTGCTCTCTTTTTAAATGGTGGATATTGAATTCTTGCTGTGTTGGAGAATGGGAACATTTCTTCCCTCAAAGATATTCTTTAAATTTTGGTCTTGGCACACCCATCTGGGTATGTAACGGGGGACTGGCAGAAGTCCCCTACTGCAGCAAGTTTAAGGGACGTTGCCACTGCACAGTTTCCTCAAGTTGAGGTGGTATCACCACATCAAGCTATTCTCATTTGCTTACCTGAAATGAACCTGATGTGTTTTGCAATAGATCCCCAAACCAGTCAGCTTGCTGGTTCACTGAGGCTGAAGTTGGGCTGACCCATAAGAAATAATGCTTTGATAATGATTTCAGTGGTGCTGAAGCCATTCAAAGTACAAGGAGGTGGTGTAGGGACAGGTGAAAAAAAGCAAAGGGAAGCAACAGTTTTGAAGTGTCAGCTGAGAAGAAGAATTGTTCTTCAAGCTCAGCAAATATTTCAAGAAGAGATGAGCCTAACCTTAGCTCATTCCTGCTTTTGAGAAAGACAAACTTCCAGGAAGCCCAAAGAGTCAATTCTTCAGCCAATGCAGACCACGGAGCAGGCCAGTCTGTCAGTTCCTAGGAACCGCGGGACCAGGGTAATCTGACAGGACAGCTTTGACACATCAAAGGTGGTTATATATTCCACTTTTTCCACCCTCCTCCAGTATTTTGTCAGTCTGGTGAGCCAGGCTATATGTCAAATTGATGTCATACTTAGCCCTGTAAATCACTACAAAATCAGATATACTGTCTGCGTTTGGGATCCAGTTCATCTAGGTTATATATTTCATCACAAGTGTCACTGAAGAAGCTTACAGCAGCACTTGAATACCCAAGTGAAAATAGAAAGGATTTGGGAGTAACTTTTTGTGGGCACTTCTCAATAACTTCTTACACAGGCTGAGAGTACTAATTTAGAAAAACAATATTTGCCCCAGGTACTGGCCAAAAAGCTGTTATGATTAAAATCAGTCATGCTTGATTAGCCTAGAACAATAGTTTCAATACTATCTTAATTCTTCTGCTGTCTTTATGAATCGTGTAACATATTGCACAGGATTTCCTAGTGAGACAAAGAGTTATTTTGATGATCCATTCATTCAGTAGAACACAGAAATCTCAAATAAACACTCAAGAAGGCTTCTGTATCTCTTCAGCCTCAGTTTTAGTGAAGGCTTCTCTTTTGCTAAGGGAACCTACCCTGCCTGACTGCAACCCTCCGTCCTAACAGGGCATCCATCAGAGCAAGATTTGCTCTGGGTATTTCCTCTTTCCAGCTAGAATTCCTGTGCAGCAGGAGCAGTTAATTGACAAACATAATATTTTCTGGCTGATTTTGCTGCTTCCCTTCCCCTTCCCAAACATTTTATTAGAGCCACAGCCCTGTTATATCTCCATCAAGCTATAATTACCCCAAAATTTTCTTTACCACATCTAGGCTACTCTCCAACTCTGGCAAATAAACTATCACAGATATTTACAATGGCCACAAGCAAGCAACAACAAAAAAAAACCTAATTAGTTCTGTGAGTCCAACCAAATTCCTTTCTTTCTTCTGAAAGAGCCTGAGCTTTTTCAGCAATATGGGAAGGTTCTTTTTACATAAACATTATGAAAATATGGTTGTAAGAACAGCCATTAACAGGAGCAGAGAGGCATGTTTAGAAACATATTTTAACTATGCTAAGCATGCCTGGAGAACTTAAGCAGTGGCTCAGTTGTTTTGGAAATCCTTAAGTCTCAGTATGTAATAAATAATACACAGCACAGTCATACCTAAATGTTCAAAACACTCTTTTGTGTTTTGTGTTGATATATGCTTAATAAGAGATAATAATCTCACCAAAGACATAATTAAAATAAACCTAAACACTTAGTAAAAACTAAAAAGAAGTCTCATTTACAAATGTAAGCACAAAGGCAGAGAGGTTTGGCTCTTGGACTGGTTAAACACCAATTCAATGTTAAATAAAGAAACTGAATGTGAGGGGTTTTTATTCTCCTTCTTCTGTCCTAATTCCAACACCACTTTGTCCTAATTCCGAGACCACTTTTTCATATTTCCCCCTTCAAATTTTACAATATTTGAAGTCATGGAAAGAAAACACATACTATTACTGGCATCTACTATGACTGAATTTAACCTTGAGAAAAATATGTCAAAGAAGTTCTCCTTTAAAAAAAGAATGGAAGACTTGCACATAGTATGTTTCTTTTAAGACCATTATTTCTGCATTAAAAAGTGTTAAGAACACAGGAATTAGCTACTCACAGCTAGCCACTATGCACCAGCAACAAGCAATTAGCTGGTAAAAGTCATAGATAAAGATCAGATCCTCCAAATTAACCGTTTAACATACTTAAACAGAGATCAGCAAATATAAGAAATAAATGGCAGCACTCCAGAAAAGGCAAGCTGCCAAATAACAATCATAGCTAGCTTAAAAAGCATAAATGAAAAGGACAGTGCTGGAGCAAACCTAGTGGCAGGAAATGCAAGTATAAAGACAGAAAACACAAAGTTCAAGAACCACTGCCCTTTAATGCACTGCATTTGAGCAGCAAATTAACTTTGCCTTAATTCTACCATCTCAAGACACAGTCTTTGGCCTCCAAAGGTTCTGAGGATTTCTTCCAGCTCCCTGGGATATACAAACTGCCTTGAGGAAAGTGGAGGGGTAGCAAGGCCTTTGAAGGAGAAATGGTTGCTGCAATTAAAAGTTTTTCCCATGATGGGTCTGGGCTTAATGTGGGAACCCAAAGGGATCTCCCACCCATGGCCCTACAGACCCTGTGCGCAATCTCAGAGAAAAGCTCACAAAGCAGACCGGAAGAGAATTGTTATGGATAGAGGAATCTCTGGAAACAGCACACCCCAGACCCCATATAGAGTAACCATGCCGACGGCATCCTCAAAAAGAATAAGGTTTGCAGGCGTTATTCTGACAAACAGGCAATTTTTCAGCTGACTTAAGTGAAGACCTAGCAAGGTCCCTAATTATTCCAATAAAGAGAAGGCACAAACCTTAGTCTTGTTTCATATCAGCCAAACGATGGATTATTCCCAAAGAAGAGTTAGCATGGTTCCTATCAATATTTCTGTGGTTTCTGCTTAAATGAGAAGTTGCTTTTTTAGAACCAAGGCATTGTGTTCCTACTCCTGTTCTTCTTTATTGTTCTTGGTGGCTTTTGAATAATTGTTCTTTTTGTGAAAAAATAATTGTTTGTCATAAGAGGTGCTGTATTCTGTAATTGAGAACACACACCCCAACAGAGAAAAGGAAAGAAAGCAAAGCAACTCTATTGTGTGAAAAAAAATTGTCTCAGTTCACAATACTATAAAATGTAGTCTTTCTTCCACCCCATAGTCAAGTAGGAAATAACAATGAATTACAAGTTTTTCTAAGATGTAACATCTGTTTTGTATATATAATCCATAAAAGGCTTCCAAATGCCTTTAAATGAGTCCTCAATCTTCTACAAATTTCAGTCCTCCATAAATCCTCTGTTTCTTAATCTATATGCAATCTTCTTATAATGGACTGATCTCAGTAAGAATTTCCATTCTTCTTAGGCTTGGGGCAGGAGGAGGTAAAAGAAGGCAGGGAGAGAGGGGAAGTTGCAAAATAGAAAGAGAAGAAAATTAACTTAGGTTTATATGTTCTCCATTATTTAATTAAAAAAAAAGAAGATTGATAGATGCATGATGACTTTTAATAAATTTGTATGGCTTTCCCAAGAGATTCAACCATTGTCCTAGCATTTCATGCAAAAGTTTCCCTCCATGCTAGAAGATACTAACCAAAATGACAACCAGCCATGTCGGCTCATACCATTGGAAGCAACTAGCGCTGGATCTACTAAGGGTGGATCTTGACCACTGGTTCTCCTAGTTTTGTACTGTTCCTCTGGTATTGCACCTGAAGGAGTGATTTTATTCCATGTGAAGTACATGCAAACTACTACCTCATTTGAATGGTGGAATTTCACACCAAATTGTCAAAATAAAGGCAGTATGGTATGAGAAAATATTTCAAGACCAGAATCTATTTATTTATTTATCACAGAACTCTATATGCCTTCAACCAGGTTACTTTTTCCTCTCTGAATAAGGTTAAAAATATGCTATCATAAAAAAGGGAGAAATTGTTATCAAAGCTCCTGTTATTTGAATTAGACATAACTGGGCTTTCAGCTATTGACTTGCATTAGTGATTCCATGAGTGTCCTCGCAAATACATTGCTAACTACAGGTTTTTCAAACATGGAACACTGTTCAGATTGAGGGGAGGAGTTCACTCATGCACAGGTCTACTTCCTGCAGGTCTGTAATCAGTTAGGGTAATAAAGCATGGAGAATCTTTTGGAAAGAAAAGCAGCTAGTAAAGAAAAATCAGAAACAGCAAGAGTCTTTCAAGTGATGGCATTTACTTACGAATAGCATTGAAAAAAATTCACACACCCCCAACATATTCTAAAGCTCTTCTTTTGCCTACTAAACAAGTTAACTGCGTAATAGGCAGGTCCTTGGAGACTAGGAGCAGAGCACTGATTTGAATCTCGGACTTCATTTTCAACTTCATTTTCCAGCATTTCCATGGAAGAAATGACTAATGGGTACATGCTGGTGGATGCCTCAGCTCTGTCCCTTCCAATACCTGAGGCGCAGTTCGGAAAAAATACGTGTAGATGTTGGCAGTACAGTATGGAAACAGCTTTCCCTAAGGCTGCATTCCTCACTAACAGATGGCATCTCTAGATAGGTTGCTAGAGGCATGGTAACATTTGCCTTTATGGAAGATGCCTCTAATGAGAGGCAATTATGTCTTCCACAAGAAAAGTGAACCTCAGGTCTTTGCACTGTCTTTGCACTTTTAGCTTTCCATTCAGTCCAACCAGCCTGGCTATGAAATAACAGTAGCTAAGAACAGTTCTGTTACAATAACCAGATGAAAATTTTAGAATTTTATCCTAACTTCTCTACGTCATAACAAGCAGTAAGGAATGCTATTGGCAGTGGAGGCATTTCTTAGATTTTCCTTCAGTACCATTATACAAGCAGTATACAGCCATAGCCAGCACTTTGGAAAGCTTTTTGTTTCATTCATGAGAACATGCTGGTCAGTTTTCTCTTGTCCTGGTTTGAGGTAAAACAGGACCAATTTTGTTCAGTAGCTTCGCTTCTTAGCTGGGCCTCTTTTAACTACTGAAATTAACAGCATATTGTGCAGACAATGTTCACTCTCTCAGAGTGATAAGACCGATGTTTATAGCTGATGTCCAGACATGGTATGCAGGGAGGCTCTTGCTTACACTTATTGTTCTAACACCCAAGGCCAACCAGCTGTGTTATTTGCCACGTTGGAGGGTTGGAAGCGGAAAAGCATAATGGGGTCCCACCTGTGGGGAGGAGGGGACTGGACAGGTGACCCAAAACTGACCAACAGCGTATTCCATCCCATCTGCCTCATGCTCAGTATAAAAGCTGACGGAGCAAAGGGTCAGCCCCTTCTTTTTTGCCCTTCTTTTTCCCTTCTTGCTTCAACGGCTGATGTCTGAGGAGGACTCTGTCTGTTCGTCTGCCTTTGGACCCGATCCTGAATCCAGATCCGGAATCCAGTTCCCGTCCGTCACTGAGTCCAGCCTGGGACTGCCCCAGTGCCAGCCAGTGTCGTGATTGTCATCTTGGGAGCTTGATACGGTTTTGTATATTTCTCATTATTTCTTTTATTTTATTATTAATACTTCATTAAAGTAGTTTAGATCCTTCTAAACTCGTAAGTCTCTTTTTCCTCCTCTGCCTCTCTCTTTGAAGAGGGGTAGAGGGGAGCAGCTGTCGGTCCCATCTGGGGTCCCCTATGTCCCCAGTGGCCGATTTGGCCTAAACCACGACATCTCTAAATGTATAGCAATTTCAAAAGCTGAATTTCTAGGACTGCGGTTTAAGCAGTATTTCTCCGCACAAACTTTGCTGTGATGACTGATTGTCTCTATTCAGGGACTGCACAGCAAGAATGTTATGCAGCTTGCTTTCACTTTAGGTTTTTCGCCAAATGGCAAAGACCACATACCAAGAAATCCATGGGAAAGCCTTAGTGTCGGTGTGAATTGTCTCTCACATATCAGTCTTGTGTCTTCATGGAATATATGTGAAGCAATCAAAATTTTTTCTAACTTTTTTAGACTCAGCATGGGTTGAAACCCATTTGCAAATTTCAAAGTAAGCCTTGAAAAATGGGTAATGCATGCATTTTGGTGTCACACCCTACCCATTCCTTTCAGACACATACCTTTTTGTCTGGTTAGTTTTTGCTCTCCACCCAAAAAGTCTACTGTTGCTAAGATCATAGAAATTACATGTCAGTAAGAGTATATTTCAACTTGACTGATCAGAAAATAGCAACAAATTTTGTGGGTCTGGCAAAAAAAATCACTTTGAATCATTAAAAAGCAGCCTTATGAAAGCTTGCACAGAAAATCATTTTGGAACATTCAAAATTTGCTGTTCACATCGGGTTTTTTTCAGTAAACTGTGACTTTTTCATTATCAAACCTTTCTGTGTAAAACTATGCTCAATCAAAATAATTTTTTTTTCAATTTCACTCTTTAACAAAATAGAATAGTCTAGCATTTTGAAAGCTACATTTCTTCATTGAAAAGTCAACCAGTTTAAAATCACTTGATTAAAACACTCTAGACTTTGGCTTGATTCTTTTTAATGGCTGCAATAGTTTCTAAGGTAAATGCACCTTATAAACCACTGAATTATTGGTAAGAAATCAAAGGGTGAGAAAAAACTCAGCAAAGTTTATTGATTCAGGCTTGGCACTAGTCTAACTAGTGCTCCATGGCTTTCAGTTCAGATGTGATTTATACTTCTCTCTTCCAGAGCATGGCCTGAATTTGCTTGCCTTTGCCTACAAAATACCATGTAAATCCAATTTGAAGTGTCTTCTGCAGAGCTCTGCAGGGCTCTAAGAGGTTGCACCGATGCACTACTGATCTCACAGAACATGGGGTGGGGAATGGGATGGGGCATCTCAATGCATGAAGTGAAATCTAGGGATATGGGAAACATTCCATTAAGATCGCTTCAGCTGTCCAGTTCTTCCATATAGACCCTTGAGCAGTGCATTAGCGTGGCTGCCATTTGCATCCCAAAACTTCAACGTAACCTGATTTCCTGCCTCGTTTGACAATTGTTAATCTAGAAAAGTCCAAGTCCTGTGAAAGGCACCAAATGCTCTGCCCACATCAGGGCTATGGAGCGTTTGGCTGCCCAGCAGCCTCTCATTCACACATCAGTAGCTAAGGTTGCTGTTCAACAAGCAGCCTGTGTAACGTTCCGAGGCTCTGCGGCTCCCTCTCTCTCCATTTCCTTGCAGGAAGGAGTGCCAGAAATAATGTTTCAGCAAGGAAAAGAGAATTTTCAACTCAAAGATTTACAAAATCCAAGCGTTTCTGGACTAGTTGCTTTCTTTTCTGCCTCTTTGCAGATAATTGACTCTCTCTCTGACTCTTTTTTCCCCAAAAGAAGGCATAGCCCATGTCACATCCACTGGTACAGTGACATTCTTTTCAGGCACTTAATTTAAGTCAATGTATTATTTAATCAACCTGCTCAGCTTGAATCAAAAAATCCTACAAAGCAACCTGAAAAATGGGATCAGTCCTGTGCAAATTCAGATATTTTGTGATTTCTAATGCAATCCTCCTGCTCTTGGTCCAAGAAATCTCTCTGTTCCTCCCAGGCAATCACACTAACAACTGTGATCCTTGGGCATGGGCAGCTGCAAGGAGCGCTGCAAAGACAGACATATGATTTCATCCGGCTTTTCACCCCACTGGCCAAGAGAAGTGGGCAGGTTGCCAGAGAAGTGACTTTCTCTGCAAAAAAAAAAGCGATCCTTGTATCATCCCTTGCACTGTGACTTCACGCTGGACACAGCGGGTTTAGGGAAATGGCAATGGTTCTGGTACCTTTTCCAAGAAAGAAAGGAATAAAAATAGTGGTTTATGTGTCCTTTCCCCCACATCTATCTGTGTACTAAAGCCAATTTTCAGTAATTCTGGGAATATTGGGAAAGTTCCAGATGGCTGAAAGGAAAAATTATGTTGTGGCAATATCTTAAAAGGATTAATGAGACCTGGGTCCACAATAAGGCTGTCAGCA
This sequence comes from Pluvialis apricaria, assembly GCA_017639485.1. Classification (NCBI taxonomy): domain Eukaryota; kingdom Metazoa; phylum Chordata; class Aves; order Charadriiformes; family Charadriidae; genus Pluvialis; species Pluvialis apricaria. Next base: position 46,940,236 of record CM030007.1, read on the forward strand.
GGACTGCAATCCATGGTAAAATGAAACAGGAAAAGAGAGAGAACTTGATTAATACAGCATTAAAGGAGAATAATGCAATTAATGCCAATCACCCTGGATTTATGGAAAATAGACTGTGTAAGAGCAAATTTCCTATCTTTTTTGATTAGGTTACAAATCTGATTCATAAAAGTAATAGTGATAATGTAATATACTTAGATTTCTGTAAGGCATTTTACTTAGTACCACATCATATTTTGATCAGGAAACTCAAATGATGTAAAATCAATATAGCAGACACAACATTAAATGAATTAAGAGCTGGCTAACTGATAGGTTTCAAAATGTAATTGTAAACAAGGACTCACTACTATATGGAAGTGTTGCTGATGGAGTCCTGCACAGATTGAGTTTTGGACTTTTCAGGAACCTGGCAGGAAAAAAAAAGAAAACAACCAAAAATCATTGCTGATCGAATTTACAGATGACACAAAGATTGGTGGACTGAGAAATAATGAAGAGGAAAGGTCAGAGACACAGAGCAACCTGAATCTCCTAGTAAACTGGATGGAAGCAAAGAATATATGCTCTAGTACAGCACAAAGGTAATGATCTAGAAACAAAGACAATAAGCTTTATAGATTTATGCTATTTTTACAGTGCTCCTTTCCAAGTGTTAAATTTTACATTTTTTTTTTATTGGATGGTTTAAGCCACATCTTGGTCCTACATAAGTGAGAGACATGAGTTGTGGAGACATCAGCTAACAGTGATATTCTTTGCATGACTTAATGCTGTTTAAACATAATTTGATCTTTATGTAAACTTGTTTAACTTCTAACTGCTTTGGGGGGGGGAAGAAACCCTTCCCATGCAGAGACCTTGTTTGTCCAGAAGTAGGTGTCAAACTTCCAATTAACTTTATGATGGAGCTATCAACTCTGAAACCACACAACAGAAAAAAAAAATGCTATAAAATGACATAGTTCTTAGCTAGCTGTAGGTTTTGCTGGGGGAAAAAAATAGGATTCAGTTCAAATATTTACAACAGACCTCATTAGAGTTGTGCACCAAGGTAGAAATAAGATGCTAAGAACAAAAACATTCAAAGATCATTCACAACAAATATTCAGGAAAATGGTGGAAAAGGATTAAGCTGAATAAGGTTCAACTCAGAAAAAAATAAGGGGTCAAGACATATGAGTTAATAAGAAAGCTATGCTGCTTCCTCGTCCTGTTACACGTGTGACAAAACCAGACCATTAGCAACAGAAAATGACTTTGAGATGGTACAATTGCTTTTTCATCTCTCTGACTGCTGCCAAATGTGCAGGACTAATTATTGGAGGTGATCAGAAATTCCCCGGGGGCTGCCTCCAGAGAGGCACTCCCTTTCCATAGTCTCTGGCAGGGCCGGGGATGGAATGGGGGTATCTGCCAGCCCCATCACCTCCTGGTTTCCACCCCAGCATCCTGCCTGGCCAGCTGGGGGACAGCCAAAGTGCTGAGAGCTTCAGCAGCAGCAGCACTGAAGCTCTTGACATCGTTTAAAGCCACTTACAGAATATAATTTAGGAATTATCTGGACAGGCTGGGTCTTTATTTTCCTCCCCCTTCCCCCCAAACAAAAATATTGTGTGGTTCTGTTTCATAGAGAAAAGAAAATTGGAGTTCAACAACCTTAAACAAACCCAAATTTTATAGTTCCAGTGCCGCTTTAGAGCAGACCCGTGGCTTTTTGTAGTACAACAAAATATGTTCCATTGCTTAGTTTCTAATTTTACCCAAGCCTCTTGTCCTTATTGATGTGACTAATCCTGCCATGGTCACATAGTATTAGTAAATGCACCCGTTGCGGTATAACTAAAATGTTAGCAATGAAGGAGTGTAGGAACTGCCTTCCTGAGTCAGACTACATCTTCAGCTGAGCAGACTAAAGAGTTAAAACTGAGTTACTGTAATCCCATCCCTATTCTGTCCTTAATAAGCACAGCTAAATGCTACAGTAAGTACAGTGGGATCCCACACTGATATAGCAGATTTTTTATTTTTTAAGGAGTTTGAGAGATTTTTTTACACTGGAAATTACTCATCCTCTGCAGTAGAGGTCTTTTAAAAAAAGGTCAGACAGCCTGCTACCAGAGGTGGTCCAAGCACATTTTCCGTCATCATTATTGGGATGGAGAAGACGACATTTTCACCTCTTACCTAGCCTGCCGTTCTGCAGGATGTGGGACAGGGTGGGGAACAGGAAGATGAAGATCTTGGCAGCTGAGTACATTCAGGCTGAGATTTGCTGGAAACTCACAAGGCACAGACATGTATTTGGATTCTAGGAGGCATACCTTAACTACGCATTTCTGCAGCAAGAGCCTGTGTTGGTATTCCAGCAGTTTCCAGGGTTTCTCAGTCAAGCCTTTATTGAAGAAATTGGCCAAGCCTTATAATTTCAAGCTGCCAGGTAACTCAGGAAAACAACATTGCATGAGTTTACATTAGGTTCATATTTTAAAGAGTTGTCCACAAGTGTTAGAAGCAGAAGCCTGTTAGTTTTTAAAAGGGAGGAAGAGATTCATGAGCACAGTGCATATTTAATTCTGTAAATGAAGAATATACAGGCATTTTGTTAGGACGTAGCTGAATGATAGTCCTAGTACACCTTGGAAATATGCCTTCCCATTCCGAAACACTGGTTACTTCTGCATTCTTCTCATCTGAAGGAGCATTCAGTTCAGAATGGAACAAAATGATTAACAGCCTGAAACACTGAAATATATATGTTCAACCAGATCTGCTGGTTTTGTCCGCCAGGCTTTCTTTGGCAGGTTTGAAAAAGTGTTTTGCTTTGAGATCATCTATTGCTGTTTTGATTAATAGATACTTCCACACATAACCTCTCCTTTGTCTTAAAATGAGTATATTCCTTGTAAATATGCAATTGAAATAGTTTATGAAATTTCCAGCAGTGTCATTACAGATGTTTTATTTGCTTGAGGGTATAGTTTAAACTTGCTTTACTGCTGAAGAAAATATTCATGTAACTACACCCTTACATGCTATGGAACAATATTTCAAAGAACCTAGAAAAACATGTATTTTAGAGCCAGATTCCAGAGACTCTCAAACTCAAGTTAATAACAAGGACCTTATATTTCTCTTCTCCATATAAAAAAAAAAACAAACAAACAGCAATCAAGCCTAAAAGAACATAATTGTTGAATATGCATGGAGGAAACGGAGACTCTCACTATACCGAGGGACAAAACCTAATCATACACCCTCTGTTGAAAGCTCAGATGGTCTACTGGGAACTCAGACTTTGCATATGTAACACTTGCAAGCCTCTGGAGCCTAAGCAACATCTAGGAGCCCCTAAATCCCTACGGTATATTCCCAAAGAGCACATCCTCTGTCTTGCAAATCTCCTGAGACGAAGAACTCAAAATGTGGTTTCACGTCCCAGGGCAAAGTACCAACTTCTTGGATTCCTCTCGCATGCCAGAAATAGGAGCCTTCCATCCTTGCACGTTAGCCCTTTAGTAGACATGTCTGCATGTGTACAGAAGCTTTGCAAGGAACTGAAACGCAGGTCCTTTTACTTAAAGGACAAATTATAAGTTGTTAGTGAAGGTTATTAGTCTGCCAAGGGTAGGATCCTACTCGCCCAACCTGCAGCACTTCACAGAGACGTCATCTGCCTCTGGAAATCTCCACAAGCAGCTGCCTCTCCCAGTGACTGGAGAGGGATCTAAAGCATCTCTTAGGGCTGCTTCAGCAGACACCAGAAAGTTAAGCACCTAAGTCATGTGGGCTGAATCCACCCCTAATACCTGAAAACTGTGCCCTGCATGTGCCCTACATCTCGTTCTTCCCTCCAGGTCTGTTTGTATTCAGTTTCCCTTCCACCCCACTGAGCTCCTGCAGCAGATACTTCTTCTTCAGCTTGAGCTGCTAAAAATGGTCCATTATCCTTTTTTATAACCTTCTGGTTCCTCTGTCAGGTGACATCTTTTGTAGGCTGGTCTGGAAAAAACAGACCCTAGGTAGGTGACTTTTTTGTTGCCTAAGTGACCTGCTGCCTATCGTACCAAATCTGAGTAACAGGAGCTAGCTCATTGCTTAAAGCAATTACGCTTCAGTGATCCAGTAATCACATCCATTCCTCTGTTGTTTGTGCCTCCATGATGTGAAGAATCAGGCCAGCATGCAAGCAAAGACAGCAGAAGGGATAAAAACCAACCTAACCAAAACAGAGCTGGCAGCTTTCTAACAACACAGACACCACACTCACAAGTTATCCACTACTCTCCACAGCCTCCTTTGAAAAAAAAAATAAAGCGCACCGCAAGCACAACTCGCTTAGATTTATTTAAACATGGAAAATTTATGTCACAGGGCTCCTTTCTTCTCTCTTTTCCTCTCCACACTCTGTACATATTTTATTGGCTTAGTAAAGGCTAATGGTGCTCTCATCTTTGCAGTGTCTGAGTGCTGGCACAGCTCCACTCAATCCCCAGCCCTCCTGTCAACATCCCTGCAACAGAAGAAAGGGATGGCAAAGGGCCTTCACAACAGTCCCTCACAACTTCTTCACAGCTTCTGCAGACACTTATGAATGCAACTGGGAAGGTACAGGGCAGTCAAAAAGCCCTCCAACTATCTACTGGAAAGACTAAGTAAGCTACCAGCTTCCGTGGGTGTGTGTGTATCACCCACCACTCACCTAACCTGTACTTCTTTAACAATACAGTTCTTTCAGGGTAAAGAGGGCAATATGTGGATCAGGGTACATGGGAAGACTAATTTAAAAAAAAAATAATCTGGGAATACAGCAGATATATAGAAAAACCATGCATAAATCTAGTAAAGCAGTGTAAAATATGTACAAGCAAAATCTTATTGAGATATTGTGTTGATAGCGAAGTCATAGTACACAGAGGTTGACTAGAGTGCTATTATATAAAATAGTCACATTTACTTGTTTCCAAATACAGCCTGCTATTTTTAATTACATTTTTTTAACACAATGCCTATGCAGAGGCTTTCTAACTCCAAGTCTGTCCAAAGTTATTTTTATAGTCTAGTTAGAAAATTCTAAAAATAGAGCATTTCTAATACAAAACCACTGGCTAAACTTTAATAACTGTTATAGTATGCTGGTGTGGTCTGAGTAAATCATATACTGTGATGACTTAAAAATGAAAAATAAAAAAGAGGAGAAACAGAAGCTTAATCAACCCAAGTGTGATGCACGTAAGGGGTCCCAGCTTGAAATTCTTCAGGACTGCTTACATACACAGTGGAATGCTCCAAAGTTTCATTTATTGTGTCTTTCTGCAACATCAGCCATTTTTCTACACAATCTGTGCCAGTTAAGAAAAGGTTTGGCCATAGTTACTTAGATCATTATAAAAATCCCTTGCTTTTGTTCACCACAGCCAACCTTTCAGCAATATAAATGACAGCTCATCCTGCAATCAGAAATAAGAACACCTCTAACAGCTAATGGATCAAAGTAGGATTGTGCTGTTGTAAATGGTATTTTTCAGAGAAACTGGAAGTTTGATGAACTGAATCAAGCAACACTTGAGAGGCTTCTCTTCAAGAGAAATACTTTTTTTTTAAAAGTGTGACTGCTGTAATGAAATACAGATTTCCCTTTCACAGAGCGCTAACTAAACATTTTATGACTTACACAGATTCCATCGGCATTTCTAATGACAGCAGAAATATTTGTGGCACAAGATAGGTTTCCCAAGAGGTTTTCATCATGAGATGAGTAACCCTTCTTGATGAAAAATGAGGAAGTAAATAAATATGTCTTCTAAGAAAACAGTATTTTTCCCATCAGAATGAATTTGAGGCCAACATTTGAAAACTGCTGAATACTAGGTGAACTCCCAAGCCCATGTTGTCCACATGAGCAAAAGAGTTATAATGATTCTTTCAAAACATAGGCTCAGAATGAACAAGACAAGGATTCTGTGTGAATGAGTTGCTCCTATTTGTTTTATTATCATAGAATTATAGAATGCATAGAGTTGAAAGGGACCATAAAGATCATCTGCTTCCAACCCCCCTGCCATGGGCAGGGACACCTCCCACTAGACCAGGCTGCTCACAGCCCCATCCAGCCTGGCCTTGAACACTTCCAGGGATGGGGCATCCACTACTTCTCTGGGCAACCTGTGCCAGTGTCTCACCACACTTACAGTAAAGAATTTCTTCCTAACATCTAGTCTAAACCTACCGACTTGCAGTTTAAAACTGTTACCCCTTGTCCTATCACAATGTGCCCTTGTAAAAAGTCCCCCTCCAGCTTTCCTGTAGGTCCCCTTTAGGTACTGGAAGGCCTCTATAAGGTGTCCCTAGAGCTTCCCCTTCTCCAGGCTGAACAACCCCAACTCTCTCAGCCTGTCCTCGTAGGAGAGGTGCTCCAGCCCTCTGATCATCCTCGTGGCCCTCCTCTGGACCTGCTCCAACAGGTCCATGTCCTTCTTATGTTGGGGACTCCAGAGCTGGATGCAATATTCCAGGTGGGGTCTCACCAGAGCGGAGTAGAGGGGCAGAATCATCTCCCTTGATCTGCTGTCCATGCTTCTTTTGATGCAGCCCAGGATGCAGTTGGCTTTCTGGGCTGTTAGTGCACATTGCGGGTTCATGTTGAGGTTCTCATCCACCAACACCCCCAATTCCTTCTCCTCAGGGCTGCTTTTAATCCATTTTTCTGCCCAGCCTATATTTGTGCTTAGGATTACTGTGACCCAGGTGCAGGACCTTGCACTTGGCCTTGTTATCACTAACATAAGCAAAGAAACAGGTTCATATTAAAAAACCCAGAAACCTAAAGCGTTACAGATTATTAGAAGGATAAATAATGCTTTGCTTCTAACAAGCCGATATCTTTTTCTGCCTTAAACCGTGGATCTGATTTACTTGACTGAAGACATGAAATTATCGCTGTGGTGCTGTGGTAAAAAACAAAACCCTCTCAGTTCTGTTTTAATTGCTTGTTAAATATCATTCCTTTAGATGACATTGTCTGAAAACAAAGCTCCTACAAGTGATTATCCTATGAAGTCTCCAAGATGTTCCAAATCAGGTTTTCTTGTACTTGGACTACTATAATGCTGAAAAACATTGAGCTAACCCAGAGAGGATGGTTATGAGACTTTTCATCCACAGCGGCAAGAAAGAAAGCTACATCTGTAAATTATGGTGTGCCCTATGAAGCAACACAGAGAGAGTGAGAGCAAGAAGGTTTTATGAACTTAAGCACATTTCTACTTAAATCACCAGACCAGTCCAACACATCAAAATGCTTAAGGTACAAAGTGAAAGGAGTAATTATTTCTTCAAAAAATGTCTTAAGTCTCTTTTTCTCAAGTACATTAAGTATTGGGTTCTATTTTATTCTTTTTTTCCCCTCCAGATTTTGCAGGAAAGGATTGCAAACAAAGTAAGGATCAGTCTCAGACACGGAAATAAACTGAAAAGGCAGAAATTTATATTAGTTTCACAACACCTAACCCTGCCTCATTAAATAGTCCCAGTTTGTGAGTTCGCAAATAAGACTTCAACATACTCGAAAGTGATCTTGAAAAGGGGTGGAGAGCAACGTGACAGAATTTCTGCATGCTGCTCCTGTCTAACATACGCTGTAGATGGTGGTATACCCAAACACGTTGTCAGGTTTGTCTTCTCAGATTTTCCAGGGTGCTTTCTTTCTGTAACCACATCCTGAGAAATTTAGCTGTAGAGCTGAAGGCCAACTAAAATCTCCCTCCAACTGTAACACTTAGGATCTGCTGGTTGGAGCAGTGAGAGACCAAAGGATGCCCTGCCAAATTGGAAGGAGCTCTGCAGGCGATGGGGTGGGAAAGGAAAGCGGAGGCAAGCCAAAGGAGGACAAGAGGATAGGCTGCACGGATATTACACACACATATTCACGGCCATGACACATCACACACTTGGCAAAAAGGACCTGATGGAACCAGCACTAGAGCTAAAACAGTAACGTGCAGAAAAGGCAGACCAGGGACTGTGCTGTGACTTCTTTTCGTGGTCCCATGGGCTGAGTATCTAAGTTGCATCTGCAGTCTGTGTGCGTCTTCCCTACCTTGGGCACACTTCAGCTGTGATGAAGGTGAAATGAATTTCATCTTAACATCAGGATTTTTTTCTTTTGCCCAGAACGAAAAGCTCAGTTTAAACACAAAGCTGTAAACTGGACTTCTTCCACACTCCCTACTGCAGCCTGGTTTCAATTCCAAACCTGACAGTATGTCTCTAACAACACATATCATTTTAGAAACACTGTATTTCATGGTGAAACCAGTGTAGGCAGGTAGGCGATCCAGCTTTTTGGCTGACCAGGCAATGCTCTCTACTGCTAGGAATACTCATTCAACAACACAGGTATATTACTTGTATATTTAGACTTAAATAAAAATTGAAACTGTAGAGATTAAAGCTTTATGTTTAGTATTTGCAAAGATCTCAGTAGTGTTGGATTTGGTTTGAATCTTTCTTAACTGCTAATAGAAATGTGACAGTTCTTACCTTTAACTAACGCAAAGCTGAATGAATGTCTCTCAGACTACCCCAGCCTACAACGCTAAGGCTGTGCAGAGTGTGTTTCAGTAGTCAGATCCTTTGCTATAATTGACTGAGGATGAATGAGTATTCTGAAGATTTTCTTATCCCTTCAGGGGTTTTCAGTAAATCTTTTGTTTAAGTTAGGTCTAATAGTAGATTCTTCTACGAACCAGCATGCAGCACAGTTTGAATTTTTCCCAGATCTACTCTGAGAACAATAGTAACTAGGCTGTAGAATTAAACCTAGATCCAACCATTTAATTCCACAGATGGCCCTAGGGAGACAAGATGACATATATAACAAACAAACACCTCACAGATTCATATGTAGCAGCTGCCCTTGCAGCATGATGGAACAGAGGAGGCAGTATCCATTCACCTGTAGGTAGAGTCACATTAATGCAAGTTATTTCCACTTAGAGAACTGTATATCTTATGTCCCTTTTCGTGCCTACTTTTGATAGCAACAAATCTTTCCCAGATGCAGTATCTTGGGCTAATTACATTAAAAAAAGAACCCAAACCAAACCTGTTTGCAAACATTTTCATGAGAAATAATTCTGTCTGAACACCAGCAGCTGCTGTGAATTTTTATGCATGTAAATGAGTACACATTCTTCCCAGGCTTATCGTTAGATATTTTTCAGGTAAGCTTTAGGCCACTATGCATGTCCCACTCACAAGGCAACACTATACCAGGCACATTTCAAACAAAGAAGAGTAGCAGGGTTTTGAAACTTCCCCAGCAAATTTTTAGTGCACTGGGGGCAAATGTTTGCTACATACCTTTGTACTAGTTAAAACATGTTGAGCTCAGAGCATGGCAAGAAAAAAGATGGCATCTTTTGTGGATATTGCCCACAATTTCAAAATTTAAAAAAAGGTTACAGGGGAAGCTCTGATTTTGAATGACACATACAAGACTATCAAAAGAACCGTGTTTTCAAGAATCCTACTGTTCTACAATTTCTGACTTTTAACACATTTAGATTATAGACCTGGTTCATTGCACTACAATAGCTGGGCTGTTCCTGTATATAAGTGGTTTGCCTATCTTGGGATGACAGAAACCCAATAAAGAGGACACTTCACAAATAGATTACCTGATTAAAGATCCATAGGAGTAAATGTGTTTTCATTGACCTCATTGGACAATAGATCAGACCCATAAGCATGATTAATCCGAGAATGAAAGTTAATCAGCTAATCCCATTTAAGACTTTTTCAGAATTGTTATTTCTTTCCCCACTGCCTTCAAGGTCAGACCTTTTTTCTTTACGATTTGTTCACATTAAGGCAGCATGGTGGTTAGTTATCCCTTGAGAAGACCTCTAGCAAGCATAGATTTTTCATGGCAAGTTAAAAGGACACCAGCCTTCCTCAGTGGCCCTTGGTGGTCTGTGTAGGATCCTGCCTCTTTGATATGCCTGTGGTCCTGCAGCTGTGAAGCTGCCCCAGCAAGACTGGTGTTGCACTCACCCTTATCTGATATGGCATGCTTTCTGAGCTGAAACCACTCCTGGTTGTATATTTTATATCTTTCCTCAGTGTAAATACTGGAAATGCTTCAGATGATTACATCCAAACAGCATGGTCCCAAACATCTCACAAATCAACTTTCCTGCACTCTCCAGAGACTGCAGGACACCCTGTGCCCATGAGATACACCTTACCAGTTCTCCTTCCATCAGCTGAGGAACATCCTCCCTCCAAGCAACCCTGTTCTCCCTTCATAAAGGAAGCAGAGTTGCTAACTCATTCATCCCCATTTCCCACATTCTCCACAGCTGCTACACCTCAGTAAGCTCATCCTTCCCTCTGCATTTTGCTGCATAAACGCATTTTGCGCAGGACTTGAGATCACAACAGCTGATCAGAATTATATGGATCAGATGAAAAATTCTTTCCCAAACCACAACTTTTAAAAAGGTACAAGTAATCACTGCAAATAATCCTCAAAATTCAGTGCTATAGACCTCCAAGCAGGTTACTATAAGCAGACAGGACTGCAAAATGTATCTAATGGTAAACCTTCACACAAATCACTAACATTTTAAAGCAAGAATAGTGTGGAAGCTGTATACATTTCATAAGAAATTATTTGGGGCAATATTGTGGGATGATGCAAGCTATAGCTATAATTGGGCAAGGTTTGTCTTCCCTACGCTCATATGCACATTTTGTGGGAGAGGATTCCTGTATAATAACTAAAGTAGTTGTGAGTTACCAGAACCGCTGTTTGGCAGCTGCAGAACTCCCTGTACAGTATCCCATCTATTCCATCTCTATCATCCTCCCTTCATAAGTCCAAGCTTGACAATGTCTGGTGCTTTCTTTTGTACATGGCTAGAAAAGAAGGCTAGAAAACTCTAGGTAATGCACAAGTTTACCCAGAAAAGTAGTTACTTCTAATAGTCTCAACTTTCAAAAACGGCAGAACATTTCTTCTGAAGTCTACAAAGGACTGAAATTATTAGGTAAATCCTGACAATTCTTTCCAGAAGGGCACTTGGTACAAGCTCCAACTCCTTCAGCTTAGCTATTAACACATATAGATTTAAAGAGCCACTCAAGAATTAATGGAGTAGTACACTCTGATTCAAAAAGCTGAATTGGTTTCCTATTGAAGTATTGACTGGATGAATGTAGGACATATTACCACTACCCAACTTCATTTAATCAATTTCCCAGGAAATAAACTTATGTTAAAATTTCAACCTTGAGCATTAAAGAAATACGTCCCAAATCCTTTGTCCATTCACTGCAAGTCCATCCACACACAGAAAATACTGTAGAACAGTTAAATCGCCTCAGCAGTATCAGTGATGAACAGAAAACCTTACTTAGTCTAAGCAAAAACACCTAGTAACACTTCCGATTCCTTTTCAGAGCAAGTCATTGCAGCAGTATGAACTCCAAAACTCAGCCAAAAACTAGACACTGCTTTTGTTCCTGTCTGATCCTTTCCTTTACCTGTAGTTTCTTTCCTAGAAGCATTCTTCTCTGGTGCCGTTACCAGTTTCTTACCCTGTTTTTACCATGGTTTCATCAACAGAAGTTAAAAGTGAGGGAATGGTACGGAAAAAAAAAAATGGCAAGATCATAATTAATTGTGTTCAGTAGAAAATTTCCTTGGGGTAAATAAATAAATAAATAAATAAATAGAAGAGTTGGAAGAAAGTCTCCAGGACATCAGTTATCTTATCTATGAATGATAAAAGGAGTTGATGTGAATGCCTCTTGGGAGGGAAAAGGGAAACTGAGAAGGATGCAATCCCCTGAAAGCAGTGCTTATCCTGTGAGTACACATTCACTATTAGATATAAATATTCATCTCCTTTTTCCTATTATACTGACAAGCAAAAACCCTCTTCAGAGGTAGGTAGTTGATTATTTTAGTGTTGTGTCTTTGAGGGAAGAGTGGAAGCAACAAATATGTGTGCCAGTTTTCTAAAACTTTACAGGAAGTTAACAGGATTTTATTTTCCTTCCAATGTTATTAGAAGATGTTGCCCTCCAGATGCTCACTGAACAGAATAACATCTTCCCTTTCTTTACCAGTTGTCCACAGTTATGTCCAATCTTCCTTGTAAGTTGTTGCCAACACTTAAAAACCACCAGTATTTTCTGTTAATTTACATTGTGCCAGAATATTAAAGGGGGAACGTGATATGGAAGGATAAAGAGATGCTGTGATCTTAATACAGAGAAAGCTGAAAGCCTGTGAGTAATAAACAAACAAATCAGGATTTCTTCACTTTCACTTGGTTTTACCTGTAGTCATTAGCAAACAAACTTTTCCCTTCAGCTCTCTTCTCTGCATATAGTCTACTGCATATTCACTGTATATATCTTATCAAAAATCATTATCAAAGACACATTTTCAGTTACTGTATTCTAACAGAAAAAGGATTCTGGTGAGAAAAAATGGCAAACTGAACATTTTATGTAAGTTATTTTAAAAAAGAAAACTAAACATTTTTCACATCCTCATTTTTTTATATCAGGAAATTATGAAAAAGTATTTTTCAAAATTTAGCTAAAATCTAAACATTAATAATTTTAATTGCTGTAAAAAACACACTAGAAAATTCTTTTTTACTAGCTTGATTAATATCATGGTCTTTTGAACAAGCAACTTTCTAGAGCCCTTTTCTTTTATGATTAGGGTATAACAGCTCACAGGATTACAAATCAGATAAGAAAGATTCACAACACTAATGTATTTCATGAATTGTCAACATTTTCTGCTTAAGTCTATAACCCTGGAGAGATTACTGCCTTCAGTAATCAATCTAACAAAGCATATTTAGACACAGTGATCCTGATCTTGATCTCACAAAGGCAGTGGGAAATTAACCACAACTCCCCTGGGATGACTGGACTCAATAGAGATATTCTGGCGTTAAGAGATTTTTCATCACGGGTCCTTCACAATGACGTTCATGCCTTGGTTTAGCAAGATGAAGCCTCTGTTAGAAGCAGGAAGAGTGGCAGTGTCCACCTAGTGCTGGAAATACATACATGCATACATACATATATGCTGCTTCATACATACGCAAGACCACAATTAGGATGTGCAAAGCAGGCAAAAGTCCTGCAGTTATAAGGGGGAGTGCCCAGATTGTTTGCTTTTCTCAGTTAAAATGAAAAATATTGGCACTGACACAGGTGTGCTTACCAGACTTTGGTGACTGGAGAGATTTTATTTGCTTATAACTACTACTATAACTAGCATAAGAAATTAAATCTGGCAGATATTTTTAAAAGGTTTTTGTTGGAGATGCAACAGAGTTCCTAGCTTTTATGGTTTTATATTTCAACATGCTCCCCTGCTGGAGGCATATTAGCCAATAGATTCACATTGATGCTAATTTTTGTTAGTTAACATAAGTGCTTCCTGTCACTTCTCTTGGACACAAACAATATTTAGGTACACAAAGCTAATGAGGTAAAAGTGGTGAGACAAGAAATAGGCAAGGGGAAGAAAGAAGGAAGATTTTCTCCTGCTTTTTTTTGTAGCATCAGAGATGCACCTTTCATTTCAGGTCCTACTGCGTCCTGTCTGCTCTCTTGGGATTTATGCACCGCTGGACAGGATACTAGTTTTCCACTGTTACTTGACAGCAGCTGCCCCATACTGCGAGTTTAAAAATTCATGAATCTGTAATGCAAGAAAGGGACACCTTTTCTCTACTGTATAACTCGAGCACTGCACAAAGGTCACGACACAAAAAAGCCTGGTGGAATTAAATGGGGTCTTTTTGTTTCATTTTAAAGCACTGAAGGGATGTCTATATTAAGAAACAATTAAAGCTATTGTTTCTTACAAAGCCAGCAGGCCAACCCACCTCAGAGTCACTGGGGTAAAAGAAGGGTCCACTTACAAGCGGTTCAGCTCTCCCCAGGGAGAACTGCCCAGACAGAGGGAATCAGAACCGTATGTATTTGGGGCTTTCAGCCCTTGCACCTAACGCTTTCATCTCTCCTTTATTTTTTATCTCCAAAACTTCTTATTACACTGTTTGCCTCCCTGAATGTGTGAATACATTCCTAGGGACAAGTTTCAATAAACAGCTTTGAACCAACAGGCCTGATTTCTGTTTCTTTTTAAGTATTTTCTACTTTTCTTACTTTTTCAACTGTGAAGAACTTAAAGATCTGTGTATCTGTTCCCCCACTACCACATGCTTTGACTTTATCTTTTTCCAGTATTTTATACTGAAATAAATAAGACCATGAAGAAGAGATAAGAGGTCCTGCGCAACCTGCTGTAGGTGTCCCTGCTGTGGCAGGGGGGTTGGACTAGATGATCTCCAGAGGTCCCTTCCAACCCTCACCATTCTGTGATTCTGTGAGGGTTTTTGGGGTACTTCCTATCCTTTCGTCTTAATCATCTTCCAGTGAGTATGAAGGCAGAGGAAAGGGTGTAATTGTAAAAGAAGCCAATGAAAAGGGAAAGCAAGAAAATTCAGTTTGGAAAAATCCAACACCAAAAACTGAAAGCAAAAACCAGGTTGCCTGAATTAGGAATTCAGCATGGAAAACCCAGTGATATGCCTAGCAACTTGGAAACTGGCTACTTTCCAGCAACCCTCAATTCCTCAGACACCAAAATCAATGAAGAACCCTGTTTTTGGCAGGATAGTTAGTTCCCTGAGTGCCAAGATTTTTTGTTTCAAAATATTTCACTTTCATCATTTATTTAGATTTTTAAAGAGAGGTTGAAGAAAAGATCAAATGACAAATATACAGGAAAAAATATCTGCCTGGGGTTGAGAAAAGTGTTTTAAATTGTCCGAAGTTGGTATGTTCTGTTTCCTCTCCTCTCCTTCTCATTTTAACCTTTTTTATTTTTTAAATACATTCAAAATCAAACCAAAAAATCCTTTATGCCCATGATACAGGCAATGTCCAAAACACCTAATCCAAACTAGTACCCCTACCTTAGTAAATGAAAAGAAACAGTTGCTTCTGTAACATAGATCAGATCAAATTCAAATACCTTGAGGTGAGTTGTGCTATAGGAATGTTTAATTCTCTCCATTCACTGCATAGGAAATGTGAGGACCTTTCTCTGATGCGTACGATACATTTAGTCCTTATACATTTGACACTTAGTTAAATAAATCCTACTCCTAGTGCCTTCAAAGCCCTCCAGTGTTCCAGAAATCCCATCCATCTATGGTTAGGTGTCTGAGTTATGTGAACAGGATTTTTCCCTGGAGGCATTAAAAGACACTTGTCTTCCCCAATTTGCATTGTAAGGATCTTATTTTAGGTGGACTGGTTAACCAAGCGCCTAACATGAAGAAGGTGTGATTTAGGTAGCAGACTGGATACTCCCCCCGTTACATCTCCAGCAGAATCACAAAGTTGCTAATGTAGATGGAAGCTCATTCTGTGAAGTAAAATAGTGGTTTAAAATTCAAAACTGGCTCCTTTTATATGTTTTTTCGACTGGAGAATACACAGAAAAATTCACTGATTACCCAGCTGGAGGAATAATAATTATACTAGCAGGTAAGTGAGATTAGAAAAGCAAGCATACAGATGAATCCAGGGAATATCATGCAAATGCATCATCCCTAACAAGCTCACCAGTGTCCCGTGTCCCATGTCAGATGCAAAAAAGCATGAACACCAAAGCATATATTGGAATATACACCGAGCAGGGTGTAGGTTAGGTTAGCACATTTTACAGTAAAGAAGTGCATTTCACAACTGAGGCTCACAGTTTTCATTTCAATCACTATAGAAAATGCCTAGATCCCAGAAGAAGGGGGATCATTCATCCTATTAATTCCCATCTTGCTAAAAATGCCTCTGTCCTGTCTGCCAGGCAACATGCCTAGTTTCAGTCATGAACAATATTTACCAAGAAACCCACCAACACTGTTTGAAATCTGGGAAACTCAACTGAACCATAAGCAATACTTCCTAGCTCACAAGCTGTGAATTAAATTATTTAACCAAAAGGAACTGCTGGGGGTGAAGGAAGGAAGGGAGAGGAAAAGAAAATATAATACGTTATGGGTTGGCTCCCAAACTATTGTTTAAATCAAATCCTCCTCCGATGAACTGCCAGTGACTGCTGTCACAGCTTGTTGCTGTCTTCCTCTTCAGTTGCACCTCATTCACGATTTGTTGTCATTATGGGGTGCATCAAGCTTCTGGGACCCAACAAGCTATGCTATGGTTAGGCTGCTGTATAAAGAGGTTTCACTACAGCTGCTGCTGATCTCGATGGTCACCCTGTTCAGCTGCAACACTGTCACCCATCGGTCGCAGGAGGCAGATGCCCAACAGCATTAGCAAAGCGTGCAGCCTCCCAGGCCACCCTCACTGCTCTGGTCTATCAGCCAGGCTGCAGGACTCACCCCAGCATGTCCAGGACCTTTATAAAACCTCTGAAGTCGAGAAAGGTGCCAAAAAAAGAGATATCTTTTCTTCTTTTCCTAGAGCTCTCAGGCACGTCTCCATCCCAGTCTTCTACCCCCAGGGCAGCCAGGTAGATCAGTTAGTTTGGGTTGAGCTGCTGCCTGCGGCCAAGCCTCATAGCCCCAATATTTCACATAATAACATCCACAGCTCCTACAGCTTTTAACAAAAAAAATCCCACAACTTCCAAGATATTGACAAATCCACACGTAAAAAGATGTTCTGCTTGTTGACATGTGCCATCAACTTTCTCTCACAGCAGAGTGTTTCAGTCCCTTTGGGCATCTGACACCCCGTGTCTTCTGAAGGATGCCGCTCTTCTCCCTCAGGCCCCAGGCCACCAAAACATTTCTGAAGACTGTCAAGGCCACATAAAAACATTGGCTGGATGATCTTTTTGTGGTTTATTAAAATGCGAGTGCACAAACTCAAACTGTTCAGCATGAAGGTAGAAAAGAGCACTCTTTCTTCCTCTAACATATTAAATTGTCTCTCTCAGCGCTGTGTATAGTTTCAACCAATTTGATAACAGGCCATGCTTTTGTTGCTCATACATGGGGCAGCAAACATAAACCAGTTTGCTGAACCTGAATTTACTAGAAAAATAAGTGGGTAAGAATTTTTTCCTGAGTTGCAAGCCAGGGAAGCTGTTTTCTGGGTGAAGGGAGAGTCAAAATTTTACCATTTGGAAGAGTGTGTTAGCCAAGCTTTCAGAAAACAACAAAAACAATGAAAAGGACAGTACTTCCATGTTTAGGATAATGTAATAAATGTGAATATTTGTAAGAATAAAAATACATGTAGTCCTTTACAACAGAAACCAGAAGTGTAATACTACCTTCCACATCATACCACATAACCCTGACCATATTTAGATAACGCTTTGCTAAGCTCGAGTGGCTTTTTATATCTGGATATTTGGGTGGTCTAAAATGCACAGCATTCATCAAGGACACTTTGCCAATAGCCACTTTTTTTTGGTACAGATGGGATGAACGACCACACCATGAAGAGTAACTCAGGCCTGGGAAGCCAGAATACCATTTCTTGTGCTACCCTGCCACAGGGATTGTCCCAGTGGATCTGGTGCCCCGAGCAAATGGGAGGAGAAAGGGCATGGGTTAGACATATTGTTTCCTTCACCCTGGCTGGTCCTACCCTGGGTACACAAGGCCACCTGAAGATTTGGCAGTGTCAGTGACCCCTTCTGCATCTGGTATCTCAGGGACTCATTTGCTGCTGGCGGTTCAGCAGGAGATTTGCCACCTTCTGCTTTTGCCTGAACCTTGAGTTCCTACAGCCTTTTATGAAATTCAAAGTGAGTGACTTTCCCAAGGTCACACAGGAAACACATGGCAGAGAAGAAAGCAGCACTCTTCACACCCTTAACAGTAGATCTCTTGACACTCAGCACTCCGATCTTTTAAGATGATTTAAAGCTGTGTACTTCAACCTCAGCGCTGTGTTTGCTTATTAGCTAGCAAACAGGGGAGAGTGGAAGTCCAAGGAGCCTCACATGGACCTGGTGGGAGACATCAAGTAGCTCTGTTGGGCTGTGTCACTGTAACAATCCCCTTCTCACTGCGTGTCTTCATGTTGTATAAAATACAGTACACGTGGTAGATTAAAAGAGAGACCATACTTATCATAAAAATACATCTGTGATTGTAAAAAAGCTTAAAATTACAGCATGAAATGAGCAAAGAGTGCTGACAGAGAAAGAAAAATATTTTAAAGTTATAAAAATCTAAACAAATGCTTATTCTTAATGCATATTTAATTTCAATGCCTAATAAACACAGATTTAAAAAGTCTACATCAAAAATTCAACACCTTTCCCCTTCGGGGAATCTCTCATGAAATGCCTTGCAATTACTGAGGGGAAAAAAACCAAACCCAAGAGAGAGAAAAAAGGCATTGCAAGAAATATGACAATCTAAAATTAACAGATCAAGTATGAAAAATATTACAAAGCCCTTCCAGCCACATAGCACATCCACAGAGTTTCAGGATTTATTATGGACCATAAAAAAGCAAAACAGACACCAAGGGTGGGTCACAGTGCCTAAATATAGGTGCCTATTGTGGTTTTAAATACCATAGGGTCTCTCACTTTGTCTTCAGCTGCCCGTGGAGCCCCACATGGCAATAGAGGCCTATGTTTAGGTGATTATAGTGTCTTTCATCATGACATCTAGATGATATAATTATAGAAAAGTAATAGGATGAGTCCCAGGTCTGGACTATGGGAAAGTGATTCAGGTACCTAAACTTAGATGTGTCATGCAATTTGAAATCCTGTTGGTTACCTAAGACATGACATGGGAATGCCAAAAGACCTGCAGCTGTCTGGATAAGCAGGACACCCTTGAAAATCTTAAAGCATTAGGTACCAAAGTGCCTTTTAACCTGGAGAAAAGTTGCTAATGCATCCTTTTCCTGTGCAAAAGTCTGAAAGGAAAGTGTAGCTTCTGCCACACAATCAAAGAAAGATGAATGTTCTGCTTATAAGGAAAAGTGTAGTAACATTTTTCTTATACACCTTTACGGAAGATATAGAAAAGAGAAAACATCACCACAGAAAGCAGAATGACTTGATTCCATGTGTACCCTTTGGGGAACAATGAAAAGCCAAGTAATAGAATACGGAAAAATTATTCCCTTTTGTGAAAAAAAAAGGTGTGGGGAAAAGTGTGTTCAGAGTCATAGTAAGACAGCCAGCAGAAAGTAGCAAAATAAATATATTGTCCTTTTAGGAGTGTGGAAAGGAAATTACTTGTCTATATTACTAATTTGTATAGTGTCTATCATCATAGCCACTAGGTGTTCTAATTACAGAAATGTAATGATGCAAAAGCTGCTAAGCAAATGTTAAACAAAACTAGTGCATATTCCGTAAGCCCTAAAGGGCTGTTAGACTTAAGTACTGGAAGACAGAAAGAGGAATGAATTCCTCAGAGGGGAAGAAAATTCTGGGGAGGAACAGCCTTGCTCCAAACCACAGTGTTCAAACTAAGGATGCAATCCTTAATATGAGGCTTAGTGGTTCTATGCTACTATTTATATTACTAATAGCGCCATTGAAATCAAAATAGTTTTTCTGAAGACTCTAATTAGTATCTATTATTATCTCTGTTACATTTGGCCTTGAATACTATCATGAATACTTAGGACTGCTCTGACGCAGAATGTGCCAAGTTCTGCTTACTCCCATGCCCGGGGGAAAAAAGTGTGTTGATAAGGGCATAAAATAGCTTTTTTCTTTCTTCTTTCTTTCTTTTTTTGTTCCCTTTTGCTTCTTTCTCTTGGCTGACAGGTACCAAGACCAAGCACATCCCAGCCAGGCAGTGGAGGAAGGAGTGAAATGGGATTTCTCAAACAACCAAATGATCCACAGAGCACTCAAAGGCAGGCAGATGTTTTCTACTTGAAACTGAGCCTCTAAGAAAACAATAGGGCAACATTTCTAAATTCTTATGCAAATTTCACTCATTCAGCTCTTTCTCTGAGTCCTGGGGACAATGAAAAATAACCTGAAAGATAATTCACATGCTCATACCAATATGGTATTCATCAAAAAAAGCTTCTCGCCTTCATCCATAGGGATTGTGCTAGGCTGATTTACCCTTAGTCTTCAGTAAATCTCGCTAAGCCTGAAGAATTTAAAAAAGGTCTTCGTTCTATGATTCTTTAAAGTGTGTGAGCTATATTAGCTATTTCTAGATGGGAGCATGTTTGTGCCACGTTTAAAGAGCTCCAATACTTCCTTCTTCCTTCTGGTCGTTTTGTGACAGCCTTCACAAAGCCTTCACACTGCTCTGAGACTGGGATCTGGCTGCTGTACGCAGAATTATTCGTGCTTTGTTTTACCAGGTAAATCCAAGTGGTTTCAAGTGCCTTGATTGCTTCATTCTGAGAATCTGCAACCAGAGACACTATGACCAATGCTATTTCGAAGCCTATGTGTAGTTTACTTCATATTTCTAAGAAAACATTTGGACATAAGAGGTGAAAGGGGCATATTAAAGCAACAAACTAGCCTACTTCCATGGTTAGTCTTCCCTAAACCACCACTGCCATACAGTTACAGTAAAAGGCTTTCCCTTACACCAGCAGGGATGGTACAGTGTCTTTGCATTCTTCTGAAGGACTCAGAGCACTTGAATCTAGCCTCATCTTATTTCTCAGGTCTATTTATTATCTTTGATCGAAAGTGCTACTCTTGTGGGTTTTGGGTTTTTTTGTTTCCCCAAAGCTGCCACAACTTGCATGTGTCAATTGGTCTCTAGCTTACTGATCTCTGTTAAAGTATTCTTTTCCTCTTTGAGCTTTTTTGTTTTTCTGGGTTTATTTCTGGGTTTTGTGTTTTTGTTTTGTGTTGGTTTTTGATTAACATTAAATTTTCTGAAAAGTTAGAGCCACCTGTGCATCTTCCCTGTTATGGAAGAGACACCACGTGTAGGACTCACACACACAACTTTCACTGTACTAGTGAGGGGTCTGGACCACAGCTCTTGAGTGGCTGAGGGAACTGGGGTTGTTTAGGCTGGAGAAAAGGAGGCTGAGGGGAGACCATATCACTCTCTGCAACTACCTGAAAGGAGGTTGTAGAGAGGTGAGGGTCGACCTCTTCTCGCTAGTAGCAAGAAATAGGACAAGAGGAAACAGCCTCAAGTTATGCCAGGGGAGGTTTAGATTGGATATTAGGAAAAACCTCTTCACAAGAAAGGGTTGTCAAGCATTGGAAGAGGCTGCTCAGGGAAGTGGTGGAACTGCCATCCCTGGAGGTGGACATGGTGTTTAGGGACAAGGTTTGGTGGTGGTTTTGGCACTGTTAGGTTGATGTTTGGACTTGATGATCTTAAAGGTCCCTTCCAATCTAGACAATTCTATGATTCTATGATTCTAAGGGACTTCAGGTAGCTCTGAGCCAGCCCAGCTGGCTTGGCTTCCCAGGAGAAAAACTTGGCTTTTTTTCACCCATTAACACACCCCTTGCGCTTGTGCCAGGCACCCTCATCCATCCCACCAGCTTTGGCAGCAGGGTGGCATGACAGGCAGCATTTCTTCGGGCTCTTTCTTGGAGGCCTGATGCTGTTAAAAGAAACAAGAGACGGAAGGCAAGGAAGCTGCCTGCAAAGGAAGCACCATGCTGTGGGAGAACTTAATGCACATGCTTCTCCTGGGACACCATACCTCATATTCACATGCCTATTGCAGTGACTAGATACAGAAATAATCTGCCCCATGTCACATTTACATGTAGCCAAGGGAATTCTCCTTTACAGTCCGGCACTTCCTTTAAAAGAGCCAGTTAGGGTTGAGCTGACTGCTCACCGTTCCTACAGGAATCTGCTGTAGGAATCTCCTGTGGGAATACTGATGGATCTAATGGCAGACCCACTCTGCCTCTTCTCAACAGACACCCACACAGAGGTTTTTTTCCATGCCACTAGTCCCATTTGGCAAAAACACAGACAAAAAAAAAGCTGTAAAAATTATACAGGCACAGGCTTTTTTTCTCCAGCTAAAAAAATCAATTCCACATCCCCAGCTTAAGATGCCGTCAGATCTGTATCCTAACAAGGCACCAATTTCAATTAGTTCTTTTGTTTCCCAAATTACTGGATCTTAAAAATACTGTAAATCTAGAACCTATTCATGTCAAAGATAAACCCCAGAGTCAATGTCATTTCCAAACCCCATATGCAAAAACTATGTTTTTGGCAGAAAAGAAGGAAATATTTTTGTGGTAGTTCTTTTTTTTCTACCAGGAGAAGAGGCTGTTTGACTTCTCGATAGAGGTTTGGAATATTAGATGTAATTCTAGCAGAGATTAGTGAGCAAAGTGCAACTGAGGAGGATGTTCAAGGAGGCAAATATACATAATTTATTTCATGGTTCCACGGTTTACAGAGAGAGAGAATGAAAAGATTTAATGTACTGTTCTGCCTACAAAGTTCCACCATTAATGAGAAATAAAGTATACGGGCTGTTTTTCTCTTAAGGAATCATTTTTCTGCTACTTTTTTTCCCCATTAACCAAGTTATTTTTATCTAAGTGATATTCACCAAATGGAAATTCTCAGTCTTATACTGGCTTGGGTTACTTCAATCCATATGCTTTTCTAATGTTGTGCTTCTAGAGAGAAGTCTGTGGAACTTGTTCAGATTCGGGAGTTTGAAAGGGGGAGAAAAGTAGCTTTTTAAAAGGTTGTGCTTTTCAGCAACCCCATCCAGACACAAAAATTGATTTAGTTTTTAGAGTAATAAAGGCAGCAGGAAATTAGTTGCCAACTGGCCTCTTTCCTCTTCCTGGATTACACAGCTCGCTCCAGCCCACAGCATTTTTTCAGGATTGGAATCGATGTTTCAGGGCATGCCTCACAGTTAAGTGGATGTATGTTTGCAGCAGAAGCTGGCACATCTGTCCTACCTTGATTTTGCTAGAAGAGATTAAAAAAAACAGTAGCAAGATGCAGCATTGCAGACTTTTATGGCTACAGCACAGTACAAACTTGACAACATTGTCACTTGTCTTGGTTGTTACTAGAGCTGTTGAAATTACATTAGCACAGGTACTCCAGCTGAGGCTATAATCCTGTCTTAATTCTTCTGTGTAGATACAGCCTTATCCATGCTATGATAGGGCTATGAGAGGTGTTTGGATGCTCAGTCCCATGACAGAGCTCTTAATGTATGTCTATCTGTTAATGGCTTTTGCTAACAGACACTTTCAAAACATGCACTGCACTTTGGGGCACTGATTGGCTAAGTCTTGAGCAGCATATAGCTGAGATATCCAAATTTGTTAATTAATGAATAGGGAGCTTAATATTGCATCAAACTTAATTGCACATCTGGCACATTATCTAGGTAATGCCCAGTTATACTGCCTCTGTTTTCAAATCTGTCATGATGCTCTTCATGGGCAAGATATGAATATAAAAAGGGTTGCCAGATGTCTCCAGCCATTGCTACCTTGAAAAGTGTCAAGTTCTGAATTTTATGTAACTAATGAAGGGGGAGCAGAAATTAGGCCCTACTATCTAGTGTATAAACACAGAACAAGGGGTTAGGTGATGATCTCAGATGTATAAAACCATATCTGAGACAATTATTAATTTACCCTGTGTTGAATGTACAGGTCTGATGTCCTGAATCCTAGTTCTGAAAGGAACTTGACGCATCCTCCTGTACACACTGCTTAAACTTCAAGAGACTCAGTTTTCTTCCTGAGCAAAATGATGAATCCCACCTAAGTGCTACAATTAAAAGTACTTTAGTGTGAGCCAGTGAATTTTGGACGATTACACGCTCCTGGTGGATATCCCACATGTCCCAAATCCAGATTCCTTCTTCTGAATTTTTTATGTGTGAACAATCAGTCTTTTGGGGTTATTCACACACACACACACAAATCTTGTACGTAAATTTGTTCAGCAGTTATTGAAAGTTGACTTGATTTGCAATGTGTGTTGAGAATTCAAAAGCAAACTATTCTGGGTTTTTTTGGGGGGGAGGGAAATGTCCTGATTAATAATTCATTCAACGTCACCTGAAAGGTCAGAGAGGCAAAAGTCCATCCTGCCACTTTATGTAATTCACTGAGTGTGATTCTATCAAGACTAAGCATGGTGATCAAAAGGTGAGCAGAAGGGCATTTCAGTAAATGTATTTATACCACCTCTTCCCAGACTTACTGGCATATTTTATTCAAATAAAGTAAATTTCAAAGGTAAATTTCAATAATGCCCCAATTCCTAAGTGCTATGAACTGTTGCTGAAGATGCACTAGATGATTTATTAAAATAATGCAAAAATAATCCGTATAAGATTTCATCTGGAAATAGGCCTATCATGATTTATGTTTATTCAGGTAAGATAAAAATCCCATCAGTGTTTGCTGTAGGAGTTGTATTCTGTGTACCACTTGGTGCTTCTTAATTCCATCACAAGTTATTGCAATTAGCCACGTACAGAGCCCAGAGAAACCAGTCAGGCTGCAAAACTCTACTTGTGAGCAAGAACTTGAATCAAATAAGTTGGTTCATTGAAACCAATAAACCATTCATATGAGAGATGGTTTGCAGGCATATGCCTCTCCGTTTTTTCTGTTTTCCCACTACAGCATTCAATTCATAGAAGACTGCCTTAAGGAAAGGGTACCAAAGCTGTTCTCCATGTTTGTATTGGATAGGACAAGAAGTAAGGGGTGCAAACTCCAGTGCAACCCCAGCTGAGCACCAGGATGAAAAGGGCAGACAGTGAGGACAGCAGAGCACTAGAATGAGACTGTCAAACCCGTCTAGGCAGGTGGGGGAATCTCTGGTCACAGGAACGTTGTACGAACAGGTTGTGCAAAATTCAGTCAGGATGTCAGCAGAGCAATAATTAATCCTGTAATTTATCCTGCTTCAGGGCAGGAGGATGAGTAGGGACTTTACAGGCTCCCTCAGTGGTATTTATTTTTCTGTGATCATAGGAACTAATCTGTAGCTGACATCATCAGATGCTTCTTGTGTACAGAAGTCCAGCGCACATATAAAATGCATCCTGATGATTAGAGGTATTATTGTTATTGAGCTGTTGCCTTTCATCTGTTAATTACTAAAGCCAGGTCAACCATGGAGCATTAATAATTCTTATAGGTGGTAAATGCCATGACTACTGTTGCCATGGCTTCAAAAGGAAAGAAGTCTAATGGAAGTATTTTGTGGGAAAGAAACAACTCCCCCAAAATAAGAAATTAGTAACATCCCTAGATGCAAAAATAAACAAGGTATTCAGGATTTTTCAGGATTAAACACAGATTATTCAGGATTAAACATCATACAGAACACTGTTCTGGCTTCCAGGAAGACAATGAGGTTCTAAACTTCCTATTCTCCCTCTCTCTGATAAAATGGATACCATTTTATTTTGTTTAACAGAGTTACTGATGAGACTGTAGTATCCTCTGCAACCGCACTGCTTTAGTATCTGCATATCTGACTCCCAAGGAGAGTTTTTAGAGGTGAAGAGCTATGGTCTGTAGGAAAGTACAGTATTATATGAAGTATTACATGAATAGCTGGAAGCAAACCTTTTTTGAAAGCATTCATGGGATCCCTGTGCATGATGCAGAGGAATCTCAAGAGATATTCTCAAACATTGCTAGAGAAATCATGGATGCTTTTTCTGTGCCATTGCACAGGGACTGAGCTGTTGAACCGAGCTAGCTGAACAGATGTCCCGCTAGAAGAGGAAAAGACAGCAATGATTCCAGATGACCCGCTGCACTTTTGACTTTTAAAATCCCATTTGTCCAACTGTTAGATCCCCTCTGCTATTAGAAAAAAAATGCACACTGAGGATACTATCTGCTTCTCTTTCCCAACTCCAAGTAGACACCATGGTAGGAAACCCTGAAGAAAGGCAGAGGGGAAGAGAATACTCTGCTTGGGGTGGAAGGGAAGGCAGAACTTGGAAATACTAGTTTCTCTGCAATGTTATTTTCTCCCCGTTTTGGCCAATGCTTCATCCAGGGAAATCTGATCTCATAGTGTCTTAAACAAAGATTTACTGGCTGATAGCAGAATCTGTGGGTGTGTGAAAAGCCTGACAAAAACCTAAAGAATTTATTTATGGCTGCAAATATTACATCCATATGGGAAAGTTCATTTGCCTTGAACTTTTTTTCAGACACTGTAGAGACTGTTATTGATTTAATAGTCTACTGGAATATAGGAAAAAAAAAGCATAGCAGCAGAAAAACTAATTATGATAATAAAAGCAAGACATGTATAATTCCATTAAAAAAATTAGTTACTTCTCTTCCTCTATCATGATTTTTCTCTAACCACAATTGTCTGTTCATTAGGAGATAATTACCCTCACTGCCAAGTAGACTATAAATGCACTGTTTACACCAAGAGCAGAAGATTTTAGAGTTACGTTTCTTGTAAAAAATGTTATTGCTATTGAAGTAGTCTTACTGTATTACATTCAATAGGTCACTAGACATGCAAGTATATCTGTGTACATTTGGTAATGGTTCAAAATGATTTTATTCCTAATGGACAGATTTAACAAGGATCGTTTTAGTGATTAGCCTTTTCATTCCAAACCATTACTATCAACACACCGAAAGCCATGCCAGCAAGAGCTCCCTTACTTCACCCTCCTCTGCCTCTTCCACTTTTCAGGTACAGGCAGCTTCTGAGTAATGTGTCTTGTTTCTCATACAAGATTAAAAAGTGGCACTACAGCAATACAGCACTAAGCTGTCTTACAGCTGAAGAGTACATGCACTAATTAAACTTCACACCACCTATGCAAGGTAGGCAGTTAATTACCATCATCTTTATTTCAATACATGAGAAAATGTGAAACACGGGAAAGTGAGAGCACGCAGCAAGCCAGAGCTCAAGAGCCCCTCTTCCTCATTTCCATCATTATTCCTCTATTTTCATCTATGGTTCTGCATCACAATTGTTGGCTGCCCAACAAGCTAGAGATAGTGTGCACAGCTGCATGGAAAACTCTACCTCAGTCACTCGGCTCCTGCGTCTAGTCCACTGGTGAGAATCACCATGGCAAGAAGGAAGGCCCTAGATGAGCAGTAGCACATCCCCAGCCTTCTTTGCTTGAGATCTTCTCTGCATCAAGCATGCAGATAACACGTAATAGGTAATGTGGTCCATATTTAGCCAACTAAGTACCCAAGTTGTGCTTTTCCCTCCTTTGATAGTCAGCAAACAGTTCATTGCATGCAGAAAAATATTTGACATGCCTGAGATCTGAGTTGCCACATGTTAATAAAAGAAATTATATCCTCCTGTAAATAGCTTGGCTCCTAGTTAAAAAATTTACTGACTCTAATTTTTCCTCTCTATTATATCTCCCTTACTAGTTGCTGAATGTGTTGATTTCACACTGGCATCTGAATTTGCACACAGTAATAGTCATTAAGCTAGAGTAATGTGTAGTAATCCCTTTACTATAGACTTTCTAAATCCTTCATTCCCACAAGTTCCTGGAAGGCCAATGCTGTAAAGTTAGGATATGTTTCTTACTTGAAGGATTAAAGGATTTGAAACATTAAAAAATGACGCACAACACACCATGCAAAACAGCCTTGAAATGGTTGCAAAGCTATTTTATTCTCTGTCTTGTACAATAAAGCATGACAGAAAGAAAAAGTTCCCAGAAAAATGGAATAATAGGAGAGTAATATAATCTGTGGGGTTTGTGCCTTTCATGAGTTATTTTTAATGGGCCAGACCATGAGGTCATTATTTCTGATGCAAAACTGATGATTTTACAAAATCAGTGGAGTGCTATTAAACAAGGACCTAAATAAAAGGAAGATTCAGTCACTCACTCCTATGAAGAAAAGAAAACGTAAAATATATGTTTCTCCTTTATAAATTTCCACTGGATTGGAAGTCCAGTAGGAAGCTGAGTACATGTCACAAGAATGACTTATTACTTAGTTCAGCACGCGAACTGAAAAGTTGAGGAAGCAAAATGAAAATTTGGAGGAAAAAAAGTGTCACAAATTAATGAAACAGTGTTTGGATAGAACAAAACATGAAAAATGTCATTCAGTTGGAAACAATGGATTACTTTTCATTTCCAGATATCACAGCATTTAATAAAAAAAAAAATAATAAAAGGAAAGAAAAAAAAATGCATGAAAAGCTAGTCTGTGGAGCCATTCACAAAACCATGAAAAAGATGAGGCAGCGTTTGTCGCCTCTCTCCAGAGTGAGCTGATTAAAGTGCTCATCTGGGTCCAACTCCCCTTTGCCGTGTGACTTGGAAAAAACAGTTGAGCTCAGGTTTCCCTTCTCTAGACCCCCAGCCTATGGAGTCTCTCTCCTTCCCAGTGAATATTTGTTTATAACAATTTCATTTCAAAGTGGAACAGGTCCAAGAGAGAGAAAGAATAACTAATGTTATACTTGATTGCTCAGTGGGAAAGGTCTCCTTAGAAGAAGAAAGTAGACATCCAAACTCCCTTTCATAATTAGATAGGAATGGGCTTTGGGGTCTTCAGCATATTAGGCTGGTGCCCTAATCACCAGGATTATGAGAGATGGAATTCCTTCAGCAGATGCTTTTTTTGAATTGAGGTCAAAAAAATTGAAACATTGTGTTTGGAGAATGCTGAAACTAATCCTTTTGACATTGCCAACACTTTTTTGGTTTTCATTTGGTTTTGACCTTTTTTTGCTTGCTTTTCTTCAGTCAGACCTGTTCTTTCAATTTGACCTGAATTTGCCACTGGTTTCAAGTTGAATTTTGAATGTTTTCAAGTCATAAATTCTGTGCTAGAAACAGAAAGTGACTAGCAGCAGTCAGCACTGGTCTCAGAGTACCTCTGCCTCTCAGCCCAAACACTCTCTGCTCCTTTACCCTCCATACCAATCTCCCACTCTGCTACAGCTACAGATCTATGTCATCTTTCAGAGGCTGCCACTATGAGAAACTTGATTTTACCTCACAGCAGGAGGTTAAGGAAAATTAATCTAGTCTAAAGCTGCTAACCTTTTGGCAAATTTCCCATGAAGTTCTGTGAAAGCTTGCACATATATTCTTGAGCCCCTTGCGTACAAACTCCCTTAACTCTCAACCTGAAGTCATCTCATGAAGTGAGCAAGGAAGGTTGCTCTGCTGCTACAGCCCTGCAGGCTCTGTAATATTGGAAGAAATCTCCACAAGGCTGAGGCAATACTCAGGGTTGGGGTCTGCTGCCAGGAAGAGGGGCAGCACAACATCCAGCCCATCAGAGAGGTCCTGTAGGAAAGACCCAACCCTCTCAAACGAACGTAGCAAGAGTGGTTACTGCCCAGCTCCTTTCCGTATTTCTCCCTGATTCTTTTCAGCGTGGGCTTTCCTATGCACTTCCTGGGTTTTCTCCTGTTTTTCAACCCGTGACATGAACATCTATGTGCATTATGATGTGAACATCAAAGGCATGGAAGTGGCCTCACTCTCTGTCTACAGCTGATGACGGGGTAGTACTTGTGCCAGCTGATTCCAAGTATGTAACATTATCTGGGCAAAACATTTAACCACCTGCAAAAGTTTAGTGTTGAGTGCAGTTAAAAGGTTTTGACTTCCTGTGGCTCTGATACAGCTCAGCTCTAACAAAGGAATAACAACCTATGAGTTCTAGCAAGGGAATTATTTATTGTTATTGGTAGGGCTGGACCTCCTGGAAACTGATGGGTGTAACAACCACCCTTCAGTGGAGATAGATAACTTAAGAAACTAATATGGTATTTTACGGAACTGTTCTACTTAGAGATCAGAGATCTCCTCACAAAAAATGCACTGACAGGTTATTCAGATATTTGTCTAGGTAAAAAGGCTTTTAGACATGTTTTAGTGGAGCTATCTGTGTTTGAGAAGCAGGAAAAGTACAGGAGGACACAAAGACACGGGCATCATTTGCATGCAGATGTTTACCCACAAATGAGAGCATGAGCATGATAACAAACCAGAAAAAGCAGTACGCTGTACAGAGAGATAGTGCTGAGGAACAGGTTCACTGCACTGGAGAATAAAAAGGATAAATAGGCAAAAAAAAAGGATGCGAGGTGACAATGAGTATGAGAGATACTAGCCCTGTGGTAAAGCAATGGGAAATGGTTGAGATATTTGAGAAGCAGAAACTGGAGAAGAATATGAACTGAAATGCAGACTATTCAGCATCAAAACAGAAGATAAGGAGATGAACAGGCACAAGGCAGAGAGGAAGAGAAAGGGCAACACATGCATATAAATATCAGGAAAAAAAAAAAGAAGCCTGAGCACGGCTGTAGGGTCTCGCTAAGGAGATCCTTCAGGTTTGTCAGCTGAGCACATCCAGAGCACAGGGGGGCTGTATAGTCTGCCAAGAAGACAGGTACGCAATGTGGGTCTTAAACAGGAAAGGACCAGAGAAGGAACAGCAAAGATCTGCTGATCATTCTTCATGCTGGAACAAGCAATACTGAAAAATTAAAACCAAATAAAACTGGTGCTGTAGACCAGCCTCCCAAAAGGGGCAATGTGCTACAGGAATGATGAGACGCAGAGCCTGGCTGCATTTAAGGAGGGGTCTGAAAACATGTGTTTTTGTCATGATTGTGACGCAGGAGCAGATTCAGCGGTGCAGGCAGTCTCACCACTTTCATATTGCAGGAAAAGATGCTGTGAGAGGTGGATTGGTGATCCTGGGGACTTTCGAAATCGATGGCAATGACTTTTCAAGTAGAGCATTCTGCATGAGACGTTTGTCTTCGCTGTAGCCATGTAAATGTTCTCTTAGTCTAAATTCTAGTCAGTGAGGAGAAGATGCACCTGAGAAGAAGGATTTATCTCATCTGCCTTGGGTGCCCATTTTAGTATGGGATGAGCTGCCTTTTCAGAGACACCTCTCTATTAGCTGTAGATGGAAGCAAATGGTTTAGATTTAGACAAGAAATTGTAGATGGCTAAACAAAACTGACATAGATCCCACACATGATGTCATCTTTCAGTAAAACCATTTCTAAGTGATGGCTGGGAAATAACTTAATCCAAAAAATGTTCATTTCCAGTGTATGTGAGAGCTTATATTATAAAAAGATTTTATTTCTGTTTGAGATTTTGAATAACTGTGCCAAAGAAGCTACTTTCTAATAATAGACTTAATATTCCTAGAAGAAAACTTCATCATCTGCATGCAGTGTGACTTCGTCTGCATAAAAGTTACACATAAATATTTTTATTTTCACTTATTAAAGTTGGAGGAAAAAAGGAGTGAGAAAAACACTTTGAAATGTTGAGATTTCAATGTTTTAGTTGTCACAAAATCTGACCTTTTAAGTGTTAAAAATGTGAAATTTGGGGATATTTTTGCTACTAACAATACGTATGTTTACATGTCACATTTCAACCCCTCAAAAACATTTACAGGCTATGTTAAGTATTGCCAGTATGTATTTTCAGACAAATTCCTGAAAGAACGACAATTTAGGTTGGAGTCATCTGCTGTAATTCGGCCGCCTACCATTTGGACATTTGAATCCAACGCACTCACACTATGTTCCTTTTATGACTGTTAATGGATCCCATCTCCCAAGTGCAATTCATCTTATGTTAAGACAGGCATTTATAATGGGTCAGAAGAGTGGCTTTCCACCTATTTTCCTCCATTCAGTATCAATCAAGCCCAAGGTAGTCGTCTCAGACTTTGGTGCATAACTTTTCAATATCCAAAATTAAGAAAGACAGTCCTACTTTAAATATTGCAGAAAGACTCAGCTCTCTCAAGGTTATGGTCTCCCTGTCCCTGTTAGCTGCTCCTACGCTCATCTTGAACATAAAAAGATTGTTTCTGTTATTTTTTTGTCCAAGGGGCCTCCCACCCAAGGTCAGAAAGTGAGGTTGGAGCAGAGCTGTAAACCAAGTCCAGCCCAATGTTTACTGCATTGTGCTGCCTCCTGTTCCCATGCCTCTGTTTACAACCAAAAGCAAGATCAAGTCCAATTTATGTAGCTATTTGTATGCAAATTAGGGGATATTTTCAGATGTATTCAGCTTCATGTAGGAGGCAGGCAGCATTTAAAAATGTGTTTTTTCCCAGGATGATAGTGAGGTTTTCAGTTTCTATTTTGCTCATCCTGCATTTGTTGGCAGACTTGTTCCTGACACTGATTTATAAGGGTTTGAAAGGCTAGTGCGTCACACACATCATTGCATCCAACTGGGACTCCATCTAAGTTTCCTCTCTTTCTTCCCTCCAGCAGAGTCTACCTGCTACCTTCCACTTTCTTGCTATTTCAGAGCACCCTCTCACACCCTGTACCACGGCAGATGATCCACCTTTGTCTCCCCCAACATGGTCAACTCATGCATGTGCCAGAGCTTCCGTCAATGCCTCCATTATCCTCATGCCAGGGCTTTTTCTGGCAACCTTTACTCCAGTGTCAGGGTCTGCTTCCCTCTCTTTCATCTTTCCCAAGCACTCTGACTCCTCCAGTTCCTTATCTGAACGCCGCATCTCAGTCACTCCATTCTCTTCACTGGATCCAGATTTCTCTTCTCTGTCTCCCCACTCCCAAGCCTTGAGTGCCTGCTTCAGACTAGGCACACATCTTGTTCTTTTGCCTACCACCCCAGTTTCTCCCATCACTACCTTATAGGCTCACTTACTTTATCTCCCTTTCCATCAACATTTTTGTATTTCCAGACCTCCTATCTACTACCTGTAATAACGTCTATGCTGTCTCAATCTTTGCTTTGTTTCTGCTCGATCTTGACTCTTTCTATGTGTATTTCTAGTTCCAATATCACTATTTCCTGTTCTGTTTCTGCTCTTTCCTCTCTCTCTCCACACGTCTCTCCCTTACAAAATACTTCTTCTTTTGCTCCTTCTGATATTTCCTCTCCCATAATCATCTTTGATGCTTTCTATATCACTACTAAAAACTCCCTCTGCAACAAGCCCATTTCTGATGATGTCCAAGGTATAGATAATTTTCCTATGCAGGGACGTGTTCATCATTTAACCAGCTTATTAGCAGGCTGGGCTTTACCCATGTATTAAATTTTAGAGGACAGAGTTATAAGCAGGAGAAAGTGGACATTTTTGCTTCCAAAAACATGTGAGAAAACTTTCTATCTTGATCACACCAGGGTCAATCTAGAGTAACCTCACTGAAGTCAGTGGAGCTATGCTAGCATGAAATAAAAATATCATGATGGTTGTACGGATACCAGATTAACTTGCCTCAGCCCTCTAAAGCTCTAAAACTACATATATAAAATAAATTAGTTTGTGTCAGGAAATGTTTCATGGCAATAGAATTCTATCATCTCCCAGTACTGTTGGAGCAGACCCTGGCATGGTTTCAGTACAAAATAGCACTCTCCCAAAATAGTTCTCTCCTGAGCACAAGCCAGGGACCATGCTCAGTTTGAGTGCTGACACCTGTTTTGGAAGCTAAAAGGTTTAATCGTGCGTGGTCAAAGGCCATTCCACGCCAGCTGGCCTCCGTGTCAGAAAACTGTCACAAACACATTTGATTCCCTTGCATATATGTTCTTAAAGGTACATCCCTACAGTCAGCCCCCTGTTCCACACTAAGGTCCTGTCTCCATTGCGCATGTGTTAGTTCACTAAGACTCCATGCTGAAGCAAATAAATAGTTGTCTTGGTAAGCATATCTCAATGTAGGGTAATCCATCCTGAGGTCTAGGTCCAGTTCTGAGTAGGGACCAGTCCACCCTTCTTCAGCCAAAGAACATTTTGAAGCACTCCAGTGTCAGTGACAAAAACAGGATAGGTGCTGACGAAGGGACTGCTCTCCAGCTGGGGAGGGGACTGGTCAGGGACTGGTTCCTCCTGACCACCTGAAGGAAAGTATGGGACTCTGGGACAGCAGCTACTGGGTCTCTGAGTCTTGTGCTCTGCTACCACAGTCATATTATCTCCTTTCATAAAGCTTTCAAGTTCTCACCCTTGTCACGCCCCATCCTTTACCCTCCTGCAACATACCTCCGGTGACACAAGCAGAAGGAGTGAAGGAGTGCCATGACAGGTCTCCACTGGTCGAAGGCATTGTCTCCCAGGATTTTGCCACTTACTTACACTAACTTCCAATCTGCTGCAGCTAAATAAAACCAAAAAATACATCTCCCAAAAGCTTAAATTTTTAACATTAGTTACTATAGCCTATTATTTACTCACTGTATTTACATTCATACATTTGAATGTTGTCTTTGTTACCAAAATGATCAAATTATATGTATTTTTCTTTTGCTCTAGAGACTTTCTTGTTCTGGTAGACTGAAGGACTGATCTCACAACTGTCAATAATTTACAGACTCTTATTTAAGTATTTCTCCCAAGAAACAGTTTATTACAGTAGTTAACAAGCACTCACTTAGTAAACTGCCCTAAGACAAAGCTAAGGACAAGTTAATGGTGTAATAAATCAGTCATTATGTTAAATGATCAGTTTCCACTGTACGGTATTATTGCTTTATTGACCCCTGCTTAAAGATTTATCACAGTAGTATTTTATTGTGGTTATAGGACACATGGTTGTAATACAACAGGGTGCAGTTTAGCTTATGCTTCTCTTTTATTTTTAATTTCATTTAGCACTTGCTGTGGACAAAGAGCTGAAAAAGTCGGGAGCGCAACACGTGAGGACGGAGAAGGCCACTTTTGCTGAATACAAGCAGGACAGTAGTCACTGGGGGAGCGATGGACCCGGAGGGATGCTTCTTGTTTGCCTCAGAGCCGTAATGCAAACACAGGACTAGTGAGGCTGTGGACAAAGACCCATAGACCCTTCTAGAGTTTTGCAGCTGAAGACGTTACTACGCCCTATTCCACTTCCTCTGTTTTCCAGGCTATTTCCGCTTACCATCCCCACCAATCAAGGGTTACTCTTCCCTCCTACCTAGTTGCAGATCTACTTTAATTATTATTTCCTTAACTGTTTCCACCAAATTGATGCCAGGTTCCAAGAGAAGTACTGTGCCAGTTCTTCTGGAAGGAAATCACCTTGGTTTTGACAAAACTAGAAAGATATCACATGCATCTATACTGGAAAACATGAGACGGAGCATAAACTAAAGAAAGGACAGCAAAGACGAGATTAAGGCTGTAAAGCTAGGAGTCATCTCTGGGGGAAAGTGAGGATGTCCTGAGTCACCTGTAGTAGGAGAGAAAGCGTTTGTGTATGTGTGGTGGGAGAGTATGGGCCTGGGGTGTGTGGCATTGGGAGGAGTTCCCAGGCCATTTGGGAGGGAAAAGGAAAGGGTGGAAAAGAGAAGAAAGTCAGAATGGAGAGAAAATCTACAGCAGCAATTGGTTCTCAGTGAAGCAAGCCTTCAGATTTAGCATGTATTGAGCTCACTTGGCCGGTTCATCAAGAACTAAGTCTAGACCAGCTGTAACTACAGCAAGTACTCACTGTTCCATGCTTTGTCTAAGAGTGGGAGAGTTAACACACAAACCCTTCTCTTGCAAGACCCAAACAGCAGGACTGAAAATACTAAGCTCTTCATCTGACCTTGCTGCACTTAGATGAGGATGTACCTAAGTTATTATTTTGTTGCTACTTTAAACCTAATTAGCTTTCAAAAAGACAAGGTTCTGGTCTTGCTAACACAAGAAGACTGTCCAGTTGATAAATGTGACTGAACTTGGATGCTGTGTCTGTGCTAGGGAGCTAAACCTCTCCAGGCAGTATCTCTGGGCACTCAAGTTCAGTCAGCTACACTGCTAAATTGTTGGAGGACTCTTTGGTGCAGTTTTGGCCCAGGCCAGCTAAAATACTCCCAGACAATTCCTAGGCATAACTCAAGATGTAATTTGGTCCAAGGATGACTGCTGTACCTACCTGCAGCCACCCTTTTTGGGAAACCTTTGTGTCAGCTGGCCACCATGCTTTAGAACAGTAAAGGCCATACCTAATCTAATTGTACAGATGTGGCCAAATTCTTTGAATCCTACCCCAAATAAAAAATAAGATAAAATAAATTTAACCCAAAGGAAAAGTCAGGAGATCACAGATGACACTAAAGTTGGTGACTTGGGCAAGCAGTCAGTACACTGGGAGGCAGGGCTGCCATTCAGAGGAACCTTAGCAAGTTGGAAAAGTGGTCAGGCAGGAACTTGTGAACGTCAACAGAGGGAAAAGCAAAGCTTATTGTATATTGGGGAGGAATAAGCCCATGCAACAGTACACACTGGAGACCCACCAGCTGGAAAGCAGTTTGCAGAGAAGGAAATGGAGGTCTTTTTGGACAACACATTGACCACAGGTCACTAATGCCCTTGTGCCAAAGGTGGCCAACAACATCTTTGGCTACATTAATGGGAGCTTTGCCAGCGCGTCTTAAGAGGTGGTCTTTACCCTCTGCTTAGCCCAGGCAAGATACATCTAGAATGTTGGGTCCAATTCTGGGCTCCCCAGTGCAACGGAGACATGGACATACTGGAGTGAGCACAACAGGGGTGACCAACCTGGCTGGGGACTGGAGCACATGGCGTACGTGGAGAAACTACGAGACTGGGGACTGTTTTCCTTCAAGAAAAATGACTATTGCTGTCTGCAACTACCTCATAGGAGAGAACAGAGATCTTTGAAGCTAGTTGTTGAAGTTGGCCCTGCTTTGAGCAGAAGGCTGGAGGAGAGGCAGGTGTCCCTTCCAGCCTGAGTTATTCTTTTTTCTGTGATTCTGCTATAAGAAGCCAAAGACAGAGAGAGAACCCATGTGCACAGAGCTACCCTTACCTACATGGGGAAAAGAGAAGCAATCATCTTCCCTCAGCTCATTTCCTCTCCTCTACAATGCTGAACTTGCAGGTGGGAAGGAGAGTTGATAAACACAAGTTCTGGCAAGAGCATTGAGAGGGCAGAAAGATGGAAATTGCCCTTCATTTTCCCACAAAGATAATGTCGAAGAGGAAGGAGGCAGTCCTGAAACAACCAGCTCCAGATGAGGCACTGTAAGCAGCGAAAGAAATATGGCCTCAAGGCCTGTAAAAAGGCATGAAGCTTCCTTGACTTCTCAGCAAGCATTTTTGGTTAAAGATTATTCTGGAGAAAAAGAGGCGGGGAGGGGGAGAAACAAAATACTATTTTCCAGCTGGTGAAATTATGTGGGACAAATTTGTCAAGAAAAGCTGCTCAGCTCCTTCATATGCATTTTGCTGCACTCATTAAAATGAGCTTTCTTTCAAGGTCAGTTGGAAAAGACCATTTAGAAAAAGATGGCATGCTGGGGCACCCTATGCAGCCACATGCCAAAAGGGCTGACACCTGGTTCTTATCTGCTGTACACAAAAGTAAATAATGAGCAACTCCACTAGGTGGTATAAAGGAATGAAGAATCAGGCCTTTAATGTACTGCTGGGAGACAAGCAGTAAAAGTGGTATTTTGGACATCACCATAGTAATACAGTATTTCTATAAGAGCATTTGTAAAGACAACTTTTCTATTTAGAGGTTTTTTTACTGACTTTTGTGCTAGTCAGGATCCATATTTGTGTTTGTCAAAGCCATAACTGAAACACACAGATACATGTTCAACCTTGTTTTAAGCTACCTCTGTCTGATAGCAAAATCCACCCAGCAATGCGAAAAACATTCAGTTGGTTCAGCCTTTGCTGAACCCCCAGTGTCTCCTGCTTTGCTGATAGCCCTACCTAAATGAGACATTTAAAGTTAGCTTGAGGTATGTCTACATGACCAGCTATCACAGCAAGAGATGCAGTGAAATACAGCCCCACTCAGCTCCATGCATAAGAGATTACCCTTTAAAAGACGACATCAGTTGCAAACAGATGTTATCTCCACATGCGCTCCACCTCTGGATTTTACTAATCTAAAGAGTTCAGAGCTTCAGATCACAGCCAGGGCCGAAATATAGAGAGATTTCAAATCAAGCTATCACAGCAAGACTTTTGGCATTATTAACATTTCATGGCACTCAGGAAGAGAGACATCGATATTGTTTAAGTAAGGAAACAAGAAAGACAAACCCCATTTTCTGTCTTTATCAGAACATAATCCTTCAGTGTTGTCATTACAACTTTTTATCTGGCATATTTTAGTCCTGTCCAGAGGGAAGGGAAACAGAGAGAAACAGAATAGCTAAAATGTTAGGATATTCTGTGTAAATGTAAAATGTCAAAGTTTTACAAAGAGTAATGGTGTATTCAGTGATGAGCTCTATAGCGACATAGCCACAAAAATTGCAATTTTCAACCAAGGTGAACAGAAATATCCTCAGGAACATAAGATAAATATAATCTGCAGAATTTTCTGTCAATCCTTTTGTTAGAACAGCTGAAATTAACAAAGAATTGCTATCTGCACTGGTTAATGAAACCGTAGTGATTTACCACATTATCCCTCAGATTTCTTATCAGAATATTACTTGTGTATGGCTGGGCTAAAAGGCAAGGCCACCTTCACCTGAGGGCTTGGCTCACTGTTTGGCAGATGTTCCTAGCCAATCTATTTTATGATTTATATTGCTAAGAAGAAATTTATTCATTTAAGTTAGACACAAGTCTGGAAGATGTCCACATCTCTGAGCCTGAACAGCGTAACTAGCAGTAAATGACCAGTATAACAAACCACATTTGATGGTCTTATACACTGTAATATAATTCGTAATAGAGTTTCCCTGTATTCAATCTGCAGTCAACCAGCTTCAAACTGTGCAGCAGTAGGGATGACTATATGACAGGAACTTGCCTGAATGATGTAATGATTTTTTGTCACCCATCTCCCTCATATCTTTATAGTGAGTTATCCTTGATAAACCAAAGATTAAGAGGATCCCTGAGGAAAGGGATGTCTTCTGTGAAGTGCCTATCTATAGGCACTGCAGATACAAAGAAAACTATTTATGGGAGGTTAAGTTTGTAAGATCCTTACACTGCAATGGCGCACACATCCAGTCACCTCCTGGAGATGCTTGTGTCTTTGCATTGTTAAGTAGCTGCGGAATCTGTGTAGAGACATCTTTTGAGTTTAATGTCATTTTCTTCCATTTTGAGGTGGCCAAAGGATGACATCAGGGGAGCCTCCAGAGAGTATTGCCATCCTACCCATGCTTGACTTGGCTCTGAGAAGGGAATGAGCCCAGAACAGGTCACTTTGGAGAACAGCAAAGAATGGGCCAAGTAAGGGAATGGAAATGCTGGCAAGCACATGAAGTTTGAGCCTGCAGACTTGCAGAAGACTGCAATAACATAACACATACAACAAAAAAAAAAATTTGGGGAAGGTCGCATGAGACAATTTCTACCAGTTGTATGACCTAGGTTTACTGACACTTTTGACCCTTTTGTGGTAGCTGCCACTGACACAGAAATGTGATGAGAGAGATAAGAAAATGCATCTATCCATGAGCATGCAGGACAACAGGAACTTCAAATGGAAAAGCTTGCAGAGCTTTGGTCTCTGACTAAATTAACATCAAGAATACATAAAGAAATGTCACTTATTACAAGGGGAGAGTTCACTTAGTATCAAACAAAATATTCCTAATCCTATGTAAGAGTAAAAGAGAAAACAGGAGAAAATATATGGGACAGTCTCAAAGAGATTATCAATGCCATCCAACTGAAGGGATTAGTGCTGGTCAGAAAACTGGACTGATTGTTAGATTGTTTTCTTCTTTCTTTGAAAAACCTTTTAAAAATACCTTTCTCTTCTACCAAAACTTCAGGAATTTTGTGGATAACATTGGTGGATAAGAGGAGAGCAACAGACATCATCTACCTGGACTTATGCAAAGCATTTGGCACTGTTCCACACGACATTCAGGTCTCTAAATTGGAGAGACGTGGATTTGACCAATGGATCACTCTGTGTATAAGGAACTGGCTGGATGGTTGCACTCAAAGAGATGTGGTCAACGGCTCCATGTCCAAGTGGCGAGCAGTGACAAGTGGTGTTCCTCAAGGGTCGATATTGGGACCAGTGTTGTTTTAACATCTTTGTTGGTGACATGGATGTTGGGATGGAGTGCACCCTCAGCAAGTTTGCTGACAACACCAAGATGTGTGGAGCAGTTGACACATTGGAGGGGAGGGATGCCATCCAGAGGGACCTGGACAGGCTGGAGAGGTGGGTCTCTGCCATCCTTATGAAGTTCAACAAGGCCAAGTGCAAGGTCCTGCACATGAACCAGGGCAATCCCAAGCACAAACACAGGGATTGAGGACAGCCCTGAGGAGAAGGGTTTGTTGGTTGATGAGAAGCTCAATACGAGCTGGCAATGTGCATTTGCAGCCCAGAAGGCCAACTGTATCTTGGGCTGCATCAAAAGTACCACAGCCAGCAGGTCAAGGGAGGTGATTCTGCCCCTCTACTCCACTCTTATGAGACCCCACCTGGAATATTGTGTCCAGCTCTGGAGCCCCCAACATAGGAACGACATGAACCTGTTGGAACAGGTCCAGAGGAGGATCAAATAGATGACTGGAGGGTTGGAGTATGTCTCCTATGAGGACAGGCTGAGAGAGTTTGTGGTGTTCAGCCTGGAGAAGAGAAGAATCTGGGGAGACCTTATAGCAGCGCCTGAAGTGTGCCCGCAAGAAAGTTGGAGAGGGACTTTTTACAAGAGCATGTAGGGATAGGAAAAGGGGTAATGGGTTCAAACTGGAAGAGAGGAGATTTAGATTAGATACTAGGAAAAAAAAATTCTCTATGAGGGTGGTGAGGCACTGGAACAGGTTGCCCAGAGAAGTTGTGGATACTCCATCCCTGGAGGTGTTCAAGGCCAGGCTGGATGGAGCTTTGAACAACCTGGTCTAGTGGGAGTTGTCCCTGGTGATGGCAGGGGGTTTGGAACCAGATGATCTTTAAGGTCCCTTCCAACCTAAACCATTCTATGATTTCAGGCACAGGAGGTTCTCTAAAGTAAAATATCAGGTTTTTCCACGGGAAGTGTACATTTTTCATTAAAGTTTTATCCAATAACAGTTGTCTATTGAAAGTGCCTATAATTTTTACAGAAAAAAAAATGCCACGGAATTTGTTTGAATCGCTGTTGCTTTGCATGTAATTTTCAAATCCCACATATTTTCAGACTCTCTAGGTTTGGGACTGGTGTCTTATCTCTGGATCCTAAAAGCACACACCCCAGGGGTAGATCTGCTGTCTGCTACTCTTTCTATGCAGCGAGACCCCAGGATACAGCTACCTGAAACAGCTGGATCATATACAGTCTGCAAGACTTCATTCCTGGGACCACTGCAATGTACCCCTTCAGTCCTTAGTGGTATGGAAAAGGCTAAAAAAATAAATTTGAGAATGTGATCTTTGTCAGTGTGCAGGCACACAGCTTATTATTCATAAGCACAAAGACTATAGCTCCCTGACTTATGGTCCCCACGCCAGCCTGCAGGCAGTAATGCCCTGTGATGTTGCTCCTGGCAACAAACAATTTTAAAAGTAAACCACTGATCTGCCATGCTACTGCCCAGACTGACAGGCAGAGCAAAGTATAATATCACTAGTAGTGTGGTTACTTTCTCAGCACTGCTGCCCACGGGCCCAGTCAGGGTCGATGGCCATTGCATTAATGTTTTGCATATTGGCTATAAATATTACAATATAAATTGTCCATGACACTTGGAGCTGTGCTGTGATATATAGATGTGCTCAGGTGGATGAAACACATGACATTAGTTCGGCCTGTAAAACAGAGTTATGAAAAGTAAAGAAAAAAAAGGTCTGGAAACTATACCTCATATGTATAGTTTTATATGTACCATGTAAGTGCCCATGTGAGAAACCACAGAGCCTGTAACAAATGCTATTTATTATTCACATCTGACTGCTTTTCTTGAATTCTGGTCATTAATTCATCTTCCCTGGGATTACCTCTTAATGTTTCAAACTCTACCCAGCTTTCAACAAATGGCTTAAGAACACGTTTTCCAGCTCCCCCTTCAAATGTGGGTTTTATTCCATATAACTACACGTTCCTGAGGTCTGGGATGAGTAATATTTAGTTCTGGAACAGTTGCAAGTATAAAATCCAACACAGCACAACTCATCCAGGCTGTAAATGCAAGCTCTGTCCCACCAGAAAACCAGGAATCACAATCAGAAATTATTTAAGCCTTTATTTTTTCTCTATTCCCAGTGCTGTATTTTAGGTATAAGCTGAAGAATATAAAAAAAAAAACAAACAAAAAAACCAGATTCTATTTTGTATGGAAAAAACTAACATCATTTAAATAATTTCAAGAAAGTCTTTGAAACCTGTTTGGCTGAATACCTGGTCCTAGGCAAGTCTGCTCAGATACTTAGTCTGCATCGCAACATTCGGCAGTTGTTAAAAAAGAGAAGCACACAGAAAAAAATCATTATGCCACTGTGTAATTTCACAGCGCAATTACACTTCAGATACCTCATGGAGCTCTTGTCATCCCATTTCCAGACCAGTTTAACAGAGCTTTTAAAGGTAGTGAGAAGGGCAGTAGGGATCATCGGAAGGATGAAGTAGCTCCCATATTAAGGGTCACCCGTGCAGGCTGTGACTGGAGAAAAGCATATCCAGGAGGATATGACAAAGGTCTGCAAAATCGTAAGTACTACAGAGCAGATGAAATGGGTCACGATTCTTATTATTTCTCAGAATATAAGAACTAAAGAGTTCCAGGTGAATTTATCCAGAGAGATTTTAAAAGCAAGCAGAAGGAAGTCTTTTTTCATATGGCATAGAGTAGTCTCGTGCTGTTCACTGATGGTCTGTGGTGGGAGTCACCCACAGGAAAAAGGGTTTAGCAAGCGATTGACTGAATGAACATGGGATAGGCGGCACCTCTATACGACCATCTGCATGCAACCCTCATCTCCAAAACCCCAAAGCAGCTGATTTCTGGGGGCTGAGGAGTACAGCAAAATCAAGGTCACTCTGTTCACATCCTTCTCCTGTCACCTTTTTCCTCAGCATCCGCCATTACAGGAGAGATTTCTAGACTGACCCAAGCCGCAGCATTTAAAACAGAACGTATATGCTCCTGAATACTGGTAAAATTATTTTGCTGTAAAGTGTCTGAACACAGAGGGAAGAATAACCCAGCAACCACTCTGGAGGGCTTAAAAGCTCCTGGTCCTCTCTGCCAACCCCCTGGGGACAGCTTGGCTGTATAAGGCATTTAAGAGGGCACTGGAGATTTATATTTGTGCACCTGCATCAGTCCCAAAGAACACAGGATACATATGCACGGACTACACATACGCAGCACTCCTGTGGGATGAGCTGGTTAGCAGATTCTGGCTTGGCCAGCCTAAAAAAATTATATTTTATCTCACCAACCTATAAAA
Source organism: Pluvialis apricaria (assembly GCA_017639485.1). Classification (NCBI taxonomy): domain Eukaryota; kingdom Metazoa; phylum Chordata; class Aves; order Charadriiformes; family Charadriidae; genus Pluvialis; species Pluvialis apricaria. The sequence continues at coordinate 46,983,588 of CM030007.1, forward strand.
ACATGTAAAACGAGGCAGGTGCAGGAGGGGAGGGAGAGGAATGGGCAGGGTTTCACTCCCAGCTTACAATCCAGACAGCCGCCCCTGTGGCGATGCTGCACAACAGCTCACCCGAAAACACAGCGAGCTGCGGATTTGGGAACGGCTCATTTTGCTGGCCGGGGTTGCTGGGAGGGCTCCCGCCTCCTCCGCTCAGAGGACAAAGTTGTTCCACGCTTTGCCCTGCTCCTCCTTCCCAGAGTAATTTCACAGGGCCCGTGTGTGCTGTAAATTCGATAAAGCAGGTGGGCTGGCAAGGTCGGGTAACCAGACAGAGGTACACACAAACAGAGCGGGTTGATGGCTCCTATTCCTCCTTGTTTTTCCAGAAGTCATTGGAGGCCGGTTAAAATAAAGCTGACATGATGGTGAAATAGCGATTACCCTGTTTTCTGCCAGCATTCCTGGAAACGCAGCTCATAAAGCACACTGAATCATATAAAAGTCTTCAAGGATTCAGCAAGAGAGGGGAAAATTAATCTTTTCTTCATTGGCATCTATTTCTGCTATAATGATGAAACCATACTCCTTCAGTTCTTCTGAAAGTTAAAGACTTTTATTCAAAGAGGACCTGACTGTGCAATCCAGTCATGTTGAGTAACGTTTCAAGGGGATTTCGCCATGACAGCTTGCACAAAAATATATTGTTTTCCTACGAATCAGACCAGTAGAATGGGTCTTTCAGCTTTTGTCACTGCTGTTGTAATTTTCAAGCTGGCAATCAGAAGCAATATCAAGTGTCAAGTAAAATATTTTGTATCCCTTATTCAACAGTCCTCTAGAAAGTACATGCCATGCCAGCTTAGGGGACCCATTTCTTCTTAGACTAAGAAAAGGGTTACAATAATACACCGTACTTCCACCAAAAAAAAAAACAAACCACAGGGCACACCGCTGTTAGACTGTTGTGGGAGCAGAAAGCTGAGAGGTTGCACAGCACAAAACCACCCAAATTACTCTTTTCAAAATCCATCTTCTACTGCTAACACCACCACACCTCTGTTCCCCCCAAAACCCACAAAAAAATAGATGTAATTGCAAAAAGGCCTCCTCTTTGCAGATGGAGATGCAACCTGATGTTCCCTGATAGTCCATTTAAGAAATGTTGTCATAAGAAAGCTTTCTTCTTAGTTCTTTTTAAAAGCTAAATAACATAACACCCTAAAAGCAGAAACAACCTCTACACTCATGCACAGATAACTGGAATGTGGATTATTTCTTCTAAAAGCATCCCATAAACCACACTACCTTTTCCCGTAGTGCTCCAAGGAGGCATCTCAGGGGGCACCTCTTGTGGATGGGAACCAGGAAGATTTCGGTTGGTTTTAACCAGGGTAGTGGCGGTGGCAGTACGGGTACCACAGCTCGGGTGGCAAGGGGAAGGATGGCAGGGTTCAGAGGTAGAAAGGGTCACAACTGCGGTGAAGGAGAGCCGGTCTGTTCGCGTCTCCTGGGAAGGCCAAATTTATGCCTGCTCACCTCAACCCCACAGGGAGAAAATAAAAAGTTCAAAGCACAGCACAGCAATAAAAACATTTTTTTTTTCAGACAACATATTTCCTTATGTGGTCTGCAGCGTCTAGCTCTGTCTTCTTTAATGTCATTGGTGTTTGTGGCTATAAAATTCCTCATCACGAGCCTTTTAATGCAAGATAGACTTTTCTACAAAATCAGTAATAGTCACTGTTCTCCTCATAAATACATGAAGCAACTGATATTTTATGGTGCTATCCATGCCTCATCAAGCATTAATGTATTCCTTGTAAACACATATTCTTTATTTGGTTAGGACAATAACAGTGCCACGTGTCAGACTTACCATTAAATCCCAGTTCTCCTATTGGTAATGGGCTGTAACAGATGTTTTATCCTCAAAGAATATCCTTCATTCCATTTTCTGCGCTAAACACCCCAAAAATCCTGCATTATTGATCTGTACCAGTTTTCCCTCATTGCCTTTCAAATTACCACACAGAAAGCACTTTGCTGCAGACACATGAATAGCTGTTGGGAGGTGAGTGATTTATATCCTGGCACAAGAATGACTGAGAATCACATCAATGATTTAAAATGTAGCCAGTGGGGGAAAAAAAAAAAAAAAAAAGAAGAAGAAGAAAGGAAAAAGAAAAAAACTCATAAATTACAAGCACGTCATCATAAAGCTCTCCAAGACTATAAACATCTTGCACTTTAGCAGCCCGTACCATGGGCCGTTTCAAGAGCTGGATGTGCCACCTCAGCTCAGGGCAACCACCAGGTCAGCAGAGCCCTGTGTCCTCGTGCCAAGGGCAGGGTGGGCTGCTGCCAAGGCCAGGCCTGAAGACATACCCATCCAGGCACGGCTTTAATGGCCGCATCAATTCTCCCTGTAAATGCCACCTCAGCCACTGGTGTGCTTCAGTAAAGCTTCATGGGGGGCTTCAGGAAACACTTGATGGAAATCAAGTGGCAATGCTTCACTGATTGCCAGAGCTGAGACTGGGTCATGAGCTCTCTGCAACCGCCTCTTCTTTTTTACCTTGTGTTACATGCTATGAAGTAAGACCAGAAGAAACCAAATGAATTATAGTTCAGCTAGTTTAATTTCATTCCATTCTTTTAAGAATAACCACATCTTATATTCCAGAAACTACTGTGTTTAGCTCAGCCAGGGGTCTAATAAACATATGTTCTCTTCTAATAGCCTACGGACAAGATGGATAAATCAGCTAGCAACTTCAGCTCTGGCACAAGCTCCTAACCTGTTCGCATGAAACCTTAGAGCACAGTTTACTTCCAATCTGCTTTCTAGAAAGCTGGTCACCGCCTGAAATTGAAAGCGCAGCATTATAAAACCTTGTCTCTAATACACGTAACCCACCAAATCAATCAGCATACACCACCCTGTCTATACATACCTGTGCTGTACATCACCATGTGGGTGAGACAAAGCTACAACGTGTTGTCAGGCAGGGAGGAGGTCCCTTTATGTCCTTTTATTAGGTTTCATTGAATAAAGCTTCAGCTGCAATTGAGAAGCTGGAACTCAAATAAAAATGACTACTGTCATAAATCAAGCAAATAAGTATTTTCCCTAATATTATTAGAGGGATTCAGCTCAGCAGAATACATCTGCAATAAATATAATCAAAGATACACAGAGAATGCCTGCTGATAAACCGCACTGTAATTTTATTTGATGTTTTCTTACAAAATTGTGGGTTTCTACCTGCAGTAGTTTGATTAAGGGGTATATGCATTTACTAACAGCGACATTACACTTCTTGTCTAGACAGCTTTGCGGACATCAGGTGAGATGTTTCTCTTTCGCATGTTTTTATGATTCAGAAAAAAGTCTGTGTTTATTCCATTAGTGCTTTCAGCCAAGATGCTAATTGATTTTCAGTGGTTACTCAGTTCATTTTCATTTTCTGATTCCTTCTTTGACTGTACAGACCCAAACAACAATATTTGTTCTACTCTGGATGATTTACAGATAAAAATTTTATTGACCTTGTTTGTCAAACAAGACAATGAAATTATGTCACGCTGATTTTACTACTGATTTATATTAGGTGAACTTACAATCCACATAGAAACTATCAGCTCTTAAACAAGTTTTCTAGACACTTAGGTGAATTACACACTACACAGGATAACTGCATCCTATGTAATATGCAGCATTACATATTGCAATATGTAAATACATGTTGTGATATGTAACTATGCAATAATATGCTAAATATGTACCATTGTGAGACTGCTAAAAAAGCCAGCATTATTGGATAAAGTGTTCTCAGTTAATGGGTAAGGGGCAGAGTCCGAAGGGTCATAGATGTAGCTGGAAATCTATTTAGGTGCAGTATAGTCCTACTCACTACATGCTCCTGAACACCACGGTTAGGCCATCTCTGCCTCATGTTGCTCATCTCCCTGTGCCATCCTTCCCGCTTGCTACATGCAAAAATGTTTTCTTCTACTCTTATTCTAAAGAAACCTTAATTTTCTCTGTTCTCCCTCACTCTAACCATAAATCAGCTTCCTGTCTTCACACTAACCACACTAATCATTGAGTAGTTTGGGTTGGAAGGGACCTTCAAAGATCATCTATTCCAACTCCCCTGCAACGAGCAGGGACATCTTCAACTAGACCAAGTTGATCAGAGCCCCGTCCAACCTGACCTTGCATGTTTCCAGGGATGGGGCATCTACCACCTCCCTGGGCAACCTGTGCCAGTATTTCACCACCCCCATTGTGGTGAAACATTTCTTCCTTATATCTTGTCTAAATCTTCTCTCTTTTATTTTTAAGACATTACCCCTTGTCCTATCGCAACAGGCCCTGCTAAAAAGTTTGTCCCTGTCTTTCCTGTAGGCCCCTTTTAAGTACTGAAAGGCCGCAATAAGGTCTCCCCAGAGCCTTCTCTTCTCCAGGCTGAACAACCCCAACTCTCTCAACCTGTCCTCATAGGAGAGGCGTTCCATCTCTCTGATAATTTTTGTGGCCCTCCTCTGGACCCGCTCCAACAGGTCCATGTGTTTTCTGTGCTGAGGACTCCAGAGCTGGATGCAGCATTCCAGGTGGGGTCTCACAAGAGCAGAGTAGAGGGGCAGAATCACCTTCCTCGAGCTGCTGCCCATGCTTCTTTTGATGCAGCCCAGGATATGGTTGGCTTTCTGGGCTGTGAGCACACAATGCCATCTTATGTCCAGCTTTTCATCCACCAATACCCCCAAGCCCTTCTTGGCAGCGCTGTTCCCAATACCTTCGTACCCCAGCTTGTATTGATACTGGGGATTGCCCTGCACTTGGCTTTGTTGAACCTCATGAGGTTCAGCAGGCATTTCCAGCTTGAGGTGTTACTGATAAAATAGCTTGAGATGCACCTATCTAATTTTCATGGAGGAAATCAAACGAGCAAATTTTGTTACTGACTTCAGATGTGGGGCCAGCTGAGAATGAGCTTGTCCTGATTCAATTCCAATTCAAATTCAACAAAACTTCAAAATAAAGGCTCAAGTTCAGGGTCAGCCCTGATGCCTGAAGCAGTTGATAAGGGCTTTTAGCTTGGTGTTAGCTCAGCTCCTTGATCCTAAAACCCACTTCTACTGAGGAAGACAGTTCTGTGCCCTGCTTTTGGGGCATGGAGTGGGTTTTTTTATGGTTGTGAAATTTCAGCTGCCAATGTATTGAGAATCCTATAGGATCTTAGTACTGGTGATTTTGTGTCATTGTGAGTTTAGACAGGTTATTATTCCACCCTTTATTCAGGTAAAGCCTTGAATTAATTTGTTAAATTATAACAATGAGATTTGTTGTTACAAAGGAAAGAAAAGAGAAGCCAGAAGCCGCTGTGAGTACTTTCTGAACAAATAACATTCGGAAACCCTTAGAATAAACCATATATTCAGTGAATGCAATTCAGGAAATCAATTGTGCCGAAGACTGCTTTATGGTGTTAGGCGCTGAAATTATGGCCCTGTTAAAGTCAATGATTGTTTTGCCATTAACTTCAAGTGGACTGGGATTTCATCTCCTTGGTCTGGCTATCGGAGAGAGAGGTTTTCTGGAGGAAATAGGGCCAGAGAAACACCACCGCAAAAACAACACAGGAAAGGAACTGTACGTGAGCAGAGCTGTATCAGGTGATAACTCAAACACCTATTCTATATAGGTTCAGGTGCTGACAACAGGTGGAGAAAAGAGAGGGGAAATAAAAGCGCAACTTTGCTCTGAATTTTTCATAATACCTCAAAAGCACCTCAGTATAGAAAACAAGATTAATGGTTTCATAATACAAGACAAGAGCCTCTTGCTTTCCACTAAAGTAGCAGAGGACAGGAATTTCCATCTTGTTGCCCAAGTGAGGCATACAGGAAGGACTGTACTTTGTGGTGTGGACCAGTTGTTACAGCAAAGCCATTTGTGTAAATGTGGCACCGGCTCTCTTTTCCCACACAGCCGAAAGGCTGTTCATCTTTCAGTTTTTTTCAGCGATCTAACTGGGGACCCATCCAAAAAAGATGAGCTGCCTACTATTGTCTTGCACCCATTTGAATGCTGGAAGATATTATAAACATTAGCAAGATTTATAAACATTAGCAAGTCCTGTTAGGGCAAAATATGCTTAGAAATTGTCACAGGTAGAGATGGGGAAAGCTTAGCAACTCGTACTTCCAGTTTTGCGCTCGGTTCCCCGAACCAAACTTCCTCTAGTAAACACGAATGGTCTCCAATTACAGTGTTTACAGTCCAGATTCATTCAGAAGCTTTGCAAATCTGCAAAGACAAAATGCTGTGGTACAAAGTTCAACAGCTATGTTTTATTGCAAGGAAACCTTTGTAACTTACTTTTTTTTTTCCAATTTTAAGAAAGAAAAGAGAGAGGAATAGTCATCATAAACAGAGAAATAAAATGAGAGGGCAACATCCAGGGCAAGTCACCCGTGCCTGAGAGGAAAACCCTGGGCCAAAGGAAGAGCCAGCATTGAAGGAGAGACAACTCAAGGAAGCTGCAGTGGGACAAGTGGGAGAGCAGAGCTCAGTGTGGAAAAGGGTGTCTGGAGAGATCAGCATAGTAACGAAAACAAACGCACATGCTAAATAAAAAGTGTCTGGTATGAGGGCATCTCAACTATGTGTCTAAAGAGCACAGAAAGTGCAAAAATGCAAAAAAAAAAAAAAAAGGGTGCTGTTCTGTTAGGTGTGGTTTTCCTTTAAATATTAATGCATCTCAAAACCAGTATTTCTTACAGCTTCTTCCAGTCGTTAGCACCGGATGCCAGGAATGCAAATGAGCAGCTGCCCTTCCAGCCCCTATTTTGGATTTTACATAGTTGAGAGAATCTTTAGACCTTAGAGCATATTTATTCTTTCATTTCTTTTGCTAAAACAGTCTGCAGCCTGGGTAAACACTGAAAACGGCATCAAGCCAAGTGGTTTGTCTACATAGGCAGCTTTTTGTTTCTCCAGCCTTCATTCAGATTTACAGCTGAGCAGTTACAAGCAGTGGATGCACCTTGGAGAATCGCTTTCAACCCAGGCAAACAAAGCTGAAATCTGTGAAGTTTCCTTCTCACGTCCAGATTCAACCAGTTCAATTGTCCGTATATGTCTCAGAGATGATCCGAGTAACCTATTGAATAGCCCATCAGAAGCGCTCACCACCATCCCAGTCCCACGAGGTCCACATCTGATCTCAGACCAGTTTATGCTAGCACAGGTTTTTTAGCACCAGCAAAGTTTTCTTCCGATTTCTATCAATATAGAACAGGTTGAATCAGACTGACCCAGGGCCAAAGTGTTGCTACTCAGTCAAAGGTTTGTGTCTCTACCTTATGGTTTGAAAGCAGTTCACTTAGCATCAAAGTACTTAAAATTTGCCTTTCTGTTAAGCGTGTTGGGATTTCTACTGGTAGAACTAATGAAATATAGATTAATGGTTAATCTAACAGCTAATCCAATGGCTAGAACATGTGATGGAGGGTGATGAACCACTGGTTCAGGGCCCATCTCCGTCAGATAGTTTGTTATAGCATGCCTCACCTGTCACCTTGGCTTGCGCTCACATGGCACTCCCCATCAAACTCATACTGCCTGTCCATGTAATAACGCTCTGCCCCGAGTTCGGAGTGAGCTGAGAGAACCTGTAAATATCGAAATACACCTAAGTACGTAACCCACATTATATGAATAGATTCTTCTTGTCCTCCAGACAGCTATGTAATGGAGAGTAATCAAATAGAAACAAGATAATTGGTATTTCCTAACTTTGAGGTTCTTGATTTTAGTAATCTAAATCATGTTAGTGAAATTTTACTGTTTGGTTTTATGCGCAACAGTTTTATAATCATACAGTTTTCCTTTATGCATCACTTGTATAGCTCCCTGAAGTCCACAGGGCAGCTGAGTAATTACCCTTTCCAGTGGGATAAAGCTCCTATTTTAGCTTTATTGTGAGTGCAAATGGAAATCAACTGCTGATAAAAAGCTGAATTTTGCCCAGCCTGCACCCTGAGTCAATATATGTCTACATTTAGATGGATGAATGCAACGTACTTGCGGTAGACCCATTTATTTTGTTTTAGTTGTAACGGCAGCTTACGGTCTGAAGCTGCTCAGAACCTTAGAGGAAGAGCCAGGGGTGAGGAGGTCACGGATGGTATATTGCTGAGACTGGCAAACCTGTAAGTACCTACCACCTCTTCCTGAGTGACACATAGCACTAGTCAGTCTATAAATACTGAAGACAAATTTATTGACACCACCTAAAGTGAGGTGAAGCACAATACAGGTATCTTTAGGTTCTCAAGTTGTATATAAGTATGTGTGGCTAAATGCATACTTCGCTTGTTTCAGTTTTGGGAGACTAGGCTTAATATTATTACACAAAAGTTTGCAGATAACAGAGACTACAGGGACGAGGCGAATTTACATCTCATTTAATAAATTCATATATATCGTATATTCACACACATTACATACATTAAAAATATGGTCTTAAGACTTCTTTTGATCCAAACTAGCTTAAAATAATCAAAAGGTCTGCATTTTAAATGTTTGACACAGAAAAGTTTGTTTGACGTGATTCTGTCTGTGTGCAGGCATAGTTAGTGATCTTTTTAGCTTACACAATACGGTTGATAAAATTTTAAGCACGGTGGAATAAGATAACTGAAAGCCTAACGTAGGAAAAACTGTCGGAATGGGGAAGGGAAAGAAGGCGAATTTAATTTAACTCAAATATTATTCGTATAATAGATTTTCAGCTAAAGTAAACTAATCCTTAGCATCAGCATTATAGTGACTCTACTTTCCTAAAGCTTTATTTCCTGGAGTCTTGAAACAAAAGGCTACAGTGTCATTTTCTTCCTGCTGCCCTGAGTAACGTTAAAGCCACAAACAGTTGATCACAGGATCCGACAGAGCAAAATGATTGTGGCAAATGTGTCAAACCTGGAATATATCTTCATGAGACGTATACCAGGGGGATAGTACTCCATCATGTCTGGTTTAAGCTTGAATCCATATTAAGGCAGAAAATTAAATTTTTTATTCATCGAATTCTTACTAGTAGGTTATGCCTTTTGACAGGCAAATAATCTTATTTTATCCTCTTCTACACTACAATTAATCTACCAATAAGGAGATATCCAATGTTTACCATAGTTTATAAGCTTACACTCTTTAGCACAACTTTCTAGTAACCATTCTTGCCAATTTTCCTCTGGGGAGTTGGGTTTTAGTCACAGTGATTGATTCTTTTTGTTTAGTAGCTACATCTGTGGTGTATTTAAAGCAAAGGTCCAAGACCGGCCTCGAGTTCAGATTTCCCTTCAAATCCTGCGCTCACATGAGAAAACTCAGACTTGTGCTACGCCTTTGCACTAGCTCAGACACGGCGCTACTTGCACGGGCAATAGGTTTGCACATAGCATCTCTCATCAGACAGCCACACGCCGGTCGGCAAGATCACATCCTCATGGGTCTCCTTCCAGAAGGGTACCTGCATTGCCTGACACCGAGGCACCAGTTGCTGCTGCGTGGCAGAGCGTGTAGGCATGCAGGAGTCAGGGAAAATGTCAGACTTTAGGTCATTGCCCGGCCCTGGTTTTTAGGGAAGCAGCCTGGGTACAGCCAGTCTCCGTACCTCCTTTTCTGCACTGCACTAATGAATTTAGTAGTATATCTATACTGTTGCAATGCAGCATCAAGACGCAGAAAGTCCTGGCTGCCATCCCAAAGCACTACAGATGGCTTAGTACTGCACATGGGAGCGTATAGCACAGTCTTTTACTTTTACATGGGATGTATAGCTCTTGGGCTGGAGCTGGGGGTGGGCTTGGGTTTGGAGAGAACAAGCTGGTATCTCTCTGCTCTGGTCCATGCAGGCGCAGCCCAGGACTGCTGTATCGTCTCTCCCCAGTGGGGCTGCAGAAGGAAGCAGCTGCTTCCACTCCTTGCTCAGCCACTGACAGGGAAGCAGAGAAGCCTTTGAAATTATTAATTAGTGCCAGAACTGCTAACAACAGCTATTAAAAGTCTTGCCAGAGATGTTTTTTTCATGCTTGGGGATGCACATTTAACAGAAGGGAGGGGAACAAAGAGGACATGAGAAAAAATGAAAGAAGGTGGGTGATTTTTTTCCTTCTGAGAAACAGTGAAAGCGATTATTTCTCAGGTTGTTCAGCAGTTCAGGATTGCGTCATTTAAACTAAACTGTTTCTAAATCAATATAAACTAGGGTCAACTCTTATATGAACACTCTCAGATTTTTTTTTTAATCGAGTGAATTAAGGCAGACATACAAAACCAACTAGAACATGAAGTGAGCAAGAGCTGCTAAATGCATCGTCTAGTATTACATTTTTAATTTTACTTTTGCTTTGATGAAGTTGGGCTCCATTTTGCAGAGGTGTTATAGTAAAGAAGGTAAAGATTAGTAAATCTGCTGACTCCGTAGACTCTGTAATTTTTTCCTTCTAGTGATAACTGCCCTTTTTTTCTTCTGCAATGAATTTATCAGAGGAAGAAAGAGCTGAACCTGCTTTTTATTGGTCATCAAAAAAATTATTCATTGTCTTCCAACAAAAAAAAGTAGTATTGCCTAGCTGAGAGAGTACCAAGGTAGAACACAAGAGAGACTTCTTCTACTAGTCTGCTGTGTGCCTGTGAAACAAATCGTATCATCTCTTCATTCCTTAGTTTCCCCGGTAGACTAATTTGTCAAGTGTTTGAAAAAACATTGATGAAATACCTCCATTTTGTGAGAATCCACTGAAGACAAACAGGTTGGACAAATGTCACCAGTGGAAAAATTTACCTGCTGCTTAAATAAAAAAGATCAGTGCTGATATGCAAATAAAAAAAAAGAGTACAGTCCTTCAAACCTCAGACTGAGGGGAAACCCTAACACATTTGCCTTTGAAAACTAATGAGACAAAACCACGGATCGCTCTAGTGCTATTCATACTATTGCTTCTCACAATAGAAGCATATTTTGAGCCATATGACATGATGAATTATACCTACTCATGTTACAGTAGACGGGAAAACCCCAGATATTATATGAATACACAGAGTGGTACAAGATGCTATCACACATCTTCGTTCAGGAAGCTAAAGAAAGTGCTGTTATTCTCCACTGTGTCTTTGTTTCCCCCGTATTTAGCATCAGCTCTGATTTCTCACTTCTAAAAAGGTGAGTGAAAACATGTTTTTAGCTAGACCTTAGGCAAGGAAGACGTTCAGAAAACCTCTGCACTTCACCTACAGACTCCATCCAGCTGACACAGGTACTCAACCTTAGGGTGCTGCTCCATCCTCTCCATCCTTTCACAAACAGTCCTTCAAGGGTTTGTTCCTGCCTCTCTCCATGGAGAATTTAAGGTGCAAACCTGCACCTGGCCAGGGCAGAGCTGGTGGGTCAGTGTGGGTGCAGGACCAGGAAGGACCCAGCCTCCCCATGCAGCCAGGCTGGGCTTCTGCTGGAGGGTTCAGGGCTCCCATCAGGGATGCACACCCCGTCACCTGGGGACTTGAGACCTGGGTGGTTCTGGTGGTGGGAGGAAGAGCGTGCAGCAGGTGTAGTAGAGGGTCCTTCCCATTTGTCTCTTTTTCAGGAGAAATGTCTCTGTCCCCTTATTTCTACCACCCCTAAAAGACCCACTCCCAATGAGCTGAAACTCTTCACCATCCCCACCTCCCCACTGCACATATTAACTCATGTCTCTCCATACAATCTCCTCAGCTCCCTGCCCACATCCATCAAAGGTTTATATCCTCTACCTAGTCCCACCCTAGTGCTGTTCCTGTGTCCCGAGCTGGAAGTGCTCAGCACAGACACTGCTGTGCTGGCAGGGGCAAGATTTTGATGTAGCCAAAGCTGCGGGAGCTCCTGTCACCTCATTTGAGCCCTAACGATGGTTTCAACAAGCAAGTGAAAGCTCTGGTGGTCCTGTGAGCTCAGTGCTTCTCCAGCAGCCCAGCTGATTGCAGTTTCACAGGCTGTGCATACCAGCGTCGCTGGGGACTCACCCTGGCCCCTTCCATCCTCCTCTCCATGCCCTGAGCCCCTAATTCCCACAGCCACGCTGGCTCCCCTGAGCCCAGCACAAACATCTGTGTGGCCAAACAATGAATCAGACGGGAAGACTGATCCAGAGCAAATTCAAAATCTGATTTTTGGCATACAGCTGAGCTGACCCAAGCGGCTGCTGCACGTCTAGTCCTGACTCTCCCTGTCCAAGGCACACAGTACACCCTCCTCCGCTGGGCCACCATGTCTCTAGGCAAAGGGACCTAAACTAGCAGGAAAATATTCCTCTTGTTATTTTAGTAGTTACTTTGCTGCCAGATGAACTCCCTGAACCTGCACACCACAAGATCAGCAAAGCTTTCTGTGCCAGTGCGAGGGAGCAGTGGGAAGGGAAGGTGGGAAAAAGGAAGATCCCTCCCTGCGGCAGAAGCCAGCGGTGCAGTTCATCAGCACACACATAATTGCACCCCACACCCAGCCACCGCACACGGTCCTTAACTTTAGTCTGGAGGATCCTCTTCTCCACCTAGGTGACACAGCCCCAGCAGAAAGGACAGGCGCAGTACAGGAGTGAGGATGTGGGGACGGGAGAGAGGGACTGCTTCTCCCAGGGGCTCTCTTAGTTAAACAGCAGACGTGTTTGTGAAAGAATGGGCTCAGAAACCTTTGCACAGCACTACTGACTATTTCTGAACAAGAACTCATCTGATTTTTTTTTTCTTGGAAAGTGTTAGATTGCTGAGTAATGGACTGTTCTCTATGATTAGAGTGGGTCCAGAGGAGGGCCACAAAGATGATCCGAGGGCTGGAGCACCTCTCCTATGAGGACAGGCTGAGAGAGTTGGGTTATTCAGCCTGGAGAAGAGAAGACTCCAGGAAGACCTTATAGCAGCCTTCCAGTATCTGAAGGGGGCCTACAAGAAAGCTGGAGAGGGACTTTTTACAAGGGCATGTAGTGATAGGATGAGAGGGAAGGGCTTCAAACTGGAAGAGGGGAGATTTAGAACAGATATTAGGAAGAAATTTTTCACTTTGAGGGTGGTGAGGCACTGGAACAAATTGCCCAGAGAAGTTGTGGATACCCCATCCCTGGAGGTGTTTAAGGCCAGGCTGGATGGGGCTGTGAGCAACCTGGTCTAGTGGGAGGCGTCCCTGCCCTTGGCAGGGGGGTCGGGACTAGATGGTCTTTAAGGTCCCTTCCAACCTAAACCATTCTATGATTCTATGATTTGAAATGATGAGTTTTTAATTATTAGTATGAGTCGGATCGTACCTGTCTTTTATAGAAGATACAGCTGCTTTTTGGAGATCAAAATAACTGTTCTTTAGAGTTCACTTATACTAACAAAGCCTAAAAATCTGGAACAAAAATTTCCAAATGGCCTAGTCCAATTTTGTTTTTTTTTTTTTTTCCTTTCAAATTGATTCCTCTCCTCCCCCAAGGTTTTCATCTTTTCATCCTGATTACGGCTAGGAAAAGCCTCACAGATTCTCTTTCAGACAGGAAAATTGCTTCCTATCCATCTCTGGCTCTGAAGCAACGTTAGCAGTAGCTAGCGTCTCCTTGTTCTGTGACCTTCTGTGCCAGGGTGGGCTATGCTGGAAGCATAGTGAAGGGAGCAGAAGGAGCACGAGCTACAGTTCAGATGCACAGAGCCCCTGCAAGGTTGCCTACAACCTTCACTGTGTTGCAGAGAATACAAGTATTCTGGGAGCTAAATCCCCAGACAAATTTTTTTAGCAGGAGCTACCCTGCACTGGGAGAATTATGAAAAGGAAAGTCTGTGAGCAAGAACTTAAAGAAGTGTATTTATCCCTTGTTTAAAAAAGATGAAGTGCTGGAGGGAAGCGTTGGTCTCCAGTGGGCTCTTTCAAGCTGCGGCAAGTTTTCTTCGTGGTTAGGTAGTTGGCAATAGATCATCTATTGCTGTAATAACATGACTCTGAAGTACAATCCCTGATGCTGGCTTGGAGTTCATAGAAGAAAATCCTTGCTTAGTTATTATTAGCACTCTCCATATGTCTTAAACATGGCTGAGAACTACCTTCACAGGTACAGGTCTCCCGGCAGGACAGCAATACTTGCTATTCCTTGCAGTCATGAGGATGGAGCTGTTTTTATAAAAGCAGATCACCGTCAAAAGCAGGTAGAGAATTATTTCCATCTTAGTCAGGACTGTTGTCTGAGAAATCAGTGGGATGTTTTTAACTGTATTTGGAGTTCCTACTGCTTGAAATTAGACTGGAAATTCATTGGGAAAATACTTAGACAGTATGACAGACCAGGTGAGGTAAGAGGTATTTTTTTTATCTCTGACTTAAATCCTTTCACAATTCTTTACATGAGCATTGCCTTCAAGGTGATCAAGTGAGGGAAAATGTTCCTCTTTGTAGTAGCTGAAGACTAGGAAGTTGGGTTAAATAAAAGATTTGCTGGAGTGCCTGTCAGGAGCACAGATACACACAACAGAAGAAAGCTTAACACGGTATTATATAAAGGAGCGAAAGGCTATAAATACTAAGTAATCAGGTTTTTCATTTTTATGGCTCTACACATCTATCCATTCCTTGGACACAGGACTGCATTATTTAAAGACAAGTGCTGGACAAAATCTTCAAGCTCCAAGTGCTTTTCAATTGCCTCACATTCCCTGACTGATATTAAAAACAAAACAAAACCCAAAACCCAAACGAGAGACAGAAAAAAAGGCTTGCTAAACATGATGTGTAGCCTTAGACTAGCTCACTAAGTGCTGAATTATTATGATTGGTATGTCATAGTAATTTTTTTTTAAAAGGAAAGACGTGCTTGATAAACTAGACATGTTAGAGAGGGCTAATGGACGCTAATAGCCCAAGCCATGCGGGCACGTGGGTGGACACGTCTCCCAATCAGACCCAGAATTGCTTTGAGATACTATGCAGAAAGAAACGATGGAAAGGCAGACACACATGGCTGAAACACTTCTGGCCAGCTTTCAGGGTTTATCCACTGAATATCAGCATCAGCACAGTGCACCGTCAGCACTTGATCTGCTGCATCTGAGGGCGGAGAAGAGAATCGGGAACCCAGCAAGATTTTAAACCACAAGAAAGTTGATGCTAACCCATGGGAAATGAATTTTCAGACACAGAAGGGTGAATGTCTGTGCTGTTTGTTAACATTCTCCTTGAAACTAAAGTACACCTTCACTTGCTTCTTCCCACAAACTACTGAATAACTGAAAACAGGATCTGTGAGTAGACAAAATTTCCTCATTTCATTCATTCCTGTTCCTGAGCACTGTGGGTTATAAACAATACCTGCAGTATTTGGAAAACGCAAATAAAATAGTGTTTCAAATTCAGTAAAATTAATTTTCATTGTCCTTCTTGGTAAAGCAAAGTATTGAAAAGGAAGGTGAAGCAGCCAGCCCTGCAAGGCACAAGATAAATATTCGTTATGCAACAAGATGAAAAATTTTCTAAATGAGAAGATACACACCTTCCTGCACCCACTCTGAGTTTCTCCAGGTGTTTTAGCTCTTCATGAGATAGACCTTCTCATCCGTTGTCCCTGCTCAGTGTAACTAGTCGGTGAAAAGGAGACTCTCCCCTTGGGTTGTGGCTGGGTCCTCTGTCCTCACTGAGCTGCCACTGCCCTCTTTTCCTTCCCCTGCTGCCTGTGGTGCAAGCAGTGCACGAAACAGCCACAGCCAAGTGTCTACTAAAATCTTTTCACTGGCAACTGCTTAAAATGGGAACATACAGGCGGAAATAGCTGCCACTGCCACATTCATAGAAAATCAGGTCATAGTCACTCAGGATAGGATTCACTGGCCATCTCAGTTTGTGCAGGTCCCATAAGGTCATCTTATATATAGTGGAGAGCACAGGCATTATTACATCTAACCCAGCTAGACAGCTGCATTAGAGTGAGATGAATCATCCTCTGAGGATTCCTACTTGTAAAGGAGCTATGAGGCGACCAGCTCAGGCTTTTGGCGCTATATTAGATGCCCAGCTTAGGGCAGATGAATGCATAATAGTTCATAGAAACTCTTCTCCAGGTTCCCCCTCAGATCACAGAATATCTTTGATATCTGATACCAAGCTTCAAGTCTGAGGTAAAAGATTAAAAACACAGTTATAATGAGCCATGGAAAAAAGGTGGAAGAGCTCACGAACATCGGCAGGGGTCTAGGTCCCTCCAATAAAAGGGCACGTGTTAAACGGAAAACTCACAGAAGTTCTTGAAAAGTTGCCCAAGCCTCCATGCTACAGTCAAAAATACCCTCTAGTGGTCCCTGCCAGCCTCACTTGGAGGAAAACTCCCTTGGTGACCACGTGGAAGACAACTGCAGGCACTCAGCATATAATAATCTGAAATCCTTTAGTAGCAGCACACTCTTTCTGAGGTACATCTCCTCTGTCTGAAGGGTCTGGACTGGCTTATGGCCGATACCAGCGCTCCAAGGAGGGGAGAGTGGGCCAAGTCAAAGTAGAGGAGCCAGCTGGCTGAAAGTGGCTACAAGAGCTTCATGAAGTGTCCTTACTCTGCCAGGTGACTGGAAATATGAGAGGTATTTCATATTTCAACATATTTCAATGTATCTCATCAGTGGTATGATGGTATCAGTCTCATCTTCAAGTCTTTATCCACATTTTACATATCAGCACATAAACACAGCTTGCTCTGGGTTAGGAGGAAACATGAACAACCCACCAGCAAGAGCCATATAGAAACATAAGTCTGAACAGTATTCAGCGAGCTGACCTTGGACTTACTTTAAGCAACTGAAATAGAGACATACTGGCCACTCTCTGCACAGTTCCTACCTTGGCTGGTTGTTTCTCCAGGGAAAGGACCAGGGTTTGCAACGCAGAGCATCACATGCACTCTGCTCACTTTCCTGAGACCCGGTCATCTGCGACAGACTTATTCATCGTGAGTAGCTTCTCTTTGCAGCATGTGCATGCCTGACATGAGGATTAAGCCTAAAGACAAGGAGTATAGATACCCTGCCTCAGGGACGCTCCCTCACTCCTGTTGGTAGTGAACTGTTGTTATAAAGGACTCTCTGTCTTTCTGAAAAGAGGATGTTTTGCATTTGAAATGCACCATCTGTGGATTTCCAGATTAATTTCCCAGGTTTTCAGGTTTCAGGAGATGCAGGAGGCAAACCTACTGGCACATCTCTCTCTCTTTCTCTGTCTCTTCTGCCACTTCAGTCACACAAGTAATCCACTGGGCTACACTCCCTGTGCACTCGGCATGTCATTCTTCACCAGTTTAAAGTCTACCATGGGCCATTCCTACCCTGGGCCAGACATTTAACAGTGTCGAGCAGTGATAGTAAGTCCTGAAAAGCTACCCCATAATGAGTTTCAAGTTTGTCTTGCCAAGTAAAGGGCTGTTTTATTGCTTATGACAAAGGATCCCCTAAAGCTGGACATATAACAGGTTCCCAATTCCTATTTCTGCTTAAATTTCTTACATGTTCTGTGTAGCTTGTGGTATTAAAGCAGTTATGATACAAGGAAATAGTTTTGATTTGTTTTGTTTTGTTTTAATGGGGAATGTCTCAGAGTACTGAGTGACTCAGCTAATGTCGCTTTTGAAAACGTACTGCCACAGCAAGACACTTGGAGATATGGGGTTTTCTTCATTTCCTTACCCTCCCACCCACTTTCTCATTGTTTGTAATTCCTCTGGCAGATGAGCTGAAAATCAGAATCTTACTGCTGGAGGGAATATACTGTACATCTGTTTCCAAGCTCAGAAATTATTGAGATCATATTGTTTGTGGATCTACAAAGACATTCCCTTGTTCTAACAAAGACTAATGCCAGTTCTGTCTTGTTCCTGCTGTACATAGTTATATTATTGCTACTTTGTATTTTCCTTATTACTTTTGAAAACTATTGCACTGCATCTTGATCATCAAATTAGTAAGACACACACCACCATGTAGCTGCTTAATTATGCATGTGAGTGTTCAGTTTATCAAAAACTATACCTTTCATGTGCAAGTCTCTAGTAAGGCAATGACTCTGGTGTAGTTGTCTTGTGAGACACATCCCTGCATGACTTCGCAGCTCCCTGCACCACAGCGTCACAACATTCACATCATAGCGCGCAACAGCATGCCGCCATGAAACGCAATGAGAAAACAGGAAAATACTGCTATTATGTCATGCTGGCACTGTCTACTGTAAAATTTGTAGCAGCCACATTTCCCCAACAAAGCACATGACTGACTTACCCTCTCAAAACCAACCTCACCGTGAAGACCAGAATGGAGGAAAGAGCCCCTGGGTGCACTTCCAACCATTACACAGCTTACAGTTGTTTGTCTGCAGCTCTGTTGCCCTCAGTGCAACCACCTATGCAACGGCACTGGGACAGAGGGAAAATTTTCACCTTCATCAAGCTCAAGAGGAATTAATTCTCCAGCACAATGAGCCAGCACTCTGAGTCCAGACCAAAGTAGACTGGCCTCCGTATCAAAAATCACCCCAGATGACACTCCTGGTGGTTTCAGGACACGGCTAATGATTGAACACTGCCTTTACTCCAAAAGCTGGCTCTATGGATATGGCAGGACAGTGCATAGGTGCTAACACTGCCAGAGCCTGTTCTGTAGGTACTGTGAGGAGACATTGAGTCATTGCTCTCCACATCTTTCAGCATTATCCGATCAAAATACAGAGAAACACTTAGGTGATTTCAGTGTTTTGATTGTCCTAGATCTTTTGTAGATTGGAGGATTACTTGTCAGCTAGCGCTGTCTCCCTTGATTTCTGTATTAGATAAGTCTATTCTCTTGGACAAGGAATGTTATGCTTCTTAAGCTATGCTTCTGCAATGAAGACCTAAATGATTTGCTTCTTTGGCTCATTAGCTTGTCCTTGCTGTTGAAAAAGGACACTACTGCTTATGAGTTAAACGTCCACTTCAGCTGTCCACACTTCATATTAAATTTCCTTGCAGATTAAGAATTATGTAAAGGGTTTAAATCACTGCAGGACTGTTTTGCATGTGCTGGCCTGTGGGTAGTAAGATATAATACTGCAGTTGGCAGATGGGTAGAACAAAGAGCTAGAATATAGCAAAGATAGGCAGGATAATGACACAGTGATGAGCAAAGCCGCAGAACAAGGGGCTGCGGATCAATTTGGAAAGTAAGTTACCGTGAGGAAAGTCTTACTGCAGTCGTGATGAATATGTCATTTTCCTACAGACAAATGTCTAAGGACTAGATTAAGAACATTTCCCAAAACACTGATAAAGTTATTTTAGTGAATTACCGTGTAAGATAATCAGTTTTCCCATGACCATTATCTGCTTTTCCATGTGCAGTGACAGGTAACACATTAACACATGAAAGAACCTCCAGATATGACATGGGTTCCAATGTTCAACAAATCTTAGCTGTGGACCTCTCCTTCTTCTCAAAGCCGGGCCCCTTCCCATTCTGACAAGTTATATTGGGATGGTGCCTGTGAAGGACTCACATTTTACCTTTAAAACTCCTTAATTTTACGTTACCCAGAATTCTGTGCTTTCTAATAGCTGCAACATTATTTTATTTTTAACTAATTAGACTAGCTGTGTATTCACTCCCCTTTTGATAGAATTTTCTCTTCAGTAGGGACACTACATTTAATTCTGTTAAGTTTCCCCCTCTTAACATTCAGTTGAATCTGTTTGTAGCTACTTCTGGGTTTGAATTGTTTTAATGATAGCTTTGGTGTGCTTAGTTTTAGGAAATTAGCATATTAGATAGATTATCTCCCTTTTTCTTGGCCTTTGTGTAGAACCCTTTCCTATTAAACACAGAAAATCGTGATTCAGTACTAACCCTATTACTTAGACCATGAAAGCAGATTGGAAACATGATTGTTGCTTCCTTTTATTCCTATAAACAAGAAAATCTGTCCAATTGCTAGGATGGATTTATAGTAATTCATAATGGACTAATCATTCACACAACCCTACCAATTAACAATATTACACCAGCGATTAATTTTCCTTGTGACATTTAGGACACATGTTGCACTTACCAAGGGTAATCATGGGTACCCATTAATGTAACCTGACAATCACAGCTGTGATTAGCTCAAAGTCTGTCAGTGAAAATCCACCAGTACCCGTAATCACCTCTGTAGAAAACAATCATAAAAAAATATACTCTAGGCAGTTGCTGTCTTCACTATTTTACATATTAGGTGCACTAGTGTTTTATATCATAAAATGTCCTCAGCCATAAAGTATTGCCGTTCGCAAATACTTCTACTCATCAAAAGCAGAATGCATGGAGTGTTTCTACAAGACTGCACCCTTTAAAGCCCTGATCCTGCAAATGCGTGACTTCGATGACACTTGAATGTGGCTATTACTCACGTTTCTAAGGTTAAGCATATTCATGTCCACTGGATCACTCCTTAGCTCCTAAGCATCTTGAAGCAGGAACATTGCCTGGAGATGAGTGTACCTCTGGGAATAAATTTTCATTGGTGTGCTTCCATGCACAGTGTATAAAGAACCAATGATGTATGTATTTCTTTTCTTTTAATGAAAATAAATCCACCCTGTGTCCTCAGCAAGACTAGTTTATCACCAGTACATCACAGCTAAATGAGTCACAAGTCAGTTAAGGCCAGTCCTGCCTCCTCAGGCCTCACCTCTGGGTCACATGCTGCTTTCTACCCACAGAAAACACAGCCTTTAACAGCACCTCGTCAGGACTGACTTAGTGGAGGACATGATTACAAGTTCAAATATATGTGATTTATATATTTCAGGTAAATCCCATCCTATTTGTATGGGGTCATACTGGGATGGGGCTCAGAGAGGTTTGAATTAAACTACTGCGGCAGTGGACAACCCAATGAGTACAGGGCTTGAAAGGATCAAGACTGTAAAAAACATCAGTCACATATCATTATTAAATATCATTGCAGAAGAGCATACTTAGAGTTCATTCCTGCTAATTCAGCAAAACAGTAGTGTAACTGCAGTTTATTTTTCCTCACGTGGGTATTTACTATTTCAGAGCAGCAGTAAAACAGGAGAGGATCGGGACTGCAGCATGTGAGCAGCAGAGCAAGAAATACACAGGTTCAGGCAATCACAAGGTTTGCACTGCTACAAGAAATAGTTGTGTCCACCCGAACACACTCTGTCGAAATCAGCAGCCAGGGGCTCAAAAATAAAGTTGTAGAACCAGGTTCTTTGAGAAAGAAAAAAGTCAACAACAACAAACTCCCACACACCATAACCTCCAGCATGGCACTGGGCACACACACACACGCAGACACACACTCCTGCAATGCCAATTTATTGCCAGTGCCGACTCTGCATCTGCCTCATGGCTGGAGAGAAGAACCAGAGGCTTCAAAGCACAACCCAGCCAAATTTTGTGCGTGCACACACACACAGAGAAATGTCAAAGGTATAGCTCAGAAATAACCCTCTGAGCTCTTGGGGCACAGCTAATTCAGCCCAAGGCTTGGTGCTGTGAGAGCCACCCCATCAGTGGTGCCATGGGGGGGATGTCCCACTCTTGGGAAGGCCTCATCCAGCCCCAAAACCCCTTCCGCTTGTCCGCTGCTGGAAACATCCCTGCTGCTGCCCACCCCATCCATAGGCATCCTCCGCTTCATCCTTCACCCCAGACAGTCTCCCTGGCCGCGGCCGTGTTGCTGCCGGTACCCTCCCATCAGCAGATATCCATGGCAACCAGTCTCCAGCCCCGGGAGGAGGCAGCCAAGCTGGATTGAAAGTCTCCCTTTTTTTCCTGTCTCCGTCGCGCGCTGCAAACGGGCAGGCGGGCGGTTTCCCCGGCTCCCTTGGATGAGGATGTGCATTTCTGCCTCCCTTTGTTCCCTTCTTTCGAGCCACCACCGGCACGCTCACCGCAGACACCCTCGCACTGCTGATGTTCCTTGCTTAACAAAGATACTGTCCGCTGGCGGTCCTCTCGCACCCTACCGAAATTAGCACTCGGTAGGCGAGCCTTGTGAATCACTGACAACCACAGAGGCTCTGGCTGTGCCAAGCGCTTTGTTGTGCCACCCTCGTAAATCAGGCAGCCACGTAATAAATACTTATAACACAATTAAATTGGGGGACTGCATAAGCGTAGTCGTTAGAAAGCGTTTGTTGATGCCACAGATACTGAGACAGGATAACAGATTGCGCATCGCGCCCTCGCTCCTTGCCAGCGGAGCCCCAGCAGCTAATTTGCACACTGTGGCCCCGTGGCACAGCAGCTGAGCCCTCCGTGGGTTTGCAGCAAACCTGTCGGCCGTGGATCGTTCAGTCCACAGACAGCAAGCACACGCAGATGCAAGCACATGCTAATACAAGCCTTTGCACCGATTTCCATTAATTTGTGGTATCGACAGCCCTGGACCGAGGAGGGCTGCCAAAGAACTTTGACCTCTGTTGGGGGAGTGTTTCCATCCTCGTTCGTGAGCTAATATTTTTGGCTATCCAGCAAAATCTGAGTTGCAGTTTGGCTTTGTGTTCCTTGAATGAAACCCTTTTTGTTGCGCTCCGTGGCACTCCTTGCCAGACCCTTGGAAGGAAGAAGGACAGCGGAGTTTGACGGGAACAGCACCGGCACACAGTCCTGCCTCACCGAGGCTGCAGCCGTTCAGCAGCTGACGCTAAACCTCCGTGCTGTGGTCGGGTTGCCTCCAATTGATGTACTGCCCTAAAGTGAGGATGAAAGATAGGTGGTTTACCTTATTTTTTCCAGGGAGAAAATTCCCAAGAATTTGCCTTTCCTTTGGCCGGTGCACACAAAACCCTGTACAGCTCTGTGGTCTTACAAAGGCCTCTCACGATTAGCCACTGAATACACGGTCCGTTAAAATGCATGAGAATATACATATTAAACATCTGTGGTAAATTTAATTTTTAAGACAAAAAGCCATTCTAACTGTTTTAAATAATAAAGGTTGGGTTCCCCGCCGGCTCCCCCCCCAAATACACAGAAAATTAAGAACACCTGCAATCTGAAGAACCTCTTCATACCCTCTGTTTTAAATCCAAATTCTGACGATTGTAGCAGGTGAGTTCCTGTTAGCTGGGATGGCTGAATGGCGTGGGTCGTGGAGGTGCTTCAGGTGAGTGATTGACATAACCAGCTAAGATGGCACCAACAGCTTCTTCAGCTGCGCTGCGGAAATAGCAACCTATAGCAACAACAGAAACCTGTGTTTTCCCCAGACAGATGCGGTAGATGGGCCACATATGTAGCCTATTAATACAGAGAGATGATATATACAGGCTTTCTGCCTCATCCTTCTAAAAAGGTTATTAACTGTCTTACTTACATCTAAGGGGAGAGATTGGCCAGAGCTGTCATATGTTCCTGTCAGATTTTTCATACTAGCACTGCAAATTAGGGCTTTGGGGAGTTAGCAAAAAAATAAAGATAGGTGGTATGGAGCCGGGAGGAGGAAAATGTTGAATGCTGTATTTGTATAGGGTTAAAAAAATTGGGATCAGATTGAAATTCAGCTGCATGCAAAGGGCTAGCTTGAGTCCCATGAAACACCCCATTAAGCCCTGACGGCTTGCATTATGCACCCCACAGCTAAGGTAGATCCTTCGCACAGAAAAAAATACCCCCATTAAAAAAGAGCAGTCCTGCTTGGATGTCCACAGCGTTTCCAACTGACTCCAAGAAGATAAAATGCGGTGTCAGCATACACTAATACCATCCTCCAGCACATACGATGCAGCTATCACTGGAACCTGGAAGGGGAGATGGAGATAGATAGAGATATCATAGCAATTTGCTCCTACACGGGAACAGCCATTGTTGGTCAGGAATATGAGGGCTACAGAAGGGAGGAATTTCCGTGCTAGAAGTCCGGTTACAAGAATCCTCCACTTTTGCATGATTTGTTCACTGCATGTTCATACGTTCACAAAACCAACATTACCAAGCTTTAGTCTTTCCTGTGGGTTGTTCCTTTTTGCTGCTGTACATGGCGCATCTTGTCATAAGTCTGGCTATCTCAGAGGCTGCCCCAACGGACAATTCCTGCATGGAAAAAAATGGGGGGAAAAGGACCTTTGCCAAGTTCCCACCACACCTGCCCCAGCCTCTTCCCACGCGAGAGTGAGGCATGTGGTGCTTCGGTGAAAAGAAGGTTTCTATGGAATCAAAATGCCTTACGACATTTCAGATCCTCCTCATTTAGCCTGATGACTTCGCTTTAGCTCTGTTTTGGCTCCCCACTGCCTGCGCTGGTTCACTGCTCGCTCCCATCTGCGCTTGCGGTCTTAGCTCCAGTGCTCTGGAGCACCAGGCTCAACCCATCTGAGCGCATCGGTTGCCCTGATGAAGCCGTAATAACTGCCTAGAGATGACTTCTGAACAGAAGAAATGCAGAAAAGATGAAATAATTCTGGTAAGAGTAGGATTCACATCACGAGTTGCCTGAAATTTGAGAAGCCTTAAAAAAGAGCACGAGCGTTTTGAGAAACCGGCTAAAAACACCGAGCAAATTGTAAAAATCGTTAACTGCTTGCATTTAGAAATTCAAAGTACAGAACTACCACAGGAGAGTTTATTTCCAGCCTCACCCAAGCTTCACTTTCTCTTTTGTTTAGGTGATTCATGACAGCTGGAAGCAAAGACCTGTCACTTTATTTATCTGTAAAGTACCACGTACACCTCTTGCCCCTTATATACAGCAGAACGCTAATAGCTATAATAGCCAGCAGTGGAAAGCTCTTGTGAAAGTTTGTTCTTCGGAGACTTCAAGACTCTTCCTTACCCAGTTAAAAAAAAAAAAAAGTCCAAATACATCAGAGTAAATTTCAAATAAGCACTAAAAGTGTTTCCACGATTTGAGAGTTTCTCAAAGATTTACTGCGCGTCACTGGAATGCTTTGCTCACCGAGAGAAAGATAACAAAGCACAAAGCTTGTTCACACAACTAGAAATTTAACTTTAACGTGAATTTTCCTCCTATTGTTTCTGAAGATATTAACGTTTTGTTTAAATAGAGCTTTCCCTACTCAGAACCTGGCTGCTTCTGCTT
Organism: Pluvialis apricaria; assembly: GCA_017639485.1. Lineage (NCBI taxonomy): Eukaryota > Metazoa > Chordata > Aves > Charadriiformes > Charadriidae > Pluvialis > Pluvialis apricaria. The sequence goes on from CM030007.1 coordinate 47,008,694, forward strand.
GATCCTGCAGTGAAGTCATCACAATCCTGTTTTATGATGCCACAGTCTGTTGCCATGAAAATAATTGCCATGTCATAAATTCAGCATTATAACTTTCCTGGGGGATGAAGAAAGAGAAAACAGGCTGCGGGGTTCAAAATACCTGGTGAAGCAAACAAATGCCTTTGAAAAGTAGCCACAGCAGCTCAAGGGAAAAAGACGAAAAGACACCTGAGAGGTAAGCAGATATAGGCAATGACACGAGTCAAAGTTGCCCCCAGTGCGAAAACTCTCCTCCGTGAGACAAATCAGAGCATTTAGGTCACAGAACAGTCATGCTTACATGAAGGGTGGAACATATGGAATTTTTTGCTGTTAATTAGGGTGTGCCTATGGCAAGGCCACTGCAGTTGGATTTGCTTCAATTCAGAAATGCTCAGCTCACCATAATGGTCTGGTTGGAATTCAGAAAAGAAAACAAAGTGGGGTTTTTTTCTCTTTTTTTCACAACTGCCAGAACAGATAATGTGGAAATCAGGAGGAATAACAACATGAGGAATAGAAGAGTCCCCAGAGTCTCGGAGCCGGGGCAGTGATGCCCCAGGTGACAGACCCAGGTTTGGGATGCCAGCTAGGACACAGGTCCCATGCCTTTCCATTCTGCTTAGGGTCAGTTCTTGCCCTTCACAAAATGAGGATGGGGATGTTTAGTGACCTATGTAAAGTTCACTGGGTTGAGACAAAAGGGATCTGGATTCTGTTCTTGTCACTTCCATCACTGGCTGAGTGATGCTGGGCCAGTTCCTTTGCCATACCCCAGTTTCCTCAGCTTAAACCAGGCTAACAATACCGACCTCCTCTATAAAGAGCTTCCCAGTCCACAAAAATCTGGATATTATTACAATGATTGGCAATCACATCATGAGGGTGGGATTAATTTGTTCAAATTCAGATGTTTGAAATATTTTTAACTCTTTCATACCAACCCTAAGATCATGCTTATACTCAGTTTAGAAGTTAGTGTTCTCTTTTGTGTTTGTGCACAATATTTACGGGACTCAATCCAATCACCAAGCATAAATGCAGTCCGGAGTATGAACTACATTTAGAATCACCTTTTGAAGGAAATGTTGAATGCTCAGCAATTGAAATCTTAACTGATGAAGTGATATACTCTGGTCCCTCAAAGAAATACGTAGTTGAGCCAACTCGTCCAGGCTTATTTTCCATATATCAATGACTTAGTAATAAATAGAAGTCTTAATTATGACTCCTAAACAAAGCAAAGCCATCCATAGAGCTGTTAAGGTGATGCCTGTTTCTTCAGTGAGATGGTTTTTGTTGCTTTGTTTTTCCTACCCGACTCAAGTTTCAACAAAAATTCAAATTCGGGACTAATAGTGACATGGAGTTCAGTGGACTTTGGACAAGGTCTACGGTGAACTATCATGTCATGTCCACACCGGGCCCTATACAAGTATGAACATGTCTTTCAGATGACCGTCCTTGTCACAGCACCCATGATGTATCTTATGGACCTGACAGGGTGGGACAACATGATGCGTGGGGAAAACCCTCAAGTTTAATAAAGTCCCTTAATGCTCATAACGAACTTAGGAGCTGAAGGAAGCTTTTTAAAAAAGGCTTTTAATTTGTACTCTCTCACCTGAGCATGAATGGGTTCCAAATTAATATTTTGAATGAGATAATTTGCTGTGGATCCAAGAAGGTAATCAATTACACTTATCTAGGTCTTTCCAGGGGAGGAGAGGGTGAATGAAACTGCAGCATTTAAAAAAAAAAAAAGAACAGAGACACAGATACACCAGCCGTGCTGCCTGTCAACTCCAGAATAAAGAGAAGGGGATTTTAGAGAGTCTCCACTACAAGAAGATGCCCTTTTATGAGCAAGCTTTATTAAAGAAAAGCTCACAGCTTTCATTTCCGTGTTAAAACCTGAGAAATGGACCTAGCAAGACTAGTCAGTTATGTTCGAGGCACCATTCTTATGGTCCGTTTCCCTTTGACATTTTCTGTCACACATTTTCCGTTACCGCAGCACGTACTTGCTCGTTCGTTTGACAGCCTGTGCTGCCCTATACGCAGACCTGCTTATTATATCAGGTTCACTGAGGTTCAAGAGCAACTCAAATGTGAAAGAGAGCCCTCGTTTAGTTTCACAGTAGTGTTGCAAATGCTGCACAAAGGTACCTGTAATTTCCTGAAGGACACGTTGACCCACAGACCACTGTGGGACACCGTGATTTTCCATCAATGTTGCAGGGATTGAGAACCCAGAAAGTTTTTTGGTGGTTTTTGTTGTGTGTTTTTTTTCCTGCAATGATTTAACAATGGAAATTCACATCACATGAGATCTTCCAAATATAGCCTCTGCTGATGAGAAGAGATATATTTATCTCCCTTTGTACTTCTCTAGGACCACCACAGATAGAAAGAGTAGAGGTTATTAAGAGTGATGTCCCAGCTGTATTAGCCTTTCTATAGTGCAGCTGCATACATGGAGTTGAATTTATTGACTAGATTTACATTACAGAACACAAGAATCCAGAATAAGATTCCTTCACTGAAATGGGGAAAGAGATTGGATTTAAAAAGCAATTTTAGCTTTTATTCAATTAAAAACTTAAAAAACCCCAATCTTTAAAAATATAGAGCAGCAACAAGATGTTTTCTACTGTATATGCCTTTGCAGTCCAGTGTATTAGAAGCTTATAAAATTATTCATGGTCTTTTCCTCTGAGATAACAATCAGTGGAAAAAGAGCATACCTCCTCTCAACTACTTTATCCTATGCTTGAGACAGCCTCTGATGTTGACTAGCTTATTTGAAGTTCAGCATCACGTGGTTAGAAAAATCAAATATTAGCAATGAATAGAAGACAAAAGTTGGATGCCTTATTCAAATAACCATTCATATTTTTTCTGGCTTATCTGAAATACACAGGATAACAACTGAAAAATTCCTGAAACATATACAAAAACCCCAATAATTTCAAGACTTGTTCTTGTCATGTCTGGGCAGACTCTCTACAATGAGACATCCTTATTCCTTATTTATGCTCATTGCTACCATTACAGAGCACTTTAATTATTTTTTTTAGCAAAAATTTAATAAAGCCATTCATTCTTGACTGTTTTCACCTCAGTTTTACGACAGGGTAGGTGAAGGACAGCAGTCTCTCCAGAGCTGCTTCTGTTGCAATCCCCCTTGTTAAGTTACTAGCAATTAATTTTGTATTTTCTGCTGCTCTCCCTCCAGGGTAGGTCAAGTTTGAAGCAGTGGTTAGGATTCTATTTCTCTGACAGCCATGTCCAAGAAATGAAAAGAAGGACATGGTCTATCTGAACACAATACCTTTACTTGTTCAGTTAAGGAGTCCACAACTCTGTGTCTGTAGATTCAGCTGAGCTGCACATTGCTTAGGTGCAAAGTCTTTGCCTTTCAGCATGGCTAATACCCTTCCTTGGCCAAATTCTGGAGGGATTTTTATTACAAGTCCAGACGTGACCACTTATTTGACTTATGCCAGAAGGAAGATGACTTATTAAATAAAACGTTATTTGGTTTAATCATGTTTCAGAACTGACTTCTCCGTTGATGATCTGGAAAATCCAGGAGGCAATGCAAACACCTGCATCCTGAGGCCAGCGTGAGCAGTAGCTATACTACCCCTTAAACTGTGCTTCTTGAACAGTTTGCGGGTAGAGAAAAACTAGGCAGTATTTATAAAACTTCAGCTGGCCTTGTACTTTGAGGCTTGAAGATCATTCTTGGGGATTCGGTGACAAGAATCCCCAACTCAAAGTCAATTCAGCAAATGAGTGAAGAAATACAGATGAGTTACCTGAAAATGCAGAAGTGTTCCCTATCTATTGCTGTCACTACACTTGATACAAGTGACAGACATTACAAAAAGTGTAAATACATTGCTCAAACAGCCCGCACTGCTTGGATTTTTTGCTCAGAAGTAGGCAGCTACGGTAAAGGGGTGCTTGGACAGGCACAATGTCGGTGGGATTTAAACCAGAAGGTCCTCCCACAGTCCCACAGGCATCCCTCTAATGAAGCTGGGTTTGGTTTGTTTTTGTTTTTTTTTTAAATAAGATATACCATGGCTGGAAACAGAGGGCCTGGATAGTAGGTGTGATCCACAAATGACACCTTTCTTCATCTCTTTTCCTTTGCCACACCAGACTGAAGCAACATTCGGAGGCAGCCCTGCGGAAACCCACAGCAGACTTCTCCAGCTCACTCTGCCATGTGGAGCACGTTGCCATCCTCTCTCCACAGGCTGCCCACAAGTCTGGTCTCTGTCCCAGGCCCACAGATACTCATCCCTGGGCTGCAACAGCAGCTACAAATTGCTTGGATGTACAGAGCAGGTGGCAAATCCCTGATCTGTGCCAGGGCCGAGAGGACTTTATTGTTAAGGTGTTTTAGACTTTACCTGCATTCATCCTGCAGAGACAGAAGTGGCTACACAGCTTACAGGACTTAATCAGACCCGCTGTGCTGAATCCAGAGACGCAAAATGCATACTCTGGAGGCATGGCAGAGATCTCAATATAGTGGCTAGAACAGGAAAATGTAAAAGTGTGTGTGCGCGGAGGATGAAAATCTGTGCAGGTGGCTGCCCATCACATAGCACAAGAGTACGCAGTGTATTGGCAATGGTCACAGAGGCACCAGGGGGTTATTTTGTCCTCACTCTGTCTGCTAGATGGTCCATGCTAGGTGGCTGCTTCCCAGTTAGCAGTACAACAGGAAGAGCAGGGATCATCTGTTAGCATGTAAAATAATATCTACTTTTCTGAGGGGAAAAAAAAAAAAAAATCTCATTAGAGAAACCATTCCCCGTATCAAAGAACAGAAACATCAAAAGTGCCACACACTTACCCAGATACAGAGGGCATATTTGAAAGGCAAACGTGAGAAGCCCTGCCAGGTTCCCTTGCCTACGGCAGGAGAGGTCATCTCTGCCCCAAAGCAGGAGCCAGTGCTGGCAATGTCCAGCTGATGGCTCAAAACAGAAAGACATGCTTGCACACTGGTTGGGTTAACTTTACAAGAGTAATTTATGTTATGCAGCTAATTTCTGAGCAACAACAACAACAATATTCATTGCTCACTGAAAGACTAACTCTATCAAGGTAGTAATTTTCCCCATGAAATACGCAAGTAATTGAAGGAGCAGAGATCTTTGCGAAGAGACAGGAATAGTTGGTTTTTACATATCGGATACATTTTAGCTTCACTATCATGATGGAGCTTCAAAGGAGAGCTAAAACCTCAGGTGTGCTTCAGTTTATACATCAGCATGTGCCAAAGGTCCAGGGCAGTACCTGTTTGAAATGAGCCGCTTTCCACCACATACGACCATGCTCCCTGTGCAAGGGGATGGAGTTGGGACTGTAGTCACCTCTTTTTTCCCCTTTCACTTCCATCAGCTCATGTATTCTAAGCATACAGAAACGAGTTGTCTTCTTAGACAACAGGCTTCAAAAACAAGGGGGAAAGATGTGTTTTTCCAGGTATAGACGGCTCAAAGGATTATACAGCTATAAAGATCTATTCACAAGGGGATTCACATGAGAAGAGGCACAGCATATGATGGAGGGAATAAAATTTAAAAAAATAAAAAAAAAAATCAAGTCAGCTTGTGAGACTAAGAAAAAAGAAGGTGTTTAAAAATGTAAAAATCCCCAAACTTGATGCTTTTCAGCATCCTAAACAGTAACTGCTGGAGCTGTGAGAAGACAAAGATCATTGAGCTGGAATATTGGTAGTAGTTCTTTCACAAGGGAATAAAAGGTCATGATGACGTCTTCCCTCCAAGATGTAGTTTCCTAATTCTCTCCCCAGTACCAGGAATAAATTCACTGAGAAAGCCGTGCCCTTGCGGAAGGCGTGAAATCTTCTGCTTAATATTTACATCTTTACCACGAGGTAATATGGAAAACAGGTTTGGGGAATGTAGAAGCAGGCAGCTTGGGGAATACTCCGGCCTGGGCTGAGCCTCTGCAGAGGCAGACAGCCACCTACTGCCAAAAAATGAAACAGAAACAGCAGCCACACAGGCTTCCCGAGAGCTGCATTACAGAAAACCGTGCCTCACATGAAACAGCTTTGCTTGGCATGCCAGGCAATCCATACTAGCCAGCATCAGGACAAACCTGTCTCAGGAAACACAATATTTTTTTCTCCCACTGACATGTTTGTGCCGCATCTAGGGGAGAAAAAGAAAAAAAAAAATTAGAAGCAGATGATGGAGTGGAAGCCTTTTCCATATAGATATGCTGCAGGTTTTCAGTTTCCATTTGTGGAAAATCCCTTCTCCCTCTCCCCTCCACCCCCCTCAACATGCACAGTCGAATTCACAATGAATCCCCACAGACTGAAACGCTCCGAGCTCTGACAAGGAAGGGCAGCGAAAGGAGGCCAGCAGTGCAAATTGGAGCAATGGGAGTACACCGCAGGTAGCTGAATATCAGATTATCCAGGCAGCACAGCCTACAGCTTCCACCTGGAAGGAAAAGAAACAAAAGCCTCCCTTTGTGTCCCAGGGTTTTGCAGGAATTAAACACAGCTCCCCTTTGTGGCAGACCCAGACTCTCAGCAGGAACAGGGGGCAGCCAGTAAACTCCCCGGGCTGTCCTCAGGGAATGGCCTATTTTAAGCCTGCTTGCAAACATGTCCCTGTGTATGTGCTGTATTTTCATGGAAGAATAATTTAATCTTCATTGCCATCATTAATTTTTGACAGAGAGCGCCATACGACATCCTGTTTACAGCCCACTAAATCTCCATTATGAAGCCATGCCTACAGAAAGAAGAACAATCTGAAGAGCCGTGTTAACTTTTATGATTACATTCCAGCCCTAAAATACAGAAAGATGATTAAAGTTTAAAAAAAAAAAGTAAAAAAAACCCCAACATTAACATTTTGCTATGCTGTTTTCAGGCTCCAGAACAAGAAAATCTTATTTAAATAACCTATAGTAATACAGCAGATGCCTTTAAAAATGCACGTGTGACGTATTGGCGTTCATCCTTATTGCAATATTTACCCTGTTGTCTCCAGCTGTGTTGAACAGCACAGGTAAGTGCCGCTATTGAGAGCCAACAGAAATTCTGTGACAGAAGCAGAGATTTAACTCTGATGAGTGGTATTTTGCTAATACTTCTTCTTGCACTCATATCCTTTCATTCAGAAACCTAAGAAGTTTGGTGAGAATTGTTAATTTCCCCTGGGGTAAAACTACACAGAATCAAAACCCACCACCAGCAAGGAGAACCGAGGAGAGTCAAGAGCTCCAGGCGGCTTTCAACATGGAGGAGTCACGCACAGCCAAGGTTATTAGGGGGACCTGTAAAACTGTCACCAAATCTGACCCAATGTCATCCATATGTCCACAAAACCTACTTCAAAGCAACCACTGCTGAGCAGGTACAGCAGATCACATTTCTGTTGCTGTCACCTGCTGCTGACACATGGCAAGAACACGTAGGTGGTTCATCACCAATTCCCAGTGCAGCCACATCACCAACATCAGTCCTGGCTGAGGTTGGACCTTCTCATCTGCAGCAGGACTCCACACTGAAACAACCTGCAATGCTTGTTGCCAAGTGCTGGGCTGGCTGCAACCTGGTCCTATGCATCTGGCCATTTTGGTCATAGTCCCTTGAACAATCAAGTGCCTCCACGTTCAGGTCTGCTCTGAAGAGCAGGAGGTCCCTGGCCTAACACCTCCACCACATGCCTGTGCTCTGCTAGTAGGTCCAAGTAAGGTGGGTTATGGATAGACATTTTACCCTTTTGGGTACTATGAGACACGAGAGTTGCTCCCCTGTCAGGACACAGCACGCAATGATAGCACCATTTCAACAAAAGGGAAACCCCATCGTTCAGGCCTAGGTTTACCCAACTAAGTTAAGCACACCCAATTAATTTAACACTTCCTCAAAAGTCAGTGAAACAAGAGAGGACCCTCCAGAGAGCGATTCTAGTCTTAGACTAAATTACTTGAAAGTTAGCATAAAGTCTGGATTATCCTCTGGAGGTCTCACACTCCTCGCCTGCTGCAGAGTGCATAGCAACACTCAGATAAGTGACTCATGTTTTGGGTAAATCTGGACAATAACTGTCCTCTAACCCACCATGTTTCCTTAGCTTTGAGATAAGACTTTCTTTTTTGCAAGGATTTGAAGGACATCCAAGACACAGCCAAGATTTCTAGCCCTACCTAACTATTCCAGATAGACACTATCCTCTTCCAGTATAAACTTTAGTAAGTATAAGTATGTATTAAGTATTTTGTGAAGCACGTAAGTATATATTTACTACAGTACTTCTCTTGTCAATCCTGTTTCTAGCAGCAATCATTCTTCATGTACACCCAATCTCCTCTGGATTTAAGAAAGCTGAGTCATGGCTCAATATTCTAAAATAATCCTCGTGAATGTTAGCTCCCAGTCATCCGTTTCTAGTGAATAACCTCAGTGGCACTATTGAGGTGACAGCTCACGACTGTGCACGACAAACCCAGGTTTGTGGGGGTCTCTCCATTCAGTGGGAGCCTCTGGAAGGAATTTACCTGGAAATCAAGACGATAACAATTAGATGCTGCAGCCAACAGCACTGTGGTTAAACTTATCTTCATAGATTAAAAAAGTTCTATAAAAGTTTATCGTTGTGTATATTTTACAAATTTACACAAAGCTGATAAATCACAGAATGGTCAGGGTTGGAAGGGACCTCTGGAGATCGTCTAGTCCAAACCCCCTGCCACAGCAGGGTCACCTACAGCAGGTTGCACAGGACGGATCATGTTTCAGATTTGTTAGTCTTTGCAATCTCCCAAAACCTAGCAGCAAGCACCCATAACTCTCTTGGTTAGAGGAATGAATAAAATTCTGCAGGTTGAATTTTTTGGATGCTATTTTTCTATTTGGGTGACAGAAACAAAATAGAGAATGACTAATAGTTTTGACTGTTTTCTTCCAACTTCCCTCACAGTTGAGGGTTTTGCAGAAAGAGCAGGAGACATTTTAATCACCACCTTCAAGTACTCCTATTCATAGCCTGACACTGCTGGTGGCTATCAGATATGACCACCTTTTTTATTTTCTTTTAATTAGTACTATAGCCTGCTGAACCTCACACTCCAGTCAGGGCATTGCACAGCCTTCATTTGGGAAACACTGATGTTGTCCTGTTTCACACCTCCTCCGCAACCCACATGTGCACTTCCCCAATTCTATTTTTTGCCTCCTCCACCCATTTTCTTAAAGAAAAGTTGTTCTCCTTTCTTACAGGTTCATGTCCCCAAGTGCCTCCTGCCTATTTCCCACACTGATGACAACTGCCCTCCCCCAAGTCTTCTCCTCCCTCAGCCCTCATAGTCCCTACGTTCCTTTTGCTTAGATCCACTCACTCCTGCTTCCCAGCCCGATCTCAGCCTTCATCGGGGGTTTGCTAAAAGGCTGGTGGAAGAGCAAAGGAAGATGACTCCTCAGCCCCAGAGGAGCCCCCAAAGAGCCCACCTCACCTTTGCTGTCCACGCTCCTCCGTGGGGCTCGCTCTGCTGCTGCTGGTTTGCCCTACCACCACCTGCATCTGCCCCTTCACTTCAGGTTTCCAGGCTGAAAGCATACGGAGCAGGGGGAGGAGACATGGAGGTGGTCGCGTTTCATATGAAGATTACATCACTTCTCAGTTGCCCGGGTCATCACCATCTCAGCCTGGTGCCCTGCTGCTCCATCCCTCCCCGCCATATCTGCAGCGGTCCTTGCCCTCTGTGAGCCACCTTGCTTTCTCCCTCCTTTCCCTCCAGCATGCAGAGCAGAGAGCGAATAACAGAGCTTTTAGTGCAGGCTGTGGTCAGAAAGGAACCGAGTGAAATGGTTACTTGTACTGACATTTCTTTGTTTTCATGGCTATTGGGGACAAAATTGAATAAGGAGATAGCATCAGCAATCACATCAGCTCTGCACTGTGGTTAAAGGGCTGCAAACCCTACAGAGAAACTGGAGATCTTCTTTTTGCTTTCTTTTTCCTCCCGTCTACATCTAATGCTTCCCTATTTAATTGCTCTGACAATATTTGCCTAGTGGAGATCAGATGTAGGATTTAGAAGAGAGAAGAACTGTTAACAAATGTAACAATTAGATTACACAAATGAGAATAGTGCTTAAATACTTAGGTAGCAGACTTTGCAGAAAGCTCAACACCCCAAACCTTTACAAGCTCAGTGCTGTACTTTAAATTAATCCTACATGGTATAATAGCTATGACTGCGTGCGGCTTTTCATGTGGAGGGAAAGGAAGTATTAAAAGCTTCTGTAAAAAGATGCCCAAAGGAAACCACTCTCAGTACACAAGTTTTATTGGTCCTGCAAAAATCAAAGAAATGTGCTACACACCCTTGAGCCCTCTATACTGAAATTTTATTTATCATTTACATGCACAGAGCAACATACATTTTTAATATTAAAAAAATAATAAAAACCAGCAAAAAACAGACCAGATGGATGCTGTTGCACTCGGAGGGTTGCGAAAAGCTAACCCTAAAGAGGTTGCATGCTCCAACTGCCCGGCTTGGTATATGGATTTCCCGGGGAGGGGGGGAGAGTTCCTCTTCACCCACGGTTCAGAGATCAGGCCCAAAAAATGGGGGTGGGGGGTGTGCACTGGATCTTCACTCAAAATCTCACCTCTCCTTTCCTGGATTTCAAAAGTTTAAGTGGTGCTGAACTTGCTCTTTGGGAAGAGCGGAAAAATTTTTACAGACTTGAGTGCTAAAGTGCCTTTGGTTTTGTGGTAAAACCTAGATCGTGGCTTGTTTCACGTGGGAAAAGGAACCCTGTTTGTGGGAAGCAGTGATTGCAGGGGCCATCAGGGTGTTTCTGGGGCTACCAAGGATTTGGTTGTAGGTGCTTTCTCCTCCCTACTTTGTTACAGGGAAAGGAAGGGAACCATTATATCTTGAAATGTTTACAGCTTAAAGAGGGTTGCTGGCAGAGCCCAAGAGAGGTATCACCAGCCTGATTTGTGACTCTAGACCACATGGTGACAGGCACCTCCAGCATGCAAAGAAAAGTGCCACAGGTTTCTCCTCGCATTCCCAATGCAACCCCAGTCCTTGTTCTCTCCTGCAACACATGTTCCCTCCTTCCCTTCTGTTTCTCTTTTTCCTTCCCTGCCTTTGGGCCATTACACTTTTGGCTGTGTCTGGAGTGGTTTGCTGCCGTGCACACATTATACATGGGGTAGAGTGCACATTTATTTTATGATAGATATATTGAACCAGGCCCTAAACTCCAGCAAGCTCTATCTACTTAAGGCATCTGCACCAGCAAACCCTTCTCCTCCACCTTTCCCTGCAGCTCCAGGCAAAGTTTCTTTGCTATTCACTTTCCTATCACATATAGGATGGACTACAGTTTATTTCTGTATTCAGAGATTTATATTGAGACTCTCTTCAGACTCTGACTCCCTGGGGATAAGGGGAAAGAAAAAGGGAAAAAAATAAATTAAAAAACAAACAAACAAACAGAACCAACCTACTAGCTTGGATGACACCGTGGTTGGAGAACAGCAGCGCCTCAGGTCTCACCATGTGTGGAGGGACAGTGAGAGCACCACGCTCTCCTCTTCTCCCTTTCCTGCCCTCCCTGACGTGGCAGCTGCAGACCCCGACTCTGGGGTCCAGGAGCAAGGAAGGGTCAGAAAGTCCTGTCAGGATCCTGGCTCACACAGGGGAGCAGGGAGAGAAGCTTATGCACACTCCAAGGAGCAGAGGATCTGCCACAGACCAGATAGCCTGAGGAATCATGTTTTGTTTAATAGCGTGTTCATTATAATTTCCCTCAAAGTATGCCATAAATGGGAGAGAGAGTCAACAACTGAGATCCTTTGAGGGTCTAATCACACTCATTATCTGAATCTCTAAGTATGAGAATAAACAAACAGGCCATGGAGGCTGTCCGTGTTACATATTTCCACTTGCATTTTCTCCAGGATGCATTTCTGACCAGAAATCGGGCCTTTTGCTTCCTTAATAACTGTGCTAACCATTAGGTTGTTATATAGACGGAAAGAAAGGAGGTGCCACACCTCTGCTCTTCTTGCTGGTATTTGGGGTGGGTGGGAGAGAAGAAAAGGGTAGGCAAATGTTTCGGGACCCACCACAGCCAGAGAAAGGTGGATATCAAAATAAGATGAATGAGATTTCATCTTTGGAGGTGTCTCTAACAAAGTCAGTGCTGAGCCAGAAAGCTTGATAAAAGACTAAATCAAACCTTCCCACTTCTAAAAACAGGCACCTACAATACAGTTGTACATCTGCCTAAACTGGTCATAATTGCCCTGGGCCCACGCTGCTCTTCCTACCAACTCACTCTCATCCTTCTTTCCACCTGAAATGATAAATTCCTTGGGACACCGTGCAACTTTTGCTGTCTTACCAGATTTATGTTGTAGCATCTTTCTAGGCCCTGTTATATCACAAATAAATATCATTTCCAAAATGCAGGGTTCTCCACTTCGCAACTTTGCATCATTTTAGTGCTTTGGCTCTCTGGGATGCTATGATAATTCCAGGTGATGCTAGGAAAAATACATACTTTTTTGTAAGGAGTAAGTAGGACAAATGTCAAGAAGCCAGAAATCCTCAAGAATTGGCATGTTATCATGTGCTTTGATATAAATAAGCTGCTGTAAGAGCATAAGTGTTTGTCACATCTACTTCGTGATTTCCTGCCTTTACATTTCTCCCTGCTGACCCACACACAACCACTTTACACATTTACACGATGAAACTAAACTAAAGTTTCCTCCACGGCTGTTTAACTGCATCAGGCTTACTTCCTGAGAGACAGTTAAAAAAAATCCAACACCTTCAGTTACTAGGGGCGTTACAGTCATCCAAATCCTGGACCTCTGACAAGAAGCCAGCGGTGCCAGGCGTATGAAGCACCCTCTCGCATTCCTTGTGCGTAACCTCTGCAGGAGCATGCAAACTAACCCCAAGGAACCACCAGACAAGGTCCTCTGCCTTTTCACAAGAGATGGGCAGCAGCGCTACTGCCCATCAGGCTGATCAAAATGCATTTCTTAGAAAACCACAGAGCTTTGATGCTGCATTTCTCCAGCAGGCTGGGGTTGATGAGAACATCACCCACAAACCAAGGAAACGGTCAGTGATCTCACTCTTTGCGAGGAATATGAGCAGGAGGGGCAAGACTAAACAAGTGGGGACCAGCTGGCCTGAAAAGAAAACAAGATACACAGCAGGATCCCATCCTCCTGCAGAAGATAAAACATTGGAAACATATCAGTGTCAGAGCTGGGCTATCCTCCGCTGCACTCTTAAGTTCTCCCCTCCACCCACGGACATAACCAAATCACCCAACCCTTCCCTACAAAGCAGAATTTTACCAGAGCACTATGTCAAGCTTATTCTTACCCAGAAAAGAGGAACCAAAAGCTTCGTGGAGAACTTTACCTACTGGTCTCCAGTAGAAAACTGTTAGAAGTTACCCTCCAATTAACATATTATTATAGTTATGCTCAAGCACACATTACTAAAAACGGCTATGAGCAATTCAGTGGTTTGACATACCTCACACTTCCCTTCACTGGTCCATTTGGAGTAGGACGGACCACATTGCTTTTACTTGTTTTAGCCAGAAAGTCAAAAACTGATGTTCTTCCAGAAAGACTGCTACCTTTGTGCCTTCCACAATATGCAATACCAGGAATCAGTGAAAAATTATACCCATTTCAGCCCATCAAAGTCCCCTGAAGTTTTCAGGATTACCACAAGGGCAGAGGACACAAACATCACAAATTCTGGTCAGGATGATGGCTTGGCAATGCATCCAGCTCCAGCAGCTGTGACTGCGCAGTAGGCAAAGGATGGCAGGGAATCACTGCTCCCTGGGCTGCGCAACCCCATCCCTGCTACCGGGACCGCAGGCTATGCGGGATGGAGATGTGCCTGCTCACCAGATTTTTAAGACCCTCTCCCCCTCTCCAAAGCCTTAAGCACTGCTGAAGTTAACATTGTTTCTAGTTGTTTCTTAAATAAACATGTGACATCAAAAAATTACTCTGTAGATTCTCCCTCATCTATATTTACCCAGGCATAATACCAGCTGCCTACACAATTTTTGTCTTGCTAATGCACAGCAATAATCATAGATCCACCCACAGCCCATCTATTTTGGTAGAGTGCAGAAATAGACATTAAACCTATAAATGTCAGAGCATGCCTTCATTTTAGATGTTAGTATTATTTAAATTAGCACATGAATGATGTTTCCACAACGTGATAGCTTTCCAAATGATGGTATATTGCACATGAAGCGCACTGGCCCTGCTTTAAGCACCTTCAGCCCATTAGGCCCCATCTATAATTTGGTGCTTTCAGTCATGCAAACGCATCGTAGAAGAGATGTGGTCTCTTTGTTTATGCCCAGAGGTCCCCAGGGAAATGCTGATGCCATAATTACCTGAGTATGGTTTGAACATTAGGCTCTGGTCGGGAGGTAAACACGCCTTGCGCTTGTTGTCCAGACGTATTGGAGAACAGCTGTGTCTCGGTGGTTGGAACAGCGTGTTATCTTGAACGTGTCCTCTGCGTTTTGGATCAAGCACGACATCTGAAAGCAACGCTGTCGGAGGGAAAAAGTGTTAAATGGAAAACGGAAGTAGCAAATCACGTTTTCCCTGTAGCTCTGGGAAAAAAGGGAGCAAATCCTTCATTTCTGTTCTGATCACTGAAAACCCAGTAAGATTAATTAAAAGAAAACCTGGGAAGAAGGAGTGGTTCTTTGAGACTTCATGGGCATATTAATGGGCTTATTACAAGGAAGCCTTACTTAAAAAAAAAAAAAACCAACCAAAAACGAGTAAGTGCAGAATCAGACTGCAGTTAGACCAGATCAGCTCAATGCTGGTTTCAAGAGACAAAAAAAATAAATCCTGCTCAACCAGGACGGTACAAAAGGAGACACCCAGGATCAGATTGCTGGGGGACAATATGCCTGTTATAGGGCGTAAAAGTGCTTCCATAGTTCTCTCACGCAGGAACAGAGGCTAAACACTGCAACAGAGGCACCCGTTTCTGAAAAGGCCGTGTCTGTCATTTAGTAAGTCCTCTCCTTACAATAAATTCTTTGACCACGAAGATCACATTTTGTTACAGACTGTGTGCAAATAGAGCACCATGCTTCATCAGGCAGGAGAATAAGTTAATTGTCCTCTCTAAAATAAGAGCTGCTCGCACGCTGTGCGCCGCACAGGAGCTGTGCAACCACCGCACTGTCACACACGCACAGGGGCTGCGCGGACAAAAGCAATAGTGACACCTCGTGGGCAATACGCAGGTACAAATTTAATAACTACAATTTCTTCTGAAGCATCAACTTGAGCAGAGTGACTACTAAAAAATTAAGGCGAATGGTTTTTTGTAGCACTGGGGGAACACCAAAAAAAAAAAAAAAGAAAAAAGAAAAATCAGCCTTTACTGAGTGCTGGAGAGGATCGTGCAGACAGCCCGGCAGCTTCGTACAAAACTACTCTTGTATCCTCCTGGAGAAGTGCGGATGGGATGCAGACTGGCACTGGGGGCCTACAACAGGGTTTCAGTTAGCATCAGGTGTAGACTTTGAAGGAAATGCCCCGCTCATCCCTACTTAACTCTGATTTGATTTGCATCATAGAGGTGCCTCAGCACATTAAACAAACTGGAAGACGTCTTTCAGGAGCACAAATTGCATGGGACAAACAGCCAACTCAGTCCACAGGACCAGACTTGACCTTGTCTGAAGGAAGGAGCCCTGGGAGGCAGCACAGAGGTGATGTACAGCCCTCCCAGAGCCATGCACAGACTGCATTCCTGGATGCTTAGCAATCCAGGCTTTGCATGGTGTTATTGTGGCTGTTTCCAGGCTCCAGCTAGCCTGGATCTACTCTTCACTTCACGCTGCGCTCCTGAGCACCTCTATTCCCCAGCACTTACGATAATAAACCAGGAGGAGCTGTGGACTCCCTCAAGGGCAGAGAGCCCCTACAGAGAGATCTAGATAGACTAGAGAGCTGGGCAATCACCAGCCGTATGAAACAACAAGAGTAAGTGCCAGATTCTCCAGCTGGGACAGGGCAATCCTGGTTACACGTACAAATTGAGGGAGAAAAGGCTGGAGAGCAGCCCTGCGGAAAGAGATCTGTGGGTTTGGGTTGATGGCAAGTTGAATATGAGTCAACAGTGTGCCCTGGCAGCCAAAAGGGTCAACCGTGCCCTGGGGTGCATCAAGCACAGCGTAGCTAGCGTGTAGATTGTCCCACTCTACACTGCACTGGTGCAGCGCCACTTTGAGTACTATGTGCAGTCTTGGGGGCATCAATAGAAGAAGGACATCAAACTATTAGAGTATGTCCAGATGAGGGTGACCAAGATGGTGAAAGGCCTTGAAGGCAAGACTTACAAGTGGCAGCTCAGGTCACTTGGTTTATACAGCTTGGAAAAAAGAGAAGGCTGAGGAGTGACCTCATTGCAGTCTACAGCTTCCTCAAGAGGCGCAGTGGAGGAGGGGAGGCGCTGATGTCCTCTCTTAGAATTGTAGAATGGTTTAGGTTGGAAGGGACCATAAAGATCATCTAGTTCCAAACTGGTTGCTCAAAGCCCCATCCAACCTGGCCTTGAACACTTCCAGGGACAGGGCCCTCCACAACTTCCCTGGGCAATTTGTTCCAGTGCCTCACCACACTCAGAGTGAAAAATTCTTCCTAATATCTAGTCTAAATATACCCTCTTCTAGTTTGAGCCCATTACCCCTCATCCTATCACCACATGCCCTTGCAAAAAGTCTCTCTCCAGTCTTCTAGCAGGCATCCTTCAGATACTGGAAGACTGCTATAAGTCCTCCCTGGAGTTTTCTCTTCTCCAGGCTGAACAACCCCAACTCTCTCAGCCTGTCTTCACAGTAGAGGTGCTCCAGCCCTCCAATCATCCTCATGGCCCTCCTATGGGCCCGCTCCAACAGGTCCATGTCCTTCTTATGCTGCGGACTCCAGAGCTGGATGCAATATTCCAGGTGGGGGTCTCACCAGAGCGGAGTAGAGGGGCAGAATCACCTCCCTTGACCTGCTGGCCACACTTCTTTTGATGCAGCCCAAGATGCAGTTGGCCTTCTGGGCTGCGAGTGCACATTGACAGCTCGTATTGAGCTTCTCATCAACCAACACCCCCAAGTCCTTCTCCTCAGGGCTGCTCTCAATCCCTTCTCTGCCCAGCCTGCATTTGTGCATGGGATTGCCCCAGTCCACATGCAGGACCTTGTACTTGGCCTTGTTGAACTTCATGAGGTTTGCACAGGCCCACTTCTCAAGCCTGTTCAGGTCCCTCTGGATGGCATCCCTCTAGCGTGTCAACTGCTCCACACAGCTTGGTGTCGTTGGCAAACTTGCTCTGGATGACCAGCTCTTGATACTCTTGATGATTAGCGATAGGACACAAGGAAATGGAATAAAGCTGGGAAAAGATTCTTCACTGAGTGGGTGGTCAGTCACAGGAACAGGTTCCCTAGGGAAGTGGTCACGGCACCAATCCTGTCAGAGTTCAAGAAACATCTGGATGACACTCTTAGTCGTATGGTTCAGTTTTAGGTAGTCCTGCGAGGAGCAAGGAATTGACTCAATGATCCATATGGGTCCCTTCCAACTTGAGATATTCTGTGATTCTATTTTGGATAGCCCACTTGCCCAGCCAAGTGAAAAGCAACTATAGGCTCAAACCAGCTCTTTCTTCACTGTGTTTTTCTTCTGTTCTGAAACAAGGTTTTCAGCTGGATGGCTACACTGGATGTGAAGAGAATGCTTATACGACACAGAATGCTTCATTCCTGCTTCATTCATGGTCAAAATTGGATGGTACACGCATTTTAAACTTTTTAGAGAAAAATGGCTGCATACATCTCAATATCTGCAACTCCAAATAGTGAGTGTACACAGGCAATTTAAGTAATCATTCAGGCAGGTAACAGCATAGAGTACACACAGCCAGTGCAAATAAGTCTCTGTTTTGAAGTCAGACACAGACCTATTTGCCACACTAACAGTGACATCTCTTAGTCCAGCGTTTTACAAGCACAAGCTCACTCAATACTTCTCCCCATGTATGTTCCAGCAGGACATGACGTATGTCATTTATGTCATCTCTCGGCATGCACTCTAACCAAAAATAAAATCAATATATTAAAACCATCTAACTTTCTTTTATCAGAGTGAAGACTTGAATAAGTTGTAATTTGAGTACAGGAACAGTTTGGATAAGCTCCATGAGAAGTTTTTTTCTGATGGCAGGACTATGAACAATAACTCCCAATTCCCTTGTTAAAAAGTGGTTGCTGAGTAGGTGTTCGGAAAAGAATACTAAAGGAGCGGAAAACCTTCTCATCTCGAATGAAACCCCAACACAACACTTTGGTAAAGGATCACCGCCAGCTCCTTCCTTTGGTCCAGAAGGGCAACAATAAAATAAAACCAAACAACACACCAAGTACCAGTCCGTCCAGATTCCATGTCCTTGCAAGCCAGTCAGCACACAACCCATTACCTGCTCAAGGTGAACAGTAATCTCCGCTTTATTCCCCAGCTTTTACTGTCACTGCCAAGTTTAACATGCTTTCAGACAGAGTGGGCTAATATATTAAACTTTAGGCATATAAACTCTATCCCTAGCACACCAGATGTCTGGAGGAAGGATATAGCTAAGCATTCAATATGCCTTTTTGGAAAAGAAAGTTAAATTTTGTTCTTTCTAGTCACTAGAAAGACTGAGGAAGGCAAAGCATACATTAAATGCATTCCACAGCCAACACCGACAGTAAAAGCTGAACTACAGAAATACAGAATCAATTACAATTCTTCAAATGGATGGCGTAGCCTGGTATCAAGCTTGACATGTCACAGCCTGCACATGCCTGTCAACACCCATCTATGACTACAAAGACTGAGTGGATAACCACTATTAACAGTGCCTGGGGTCACACAAAAGGCTATTCACACTAATACCTATGTGGGTTTAGGTTTCGATTAAGTGTCCAAATGTATTCCCTCTGGATCATACTAGTAATACCAAATTCTTGGACCAAACTGCTGAAATTCTTTCCTATGTTACAAATTAGTTGGCTTTCTTGTAGGGATATTAAGCAAGGCAGTGTTATGCTGAAGAGGGCATAATCAAACCACTTAAGATCAGCTAGATTTGTGATTTCAAGTCAGGTCTTCAACTGGAACATGACATTTATCAGGAAACTATTTTTTTTTCAGTAAAATCTAATGCTTTTTTAGAGAAAAGTGAACAAAATGCAACTTGAAGGCACCTTAAATAAATATTCCTCTTTTTAAGAGAGAAATAAATGCTCTTCTTTTTAGGAGAGAAAAAAACAAAGACCAACTTTCTGACCAAGTTTTCCATCCGTAAAAGATGCAAATGTCAGAGAGTTCCCTATGTTAGCCTTTCTTACCAGACAGACCTATTTCAACTGTATTCCTGGCAAGTAGTACTCTTCATTTACAGGTTAGTTTGCTAGGTAAAAGGATGGATGTCTTCCCAGAGTCTTAAAAAAAACCCTCTGCAGCAGAAACCAGTCTCAGTTGCTGTTCCTGAAAAAAGCAGATACTTTTTCCACCCAAGTTAGTTCTCCACAAGTTGACTGCAAAAACTGAGAGCACTGTTGTGCTTAACTCAGACAGAACAATAGCTTTATTCTGAAAACTTTTTTCTCAAACAGAAAAACAAATATAGGAATAAAAGAGCAATTTGTTCGAACCCAGGAACTGTCCCTTCTCCCAAGCAAATATTCTTGCAGCTCTGTCTCTGGTCCACTGCACCTTAGACTTCCCTCTTCACAGGCGCACACTGCAATCAGAACAGAACATCTGTAAAGCTATCTATACAACAGACAGAGAGAGACAAACAGGTGGACACAAACACACACGCCGTTCACAGTCTTCTAGATGATTGTGCTGGTTATTCATCTGGAGATGATCTAGAGCACACCTGCTTGAGAGCAGACTTCAAGCTAGACACTCTAGAGATACCGAGTTACACAGCACACTTGTGTTCAGAATACAAATGTCAATGTCATGAGGCACTTACCTCATTGTGGTTTTACTCCTGCAGTTTACTCCTACTTGTTGATATGGTGTCCTCCACCTCCGCCCAACCTAGATGCACAGCGTAGAGTTCATCAAATTACTATTCTCAACATGTATACGTACTAAATGTACTGCTACAGAAGAAAAATACCTTTTAATCATTTCATCTTCAGTTAAGAACAACGCAAGACTATTTTCCCCGATAAGAATTTCTATCCTCCTCATGTCCTTCTACAAATCCTGTAGGTTTTTTTCCCCACAATCAGAAACTAAACCCAGATCCTTTTCATCTTTCATGTAAACAGTACTATTGAGAATGAGATTGGTACTTGAAGTGTAGAAAAATAGAACTAGCCATGGGAAATGCAGCAATGACATTTATTGGAATTTCTCCAGGCATTACATGAAAAATATTATAAGTGAAATAGAGGATAAAGCACATTCAGTGCATCTTAAAAAAAAAAAATAATAATGTATCTGAATAACCTTGATTCTTTGTAACACACACTACTGCAGTTCCTGGGATTGGTTTTGTATGTACACATCAGATAAAATTTACTCTGAACAAAACTGCAAAGAACTGCCTTTTCACTTGGCATTTTCCCACCTAGTACAATACAATATTTTTGAAATATCTAGACAGATTCCACATAATTTTATACACAGTGTTAAGACCTTTCACCCCAACTGTAAAAAGAAAGACTGAAGTAAATCAGTATCTTTAATCAAATAAAACACCATGGAAGTAAAAAACAACAACAAAAATAAAACCCAGGAGAGCCCAAACCCCCAAGTTCCACAGCAGAGTGCAGCAAATCAGCATTGTTGTTCCTTACTTTTCTATTAACATAAAGCGTAACACTTAGAAAGCAGTGATATTCAATCCTTGCTTTCTAAATTAGACAATCTTATGCATAAAGACACTGCTGGATTTGGCACTTTATTTAATTGTTTTTCTTACTAAAAAGAACTAAGTGTTTCCTGAAATACAGTATAAATGGTAAGAGATAACATGAGCCACTGTAACACTCAATTAACGGTTCAGACATGCACTCCAAAATACGTGTCTATTACACATTTGTCTAAGCCTTCTCAAAAACTCCACTCAAAAACATTTTCAAATCTATATGCATCTTTTCATACGTTTATAAACATATTTTCTCCCTTGAAATGATCAGAGCTTACCTCACCTTCTGCCCAGAACACACAAATTCATGACTTTCGTTTTAAAAAGAAGACCACAAAGCAGTATTAAAACAGGAATAACCTGGAAAGCATTATTAAAACTGCACCTGTACTTCAGAATCCCCTTTGAAATGTATATCCACTGTCTATGTGAAAACTGAAAGGTATGTAATATTTGAAACTTGCTTGGTCCTCTATCTTGCACTTATGCTCAACTTCCTGCAACCTGCCTCAATTTTCCCTTCAAATAAAATTTAAGAACAGCTTTCTGGTTCCCACTACAATAAGGCAAGGCTTCTTGCAGCATTTCTTTGGTTAAATGAGAACCCCTTACACGCCTAACTCTTATGATAGCAAGTCCCCTGCGGAAAATTAACATTAGAATAAATACCATCCCACAGCCTTGCTTCCTTCCTCCTGTCATCATGA
Source organism: Pluvialis apricaria (assembly GCA_017639485.1). Classification (NCBI taxonomy): domain Eukaryota; kingdom Metazoa; phylum Chordata; class Aves; order Charadriiformes; family Charadriidae; genus Pluvialis; species Pluvialis apricaria. Next base: position 47,030,476 of record CM030007.1, read on the forward strand.
CCAACCCCAGGACAGGTGGAAGCAAACAGGCTGGGAAGGAAGTAGCAGTCACAGTTAGCTCTTGTCTTTACAAGTCCTGTGAGCGTGTATAGATAACTATTTCTTAGCTCTGAGTTACGGAGGCGGAGCCATGACACGATGCTTTTTGTTTCCAGTTCCAACATGCATGTGGAATTACATTGCTGACCAGTACAGCCCAGGCAGCAGATGGCACTAGAGCTCTTTCTGTACGAACCAAGTCATGATGCTTACTCTGCTTATTGGTCTGTGCGCACAATGTCAGTAGAATTAAGAGAGAGGCACGCATGAGTTCACAAAGATTTTCCACAGAACATGTGAAACATGCTGCTCTTTGGAGGGAAGATTACATTCTTCTTTTTTTTTTTTCTTCAAGTATTATTCAACATACATATATATAAAGACACGTTATCCTCATTTCACTACAAGACAACTACATCCAGAGTGAATTTGTAGATCACCATTATCTTGGCTCTGACTACTGAAATTTCTCTTTTCCTTTAGGTCAACTCTAAATATACATCTACTCATCATAATTACATATGAGAATCCTTTATTTCCCCCTTGTGATTTATTTACATAATCATAAAAAAATTAATAGCCTGAATTTGCATATTGACATTTGAAAGCCCATCTGTAGCTATGAGTGTCCCAGCACTAGTTTTGGATAATACCATTGCCTATTGCTAAGTCTTTTGAGAGCAGCACAATCCTCTTTTCTTTCCCTTTTTTTTTTTTTTTTTTTTTTTTTTGAAGAAATGCTGCCTAGAAAACCCTGGTTTATGGCTTACTCCTTATTTAACTTTATTATTTGGATTGTAGTTCACTTCCTTCAGGAGCAGTTCACAGTCAGACAATGCTTCTGCTGGCAAATACTTCATTATCTGCTCAAGAGTCTTTTGATATGTTATCTTCTCCTGTTCCAGGGACTGAATTACAGTTTTCATTTTGTTCTCTCGAGTCAAAATAGTCTCCAGGCTGGATTCCAGACTCTGAATTTTAGCATGAGCAACCTGTAAACAATAACATTATAATAAATTGAGACGTTCTGAATAACTTTTTTTTATATTATGATATGCTATATGTTAAGAAAAGAAATTAATTACATAGATGTTTCTAAAAGACATCTGTGTGGGCAGATGATACCAGGAATGCCCACTGTGTATCATACACAGAATCCTTATAGTGGCCAGATCAATCTGAAGGATTTCTGAAAGCTTTACAGAGGGAAGGAGACATGCAAGTTGCAGCGAGCAAGGGTCAGTTGAGAGTAACAAGGAACTGGAGCTGCAGAGAGAAAAAGGAAAACAGCAGCTGGAGTAGCACTGGAAGAGACGACTTGTGTGACGGTGATGGAATGATGGGAACCCTATGTAATAATGTAAGTTAGCAAGATTAAGACGTTAGAGGGAAAGAGAACCTCAATGTTAAGCCTAGAAGCAGATAGTGTTCCCTTATTTTCCAATAGAAGACCTACAGCTTCCTCTGAGAAAAAAAGCCACTGAGTAGTACTCAGAAACCCTGGGACCTCAGCAGTAGCAAATGTTTCGCTGTGGGAAGTGGGGGAATTCTAACTGTTCCTAGGAAAGGGTCCAAGCAGAGGAGTAAAAAAACTATACGAACAAAAAGATGAAGAGGTTAAGGAACTGAGGAAGATGCATTACAGTATGACATTTGAAGAACAGAAGAGCTTCAACAGAGCCTTTCAAATCACTCATAATTATTCTATGCCCTTGGTGCATTTTCAGAACAGAGGTAAAAGCCCAGGTAGCAGTAAATAAACAAACAAAAATAACAAAGCAAAAACAGTAATAGTGAAACAGCAAGTCTTCCCTGTTTTCAATATCAAAAGAACACAGCACAGCACCCTTAGCGCATAAATACAAAAATAACGAGGACTTGATTTTTCCTTTTTACCCTGCTTCTATTTTCAGATATCAGAAGCTGAAGGTGCTCTCTTAGCTCTTCCCAACGTTTGTTCAAATTAACAAATATAAGAAGAAATGGCCTGGCAATGCAAAAGGAAGAGCTTGTCTTTCAGGAAGACGCAAGACAATACATATTGAAACCCGAAACAAGTCTTGGCCAGGCTATGGGAGAAAGGGTGAATAGTGAAGGAGGAAAAGACAACTTTTTTTAAAGCATGACTTTATCGGGCAAAGTCTGGTGGGCACTCAGCTGTATTCAAGTCTGCTAGGACAGACCACCTTTCAAAAGTAGGACTACGAGCTCCAGCAGAAGGAAACAGAACAATACTGCCTACAAAGGTCTGGAGAAAGCAAGCCTACTGCACTATGATTATTTCTTAAAACTTTCCAATAGGGAAGGCAAAAAGATGAAGGAACAAAGAACTTATTTTTCAGCAAGATACACAAATTTTGCCAACAGATTTTATGGGAGATAAGGGTAGAGGTAATTTGAGAAACAGAAATCTAAATGAAGAAGGAAATGTCCAAGGAATGACAAAGGAGTTAAAAATATGTCTAACAGAAGCAAATCACTGTAAATGACAGAACTGCTCAACTGCATAAGGTCTTGCAGTTAGAAGACTTCATGTACACTTAAAGACACTTACTCCTCTATCACCTAAATCATAGAATGGTTTAGGTTGGAAGGGGCCTTAAAGATCATCTAGTTCCAACCCCTCTGCCATTGGCAGGGGCACCTCCCACTAGACCAGGTTGCTCAAAGCCCCACCCAACCTGGCCTTGAACACCTCCAGGGATGGGGCCTCCACAACTTCTCTGGGCAATTTGTTCCAGTGCCTCACCACCCTCAGGATGAAAAATTTCTTCCTGATATCTAATCTAAATCTACCATCTTCCAGTTTGAAGCCATTACCCCTTATCCTATCACCACATGCCCTTGTAAAAAGTCCCTCTCCAGCTTTCCTGTAGGCACCCCATTCAGATACTAGAACACCACTATAAGGTCTCCCCGGGGTCTTCTGTTCTCCAGGCTGAACAACCCCAACTCTCTCAGCCTGTCCTCATAGGAGAGGTGCTCCAGCCCTCTGATCATCTTTATGGCCCTCCTCTGGACCCACTCCAACAGGTCCATGTTCTTCTTGTGCTGAGGACACAGTTCTCCAGGTACTCCAGGTCATAGAAATGACCTCTCCACGAGTTTGTAGTCTTAAGTCATTTACCTGTAGCTTCTCCAACAAATCCATGTTTTGTCTCTTCAGATGACTGTTTGCCCTCTCCAGCTTCTCCAGCGGTTCACCTTCATCACAGTGATTCACATTTTCCTGTAGTTCATCCTGCAGAACGTGGTACTCTACTTCATAGGCATGCAGCTGTTTCGAAATATCCATCTCAAACACCTGCCATGAGAGAAAAAACAATTTTTAACTGCAGTAGAGAGCACTTATTCCACGTAAATGTTTGGCTAAGAGGCAACTCTGCTTAATTAACTTAATGGTTTTTCCTGTTCCTCTCAAAAAATTATTTTAAGGGGAAGTCTACAGTAAGAGCATTTTAGCATCTAGAGTTATTATTTTAGCCATAATAAATCATGGACTTTAGAATAAATTGGATCATCACATTTACAATTACCAAATACCATCTCTCACTATGAGATGTATCAGCAGAAAAATCTTATTTAATCCAAGAATTTTATAATACAACTAAGTCTTATTATCTCTTGCTCAAGAGTATTCAAAAGTTCAAGAAGAAATTTTTAAATTCAAGTCTCATCAGCTCGTGATAGGAGCAGGATCACACAATGAGGAAGAATAATCCAGGAGTCATCAGATCTCCACCCTCAAAACTAAATGTGTACTTGGAGTCAAGAGATCCATAGACTTTTATAAAAACACTCTTCATGGTTACAGTTTCCCCTGTGCTCTGCCTCTGAAGATACACTATTTTCTTATTGGGATGCTTTGACGACAAAGCATTGTGAAGACTATGGAACTAGCAGTGATGGGACCATATGACCCTTACCTGTTTATACATCTTATCACAGTCTCTCAGCTTCTGAAAGTTATCAAATAGTTTTGACAAGGAAGGGAAGGATGTCTACAGTGACATTAATTTTGCTCCTTGTTCTAGAGGTCACAAACATTACACCAACAGAAGACACACACAGATCCCCCAACAAAACAAGTTCTGCATTACATTCACTGTTCTTCAGGAAATTCAAATGAGGTAATGCTTTAAATTACATATGGCGTTCAAGCTGGGCAAGTGCCATTTTCCTCTGTGTAGCTACCTGGTCAATTCTTCATCTGTGTATTAAAAGCCTGCATAATGTCTACGTTTTTCTTTCATTATCTGCTGTAAGAGGACAGTCCTGGGACTTATAACGCTGAGACAGCCAAACGACTCCACCTGCAGCCAGCCTAGGTAGGAGCAATACGATATAGGCAGTGTATGCAGATCCAGAAGACTGCTCAGCATGAGACCACACCACGGGCAAGCAGGTGACCTTCCTCTCAGAGCTGAGCTGACCTGCATATAACCACATCCACCTCCGCTCAGACGACATAAACCATTCTTTACTCAATCAGACCTGGCTCTGCACAAAGCCACTTCTACCATGCCCACCGCAGCACGATTGCTCTGCAACCCACACAGACCACGGCACAGAGATTTAATTTCTAATAGTATCAAAAGCATTGAAATACCACCTCTATCATTGCCAGAATCAGTGAGTTGTGAAGGCAGACGCTGAAGTGCCTAACACAGGTTTAACGTGGCAATCTCAACCAACGCAACGAGGAAATGAAGATTTTACACATCATCTAAAAATGAATTCTTAACTGACAGCACCTGAAGCATTCAAGCATTAACCAAGCGATAGAAATGCATCAGTATTAACTTCACTCCTGCATACGGAGATGGTTTTCTAGAGCTCTTCTGTTATCTCCAAACTGCCACCCGAAGGGGTAAAACTGCTTACAGGTTCACAGTTAAGGTACTAGATTGAGACTCATTTCAATTTGCAGCTTCAATACAGAGGAAAAGGAGGCAGGGAGATGAAGATCCCAGCTACTATTTCACAAGAAGCTTTAGCAGGTGCTGTTCCTGTATCAGCATCAGTAATTCCTTGTTTCTCTTCTATTCTCGCTTTTTGCCATGAAGTTACAATGATACTGATGAAATAACACTACTCCAAGTCATCGTTTCCCTTACCCAATAAAGGCAGGGATCAGTCCTGAGGGGCGTTTACCTCTGGCACCAAGCATCTGCCAAATGTGACCCTTCCAAGGACAGGGCTGAGGTGAGAAGGGGAAGTTGCACGAGGGCACCCTAAAAGTGGCTCCCAGGAGGACAGAAGCCTCCCCGGAAACAGAACAGCAGAAGTTTGCTTGACTTTGATTTTAATACAGATAATGTAAACAGGGCCTCACCAATCTCCTAACTTGTAGGATTTTAAGTTGGATGTGTCAGAAAACTTCCTACGGAGGTACCCGACCCCGTGCAGCCAGAAGTTTGAAGAATCAGGAGGAGAAACTGATGTGATGCTGCCTCTTCAAACCATGGCGAGTTGCGCTTCCCATCACAAACTGTTGGACTGCTCACCCACTAACACAGAGCAACAGCTGGGTTTAGGTTTGGAAAATAGGCTACTTTTACCCTTCTGATGGTGACGTGAAATTTGTAAGCAACATCATGTTTTCCCAATAGCTGGGGCACAAAAGAACCTTTGTACAGAACTTTGAGGTAGCAACTAGTCTTGCTAAAATTGCAGTTCAAAATCCATTGAAATTAGCTCATATGTTATTTCTACACAATTCCTGGGAAGATGATTCCTTTGCATTTCAAACCAAAAGGAACATACTGAGAAGACTTTTACATATACCTTAGGCATGATTCTTTTAAAGAAAACTAAACGGAGAAAAAAAAGTAGAGAGAAAAACAATCTTACCTGGGTAATAATTTTCTCCATTTGAGGCTGAGTCATATCTGGAATGGTGGTTTTAAGAAAATCAACAATGTTCTCAAAACTCTCACATCCCATTATAGATGTTTCTTGACTGCTAAGTAGGCTCAGTGCTACTTTAAATATGACTTCCGTTCCTTGAAGAAAAATAATGTCTAAAAAAGAAGATAATTAAATTATCTTGAAAATGAGAGCTAAAGTATTAGATAAATATATATATTTGCTGAGATTGTTTTCCTTTTAATCAATCATACTGCAGATTTACTCAGTTCAGAAGTGCAATCTGTCTTATTTCAACATGAGGTTAAAGCATATAAAAGCATTTTCTGTCATTTTGCAGATGTGAGAGAGCATTAAAGAAAATATTGTGTGCTTGCTATGTCTGTTACCGTTATCTGCAATAAGCATTTCATTACTGTCTACTGCAGACTGTTAACTAACTGCTAACTGTTTTTAAGTGCATCTACGAGTAAAAAGCAATTGGGAAGCAGATCACAACACAACGTACTGACGTTTTACTGTTTTCTACAGGCAGAAGCTAGTCCTTCAAAAACAATCATGTAGATTCCATAACCAATCATATTATTCTCAAAATCCATAGTAGTGACCACAGCGGCTATAATTTAAGCCCCAAACGCTTACTTTTACTATGTGGATGTGAGCGGAAAGTCTCGACTCTGCAGAAGTCAGCAGACACAGACTGCATAGAAACTGAAACTTCATCACAGTAAGTAGAAACGCGGTTTCGGTAGCAGCAGTGGACTTGCAGTTAGCAAGACGAATGCAGCACATGAGCAGTTCAAATAAGCCTCCTGTGCTGTTGGCTCTGTCACACCAGGGCTATGCAACTGAACAAACACAACTTCTGATCCTGATATGAAGAGGTCACCCCTGGCCCTAGTCCAGTATCACTGGGTAGCACCTGGACACTGGTGAGGCAGCCATCTCACTCATACACAGCTCCTAAAAGTCTCCCTTCTCAAGTCTCTGATGCACATTCAAGCAGTATAAATATAAGTATATAATTTGTGATGGGTAGACATTGACCATCTGTTCCTGATATGTGACGATAGCCCATAAAATACTGAAGATGCAGGACTCCAAAGCGTTAGGAAGTAAAGCAATATAGTGACTTGTGAGTTTTAAAATGGGAACATGCCTTGCTCAGCTTATTTACAGAGCAATGGATACTGACCCACCCTTAAAAAGTTAGAGTTCCAAATTCAAAGCCTACTAAAGACCAAAAAAAAAGAAAAGGACACTTTAGCCTTGAGAAACAAATAAATAAATAAAAAAGCTTGAGTGTCCCAAAATTCAATAATCCCACTGGGAAAGAGAAGTACCAATCATGTGAATACCACTGAAAAACAGATATACCAATCATTTGTTCACCCAAAGAGCAGTCAGAAAAAGTTTGCTGTAAAAGAAAGAAACCACTGTAATGAAGAAATCACTAGGTTAAAAAAAATGAAAACCAACCAAACCCCTCTTCCCCCCCCAAACCACCACACCAAACAAATTAAAACCCTAACACACTCCAGTAAAAAAAACACCTCAGACAAAAGTCAGGTTAAATTTCTTAAACAAAGACAAAACATGCCATATGAAAACAGAATAGAATCAAATAGAAAAAAAGTCTGATTTAAGAAGAAATACACAATATATGCTCTTAGCTTTTGGGTGCATATCTGAGCAATGTGAGTTTTACATTAATAAATAATTTTTTTAAAAAATTTGCATTACTAGAGATTTGATTCAGTTGGCAGTTCTTATTGACAATAAAAGAATACAAAACAGAATACTTGACATGCTGATACTGTAGTGTAAACACTACAAGGCACAATGAATACTTAAGCTTCTGTACTAGACTAACTGAAGAGCATAACATGAAAAAACTATCTATATTGAATAAGAGGCATACTAAGATGAGGAAACTGTTCAATACATACATGAATACCTGAAACAGCCTTTAAGTTCAAGTTTACTTGAATTTTTATTAGCAAGCACTTTAGAATCAGCTATTCAGAAACACTTTCTTGAAAACCAATACATTCTCTTTTTTCGATTTGCAAGTTCAGCAAGATGAACTTTTCTATAGATATAAACTGAATGCTTGATGTATAAAATACATTTGCAGCAATAAAATTCCTGCTGTTCACAGTTCAGAAGTCTCCTGGCAAATAACAGACATACTTAATTGCTCAAGTCTGATGTTTCAAAGAATACAATTTGGTTTTCCTCTTTGAAAAGGAGCTGACATCCCACCATGAAGAGCATTGCTACTTGCCACCCACAAAAGTCACCCAAAATGTCCCTAGTATGTAGAAAACTACTCCCTGAGAGTTTCAAAACACGATGGACAACATTGTTCTGTTTATTATTGCAATAGAATAAACTTTCTTACCAAATACTCTGGCTACAAATCCTAATGGAAACTGAGATGCAAACAGTGTAAGAAACCACGGTGCAGCATAAAGACTGGGACTGATTTCATTTTCTTCAAGATGATTATACAGGTCTCTGTGATAATCATGAAGAAGCCTTGAGAGCTGATACATCTGAATCTACAGTGCATGAGGGGATTGGGGGGGGGGGAGGAAGGAAGTAAAGAAAGAAAAGTTCAGCTTTACTCAGTTTTCCAAACCATTCACATTTCACTCAAGGGAAATTAACTCCAGTACAGATGGCACTGTAAAATGAAGCTTAATTGTTGCCTAGGGCCTCAAGTGATATCTACTCACGTATAAACAACCCACCCCTAATGAATTAAAACCAACACAGTAGTCAATAACAAAGTACAGTTTGAACCTGATTACTGATGAAGAATCATTTCAGATTCACAGGTTTAAGGTAAGAAAAGAATATACTGATCTAACTTTATCAACAAACAGAACTTTCAGTCTTGCAGCAATTAAAGTAGAAGTATCTCTTCCAAGATGCCAAAACTCTCCATTACGGAATTGAACTATTTCTGGCTAAATTTACATGGTTCAGCTTCATCCTTTCAATCTTGGCCATATTTTCCTGCATTTAAAACTCCTATGCTACAATCAACAATTTAGACAGCTTCTGTACCCACAAAGTACATTAGATATGGTGGGTCAATCGAGCTGTACCACATATATACTTCCCTGCACACCTCCCACATGCCAGTGGTCCAGAGGAATTTAAGATACTGATGCAAAAAGTGATACTATACAATCTGTAAAAGGTTGCAACACAAAGTGGTTAAAAGTTGCTATTCTAGCAAATTATTTCCTTACAATTTTGATCGTTTATATTCCACAGTAAATTGCTCACAGCACAGACCAACACTTCTCTCAGAAAGCGGAAGATGAGAAGCAGATGTATTAGCTGTCAGGTCCTGTTTTGCTTTCAACAGTGCCTTATGCTTAAGGTGAATCCATTCCTCAATAAGAAAATTACTTACCTGGATCCAGTTATTTTCCTACCTTCAGTGGTCATGACTCTTTCCTATCAAAAACTGCCTGCACTTGAAACTATCTATGAGTCAGCAGTGTCCGCAAGCAGACAGATCACTTCTCATTCAGGCAAATTAGCTAGATTTGTGCATGTATTTGAGTCCTTGCTTTAATTGCCAAAGATACTAATTAAGCACAGTTTGGACAATGTCAATACAAAACACATTTACATGTGAAATTAGAATAGTATCACAGAGGCAGTAAACCAATTGGATACGTTCATTATGAACTAAGGATGTAGATTACTAATTTTCCCAGGCAACAATTAAAAATATAAGTCAAATAGGTTTTTCATTATCCTAAAGAAACATCCAATATTTTTCCTCTACAGGACAGAAGCTAATTCTACATATAAGCTTACTTGTGTTTCAGTACTGTAAATGCAAAAGAATTTTGCAAGTGCTCTACTCCTGTTAAAAACCAAAACAAAGGGTTAGGCTTTAGTGAGAACCTCTAAGTCATCTCCAATAGTCTAGTTTGTCTTGAGCAGACAAAACTTGTACTTTTGTCTAGAATAGGATAACTGCCTAGGAGCAAACTGTGGGGAAAGACAGGTTGTTTCATTTAAAGGGCAAAAAGTACTACAAGCAGTAAACCTTCTCAAACTTAAAGTGTTCTTCCTAAGAGCTTCTGACAATGAATGTTTCAGACTCATTTAAATCAAAAGGTGAAATCCTGGACACCTGAATGCTTTCGGACCACAAGATGTTATTGAAAGTCTACAACTGCAGTACAACATACAAACACTAAGAGAGCCTCTTGTACGGGGGGGGGGGTGGGGGGGAAATCCCACAACCATGCATTTAATCACACTTTGACCCCCACTGGTTCAAAACACACTGGGGGGGAACAATGAGACAGGGAAGAGGCAGAACGATGCTCTTTATGGCTGTTCACCCATAATTCATCACAACAAAGTTGTTATAGCATACCTACATCCACAGTAAAACACTCCTCTATCATTTTTAGAATAAGCACATACAGTTTCTTTAACTACAATCTATTCTATTGCTCTGGACATTTACCAAATAAGCACCTAAACTGACTGGTCATGAAAGGTGGACTGTAACTCCCCCTTAAGTTTTTACTTAGTTATAAGTGTTTGCTATGCAGGGAGCATGAAAAAAAAAGAGACTTTGTATCTGCCTCAGTTTTCTCTTTCTCCACTGTGCATTACAAACTTTAACTCAGTAGTGGTATATCGCTTTATAATATTAGGGGTTTATAGCATATAGTTATTTAAGTCAGTAGAGAGCTGCATTGCAAGGTGAAAGATTTCTCAAACTTTAAACCCTGGAGTTGATATAGATCTGAAAGATTGTCTCCTTCCTAAGCAGCCTTGAGTATCTATAGCTAGCTGTTAAAAGAGTTAGATGCAAAGCGTGCATAGTTTCATAAGCAAGCTAAATGATTAAAAATCCGTCTGTTTCTCTCTGTGTTGAGGGTGGTGGAGTAGAGGATGATGAGAGAAAAGACTTTGGTGCAAATGATGAGGCAAGACAGAGTAGCCCCCCAAGTACAATGTATTCCCAATGTGGAATACATTGGCTGGCCACTGGGTGTCACTATTGATTTGACTTGGAGTTACAAGAGAAAAGTCTACATCTAAGTACTCATGGACTGAAGAAAAACAAAATCAAATTTAGTTTTAAACTCCATCTATACAGATGCAAGCATGTCGAGTTTTTTTGGCACAAGGAAGAGAGAGAAGTGAGGAAAAGAAAAGGAAGAGCAAAATAGCAGAGAAAGCAGAGTTTCCAAACAAGAGATGATGAGGATGTGTGACAGGAAAAGTCTGCAAGTTCTGAACTTCTCTGTTTGAAAATTCAGAGTCAGAGAGGGGTTAGACAGTAACATTTGCATGCACCTCAATCTCCAAAACAGCATAAGAAGCTTCTTAAGGCCCTGGAGAACACAAGCAACCTTTGAGAGCTCAAAACTTTTAAAACTCTGGTTTGCTTTAGGAGGACTGACTTACCTGTAGCGACATCATGTCTGGCCTGTACTGTTTACGGAAGCCAAGGTCATACATGAGGAATTTCAGCATTTCAAAGGCCTGTTCCTCACTCATATGTAGAAGCAGCACTCCAGCTACAAAGCTTATACCTTGACAATAACCCACTTCTTTGTCCAGCAAAGAGTATGCTTTCAGGAGATTAAAGAGTGATAGCTGTCCTGCTCCCAGGTGGGCAGAAAAGTAAGGATGTGTTGGAAATGTTCGTCCTGATGTAAAAAGAGAAAAGTAGTTGATGTTCAGTTTTTCTCATAAAAAAACCCCACCCAGATCCGTCTGACAACCAGCACTTTTCTCTTTGCTTTCATATGCAGGTTGATTTTAGTCAGATCAATCCGTATTTTACCACTGATTTTAGTCTGTATCCACTGAGCTCATTTCATACTCTCATCTGCACAGAACTTGCAGAAGCAACTGCTTGATTTCTCTTTTCAGACAGATGTAGAAGAGCATAAACACAAATAGCATAACCTAAGGAATCATCTGCTTAGAGGACACTAAGTGGCATACACAGAATGTATCCTGACAGCACAGAAAGTGGTGCTGATACAGCAGCACCTATCTCCAGCAACAGCTTCCATTAAGACTAGCAAGTTTCCACTCAAAGATGCACGAAACAAGTCAGAAAAATCTCCCAGCTACAAACAGACGTACCTAGATCTACAAGGATGGCATGCTGTTGAGCAGTCAGTTGTTTCAGAAGTTCTTTGTAAGAGACATCAGGAGGCTGCTGCTTGTTTGGCAGTCTGTGTCTGACTCGGTGTTGCACAGCCAAGAACTGCCAAATTTCTCCCCGACGACTTTTTGGTACACCTGTAGTCAGTGAAAAAACAAGAGGCCTAAGCAGGGGCATATTCTTAGTGCTGCAACATAAGAATTTGCTCTGTCATAATCTTGGCTGAAGCACTCTGGAGGATCCCTTACAAAGAGTCAGCTTCAGAAATTGTCCACTCTGCAGTGTATTCACTCAGTAGCCACAGTTCAGTCCCACTAACTAAACATTAACTACAAACTTATGGTAATTACACTGAGCAGTGCATTGAGCAACTAAGGCACAGACAACACTTGTTTTGCCACCTCTGAGCTCTTAGCCTCCAGCAGTAAAAGATGCAAAACTACACGCAGAATGCAGACCTGCCTGTTTAGGCAGGCTGAACTAAATTCAGAGGTGTAAAATAAAGGCAGGTCCGCCTCCCCTTCTCCTTCCCAAAGGGCTGCTCATGTCAGTCCACAGGCTTAGGGAAAGATGGACAGATTATGAAATGCTCAGTTCAAACCTAAAAGCACTAATGCTGCATACCAAGGGAAGGACAAAGAACCACTCATAACGAAAGACAGAATTTCGCTCAAGTCAGCCAAGCCTGTGAAAGCATAAACAAGATAAAAATACTACTTATGGACTTTCACATATGTCCCCTGACTCCGTAAACTGACCCTTGAAATTAAAAATAAAATGTCAACTCTGCTAATACTTTCCAGGCAAGTAATTATTTAACAAGAATACAAATTAAAAAAAATCACATCCTTGTTTCCCAACTCTAAACTGCAGTCTAGCAGCAGAAGATAGGGCAGCAAGGAAAGATGTTTGTTGGCAGTCTTCTGCAGATCACGAACAGGAACCGCCTTACTTCTACCACCATTTTCTTTGGTAGCAATTTAAACTTCCTTTCTGTATGACAGCCAGCTTACACTGAAATATTATTTTTCAGCATCTGTAATACAGACATGAACCTCTATGGAGGAGGGCACAGTGGTGCAATCAGACTCTACATCCATATTATACTAGCAAGGTCCTCAGGCTCCCCTCTTCTGGCCTATGGCTAGGCCACAGGAAGATCTACTTCACACCAAAATCCCCAGCCTTTCACTCAGGGAAACAAAATACTAAAAACACCATACTCCAAACTCCACAAGATGTGCTCCTTCTGACTCTCCGAAGCTTGGCTGTGATTCTCCCAGGTTTTGGGCACAGTTCACATTAGACATTATGGTGCTGCCTGCTCAGTCAGTAAGATCAGAACATCCGAAACTCAGAGTCAATTGGATAGGAGCCACAGACCAGAAACCAGTGCTAGCCACAGAAGCTCCCAAGTTCAACCTTCGATGTAATAATACATGGGCACAAGATGCTACTTTCAGGAGTATGACTATACACATTTCTGCATTGCTGACAATGTAAGCTGCAGACACAGCAGAACCTATTTTCTGTTTGGCATCAGGAGGTGGGTGCATTTGCAAAAAGAAGGCAATTTTTCCATGATTTTGTGATACTGGAAAATTTCCTTTGGTATCAAAAGGGAACAACAGAAAAAAATAATCTTCAGACTTCATAGTTAAAGGCCATCCTACATAAATACCTTCTTTCAAAGTGGAATGAATATCTTCCATGTCACATCGGATTTTGGCTCTGCAGTTTAGTAACTTCTTATCCCAAACATTTATGACATCTTTCTGACATGTACCAACTTCATCATAGTCCAGTTTTACTTTTCTTGATTGAAGCTCATCTCTGCTTGCTATAGCGCAGAACACAAAGGAAGAGCACATGAAAAAACAGAACTTCAGAAAATTACAAGAGACATAAAATATATCAAACTTGAATGGGTTTTATGTATCTATCTGATAATCTGACTAGGGATAAATACACCTTCTACAATTCATCAGTTAATAGCTGAGATGGGGCCAGTCTTTTGTCATAAGATGCTGCAGGTAACAATTTAGCTTCCATTACTGGGCCACCAACATTAGTAATTCATGAAATACATGAAAACATTTTTAAGGCTTGGGGCAAGAAGAAAAATCCACTCAACACAGTCAGCTTCACCACATCTGCTGCTTCTTTCAACTGCAAAACCACCTTTGATCATTTTTCTCTTGCTCATATTGAACATTACAATTGTTTTAGTATGGAAAGTCCCAAACATATGATTATTTATATTAGAGACTTAGGCAAGCAAGCTAGGCAAGTCTTCTAAGCTGAAGTCTGTCACACTGGTTCCAGTTTTTACATGTCCCTTAAGAGAGGCATAAGAGCTCTTGGCACTGCTACCTGGCATCATCAGGCTAACTAGAAGTAAATAGAATGAACCAACATGAACCATATCCAGAAAGTTACATCTGTGCTGAAGCACAGAAGTCATACTGCTGTATAATTAAAATGTTTGCTGCATAGGACTACCTGGCACAAAATATTTATTCCAGAGGACTCTCTATTTCTGAAATAAAGCTGCAGAGTTACTCTGGAATTTCATGGAGGAGCAGCTTTCATTTCCATTACTGAGAAGTTAACTGTGGTTATTTTATTATACATGATATGCATGCAGAAAGACACCCCAATTCCTCATACTACTGGTGTATAAAACTGGAATCAAGACCGGAACGTTGCTTAATTTACAGAGATAGGTTTAATTATCATTGGACTGAGTTGCACATTTCACAACATGACCTCTGAAAGTTGCAATTGAGTTTATCCCAAATTTGTCTTGATCCGAGTGCAGTACTTGCTCCTTGCAGGAGATGCCTTCCTCTTGCAGATGTACCCCCCTACCCACCATCATCTCTATGTGAAAGCAAAGTCTCACTCATGTTATTATACAACCTGCATAACAAGACAATCAGTTCCTTCGCCTAATCAGCACACTTTGGATACAGCCAATACTGGATGAATCTATAAGATCGTTGCCTAGCCCACTCCAAACATGTAGGTGACAAGTTATTTCCAGAAGCTGTGTTACACCTCTGAGACCATACCTATTCAAGACTACAGGGGGCCTTGTAAGAAGCAACTATTACGCAAAGTGCAGTACACTTCCACAAAAACAGGAACGTGATCTCACCACATGAATTTGCAGTCCAATCGGGGCAATTTTAAATGCTATCCTATTGCTGTATGATTTGAGAATGCTCAGTCTCATAAGCAGTACACAACACATCCAAGAAAACAGTAACATATTTCAGTGTGACAATGAACTTCAGAATTAAGTGCATGGGTTATCACTCACTGAACAGTACTCTGGCTCTGCAGTGAAAGTCAGCAAGCTTGCCTGTTGATTGTACTTGCCCTACCTACTATGCCAATCTTGGTTGCTTGCAACCATCCCTGTTAACGTTCTTCCTAATCATTGCTAGGTGGCCTACCACTTTTTGTAGGTCTTTTATTTCTAGGTGATCTACTGGAAAAATTAGCTGTTAGCTGCTCAGAAAAAAAAAAAAAAAAACCACAAAAAGCAAGTTTGTGCAATTCACAGAACTTACCTTCTGTAAAACAAAGAGCTAATAGTATTCAAGTCTCCTCGACAGCAAAAGGAACAGGAAAAGAGGTTCTATTAATATTTTGTAAATAAAAATCAACAAAACATTAACAGAAAACCACTAAAAACAATTCCACAGCAATTTCAGTCTTCAACCAGTCATATACAGCTGAATAAATCCACAGCTAGGAACCTGGCTTCAAGTAGAGAAATGTCTGCATTTCCTATTCCTGAGACATATATTTAATTGCAAGCTAGGATGCCAACCACTGCTCAAACCAGTGCTTGTTTAGAATGTATCAGTTCTGTGTATGTCCTGTCCATAAAATGGCCCATGTTACAGCAGCCCATAGGAAGGAAACATAGTGACAGGCATCAAGACAGTTTACTTTTCACCCATGGAAAATAAGATGATGAATTCTAGCTAGCCAGAGCACCAGTTTCACTAGCAGTACTTATGAACCCGCATACAAGAACGGAGACATGCACCTTGGAGCACAAATCAAGATGTGGTCTGGCAGATGGGTGCCACTTCGGAGTCTGCACTGCTGATGCTCCTGTTTTCACCGCAAATGGTCAGGCAGGCAGAACTTATTTTCTATGTATCAGTTATGGGATGGAAGTAACCTACAACTGAGTCTTAAGGAACTGGACTCATTCAACAGTTTTCACTACCTCCGGCCATGCAGGAAGGGTACAGAAAAGAGTTTGTCCCTCAGCAGCTCATACTACCAGAGTGAATAATATGAAATTAGTCACTACAGATGTCCAGCCTTCCCACCCTACAACAGTAGACTGACTGTTTGCTAAAAAAAAACAAATGAAGATTTTAGCTGAAGTTAAAACAGACTTCTCTGTAGATGTTCCCTATGAATCTAGGAGTCTCCACAGAAGCGTATGTCAACAGGCAGACAAACTGTAGAGAGAGTGCACAGAGAAACATGCTACGTGTGTCGGAAATACACTCAAGGATGTATGCATGTAGGGACATGGAAAGACTTCTATCCTGCTGTTTTTCTTTCCTCCCCCTACCTTCTCAGCAAGGACTACTAAAGAAGGAAAAAGAGTTAACTGACCTTAACAAGATCATTATGTTTTGTTTGGAGAATCGGACTACTATATATGATGAGGTTATACACCACACAAGAGAAGATGAGGGCAGCAATTGCAGAGTATGTTTGAAATTTTCAACTTGCACCGAAAGCTATTAGTCTATTATACTGAAGAATTTCTATATGCTAGGATAGACATTGCATCCTATCTTCTCTTTGTGCGAGTCCTGACCAGTCATAAAAAAAAAATATTAGTCAGAAGCTTAGGGAGCTGAGAAGTCAGCATGGCCAACTTCAGATCCCAAGGTAACAGCACTCAATTTTCAGTGTACAGTGCTCATCTTCAGAAAAATGAACTTTTTGACATACCTCAAGAGCCAGTTGCTCAAAAATCATATTTGGATTCAAATATTTATAAACTACCACTGTGATGTGGTTCATGAAGGACAGAAAGCCTGGAGAGAAATGCCATGCGCTGCAAAGGACTGAAACGAGATATAGAGGGTAAGGTTTACCATACCTAAGTGTTCACACAGCATCCGTTCTCCTGACTCCACTTCACATTAGAAATCCTAGACTTAGACTGCTAGAAGACAGACTGTAGTAACCTTTGTCTAACATGCACTAAAAAAGGAAAAGTTATCATCATCATCATCTTTAACTAAGGTGACTCATTAAGAGTTGGCAGGTAGACAGAGAACCTGGTAGGCTGTGAGATAGGACTGTGAAAACACATTTCTTTCTAGCACTGTTAACCAAAAAGTTACAGAACCACACCTCTGTTTGAGGTGCCCAACACCAGTACAGTTATCAGCTTCAGGCAGTAGAATTTATAATATCTTTTAGGGGTATTTTCTAAATAGCTAACCTTCCAGCTTCTGGTTTTCTTTTTCCATTCGAAGTAACAGAATCTGTTGATGGATGGCTTTTCTCCACAGACTTTGTAGTTCTTCTGAGTTTTTCCTCTCTCCAGTTTTATCTGGACCATCCTCATTTTGCAATACTAGAACAAGTGGGTCCTCCTCCAAGGGTGGAGCAAGAGGGGATAATGGTAATAATTCGCTTCCATCATGACCATCTGCAAAGAATCAGAAAGCTATTAATGGAAATTCAGATTGTTTGACACATGATGAAAATCTAAGTCACAGCAGAACAAAAATAGTTGTCTTCCACATTCAGCATTGAGGTGCTGATTCCAAGGACAGAAAAAAATGCAGTTCAACAGTAGAGAACTATTTTTAAACAAAGTGTTTTATTTAAACTAAACAATGCTATATTTAAATTAAATAAAGCTAAATAAAAAGTCACCCAGTATTTCAACCCTTTCCCCTGCTAGCTTCTTCTAGAGGCATTTATCCATGAAGTCTCCTTTACAGCTGAGATTGTTTACTGCTGTGATTTACCACAGGTTCTATACTAAAAGCAACTTTTTCCCATCTGCTAAGCTGCACTATAGGCGGTGCTATAGCACTTTATGGTCACTATAGTTTGTCATTTACCTATGGCTGTGAATTCCACCAACGAGACTTTATCAGCATAGCAGGATTTCAGATAGTTCAGAGGTTTCTACCTTACATGACCTAAAGCTATAAGAATTATTAACCCATTCAACAGGTGCTATGCACAGTACAAGGACAATCATAGAATCATAGAATGGTTTAGGTTGGAAGGGACCTTGAAGATCATCGAGTTCCAACCCCCCTGCCATAGGCAGGGACACCGGGCAAGGTAGAAAATATACCATTTTCTGCAAACCCTGCTATTATGTAAGCAGGCTAGGGCAAAAATTTGCTAACTGTTAAAGAGGGTATCTTTGCCAGCAAGAGGCAGTTCTTCCTTTCCTTGCTACCAGTGCAACTATGGCAGATTGCAATTCATTTGATTTTGATGACACAATCCTCTGTTCAAAGCAACAAAGACCTAAAGCCAACTGAGCACAACGGATCTTTAGCAAGGTTCTAGCAAGAACATTGTGTCAAGCTGACTCCTTTCTCCCTTTCATATTTTCACATGTTGCAGTTCACTATAGTAACAACTATTCAGTAAAAAGTGCTTGTTTATTTTCTTTAAAAGCACACACAGACCTGGATGCTGCATCTTGGAAGGAGATTTATTCATAGGTGAAGCTACCTGCAGGAATATTCTCCGCCGCCAGGAGATGCGGCGAGGTGTGAGTGTGGCCCCCGCAGCATTTAGAGATTCACTGCTGCAGACAGTTGATGTTCTTTTCTTTCCCTCCCCATCACTGAAGGAAAGAAAAAGCAGATGGGGTGATCAAAGTCAGTCATTTTTGGATGGATGGGGGAAAAAAAAAATAATAAAAAAAAGCCTTTATTAAGCCTGTCTAATGCACAACCAAACCTGCAGGAGCATTTGCTGGGAAGCTTCAGAAGGCAAAGCGTGCTGTGCGTGAGCTTCACCCTGAATGCAGAAATACCCAATTGTTTTCTTGTAACACAGTGCTGTGAAGTTTGCACTATATACCACCAGGAAGAATTCATAGCATTCATACAGTGCTCAGCTGGAAGCTCAGAATAAATGCTAAACTTTCTGAAAAGCTATGAGAAAAATATGGTAATATTTAGCCTCTAAAGCAAACAGCAAATGGTTTTGTTTTGCCATACATTAGTCTTACAAGAGCAATCTGATGTAATACCCTTAAAAGTACAGGTGTTGCTTTAGCAGAGCACAACACTCCATTTAGTCCCATTTTAAATGGCACGATGAGCTCACAGGTAAATATTTCATTGGAGCCAATGTTCTGGCCTTCTCATTTAGCCTCTTTCCTATGCTTCAAGAAGCAGAGACTTCACCTTGTAAAAATGGAGCCAAATGTCCTCAAGTTTCATCAGCATCTCCAGCTGAAGGAACAGAGCCTTTGCAAACAGAGGACAGGCTCAGTTCCCACCACTATGACCTGAAAGGAGCTGATCTCCTCCCCAGTTGCCATGTAGAAATATATTTACACGGTAATCTTAATAGCAGCTTACGTTGCTGGAAGAAGCAAGGAGAGGATACAGGGAAGCTTTGCTGGGAGGTCATTTTAAGAGGACAACAAGCACACCTCTCTACTGACTATTGCTATAGGAAAGGACATTTAGCTTTCATAAGTACTTGAGCCATTTTCAGAAATATTTCAGCATTTTGCATTTGTGGTTGTAAAGTAGGTGCACAGATCTCATACAGCAGTGGGTACATTGATTATCTGTGACAAATCCTTCCCTGCAACATCAACAGTGACACACAACTACAGGCTTCTTGGGAAGGCAGCATCAAATACAGGGAGTTGTGTCTGCAGCTTCATCTTCATCACAGGGAAAACTGCTACATCAACACAGCAGCAAACACTCAAACCTTCATCCTGTGAAGAACTTCCATGCTACAGTGCAAAGCCCCTAAAAAGAGTTGGATGAAAGGAAAGCCCAACACGCTAAGTGTTCACTATGTTTTTAGTGGTAAGTCAGCTCCAGATGACCACAGTTTGCGAGCTGCAGCTCGTCTCCCCACATCTGGCTTGCACAAAAGGAGAGATCTGCAAGAGAGCCAGACTATGAAGTTTCAGCCACACCATCCTATGAGCTACACCATCTCTATCAGCACTTTTCATATCAAATACTCGGTGCTGAACGATAATCCACCAAGCTAGAATTGGCCTTTTGGTGACCAAAGCTGTCCCTATGCTAATGACCTACAACAGCTCCCTGAAATCTGTAAGCCTCACTGACCAAACTGGACTCGCTGTCATATACTGGTATCAGACCCCGCTTCCATGTCCTGGCAGAGAAATAATCATGTCTTCAAGTTCACCTACCCAGCGTTAGGCACCACCCCTGCTATCCTCTAAGAACAGTGTGAAAACATTTCTTGGGACATTTGCCGATTCTCTCTAAACATCTCACAGCTAGTATCATCCAGTTAGTTTTACGTTTCCCCTTCCTCATGCACAGGCATCCCATGTTAGTACTGTACACTCTTCACATTGCTCTTTTCTTATTTTCACATGCCAATGACCACAGCAACACATGCTGCTTTGCATTTAGCAGAGAAAGCATTAAATTGGCATGACACTGCTAAAAACCATTGCATTTCAAGTGACAAACCAACGCAGCAGATTTGCAACACTGCAACAGAAATGGGTCACAGCTACTAGATGCTGGCAGACAAGCCTGTTTTTTAATGGGCTTTTTTGGCCAAAAGCCTGTTTGCTTATTTGCATCAAGTACTTGGGAAGTCTGTTAGAAACGCAGGAGCACAAGGCAGAGTGGGAGACCCCCATGTGCTGCGTTGCACTGGGAATCCTACTGTTAAGCTGTTGGCACTGAAGAACTCAGCAGGAGACAATGCTCTCACCTCTTGGAGAGGTCACTTTCTGAGTGCTGGAGCAACCTTCCCGAGCCCTGGTAAAAGCTTTTCAGGAAAGAAGGGGCAGAGACAGAGGAGGGGAGGCCGGGTGATGCGGATTCACTCTCACTGAGAGCGTGCCGAACCCCTACAACAGGGCTGTGCAGGCAACAAAAGAACATGGCAGATGGGTCAGCATGGATTCGGATACAACACCACAACATCCAGATTAAAGATACTGGCCAAGTACCTCATCTAGGCTTACAGTAACTTTGTTTCCCAGAAGATACAATGTACCAAGTGCGCTTCTGGGCAGTTTCCCTGATGATATTGATCAGCTGGTACAGCTGATTTCTTTTCAGAAACACGTCAATGACATTGCAGTACAGGCAGACCACCTTATTTCTTTAGCCTTATTTATTCTCAAAGCAAATTCAGAAAAAAAAAAATATCCTTAGAGACCTGCTTCCAAATGAACCACCTTGTTTCTTCCATTCAGTTTTCTCTTGCTCTTGTAAATAACATGTATTGCTAGAACACATTAGAAAGTAGAGATTATTTAAATGTAATAACTTTGGATAAATTTTTGTGAAGTGTTTAAATCAAGAAAGATAGCCCTACTACATAGTTGAACATTGTTACAATGGTAACAAGTGTCAGAGGGACATAAAAATTAATTCAGTTTCTTTTACTTAACATCTTTGATTAATCCTCACTAGGAAAGGAGAGAAGGAAAAATCCCAGCCTACAACCAAGTTGTTACAAACTGTTTTGACTGAAAATCTGCTGATGATGCCACTTAATCGGCGACTTCTTAAAAGTTATCATAAAGAAGTGAAGTCAGCAAGTCCTTCAGTTTGAACTGTCAGGGTTTCCTGTTTGCATACAACATGGTCAGTGGAAAAAAAATAAGGAAAGTTTATTTCAGTGAAAACCACAGTATTTATCTCTTCAGAAATACAATGTGACAAAGCTATTTCAAGGCTAGTTTCTTATGCTTCACCCCCTTCCATTCTCTTAAGAAGAATAAACTTTTTTGCCTTTCTCTACGAGCTGGTGTGGCATTCACACTGATGTTTTAATCTAAACATCAAACGGCTGAGAAATTAACTATTTAAAGCCATTTTTAGAAAAAGCCCAGAAAAAGCATAATTGCAGCCAAGCATTGAAACAGACCAGTAGTTTGGAGAAAATGCTCCTCCAACAGAAAAAAAAAAATCAGCTCATCTGGGCCTGAATCTCGTAAAGGTTTTGGAGTTTGCACTGTCAGTTACTGCAGATAGCAAGGAAGGAGGCAGAGAAAGAAAGTGTAATCAAAGAGGCCCACAATGAACTGTGGGGACCTCTTCTGACTGAGTGAAGAACTCCTGAAGGCACAGCGTTCCACACGTTAAGAGCTGGAGAGTCTCCAAAAAGGAAGGGGAAAGAAGTTACAGAGGGAAGCTCCAGAGAAAGGTAAACAGGGAAATTGCATGCCTCACAGTTCAGTGGATGTATGTTTAACCCTTATGTCCTTTTGTGAGATTTGTCACCGGTTTTACTTCTGGATATACTCTCGGAGCCTGGCTAACACAGCGACTGACACTTGAAGTTATCAGTCCCTTTTTCATCCTGGCCTAAAACCACCAGGCTATCATCTCTGCAGTTAAAAGCAGTGAGGACCTCTTCTCCAAAGGGCCTGACTACAGACACTGCCAAAAAAGGCTCAGCTCAGAGGTGACAAATAAATAAATAAACAGATCGGCGCTGGCATCCAGCCTGATGATCAATTTGCTGGATTGATGCTTCCCCTGAATCACTAATTCAGGGATTAGTGAGTTACTACAAAGCACTAAACTACTGAGAGGCAGAGAAGACAGGCTGAAAATAAATATATGAAACTCAGAGCGGTGCAGAAACAACTTCTGTAAGAAGGAACACGGGTGAGACTCATGTACTGAAATCTCAGCAGACAGCAGGCGCGTGGCATAGCATGCCCTGACTCACCTTGTCGTCTCGACACAGCTCTGCCGCAGCAGCGGGGACCGGACGCTCTGGGACCTCCCGTTCTGGAAGGTTATCCTCCGCCTGGAGCTGGAAGGGGGGTGGCTGAAGGTGTGTGCGCGCCTCCTGAACTGGGGGGAGTCCAAATCTTCTTCGGGAAATGGCTGCCAGGCCGAGGACACGGGGGACGCCGGAGGAGTAGCTGGTGGGGAATCGCCCGGCGAAGCGTCCTGAAAGGAAGTGCTGGTGGAGTGAGGCCTGCCGCCCTGCGCCCTACGACAGCTCTCGCCTAACCCCACGGGTCATACACCGCATCGGGGCACCAAAGCCTCTCCCCCTTCTTGGTCATGAGCTATTGTATGCTAATTATCGCCAAAACCAGACATCCTTTGATAATTTACTCCAAACCAACAGCCTCCTTCTTTAAAAAAAGAAAGAGGAGGGTGGAATAAAAATATATATACAATGCAAACAACATACTAATTACTCTAGGCATCCTCTCGCAGGGACCGGCATTCCAGCTACTGGACTTCAGGCTCTTTCGGGAAAAAACAGGAATTGAAAAGACTAGGGAAACTGCTTTCAGCTAGTTTCCTCGACATATCGCGAGCATACTTCCTGTACCGTCATAGCGATATCCTGGAAGAGAGACTGTTATTACACAGCCAGTTTATGAGTAACTGTAGCCGGAAAACCATAACAGAATCTTCACCTCCTGGGAAAACCAGCAACCAATCCTCACGTGAGGTAAAACATTAAAAACAGGAAATAAAA
This sequence comes from Pluvialis apricaria, assembly GCA_017639485.1. Classification (NCBI taxonomy): domain Eukaryota; kingdom Metazoa; phylum Chordata; class Aves; order Charadriiformes; family Charadriidae; genus Pluvialis; species Pluvialis apricaria. The sequence continues at coordinate 47,054,279 of CM030007.1, forward strand.
AGAAAGTGAACAGAGTTCCGCCCGCTCGTCCCCATACAGCATCCCCAACAGCTGGTTTTAGGTCAGAAATTCTTACTTCCCTAAAGCAACTATTACTTACAGAAAGTATTCTTCACCTTCTGAGCATTTTCTTTTGTTGAGGTATGACCTTTTTTAATTACTTCAGCAAAACAAGGCAGAAGCTGACCAGAAATTGCCCGGTTTTTGTAAAAGCAAGGGAAGCGTAGAAAAAAAGGACTGGCAACAGATTAAAGCTGAAGCTGCAAGTCAACATATATGTCAGCTTTCTTACACCCTCCACCTCCCAGTGGAAACTCTTATTTGAGTTTTGTAAATTGATGTGCTTTGTGCTACTTCCTTCAAATTGAAGCAGAGTGCTACATTTATGCTTCGTTAACACCCATGCACAAAACACACCAATTTTAACTAAGTTCCTTACGTACTTTGTCAGAAGCAAGGCTGTTGCAGCGCTCAAAGCTGTCCACGCTTCCCAGGCGCCCTCGCATTCTGTTGGCTCCCTACAAGAAAAAAGGTGAGTCATTTAATCTGGTCTTTTTCCTCTTTTAGCTGAAGATTAAGAAAAGATGGCAACAGCTGTGCAGGTGAACACAAGACAGTTCAGCCACATGACACATTTGACGTAAGACCACAGATCATGGGGCAAGCACTGGATTTTACAGGCAGGGACATCTTTAGCTGGCAAGACTGTATCTTCTACCCCCTTCCTCCCAGGAGTTTTAAATCTGCAGCTCTGTTGTCTGAAACAACTGAGTATTTCTTGATCCATTTGAGGCAAAATAGCTGAGTTGGCTTTAACAGTGAAGTTGCAAAAGCTCCAGACTTCGGTACTGTGCATGCACTGCAGCTAACGGATGCATTTGGCATCCTATGATCCAAACAGAGAATTTACTCCACATCTAGACATTTCAGACAAATTAATTCCACAATGGCAAAAGCAATGGAAGCATTAAAACTGGGAAAAAATGCTCTCTGGGTGAAAATTCAGCCAAATAGCACTAGATACAAACAAGCCTTTTCAATTATAACATAGATAACCCTGAGGCAAATTTGCTAGAAGTTTGCAGATCCTTGCCGAAATTGTTAACAGTCATCTTTTTTTGCAGGAAGAGGTGATAGTGTCACAATGCTTTTGACTACCTTCCACTCCTAACTAACTCCCGTGAAACATGGGTGACGTCCGCTGTTGGACACTTAAAACTGCTGAAGTAAGTTGCTTTCAGTACTTTATCAGGGGAAAAATAGTTCAGGTTTTAGGAAAACTATAGACAGAGCTCCTCTAGGTACACTTGCAACTACAGGGGAAGTTATACCAACATCAGCCGTATTTATTTAGCCTACTTTTTCCTGGTAAGGTTTATTTTCAAGACTTAGAGTGCCCTTTAAGTACATTATCCCATTTAAGCTCATTACCAATGAATACTCTGCCTGAAGTATCTCTTCACTGATCCTCACAATAAAACAAGAGCAAAGGATAATGTGGAAGCTTCTCACTAGCTTTAAAAACACACACTTTTGGCACCCTAAGAAAGGCTTTTTGGTTCAGAAAAAACAACAACAGAAGAGGTTAGTGCAGGATGATCTGGAAGAAATCTGTTCATAAGGTCAAACAGAGGTTATATTTATTTTTCTGAGGTACCTCATTAGGAAGCCACAGCCTGTTTTCAGTTCAAACCTGACAAAAATAACATCAGTCCAGCAAAACAAACAAGTGAAAAAGTGACACTCCTCTGGGACTAAGGGAAGACAGAGCACAGAACCTAGCATGTTTCCCTATGGTGAGTAGTGAGCAGCTACTCCTTCAAGTAGCTTAAAATGTCACTTGATGCTATTTATCTAGCTAAGAAGCCATCCACTTAAAGTGTTCTTAGATATCTAGTTACTACTTACTTATTTCTAATTTTGCTAAGATTGAGGCTGCATAAGTCTCTCCCCTACATATACTGACTTTTACTTTTTATTTAAATCCTTTTATCTACAAAAAGATGCTGAATACCAATTTAAAAAAAAAATAATTATTTCCTGGTCTCCTTGTTACTAAATATACTTAAAAAAAAAAGATAGTAAGTCATGCAATTATTAGCAACCCATTACATCAATACCATGTGATTTGCAGCTGGCTTAAGGAGGGGAAAACCCACCGCACCAATAGGTACTGGTGCCTAAATACCTTTAGGAATTAGCCACAATCTATTAGGCTTGTTGTAGCCTGATGAAGAGTAAGAACTATTGAAACAGTCATTGTATAACACACGTATGAGTGTAATACACAGTATACACACACAGCGACACTCATCATATATACCTGCTTTAACCAAATGATCAGTGGTTGAGCTGCACTGTAAATTATTCTTCTTGGTCCTGAATTGTGTAACCTTTAAATGGATCTACAAGGATGAACCCCTATGTGTATCATGATTCACTACAACATACTGCCATTCCTGAGCTCTTGCGGTTTCAAGTTAAAGATAAGACAACCTTCTTCACAACAGCAAGTCTGCTTCATAAACAGCAAACTTAAGATGGCCCTAATCCAGACTCAGGTCTCCACTTCTCTTGAACTTAATTATAGACTGCATAGATCCTTACACTATAACATGAAACGTCACAGTGGCCCTGGTGAGAAGGAACACACCATGTAAAAAAAACCCAACATATAAGCAATTTCCCTTCAGAGACTCTTCAACTTCAGCAGTGCATTTCGTCTAAGTGATTTTTGCTTGACATGATCAGAGTGCTAGTATGTCCATATATGGCGGGGCTGCTTTACTGTGTTATTCCCAGTGATGTACGCCTGTTCCAAACCACCGCAAGGTTAGTGACCCACCGTCAGTTAGATCACTTTCCAGTCACATGTGCTTTAGATGTGGAAAAGAAATCAGACTCAGCACAAGCATGACTGTAGCTGTCACCATTTGATGATATTCCAGACTGCTGAAATTATCCAGATATTCTGACTGTCATCGCTCTCTCTCTCTCTCTCTCTTCAGAGAGGTCCCTAGCGTGTAAAACTTGCTACACAACGTAGGCCACATTTGACCAGGAGAGTTTTACTGCTAGCTTCAGTCCTAGGTCAAATTCACATTGAACCTTAAGTACAAACAGTTCTAAGGATCTCCCTGGAAAAGAAAACATTGACTCCTTTATAGGGAACATCACATGGTGAGTGACCTGCTACAGCACTTAGACTTACACAAGTCTATGGGGACAGATGTGATCCACCCGAGGGTAGTGATAGAGCTGGCAGAAGTGCTCACCGAGCCACTTTCCATCATTATCAGCAGTCCTGGCTAACCACAGAGGTCCCAGTTGACTGGAGGTTAGAATGGAGTTAAATCCAGTTGGTGACTGGTCACAAGTGGTGTTCCCCAGGGCTCACTATTGGGGCTAGTTCTGTTCAATATCTTTATGAATGACCTGGACGAGGGGGTCGAGTGCACCCTCAGTAAGTCTGCAGATGACACCAAGTTGGGTAGGAGTGTTGATCTGCCTGAGGGTAGGTAGACTCTACAGAGAGATTTGGACAGGCTGGATTGATAGGCTGAGGCCAATGGCATGAGGTTCAACAAGGCCAAGTGTCAGGTCCTGCACTTGAATCACAACAACCCCATGCAGCGCTACAGGCTTGGGGAGGAGTGGCTGGAAAGCTGCCCGGCAGAAAAGGGTCTGGGGGTGCTGGTCGACAGCAAGCTGAGTAAAAGCCAGCAGTGTCCCCAGGTGGCCAAGAAGGCCAACGGCATCCTGGCCTATATCAGGAATAGTGTGGTGAGCAGGACTAGGAAAGTGATTGTTCCCCTGTACTTGGCACTGGTAAGGCCCCACCTGGAATACTGGGTTCTGTTTTGGGCCCCTCACTACAAGAAAGACATAGAGGTGCTGGAGTGGGTCCAGAGAAGGCAACAAAGCTGGTGAGGGGTGTAGAGAACAACTCTTATGCAGAGCAGCTGAGGGAACTGGGGTCATTTAGTCTGAGGAAAAGAACACTCAGGGGAGACATTATCGCGCTCTACAATTACTTGAAAGGAGGTTGTAGAGAGGTGGGGGTCGACCTCTTCTCACTAGTAACAAGCATATTAGGAAAAATTTCTTCACTGAAAGGGTTGTCAAGCATTGGAACAGGCTTCCCAGGGAAGTGGTGGAATCACCATCCCTGGCGGTAGACAGGTAGATGTGGTGCTTAGAGACATGGTTTAGTAGTCGTGTTGGCAGTGTTACGTTGATGGTTGGACTTGATGATCTTAAAGGTCCCTTCCAATCTAGACGATTCTATGATTCTATATGTGGCATACTACGTTTGCAGGTTACTTTATGACATACCCACATAAGCTGCAGGACAAGTGCAACTTAAGCCTTGATTTAGCACGGTACTTTTAAAATTACTAGCAGAAGGAACTTAATTTCTCCGCTCCAAACTATATTTAGACCTTGCCATCCAGTGTTCACAGCTCACCACACTTTCTCTGTAACGACATACTGGATTCCAGGCACGCAGCCTTCTTCAGTTACTCCTCTATATGTCTCTTCTCTGCTTTCAGGACTTCAGGACTCTCCCTACTGAGCAAGGGACACTAAGCAATAGTTGCAATTCAGACTTCCTCTTTAAAAGGCTTTTTAATATAAGACAGTTCCAGTAATTATCTACAATTCCACATCATACCTGGCTAGCAACACTGAAATGAAGAACAACTCAGTTTTTTCTTTTAAATCTATTGCTTTTTATTTTTTCCTGCAAAAGGACAACTTAGTTACTACTTTCTAAAGATTCTTAGTGACCAATATGAGTAAGTTTAGCTATGAGAGGTAAGGCATTACTTCTCAGAACAGAAAGATTTCCAGTTTATGCAGGCATACTTAGTCACACTTTCAAAAAAAGTTAACTTGTCTCTTTATGGGATCATGCAACCATCCTCATTACTTTTTTTATTCTGAAGCAATACCTCTGATAGCTCACTTGCCACCTACAATGAACGTTTATTATTCAGAAAAAGTTGCCTTTTTTCCCCTCTGTATGTGTGGCCTTACCATAAACTTTGTCACACAATTAAGTCACAATCAATCCATGTATAACCCTCAGATTTCAAAACAGGGTTATCACTTCAGTAAGTATTTATCAGACTGAGGCCAAGACCAAAAAAAATATAAAATCTGATAGGTCTTTACTGTCAAGGATATCTGGGAGAGCTGCTGACAATGAGTTGTTAATCTTACCCTTGAGAAGATATTTTCCAGAGAGCTAGTCAAGGATTTCTTGGCCTTGTTTTTCAGAATGTCAAGTTTAAACCTGCCACCACTGGTGGTGCTTTCCGGAATCGCACTGTTAGAAATGGTCTGTTGAAATGAACAAGGACACAATTTAGCTTTGGCAATTCTTTTTGCAATTGCAGACCTCCAAAGACTAGAGCTGAACCAAGTTACATAATAAATAACATACCCATGGCCTTTATTTAAAAAATAACACCAAAAAAAACCCCAAAACAAAACAAAAAACCCACAGTTAAAGGCATATTTCATCCCTAAAGATAATCTTGTAAAAGCATATACATTTAACAATACTGTTATCCATTTCCTTTGCTAGATAAGTTTGTAGTTTAAACTGAAAACTAGGCCCTCTTCATCCCTATTCCCCCTAGAAATGACTGTTTGGGAGTGGGGATCAGGGAGGAAGGAAAAGGACCAATGAGGTATCCTCACACTGTAAGGAAACCTAGACCTAAAAATATTTGGTTGTCTTTCTTCCCTCCCTTCCTGCCCCCCTATCTTAAAAAAAAATCCCCCAAGCATGCCACTGTAAATCAAATCAAATTACTTCTCTTTCACAGCCCTCTCTTAATTACAATACCCAGCTTCAGCTACCCCTTGATGAACTATAGCAGTGGCCCTGCTAGTATTCAAGGTTGCATTTGAATAAGGTGGGATGAAGAAGAGGAATAATACAAAAATAAGCTTTACCGATGGTGCTTCACCAATGTGAACATGTGTTTTCTGCTTAGTTTCACAGAGTTGGCGTAGATGTAAGATAACAAGTTCATTTTCCTCCTGGTCATTGTCAGGCTTCATTTTCTGTCAGTAACAGTGAAGAAAAGAAAGAAGTTGTCTTTCAAGTCATCATTTGCTTATTTTACCCTCCATATGTGTGCATTCATTGAAGTTAATATATTGATATGCCAGGACACACTATTAGTGTGTCAAATTGCACTACTGTTTGTGTGCCTTCATGCTCCTGAGCAAACTACACCAAAGCTTTCCATATGGAGAATGTTACAGGCTGCGGAGAGGAGGAAGCCTTACACCCACACATTTTGTTTCCAAAGGTTGTCTGCCATTGTATAGCCTTATAAGTGGAATAAGGAACCCACAAAAAACAAACAGGCATTCCCTTCTTCACACAGCTAGAGAGGAGTGCAGCTTTTGAAAGCCTAAATTACTGTATACTTCATCTGCTTGAGTACACTTGCTTACACCTCTTGCCTCAGAATAAATCAAAAGAGAGCTTCTGCAAATAACAACCACCTCTTTGATACCTGCATATCTCACCTGCTCTCAACTCATTCCCACATAACTTTCAAGTAGGGAAATGCATTTACAGACAAAGAACTAAGCTCAGAAAAAAAACACTCTGGGTATGAACACACAACATCTCAGCAGACTTAGGAACCAAAACGTTTCTGACAGCAGTGTATCACACATGAGGTTGGAGCATGCTATTTCAGCATGATATTTGGTGGAACAATAATAAATTCTAGATCAACTACAGAACAAAACAAACATAATCAAAAGAAAAATGTCTACTCCATTTTATCATGGTCTTTTTCGAATTTGAGACAACAGCATCTAATATATTACCTGAACACGTTCAAAAATGTCCGCTTGCTCATTGTCAGTTAGAGATGACAGATGTCTCTGAATTACAAGTTTGGCTCTTGGTGGATAGAGTCCTGAGAAAGAAAGGAACATTAAAGTTTCTAGATTCTTAAATGATCTCTCAAAAAACTTTTGAAAAAATGATACTAGAAGATATAAACTTGCATTTGAGTTTATACAAGTTTAACGTATAACAGCTGTGTATCTGCAGTATCCATGATAACAAAACACTTTGGGTTTTGCTAAACCACATGGTTTTCTCTCCTTTTTTTAGCAGTAAAAACAGAACTAGCAGCAGCTAAGTGGCTGGCTCCTGTGTAAAAGGTTGTGCTCCCTACCCCAGTGATGTCTTCTGTCCTAGTACCAAGAGATCACTAAGATGGAAGCCTGACAACTGTATGGGATAGGAGGAAGATAGGAACAGATCAGCGATATAACTGGAAAGATACTCAATGCACAAGTTTTCAGCTGCGTTTAATTGAAAAAGTTCAGATGCATTTCTACACAAGCAAAGGGTAGGGTATAGGTCATACAACAGAACTGAAGACACTTTTAAAAAGCAAGAGCAACATAAGAGCCGTAAGAATAAAGGAAAGAATTTCTGACGTTCAATAAAGTGCACCTTTGCTCACAGAATTTGTTCTAGGAAGCTGCAAAAACTGCGGGGAAAACAAACCCCCCAAATCAGATGAAGATGCATGTTTTTTCCATCCAAGGTAGATATCATTCATAGAGAGTTGCAATCAGAACAGATCAAGATTTTCCAAAGTCATGAAGCCCTGGGTTTGATTATGATAAACTTCTAGACTCTAAACAAAGCAGATGGACAAAAAGAAAGGGACACTAAAATAAGTATTTCAGTCACTAAGTAGTGACTGAAGTGACTAAGTAGTTTATGAAACTACTATTATGGTACTCAAGTTGTTACCCTAGAAGAGATTTTATTTTGATACTGGATACTCATCCCAGACTGGCAAGTACCTGTATTCAAGATACATACACTGCCTTATACAGCAGCCTCCACATTTTTTCACTGACAGAAGACTTTCCCAGTTAAGCTTTACCACTTCTGAATATTTGTTGTAAACCCAGAAAATACCAGTCACGACCTACCAGAATTTCTAAACTAAGGTTTTATACTTTGCTTTTCATCCACCAGAGGGAGGTAAGTAGCAATAGTGACTTCTAATAAATGGGAGAACTGACAATTATCAGCACCATCATCACCAGACCAGAAGATACAAGACTAGTGTAACATATTTGTTTTTTTTGCATACAACACTTTGCAAGGAGACATAGTGGAGTGACTATAAAAATAGGATCCTGCTACTATAACTGTTTTTTTAAAAAAATTCTACCATGTAAGATTTTTTGCACGTGTTCTGGCATACATCACTTCCAGAGAAACTATAAAAGGTTTGTGTATTCATATCTGAAGCCAGGTAGTTGCCTTAACTTTTTACACTAAAGTCCTAACAATTTATTTTCCATAATAGAAGTAAGTTTTGAAGCGTGTAAGAGAATAAATGCAACAAAGGAAAAAATAATCCCACACAGGAACGAACATGAGAAAGCAAGACCCTTGTTGATCCCAACTGTCTTTTTATGATCCATTTTGAAGGCATGCATCTTCAGGGGGAAAAAAAAAAAAAAAAGAGACAGAGGATGAACTGGTGGGCTTTTCTGCTCTGCTTAACATTTAAGACAGGTACAACAATGAAAAAGTATGTATTTATAACACAAGCTGTACTATATTCAGTGGCAATATCACTACTGCTATCACCTACACATGATTACAGAGAGTGCAAAGTGATGGTAAGAATTGCTTATTGGGATATTTTTCCCTCTGTTCTTACACTGTTTAAGTTGAAAGCGCATGGTTCACATGATTCAAATTAACAGATACAGTAAGAATCTTCTAGAATAATCAGAAAAACACAATTAGAAAATAAACTCAGCTGCTACCTTCAATTCTTTCACAAAGTTTGTGCAATGAATGCATAGGGCAGGCCTCACACAGCTTAATCTGTGTCTTAGCATTTTGCAGAGCTGCAGCAGTGCTAAAGGCTTGCTTCAGGGTAAGCATTACCTCATCAACCTAAAGGGGAAGGAGGGAAAAGACAGTATATAAACAAAAATGCATACCATTAGATTTATAAATCACATCACAGACAGGTGCTTTACAACCAAAAAACCGCACTTGGCATCTTCTAAAGAGATCAAGGTTGTATTCCCAGCTTTTCTGCCTTTTCTGTGGATGCTCACCATGATCAAATTGTTGTTACTTCAGAGAGTGTAATTTTGAATATCTAACTGCGACTACTCAAGCTTACTGGGCAGGCAGCTGCTGTTTTAAGAAGCTGCAAGAGGGAATTTTTGGCTTGAATATATGCTGGCTAAATAAAAAGCATTAATTTCTTCTTCTTTAGCTTCAGATTTCTCCTGTAAACTGCACATGCTCCCTCTCAACAATTTTCCTCCCACTACTGTACCATTTTAGAACAAAACCCCACAGATCCATCCTGCTGGCAGACAGAAGCTTCCCACAGCAGTTCACTTTCTCCAGGCTACCAGACTGACTACCAGCTTCATTACAATCACCGACTTATCTTTAAGAACTGCCCGCCCGCCTTGCAGTCTGCCCTGATCTTTCTTCTGCCACTACCAGAAACACAGCAGTGCTATGTTCCCACACACCAGCACTGTAAAAGCTCAACTTTTGTGTAAGAAAGGTCAAGGTGACAGTGCTTCTTCGCACTCATTCAAATACACTCCCAGATCTTACATATAAAGCACTTCGGAGATCCCCTGTCTGTATTTTAGGGGAATACAATGCTTATTAAAAGCTGTTTACTTGAATCTTTGCATTAGCATGGAAAGAAGGAGACAAGAGCTTGATGACAATCTTAGGAAAGAAATTAATAGTCTACTTCAGAATCAGGTGCTTGCTCTTACCTGTTGCCTTTTTTTTTTTTTTAATAAGTGGGAAGAAGAAAGCTGAAATATTTGAGACCAAAATCATGCAGTCTAACGTTGGAAACATACAGACTTTTTTGAGGGGAAAAAAACCAAAAAAAAAAAAAGAAAAAAGGGCATCTGAATGTGAAAATTTGAATTAAGTTTGTGTCCCAATATGTTTAGAGTTTATTTATTTATTAAACCCCACAGTTTTAAGCACTACCATTAATTTCTTTATGCTCTCTCTTCCTAGCAGTAAAACGGAGCATTGAACAGTAAATACCCATCTTGCAACACAAACTGATAATTTTTAAAAGTTGGCAATGATATCTCTCAAATGGAAGATCCACAGAACAGTGCTAAGCATATGGATTATGACTACACTAAAATGATGAGAACTGTAGCACAGAACATAGCTATGTTTAGAGCAAATATACACAAGACAACCAATACAGCCTGCCTGGCAGCACAGAATCTGGAAGGCATTAGGTTTTACAGCTCTGCTCTGACACAGTCGAACTGTCATTGGGGTGCAAGGGATTGCATCTGAAAGTAGCTCAGGAATGTTAATTTCATATTGCAATGTGGCCATACCCACACATATCAGTACCAAAATATGTAAAGAGGTTCATAAATACATGATTTCTTTAAACACCACATTTTAAGTCTCTGAATTATGCATGGTCAGATTTACCAATAGGTCAGATGTAACATTTACTGTTAGTACAAAGATAGAGCTTATTTCATAACAAGCTCCCATTTTGATAAAAACATAGCCTCAGCTGCCATTGTATATCTAGAGCTGTTAGCTGTTTTAAGTTTTATTGACATAAATCTATTCACTCTCAAGCTAGTCAATGGATTAACAAATCACATTTTCAGCTAGCTAGTGATTTTTAAGGTTAGCTGAGAAAGAGTTAGCAGCTGTTCGCACAGCCATCAGGAACAAACATATTTCAGAACAGAAACCAATTTCTTTTAAATTGTCAGAGCTTTAAAATAAAAATGTAATAGCCAAAATGATTTCCTGTATGCATCTCATATTATTAAGCTACCTGTATCAGTTAAATCACCAGCACCTGGAACTTCAGTTGATTGATACATACTTTATCAAGTGTCCAATGGACTTTTTATAGTTACACACATCCATACACATTATGGTTTTCTTCTTCTCTGATCAGATGCTGCTACTTATCTCTCCTGATGAGCAAAACAGACTACAGGGAAAATGCTAAAGCCGCATGTAGGCTAAACCCTACCCTGAAAAGTATGTTCGGGTTTTATCATCAGCTTTGTTACTGATTCAATACATGTAATTACATGTTGAATGGGGAACCGAGTGTCTCAACAATTAGAAATGCAAGAGTTATAATCAAATATAGAGCCCAAATTTGCTCACAATCTGCATGTATGAACTCATCCATCTGCACCTTTTCTATTTGTTATTAATACATGCAACAGCACACTACCAGGATATGGATATATACAAACAGAATGTATGCATTTCCTGTTGCAAGTTTTCATATTCATAACTGAGGTCTCACATATGAGAAGACATGACCACTGAGGCTCAGCTGACACAGCAGAGTAACAGAGATTCCCATGGTTTAGGAAATGTCCCGGGCATGCTTTGATGGAAATGTTAGGATCATTAATACTCACCAGAGACTCATTTGCACACTGGAACACATAGCAAACATACTGGCTTAACCCAGGTTCAACAGATTCCCGGCAAATGAAGCCAAAGTGATCAACGTGTTTTATACCCTAGAAGAGTTTAAAAACAGCATTAGTGGACTATTTTATAAACAAGTTTAGTTTCCAAAGTGATCCTAAAAATAGTTGCCAGACTCCAACACTTGCCAACACAAAAATCTGAGAAACTACAAATGCATACTAATGATCTATTTTACAACTACAATAGTTATCTTTTCAATTGCTTTTTGCATTTAAGTGTTACATAAACCTCTTTACACAATCAGAACAAAAGTTATACAGCAATAGACCTGGATCTGAATTTCTTCCATTAGGAAAAATGGATTTTCAGGGAAGCAAACCAGAGTCCTAGGTTGTATTTGTAATTGCCTCTGCAGTGAAAACTTGATGTCATGAGCCCACACTAAAACACGGGACTAGAGTAGCGTTAAAGTAGCAACAGATCTTTGCTTCCCTGTAACACAAGTTTGGACTACACCAAAAAGAGCAGGGAACGAGTGGTGAGATGCAGAATTCCAACCAAGTTCTTAAATAAATTCTATGAGACCGAGTTACACACCAGAAGTTTCAAGACTTGCTACACATTACTACTGATGTTTTCTTTCAAGATCCTAGTTAACTGCTTGACAGGGAATGTTGCCTTGCTAAAAACAGCACTGAGAAGATCAGAGAGCTGCTTCCTAAGAAGCACTATATTCCCAGTCTCAATTCATGGAACATGACTCACTATTGTTAAAGCTTTTGCCAATGTTTTTATCATCTGAGTATGGTAATAGTAGATTTTCTCCAAAAGAAAGCCTAATCCCTCAAAAGTTCAAATACAACAGAAAGCATAACTCGGTTGCTTGGATCCATCTCCAAAGAAAACACCTATATCATAAAAGAGGGGAGGAGGCAAAACAACTTGCTTGTCAGAAAACACCCTAGACAAAATTGGTAACACACTACATGACAAACTGAACATACTGTCATTACACACTGTAGTTTTTAAAAACAAAATTCCAAAAGTTACACTTGTGCTACTTAAACAAAACTTAACAAAGGTGCAGAGGGCTTCTAAGATGGAACAAATAGCACTAGTTTACTGTAGTCCACGCTAATCATGACTTAATTGAACCCATTTTCCTGTGATACGCAAAGTCTTCAAAAGTATAAAACAAAAAAGAACAGATGTATGTACATATGTTGATCTATGTAACAGTGAAATGTTGCCCTCTGTTTCGCAAGTAAACCATATTTACCTAAGGTGGTTCCGTGAGATGCCAGTTCCCTCGCTGCTGACAGCGCCTGAACAAGCCTACTGCTGTCTGATTTGTCAGTCTAAACAGGACAACATTTGTGGGGAGATGGACGTGACTCTTGCACCACTGAAGCGCAAATAGCACAGTACGTTCCTCAATTAACAGTACCTCCATCGCATATCTTTAAGAGGATGGCTGGACTTGTCATGCCAAAAGAGCAAAGTTTGTTCTGGGTTCCCTCAAGGTCAGCAAGGCTGCAACAACAAAACTTCTACACCTGTCAGCTGCCTGACACCTGAGCTTAGACAGCAAACACAGGGGTTTATCATCAGTTATATTTGCTGCTTTGACAATTATATGGAGTGCAGATAACGAACTGAATGCAGCAGATCAACTATACTTTAGCTATAAAATAAAAATATCTTTATCAGACCAGGCAAAAAGAATCCAGAACACAAGCTGAAGAGAACATCTCCTTTTCATCATTTGTAAAGCTTAGAAGAACAAACATTCGTAAGCTGCAGCCTCACAATATGCAGTAAATCACTGCCCCGTAAATCCACAACAGAGAAGCCCTGTGGCTAGCACCAAGTTCTTAAAAGTACCACCGACGAGGTTTATACAACCAAATCCTCAGTCTTGAACAAATTAACATTTCATTTCTATTGAACATAGAAAAAAATCCTGACTTCTCTAAAGTAGCTGCTTTGTATTAAAAAAAAAAAAAAAAAAACCAACCAAAAACCCCACAGTATTGTTAGTGTCTGTTTGAGTTATTCAAGCACGCAAAATAACAAAAGCCTTGCTCCGAATGAAAGCAAAGAGGTGACAAACTCCACCTCCGAAGCCCAAAACACAGCATTACCTAATACTGTTTACTGTACACAGTTATTTTACTGAAGGAAGGATAGTCCTTGAAGGTCTGCCATGGTATTGCTGATCTCCACCATGCTTTAAAGTCAGCAGAACAACGGTTGTCCCTGCTTAGGACTGCTTTGTTTGTCTATTATCAGTATGTACGTGCAAACCAGCAGCCCAGTACATGAAGCTGAAGTATCACTTTTATTCAGCTCAGTACACCCACAAAGCCAGAGAAGACTCAAGCCATCTGCAAATTTTGCTTTCCATTGCTTTAAGAATCTCTTTGATCTGTATTTATTACAAAGCTATTAACACATCATTGCTTGATTATACTGTCCTATTCTATATTTGCACTTGCCTTTTCTCTCTACCAAGAGTAATACAAATTATAGCTAAACAGCAGAGTCAACTTAAGGGCCTGGACCTTTAGTTGGTAGTTCAAGACTCCACTTGAGCTACAAGTACTGACCAGTTCTTAATTTGTATTAGCATGGGTAGCACAGTCATGCAAGAGCAGATTTGTTATTAGCATTAAAATGAAAGCACTTGGGGGTGAAATACAGGTTTAGACCATGCCAGGAAGCGTACTTTAAAGTAGAATAATAATGTTTAAGGAGGCCTGAAGTGATGCATGTGCATGGCGAATGAATGAAGGTAATAAAATAAGACCTCAAAACAGAAAGTGCCAGAAGTAACAGATGCTGAACAACAGCAAGAGAGAAAGGTGAATCCCTCAGTCCTGGCGTTTGACTTTATAAGACACATTTATGTATTACTGGACATAGCTAGGTTCACCTATTGCCACATTCTCCAGGAGAAATGGAGATGAACTGCTGTTTTCTGGAGGGCTGATTTGATGCTCTCCTCCCTTCGCTCCAGAGGCTTTCAAGGAGCTCAGCTGCTCAGAAACTTACAGCATCCGAAATGGAGATTAAGCTACTTCCAAAATTATATCCAATGCTCTCCCAAAGCAGAACGGTTCATACTTTGTTTTCTGACCAATGATCAAAGTTGCCACTACCACAGCTCAGACTGGTTATTTTGTGCTCATCTTTTCTGTAGTTAAGCTCTTTGGGAGCCATATTGATTGCATTATTTTCGTGCGGTATCTACTTGATCCTGCTACCAGATGAGTGAAAGCCCTGATTTGAATAACAGCTCTCACTCTTGTAAAAGCAATCAGTACTTCAAGTCTGCTACAAGCATTCATGAAGCAATCGCAGCTTAGTATCTGATTTCTTCAGCTGTACTCCCCAAAGAAGTCGATGCATCAGACTTCACACAGGATTTGTATATACATTAGTCACAATTGCTCAGCCCCCCCCCCCCCCCCCCCCTTTTTTTTTAATTAAGGAACCAATGGGGTAAACCAGCAATTTACTTTCATTCAAGGTAATTTAGATAGGATAAACTGTTTAAAAATGGCTTTTGAGACTAAATAAAGGAAAACAGCACAGAACGCTGAAAACAAATTCTACGTTTCTGCCTATAGACCAGCAAGGCAACCCAGCTGAAGAACAAACAAATTCCTTTTCTCCTGATGATCTACATGTTGCTTCTTATTAATGCTTACCTGAGAACATGAGGAGATATCTTTAAAATTCTTTTCAAGCACAACAGATTTGGTGTCCGGACTGATCAGGTTAACTTCAAACCTTCCAACCTGGGGGGAGGGGAGCAGGGGAGAAAATTAAGTCTAGTTTATGACTGTATTGGAGGCACAACATTAACAGCAACAAAAATGTCACAATCTAGCCCTTTCTTGCTCACATAGAGTACCACGGCTTACTCAGCAGGAACAAGGGTGCCATAATTCAGCCTATGTTGAGTAAGAGTATTTCAACAAGAACAATACAATCAGTTGAATAGGAAAAAGACTTGGAAAGAAGACAGCTTTTCCCCCTGCTCCCTTTTCTTTTTGAGTTATTTTGGTCCAAAGATCACATGTTTGACAGACAATACTAAAATCTTTAGTAAACAATACAGCTAAATTAAAAGCTGCAATAAAAACCAGAATTTGTGGATTTATTTGTTTTTTTTAAAACTGTACCATAGATCAGCTGAGAAACTATGTTGATCATAAAGTGATACTTTTTGTTTTTGTCATAATTCCAGATGAGAAAGATTAGGTTCTGTAGCAAGCCACCTTTCAGCTTTCCTAAGCTGCTTCTCAAGCGTATGGAACTTATTCCATAGAGCTTGGAGAGTTTCTCAGCTAAATCCTTTTCATTACTAGTGATAGCTGTGGCTTTCCAAAGGGCAATGCATTCTCACTTCAGTTAGCATTTCCCCGAGAGAATAAAAGGCTAGAGTGACCTCTACTCCAAATGGAAAGACAAAACCTAGGCATTTAGCACCCTGTTATTTTAAGGTCCAAAGATCTTTCTTTTTATGGGTCACTTCCTTTAACTGCCCTTCTGTTTTCTCAATTCAAGCTCTGAAGATGTCAAATGCACTTCAGGCAAGAGAAGAAATAACCATGAGGGCTGAAGGAAGAAGCTTTCAGTGCAGAGATGTTTGAGTACTCATCTGGGAAAGAAAAGCTGAACATCAGCACAAGTTATCATAAAGGGGCTGGCTCAAACATAAGACTGTGAAAGCCTTATGTGAAGTTGTGAGCTTCTTTTTAATTGCACAAAAAAGAGGATTTGTTCACATGAAGGTCTTCATCAATTCTACTTTTAAAAGAATACTCACGTTTTTCAGCTATGTCTTAGATCTCACAATGCAGATGAACCAGAACTGCATGTAAAATAATTATTTCCCTAGAAACTCTGGTCCTGTAAGTAATTACTCCATGAATAATTCCTCTCTCTTAAAATTTACCTGAGCTCACGAGTTGAGGTGACTCCCTTAAGAAAATTCAGCTACTTGTGTTCCAGTCATTTATGAACAGACACATAAATATTTATGACAAATCATGAAACCATACTGCATCCATACTACTTATCTTGCAAAACTTGTCTCAGCTTCAAACTGCATAGGAGAAGATACGCTGGAAAACAACAACATGAAATTGCTCATCCTAGCACACACCTGGAACAACATTGTCCTGTTCTTCTCAGAATCAGAGGGCTGAACATGACTGGGTGCACTTGCATGTCTTCTGCGCGGCTGTATTTTCAGGTTGGTGTCATGAACCCTTCTTTGCATAACTGCAGTGACACTGCTGCACCGGGTACGAAACTCTTGCTGCTCGTCAAAGCCAGAGTCCTCTAAAATTTGCTCTGGAAATGAGCCACGGGTGCTGGCCAGGTTGGTCAAGTTGGTCTGGCTGCCGATTGTAAACATCGCAGCATGCCCTGTGGTGTTATTTGGGCTGTCCAGCTCCTCAAATGGGCTATCCAATGGAGAAGCCGGCACATTTCCTTCACACAGGGGTAAGTCCAAACTCGACTCATTATTGCGCTGCTCATTTAACAGTTTCAGCCGCTGGCGCTCATGAAGGCTGAATTTCTCAATGCAGTCATCAATTAGTGTGGAGGGAGCTTTCTTGTGAGCCACCGTCACCTTTCCACAGTACAAGACCTCAAATTTTTGAGAGTCATAGAAGGCATCTTCACTATCCTTATTTGGTTTTGCATCTTCTTTCAGCGCTGCTTTGGAGACTTGTCTTATGCTGCTGATGACATCAGGAACCTAAGAGGCAGTTTGAAAGGTCTGTTTAATAGCCACAAATAAGCAGAGACAGCGATACATCAAACGTTTGTTAATGTAAGTATTTACACAAGTTATTTCTTCAGTAGAGTGCCACTAGCTTCTTGGCTGACAATATAAAAACAGTAAATTCTAAATTCTGCATAGACAATTTATGCAGGAAGCAAAGCAAATAATTTCTTATTTTTTTACTGGAACCTGTTTCAGAACATAAGGTTTAAAATTACCAGAAGGTCTACTGACAAACATTCACTTTTTTGTTGCTTTTTTGGTTTGGTTTTTTTTTGGATGGTTTGTTTTTACTGAGACTGCCTTCTCTTTTCTTTAGTCCTCTTCTCACATTAGCATTGCTTGCTGATTTATTTTGCATAGGGCCATCACTGTTTCTTTGTTTCTATTTTGCAGAGACAGATATTCCATTCTTAGGACAGTTGTGGAAACAGTTTGGAGAAAGAGAGACCAGCAATCCCCGTAAGTTTCAACATACAGTTTTGGAATACAGCCAGCAAGTGTACCGAAATTTTACCAAAGTACCATGTACAGTTGCATTAGCTCTTGTTTATTATCTACTACAAAAACCTCATCCCATCCACCCTATGGCATAGCTTACTTTAAGGTCGCACTTCCCTGCTGTCTCAGTCATCATGCAATTAAGCAGCACAAACAAATCTCTGTTCTCCTCTGTCATTCTTACCTACAGATTCCTACTAGCCCCTGAAAGGCCAAACACTTCTCCAGTAGAAACTCCCGATTTCAGCCCTGTATTATCCAGTCTTTTAAGGCCACATGGTTCCTCTTCCATTTTATCCCAGTCACCATGGGAGGATGACTGCCTTCAGTATCAACCTATTTACTACGCAAGCTCCTTTTTCTTTTTGCCTTCACTAAAGAAAACAAGGGCTTGTCCAACTCTAGTGACTGCAGATCAGAGTGGTTCTAGTTGCTCTTTCAACAGTAACTACCTCTGCTCAACCAAATCTCTTTCTCACCAGGTCTCATCTTATCTGAAAGGATAATGAATAGCATCATGTTACATGCATTGGGTAAGTTACTAGTGACAATGATATTAAGAGGGAACACCTATCTGATTTTCTTCCCAAGAGAAATCGGTTCTCAACACTCACCTAATCCAATGCAATAATCAACAGCTTTTGTATTTCATACAGCTTCCCACCATATCTACAATATTTTATAATTTGTTTCACAGTATTTTTTCTTTTTTAAAATACAAAGATAACTCTGAAGTCATACCTTAGTAAAAAAAACCATGCTCCCTACAGTATCTCTTTCTTTCAGTCAGGATACCAGTTGAAACTTGCTAATGAGGCAGCAATCTCATATGCCAATACTTTTGCAAGTCACAGTGGAAAATTACCTCGTCTTAATCCCCATCTCCCATTACACATGCCTCATCCATTGAGCATTCAACTTAAATCTGCTTCCAGTTCATTTATTGCAAAATGAAGTTCAATTACCCTAAGATCTACTGACCGTTTGGCTTTCATCCCCATAGATGTCATCATCATCATCTCAGTTTTCAGTAAGGCTAAAAGTTAGTCTTGATATGACACAGATACTAGAGTGTATTTAATCTTCACTCATTCTCACTATTAGGCTGCTTTACCATGGCCCAAGGTGCACATCCTCCCAGCCACGTCAGCTCAGCTGGACATGGACAATTCTCACTTTATACATTCTGGTTCATATCCCAAGATGCAGCTCTTTTTCTACTGATCAGTCTTCTTATTCTTCCTATGGCCTATGCCTAAAGAAGCTCTAGAGTTTAAATCCCTTAGCTCTCTATTTTAGCAAAATTCATAAGCTAGCTGTCTTTTAATTAACATTTTCCTTGTTAGAATCCAGAACCTGTTACAGGACTATTCACTTATATTTCTATTCAAAGTACAGTGACAATTGATAATTCTATTCAAAATGCATAAATTCTACATACAGTCAACTAGAATAACAAATGTCAGTTGTTTAATTGGCAACTTGGATTTTTTTTTAAAAAGTGTACCATCACTTTCACTCTGAGTTCTGCCACTTTCTCATCACTTTTAAGATAAAAGACTGGAGAAGAAATTCTTCAGTCTTTCTAATAATACCAAATAGCTTCCTAACAAATCCTCTCCCCTCCTACCCCTGCCAGCAAATGTCCAAACAGGCTGGGGATAAGACACTACCAACTCTACCACAATAGGATTCCACATCCATCCCCTCCTCTCTCAGAGATCTCCCCCACAAGCACATATACAGTTTTAAGTAATTGTAATTCTACTTAAAAAAAAAAAAAACACAAAACAAAAACACACCATACCTATTTATCACTTGGTTTTATTCCCATATTTTCCAGTTCACGCATACTCTTCAGACACTAGTATTTGAGTCACAATTACGATTGCACAATCCCTGCTCCCTGTATAGCTTTTGCTTCTCCCCACCACACAAATTGCTGCAGTATTTTCACTCTATTTCATAGAGGGATCCTAGCGTTAGAGCAGAGGTCTCAGATCATACTGCCCAACCAATCCTTATTCCCTGCTTTGTTTAGACAACCTTTCTTACAGGCTATGTTATTTTTCACAGTGCACCCTCATCAGTATTCACTTCTTTCCTATTTTTTTTTACCTATCTGCAGAACTAAAGTGATAAATCAAGGCAAAAAAATTGAGACCCATTTAACCTCCATAGTTATGAATACTTTTCTTATATACAGATGAAAAGGAAAACAATGTAACACAGAGATATCACAATGGATAAGAAATATCTGTCAGATGGTCCAGAACCACTTCCAGATGCTTGTTGGTTGTTTCATGGATTCTCTAGATAGTATGGTGTGAAAACCAGCTTCAAGTATAAGATGGAAGACCGATAACAACATTGCTCGGTGATTAGTCCTACATCTGGATTTTATTGGTCTTTACTGTAAGGAATAACTGTACACTGACAATGATGTGCACAATGATTGACAATGTGCCACCTTGTACTGTTAGACCTGACCCTCTTTACTTCCAGAGTGATACTACCTTATCAAGAACCAAGTGCCCCTGCCATCTGAGACATACCTGATCAGATTACAATATTTTCATTTAATGTTTTGACTCTGGACAAAAAACAACTGGGATCAAGTGGAGTCTAAACAAGAGTTTGCATCTATATTTTCCTGAAATGCAAGATACAGGAAAAGTTACACAATTATCAAGCATAGCAACCATCCCAATGCGGCTTTTTACACAGTTCTGTGGCATATATCATTGGGTTTTGACATTTTGCTGCTCTGTATATCAAGAAGCCCCAGTCACAAAAGTTTCGCCATCAAACTTGTGTAACTTTTTTGGATTTGGATATTAGCTTTTTACCTGTTAATGCTGAAATTGCAGGGCAAAGTTAGACAAGACAGTAAGCAGAATGGAGATTCTAAAGTATTGAATTAACATGATGAAACTACTTAACTACTTTTAGAAATCAGTTTAGTAGTATTAAGACGACAGACTCCCAAAACACTCAAAACTTATTAATGTATTTCCACATTCTAGTATTTCCCTGCAGTAGTCTCATGAAATTAAGCAGCCAAGGGGGAGAAATAGGATACTTATTCCTGAAAACCACAGGGCTACTGCAGATCTTCCTGGACATACGCTGCCGGCTGTTACAGTAGACCAAACCAAAAAGGTTAAACAAGTTATCACATAGTTTTTCAGCATTCATCTGTATATGAAGAAAACAAATATTTAAGCAATTAGTCTATTTAACATACTCAGAATATTTGTCATCAAGCCTTCAAGACAGTTATGTCAGAGGGAGACTGAAGTAGAGGGGGATAAGCAGTGTATTTGCAGCGTGAGAGAAGCACACTTCCAGTCCCAACAAATCCAGCGGTGCTAGTGCTGGGACAACGCAAGAAAAATTAATTCTCCCGTGCTTTGCCTCTCCCAGGTCCCATGGTCTAGGGGCCTACCACCTTTTTCCAAATATTGCCAGGCAGAGAAGGAGAACATGACTACGTCCCAAAAGGAGTTGCAGAGGGCTTCTCAGGCAGAAAGGTAAGAGAAGATAGTGCCATGCTGGGACAGCAGTTCTCAAACCAGAAGAAGAAAGCAGACGTGTAATGTAGGCCATGCCTATAGGTATTATTCACTAAGGTTCCCTAAATTGTTGAGGAGTAGCAGACTATTACATGAAGCAGAACAAGGCAGTTACCAAAAAAATAAATAAATAATTATAACATTGTTTAAAAAAACTACAGTGATAGGACAATGCAAGCTTGTTAGAGATAGACATATTCCCAGTCTATACAAATCAACATTACAAGCACCTTAAACTGACATTCTAAACATTAATTGTCCAATATATTGTATTTATTGACTGCAGAATGTAAAGTCTATTAACTTCTCACTTGAAACGCTTAAGAGAAAAGAGAGGGATGAGCTACCAACACAGAAGCTGCAAGGTCCTTAGGAGCTAAAACACAGCAACATACACATCACCAGGCAAAAAACGATAAAGCTGTCAGAAAACCAGAGATCCTGACAAGCTTCATGAAGAACTAGACAGATATGGTATGTTATCTAGATGAAGGGACTAAACAACACACTTATACATTACTCAAATATTTTAGAACAGCACACAAAGCTTTCTTTAGTACAACTGTGACCTCATGCTTAAACAATTACAGGCACACTGAACTCTGTCAGGTATTAATAAATTGATACCAAACAAAATGGATGCGAGAGCTTCAGATGAGCTTTCCTCTGCTCCAGCATGTCAAGAGCTGCACATGCCTGTAAGGAGACAACAGTGGCACGAGAACTTTAAGACCCTTGAAGCACTGCTCATAGTAACTCCTACATCTCTGAATAGAGCCAAGAGAACTCAGAAAAGCAGAGATCCTTCTTTAGGGCCTGTACCAAAACCCCCACAAATGCAAGAGGCCAAAAAGACAAGGATGGACAGCAAGCACCAGAAGTACAAGACTAGACAGTGGCACTAGTTCTGCTCCTCAGTGTGAGGAACACTCCAACACTTGGTTGAGGAGGAAAAAAAAAAAAAGAAAAATACAACCAAAAAAACAAACCACCAAAACCAAACATACAAGACTGTGGCAAGTAAGAAGAGCTTCATAATGGCATTAAAGAAGCAATATTTCACTCCAGGGAAACAGGATTGATCAACTAAGTCTAATTAAGGAGAAAAAAAAACACTTGGGAATCCAAATTAAATTTGTTATTCATATTTGAGTAGCCTAGGATTGTATGAATCACTCTAACCAATTAGATATGATTCAATACATGGCAATTCAATAAGCAAAGTTAGCTGTACTCAAAACAGATGGCACTGGTCGAGTTCTACATCACCTACAATAACATTCAGCTCTGAATATACAACATAAGAAGTAAAGTGTGATAAGTGTTATACTGTCATAAACTCTGTTTACTACAGACAGTAGAGTTTCGGTAAGCTGAAGCTGACGACAGCATCAATTTTAGCCAAATGGTCTCCCAGTCTTTTCCATTTGCACCTAACATCCCCTTCACCCTATCTCCCCCATGACCTTGTTTATAGACCTTATGAGCTACTGCAGTACATCATCCATTTGGCCAGCTAGCATAGAATAAGGCTGCAGGACTTAGCTCTGGCTAGAAGACAGATATATTAATACCCTAGAACTGTTAATTCCAGCTCTGCAGTTCATGGGCTCCATCCATTTCTGTCCGTTGTAACTAGACCTACAACAAAATCAATACATAATGGAGAGAAAACACCTTCCTCGTGCATAAGTAGTACACTATTCAAAGTGCATGCGAATAGTACTGCCAAGAACTATTCTACTATACATCACGAAACTTCACCGTATTCAACGTAGAAATGTATTTTCACGTTGGAAATATCAGTTTAACTGATGTAACTAAAGCAAGCTTTTATCTGACTTGATTAAAACCAAAGAGAGGACTACAGGAAAATAAATAATGTCAAATACAAACTTTCTTTTCACATCTTCTTATGTCGTGCACCTAGATTTTTGTTAACATTAATTCTAACTTTACCAACCTTGCCTTAAAACCCCAAAAAAGAACTTCAGTTATGAGGTGTTTATCACCAATATCTTGAAGTTGTAAAACAGAGGCTATCAAGCCTACTAAATCACTCATGTTGCGGCATAACACTAGAACAGTTTGTCACAACTCTAGAATAGGCAGAGTATCTCCATGGTGATACTGCACGCTTTCTTGAATAGAAGTGGCAGAAGTTGAAGCATTGGGGAAAAAAACCAAAAAAACCCCAAACCTCTCTTTGCATTTACAACAGCCTCCAGTGAACAACAGTGGAGCTCCCCTTTTTGCTGCAGGGATAACATTCAAATGCATCCTGCAGTAGTGTCCAAGCTGTGCCTTCAATTTTAACCCAAACTTTGAACACTACAGATATTGCAAAGAAGAACAAAATTCACTTGCTGTATATCATTATTTCCACAGCTGGACAGAATTTCACTGTGTGGAAACGCTACAGCTCTTGTTAGCTTGCTTCTAGCTTCTACATGAGAAATTTCAGTCTGGAATTTATTAACAAAGCAGAACCCCTCTTCATACCATAAGGCTTATAAACATTAGCATGACTGTGAAGTACTAATCTAACAAACATGCCTAACAAATCTGGCTACATAATGACAGCAGTTCTAGCAAGGTGACTATTTTCAAAGCAAGGAAAAAGCTCGGCCCCTCTCACTCCATCACCACGCAAGCTGCAGTGTCAGATCCCTTCCACCATTCAGAGAGACGCGAGATGAATGAACTTCACGCACACACATTAGGAGCAGTCAGTACCTTCTGGTGTGGGCTCCAGTTCAGAAGCAGACGCATGTCCAAGCAAAACTGTCACCAAACTTTGGTGTCATGAACACGAGGACTCAGGAGTAGATTGCTGCGATAAGTGAGTGCAGAAAGATCCCCCTCTCACAAAAGGGCTGGCAGCAGTGTCGCAGCATTTCCTCAGGCGCGGTTTGTGATATCACGGCACAGCCAGCACTCCGCGCAGCAACCGTTATGTTTCAAAAGCCAAGTATTTCCTGACGTTGGGCTGGAAGCACCCGCGCTGCCTTGGATTTGAATAACGAGTCCTACTCATGATCTAGCTATGTATACTTAAAAATGAACAAAAGAGAAACAGGATGCCGTACAGAAATCAACACCCCATGCTTTGCTAATTACTGAAGGAGTTTAACATCTGTCAATTAGAAAACAGCGCAATGTGAGAAAAAATTAGGAGCAATCAGACGTGACTCTCCCTTCGGTTAGTGTTAAGTTGCATATCCACAAGATAGGAGAACCCAGCCACAGCACTGAAACATGAACAGAGACAAAATAAGCCCCACATCACATCTGCTATGCATCAGGCATTCAACACTGAGGTGAAGTTCTTATCTTACACAAAAACACATCCAAGTGCCAGCCAAAGAGCAGATATCAATAACTATTCTCAACCAGAAAGAAGGGTGGGAGAGGGGAAAAGAAAAAAAAAATTCTTTTAAAGTGCTATAAATGTTTTTACTGCCACCCAGTTAGTACAGCACTGATCAACCAGACCTTTTGTACTACTGAATCTACAGCAGTCTGCTGCTTCACACGCTGGTGACAGTGCTCCACTTAAGTTTTCACCATTAAAAATGCATCCTTCTGATAAAGAGATAAAAGACCAGCTCTGAGTGACTCAATCTATGCAGTCACACAAGCAATTTGTTGACTTTGTTTATGCTAGAGATATTTAGAAACCAGAACAGAAGATTTTGTCTCCATCAGCTGGCTTAGTGCTGAAGGAATACCAAACATCCTCATTTCTGTAAAACCAAAGATCTGTAGCCAAGAGAAATGCTACAACAAAGGGAAAAGAATAACAGCCAAAGTGCTAATAATTTCTATAACCCACCTGCACTTGGTGTACTTCTAAAAATACAGTTTAGAAAACACAAAGTCAGGTTCTCAGCAGGCAGTAATAAGCATCTGCCATCAACTCCAATTCATTCCGCTGCAAGTCTGGGCTAACACAACACAAGTCGAGTAGCAGGAAGGCTGGAACACAGGGGCTGGCAAAGAAAGACACAGTGAAAGCAGCTTTTAGAACTTCAAGCTGACAGTCACCCCTGGCAGCCAGTGCTTTCACATTTCTGCTGTTCTCTACAGGTTTATGAGTGTAGCCAAAGCTTACAGCAACAGAAAACACATGAGGAACAAGCCAAAAAGCCATTAAAGAATTGCCTATACTGAAGTTTCCTTTCAGGAAACAGAGTCTTCTTCCTATTTGCCTGGCCTTTATTTTTTTCCAGGTGACTGGTGAGGACCCAATTAAGTTTGTTGCTAAAGAACTACTATAGAGCAATGCACTTATTTTACACTGACATTGAACCTCAAGCCGTATATTGGGGAGATCACATTCCTGCTGAAGGCAGAGCTGAAGACTACCACTGAACTAGCCTAGAGAGAGGTTTTTAGATATGTAAAACAAAATAAAATAAGATTCCATTCTCTAAAATTCTCACTTGAGATCAACTCAGGAATTACTTGTGCTGCTTAGCTTTGATACAGTCACTGGGCAGAAAAGTCTACTACAGTTGCACAGCTTATACTTCGAGAACCCACCACACTACCTAATGTGCTACTGGAAACTTGTGGATCACCTAACACGTTCTGTGTGCTACACACGCACACGAGACGCCGCTCTGCCAAGTATCCAAATTTAAATAAGCAGTATAATGATAGAAGGTGGATCAAGTTACTTAACAGGAAAGAATGTGTCAGAGTTACAAGATTGTTTGGATGCCTGGGCAGACAACAAATGCCTTTTTTTATACTTGCATGCAAGCACTCCACAGTGGCATATCAAAGAACCTCAATGACGGCAGTGACAGCATAGCGCAAGAGGAACATTGCTTTAAGTAAGGAAGGTTCTTGCATTCAATATTTCGCTCCTACTTTTAGGCCAGCCAAAATAATGCTTTTCCACCTTTATGATACAGCTCACACTCACACTGCTTGACTACTTTGCAACCCATGGAAGTGTCAGTACAGAGCTCTCATGAGGATCCTTATATTCTTTGAATATGTAGAATAGTCACCTAACACGTATACTTTGAGCATAAGCAAGCACTCCCAAGTTTGTTTCCAAGTTCGAGACATAATTCCCAGTGAAAGATTTAGCAAAGTATAGCCTGCTTGTAACATCAGTTCATCTTAAACTTTCCAATCGCCTTAACCCAAGGTTTTCCAAACTATGAGAGCACAAATTCAGATATTAACTAGGAATTCCCTCCTAAAAAGTCTGCATTTTTAACTTAAGTTCTAGTAGGAGATTATTAAGATTATGTTGTTTCTATGACCTCCATCATATTTAACACACATTCAATTTTTAAAAGGGCTTGCCTGAGAAGATAAGCTTGTCACGTGGACCACCCCAAACAATTAATACATTCTCTGCATTCACTTCCTTTTGGGGAGGGGAAAAAAAAAAAGCTAGTTGGAGAGTTCATTGAAGTATTTTGCCCATTTATGGTCACTATGCACTTCTCAAATACAGATCAGAAGATAGTGAACTTCATTTCAGCAAATTTAAGGTGCAAGTGCTAACACCGAAATGTATTGCACACACCACGTTTAAGAAAGCAGCAGAGGTTTTTAATTCAGCAGTTTTAGGCGGAAGCTCTCAAGATTTTAATTTAAAAATATGAACTAACATGTTGATTCACTATGAAACCAACATACCTTGCAAAGTCTGTTTTTCCCTAGCCAAGAGATCAAGTTCTCAGGACTCCTGCATGGCAGACCATGATGACTTCCAAAGAGATGATCAGCCCATGTTTGGTCGAAGACCTCTTGCATCTGATTTCCATGGATGCCACCACCTTTCTAACTTATTCGCTACAATAACCACCTTCTTCTATCACCGAAGGAGAAGATGGTAAGCAGATAGCAATTCAGCACTCATCCCAGGAGATGGGAAAAATTACAGACTCTATTCAGTCCAAGAGATCTAGTAGGTGTCTATATATTTGGTCCAGAAAAAGTCAGGCACTGCAGTAACTTCTAGCCCCCTTAATGAGGCTAAAAGTTCCTCAATGACATGAAACCAAGGAGTTAGGTCTCTTCTTATTTGATGTTTTCCCAGAAAATCTTGACTGCAGTATTGAGAGGTTTCAGACTACAAACTTTCCTTTAAAAAGGCTCACTTATAGAAAGGTGGACATCAAAACCAGCCTCAAGCAGCAGGTGACACTGCAGTAGAGACATAAAAAATGTTACTAACAAGTTCAAGAACCCTTTTCTCAAAAGGACATTTCACTAAGAAACTGAGAAGGACAAATGCACATGATTTATCAGACAGCGTAGAAAAAAAAATGGGTTGCAACCTAATAGCCTTTCAACAGCTTCTCCACCCCGCCAAGTAATGTTCATTAGTTTTCTAGTACTTTGGAAATACACACCTGTACAAGTTCCAGCTTGTGCAGTAATCTCACAGTTCACAAGAGCAACTGCATTATCTTGTGACAGTATCAAATGCCTAAGCAACCAGTAGTACAATTAACTTGTTTCAGATAACAACCAGCAAACAACCCTAGCACAAACACAGTAAAAGAGGTTTCAAAGCTATATTGATCCAGATGCTGAATTCCCAACAGCTTTGAAACCAAGTGTCGGGCAGAGCAGGGAGCTTCCACCTAACTAGATTTCCTCCAGCACCGAAGTCTTGAATCACCACTTTCCCTGATGGAGACAGAGGAATAATGGATACCATGCCTGAAGGCAGAGCTAGCAAACCACAAAACACCAAGCACTTCTCTCGCCGGGAGTCACAATATTCTAATCTTGTCAATCACTGTTAAAAATTCTAAGATTCCATCAGCTGCTTATGTTAGCTGTGAAAAGAATTGAATACAGTTAGATAGTTATGCTGTTCAAAAGTAAATCCGTACGACACAGTTGAATGGGTAAGTATTTCAGATTTAATAGCTGAAAGTAATTAAGTGCACGGTTGTTTTACTTTTTCGTGCAGAGGAATTCCAAAAGAACTACAGTTACTGTTAATAATAATAATAAAAAAAACCAACCCACAAGACCCAGGGCCAACAGAAAAGGAAATGCTTTCCCAAAAAGCTTTGAGACAAATGAGTCAATGAAGTAAAGAGACAGAAAGGTCCTTTCAGAGGAACAGCTTCATAAGGCAAGACTCTTACTCCAACAGCAATATACATGATGAATAATCTAAGGGTTTGATCAAGACTCATGAGACCATTTGCACATATTCCCAAAAAGCTTGTGAGAGAATGTTTTGTTTTGTTTCATTCGTGAATTCGGGTTCTATAAAACTCTAGGGGAAAAAGGGAGCATAAAAACGCTCAGTTACTGTGTAAGGAATAAAACACAATAGGTGATGAATACAGAGAATCAAGACGGATGGGACAGAGTTGTTTCTGAGGGTACGTGGGGAGTTCCTGTTTGTTTTTTAGGCAACATTTTCATATATCTCAGGTAAAGTAACTTTTGCTGTGCTTCAGTAATTGCTACTTGTAAATACTACTTGTTTCAGTACTGCTAACCTTTACTTTCTCAATCTAGTATGCCTGGTACGTGATAGATATTTCTCAGCCAGCAGTTGCACAGCACTGCCCGACAGCACAAACAAAAATCTACAGAACCAGCTTTTGGAATTGGCTTGACTCTACACAGGTAACCAGAACTAGTAGGTTGCATTAACCACCTAGAGCTAACGTTGCTAACAATATTCCTAGGAAGGCTCGCATAGGCTTTACGACGTCCTAGCAATATGATCACAAATACACCCAGGATTTCTGGAATTTAAGTTCATTATTAAAGCACACCAAAGCCCACACTGCTTCACCTTCTATGGTTGCATCTTCATCTTACTAGCGCTATTAGCACATCCTACTTGGGTAGCTATGTATTAAGGTACGTTCCCTGCATATAAAGAAGGACAGCACAGCCCCAATGTTTAGGGCTTGGCAAAAGCATACTCAGATATAACAACGCAATCCCCATCCTGTTGGTTACTGTCTGGCCTGGACACTAAACTCCCATTTCTGGGCTGATGGGGCAAGGGTTGAGAAGGGAAGAGTGGTTTTGCCACTGATACAACAGCATTCTCATGGCATTTAAAGAAGTTATTTTGAAGGATAATATAAATCCCATTCACTTCAGATTACCACAGGAGTTTCTTAAATCATTTCAGCTAAGGTATTACTTATCATGCTCAGCTGCAATCAAAGAAAGATACAGCTTCAAGTATCATAAAGTTTCAGAAATAAGGATGTGAGTTCTTTCATAAAAGACAACAGTTTTCTCCAGACTGATGAACTTAAAACTCAATTTATCCATAATTTTGTCATTCTACACCTGAAGCTATTTTTTACTTATAATAGCCCAGATTATGAGATATTTCTCTTTGCAACTGAAAGTCAGTTTGCTGATGAAAGTTAGCAATGAACATGTAACTATTAACGGAAATCAGAAAATAAGCTCCCCTGAGGAGTGAATTCCATTCCTCTCGCCCATCAACTCTCCCTCCCCTGGGGGAGCTTAGCCTATCTGGGAATTATCTACATTAGGAATTTATTCTTGGTCATGTCTGGATGTCCTGTTCTCACCGAAGTCAAGGCTGAAGCTTGTTTTGCAAAGCCAGTGAGGAAATATGTCAGTTGTATCAATAAAAGCAAGCACATTTCATAACACATCTATTCTGTGCTTCCCAGCATCATATCTAGGAAGGCAAGACACGTTTCACTCACCAAAACTCAGTCTTTTGTGTGGTGGAATTTGCAAGCATGCCTTCCAATTTCAGCTGTGACACCCGCAAGGGCTTCCAAAACAATTTCATACATTTCTATATGGTAGATACTGGTACACTTCAGGGAAGAACAGAAATCTCAACCCCAAGGCTTATGCCAAACATAACAGAAATATACAACACTAGTTAGGTTTATTATTCTCTAGGGAGTTTTTAAACCATTTGGCATAGTCCCAGGTGCTGTAGTTTCTGTTTGTTCATGAGCTCTCAAGGACCCGAAACTAGCACAGGATACAAGTTGGCTCATTTCAGTGTTTTTGCTCTCAGAAAATCTTAACATCTTGCATAAATTAGGTAACTTCAAAACAGAGTTATGATACAATGGAGCAGGTGTAAACAAAGTCATAGTTTATCATAAGAATTTTATTAGACCTATAAAAGTTCAGAAATTAATATGGACAGTCAGCTAGAAGCAAAATCTGAAAGACACACAATTCATTTGAGAAGCCCAATTAAAATTCATTGACCAAGATGGTAGTTTAATTCATAGGGATTTACGAATATGAATAGAAATGAGTAAAACTGAATATATTAACATCTCCATATTTTTAGATTAATAAAAGCCAAGTTGCCAAGCAGAAATATTTTTTTGTTTAGGGTTTTGTTTGTTTTTGGTTTTGTTTTGTTGTTTGTTTTTTTTTTAAGTAGGGGGGACCACTATAAGAGGGTTATGATGCATTGCTGCAAAACCAATGACAAAATTATAAGTGAAAGTAGTAGAAGAACATAAGAACAGAAATGTTTGCTCCCAAATCCAGTGTTTGGTATGTAAATAATCTCAAAGTGGCATATGAGAACAGCTTTCTGCAGTGTTGCAACCTGCCTAGCTGAGACTGCTCTCCACAGATGCTTGAACCTACATCCTGTAAAGAGATTTTTACATCCTGTTTCTCTTCATGGAACACTGGGAATGACTAGCTCAGACTTGAATGTTAAACTTAGTATCATACTAAAAGTACTGCACTTCTGAAGAGTCTACAAGGTGATGCAACAGGAGCTTCTACTGACTCTACCACATAAGACAGCTACCCTGTGTTTCACACTGCGCAGAGCGGAGATTTCCATTTTTCTGAATTTGATCTGTGATCTTATTTTTTCAACACATTTCTTCTCCCCAAGCAGCAAGGAAGTATGAGAGGACACATTTTATGCCAAGGTCCTTATGCTTATCACAATCCTTCTTCAGCCTTTCTGACTGCTTCAAAGATGCATCACATATAAACACTTGGAATTAAACAATTTGGAATTGCTTACCGGCATGTAACATTTGAAAAACTGTATTACTTTCCATTAGTAGCAGCTTCATGATGATTGTTAGCCTAATTTATTTAGAGGATGCCTGCTCTGAGGCTGACCATAGTAGACAGTGATTCTAGAAGGACACATAAAGTAGAGTTGCTGCAAGGAAATTGTTAGGCTCAATAGCATTTTATATACATACAGTAAAAAAATGCTGCTGAACAGCAAATTTAAAACTTGCGCCCTCTTTTTGTGTTAAGAACACAAGAGGAAAGCACTTTGAGCACCCATTAGAAACACATCCATGTTAAAGACACACTGAAACAAGAGCTAACCAAAGAAAAAAAAGAAAGAAAAGCGACTGTTACCTACAAATTCAGTTAATTACAGGGATACAGAACAAAGCCCATTACAAGTTGCTGGATTGACAGGTCTGAAATTTTTAGGTACAACCAAGGAATGATAGTCTTTCAAGTTTAAAAAAAAAAAAAAAAAAAAATACCGAAAGTGTAAAAGCTGAGTGCTCATCACTTCTGGAAATCAGTCATTGGTTTAAGCGGATGAATAGATAAGTAGGAGGCTAATTTTAAGGCAGCGCTTCAAAGAGACACATTAGGGAATGACAGATACATGTCATGTAATAATATCCTGGTATTACACCAAGTGTTCTTAAGTGACATGAACGTGAATTATAGGATTTAAGACGTAGAAGGCTTTTTCCAATGGCAAATATCTGAATACCGATTCAGATGCTGGTAAAGAACAACTGGCATTGCTAGTATTTTATTTGGGTTTTTTGTACCTATGAATATAGGCAGGAAATTAAGATCAAATTGAGATCAAGCTGCTGTAATATATGTTGACTGTAATAAGTATTTTACCAGAAATAAAGAAGGCAGAGTCATCTTTGCAGACAACTTTTGCCAAGAGTCCTGTATTGTTAATATATAGCTACACTGACTGCT
Organism: Pluvialis apricaria; assembly: GCA_017639485.1. Lineage (NCBI taxonomy): Eukaryota > Metazoa > Chordata > Aves > Charadriiformes > Charadriidae > Pluvialis > Pluvialis apricaria. The sequence continues at coordinate 47,086,641 of CM030007.1, forward strand.
TGCTGTGAATTCCCAAGCAGTTAAGAACTGTTCATGATGCACAAGCTCCACAAATAGCCCCACCTCAATAACATCTGAGGGATGCACACTTGCCACTCAGAAATTAGGATTCTCCCACAACTTTAAATTGTCTTATTTCATAGTCTAGAAATTTACAGTAAGAGCTGTCACTTATTCTTCTAAGAAAAAAATCTACTTGTATACTTTTATCCAGTTTATGGAATACCCTACAGTTTCATCCTGCAAAAAAGCCATACAGATAGTTGGAATAATATTTATGTACAATAGAAGGATTTAAAAAGATCACCGTTATTTTCTTTATAGTTGTGATGCATCAACTTCAGAACTTACAAGATTCATTGCATGGAAAAAAAGGTGTGGACAACAAAAATAGATACTTGACATAAGAAGCATTAGCCCACTGCTTTTTATTCATGTTCTTCTGAGGTTTGTTCTTTCAGGGTTTTGATTTACTGTGCTTTCAGGGGGAAAAAAAAGACCTGCAGCCATAGGAGCTGTCAAATCCTGATATTCTGGTAAGAACAGAGTATATGCTAGTTAAACTTTTACAACTTATGATGTTAAAACGTGGAATAATACAGCGCTTTGGATTCTGCAGTTCTCGGAAGGAACATACCTGGAACTAGGTTCATGCAGCTAACAGCTTAGCGATACTGGCATAAGCAGGAAAGGCATATAATTACTGATACAGTACTAGTCCTCTCAAACCAAGCAGAGGTTTGCCTTCAGAGCAAGGCCTGACATTTTAAGGCATGAAATTAGTTTGGGGAAGAGATGAAAGAGTAACCAACTCCAGCTGCTAAAAGCACACTCACACTTGCTGTCAACCCAAAACTCTCAAGCACCTATCAAAACTGCAGTGGACAAAATAGCATAAGGGTTTCTTACCCCATAATTATACGCAGAACAACTAGAAAGCCTCAAATTCACAAGAAGAATTACCCAAGTGGTGACAAGAGGACAGATGAAACTCCTACCAGAAGGGGACTCCCCCTAAATGGCTGGTCCTTCGAAGGGTTCCTACGTGCAGCTGGGAAGAAAGTGATACACCTGGAAGTTGAGATGCTGAAGAGCTTCCCCATCACCACCTCCCCAGTATTTTCTCAAATTTCATCAAAACTGTTTACTCCTAATTTTTTATCACTAGAGTTGCATACCAATATGATTGTGGACATTGTTATGTTTCTACAAGGCTTAGTTACATGCTCATACTCACAGAAGTAAGAATGTACTTCTGCACGCTCATTTACAAAAAACAGCAAGTTTTGCCAACCCAGCTTTACACAGTGCTTTCACAGGCTTCGTGAGCAGGCTCTCCCCGAATACAGATCAAGAACCCCAGCTATGACACTCTACCCAGCAGCTGCTGCTCATAAACTGGCTAAAATGGAGTTTCAGAGCTCTGAAGTCCCTAGATAATTTAAAAATATCTATCAGAATGAATACGGGAGGGAGCTGCTTTTTATAATACAACAGGTCCCTTCATCACGTTAAGAACAAAGCTGTATTTGTATTATTTCACTGCTTATCTGACCAACACCCTGCGCTATCTAGCAAAACACACACCGTGCTTTTGTGATAAAATACCTCGTGCTAAGGCGGCCTTCCTTTTCCACCAAGGACGTGAACACGTGTCCCGAGCCCCATTACAAGCACCACAGAAAGAGCCGATTTCAGGTTGCTGTAACTCAGCTTGGATTTAATCAGCAGCTGCTCAGGAAAGCCTCCACACACCCACAAGTCTGGAAGAGCGCTAGCTGAGGAGGCAAATGTTTTGAGACGGATGTTGCTTGCATAGCATATTAACACAAAATTAATCAAATTACGTACTGTGCCCAAGTCCTGCATTTACTTTGATAGCCTAAGATGACAAGGGAGGAGGAAACAAACGAGGGCAGAGACAGCTCGAGAAGAAATGAGGGATCCAACACTTTGTTGAGGGTTGGGTTTGGGTTGGTTTTTTTCCCCGCTTTTCTGAACAAGAATTGCAGAATGAGTGCAAACCCTTCATGTTTTTCCCTGAAGAGTTAAATTTCCTCAACTTTCATGCTTTCCACTGTTGGCAACCTAGTGCCAGCTGCAGTCAACTAAAGTTATCAGAGGACCTACAAAATTAGTCCATAGAGCTGAAAGAAACCCTGCATCCTCCATACAAGGAAAAGGGAGATGTCAAAACAATTAAGACCTCAAGTCTACCTTTCTAAGTAGACACTTCTAACTACTCTTCCCTCTCCAGAAAGCCACAGTGAAGGTTAGGAGCCTGCAAGCCCCACTCAGCTAATTAAAAACTGAATGGTGTATTGGGTGTAGGCAGCAAGCTGTTGGTAGCAGGGGTGGCCTCTGTGAGGAGAGGCCGGGGCTGCCCCGTGCCGGACACGGCCGGCTCCAACCGACTCACCGCAGGGCACGGCTGCGCTCCTCGGACAAGATGGTGGCGCCTCAGGGAAAACAGGTTTGATTAAAGGGGGGGAAAAAAAAAAAAAAAGCCACACAGGCAGAGGGAGGAAGAAAGTGTGAGAAACAGCCCTGCAGACACCAGGGTGAGGGAAGGAGGAGGGGAGGAGGTGCTGCTCCACCATGGAGCAGGGATTCCCCTGCAGCCGCTGGAGGAGGCCTCGCTGGATCTGGTTCTCCTGACGGGAACTGCAGCCTGTGGGGAAACACGCTGAAGCAGGGGAACAGCATGAGGAGGAAGGAGCAGCAGAGAGGAGCCGTTACAGACTGACCCCAAATCCCATTCCCCTCAGGGCTGGGGATGCAGGGGAGAGGCGATAGATGAGTCAGAAATGAAGGAGCAAAGTTAAGCCCAGGAAAGAAATGGGGGGGAGTGGGGGAAGATATTTTAGATTTTGTCTTTCTTTCTCAAACTTCCAAATCTATTTTAATTGGCAATAAATGAAATTAATTTTCTGCTAAGTCAAGCCCGTTTTGCCCATGACGGTAATTGGTAAGCGATCTCCCCATCTCTGCCTCAATTCACAAGCTTCTCCATCCCATTTTCTCCTCCATCTGGTTGGGGTGGGGGTGCGAGCGAGCGGCTGGGTGGGTGTCTGGCTGTAGGCCAAGGTTAACCCAGCACAGATGGTTAAAAAACAGAGACAGTTATGATTTTCATTACTATCCACATGCTGCTAAAGAAATTCTTCTCCCCCACCCCCCCCCACCCCCGCAAACACCGCCTGGTTTCACACCTGGATTTTTCAGACTGTCATACAGCATAGCGTGGATGACCAACACAGTAACAGTCACTGAACTGAAAAGCTAATAGAGGCCCTACCGTGTGCGGTTGTTACTGGTGGTGAACTGACAGACACACCAAGGGGGCAGACTTCAAACACTAACGCAGAAAATTAACACGTGGCAACCACTAATGCTGCCTCCACGCCTGCTGCTTAGAGCACCATCTCGATTCCAGGCCTGTTCTCATGCCTCAAGGTGCACACCACTGATTTATTTTTATTCTAACTTAAGATTTTTGCATCTTAACCTTTACATTTTTACATCAACAGCCACATTCAAACTGAGTGTCTAAGCTAAGAGCTTCCCATTTAAACAGCCACAAACCAGAGAGCAAGACTGGGGATTTTTTGTTTGGGTTTTATTTTTTTTCAAATGAGGTCCTGAAGTCATCAAGGAAGGGGCCAAGAAACACCCACATGCAGAGGTGCAGTAAATAAACCTTACAACGTGCACAGTGGGCTTTAGAATGCTTGGCGAAGGAACACAGGTGTGGCCGAGAGACTGCAACGTCCATCCTCATTCCTGTTATTTTGCTATATTCTCAGGGTTCGGTGAGGATCCTCTGCAAGTCCTGTTAATTTTAAGAGCAGAAGCTACTACAGTATTCCTCATTTTATTCGGGGGGGGGGTAAAAATTTGTTTACTACAGTGTTCATTTTATTTACAAGTGCAATCTCATTTCTTTGGCTGATCTCTCAAGTAAGTTTGCCAGCAAAAGGTTAAGGTTACAATATTGAATTCATTAGAGTCTAACTGCTTGAGTGAGAAAGAAGAACTTGCTTTTCTGAGACACTCAACAATGAGATGAAAAATGGAGACCTCTGCTCGTTCTGGCAGTAAACTCCCCCCTGCCCCAGCACTGTTTCTGCATTATTGTAGAGATGCAGGCTTTAAGCTCCCTCACGGCCACATCCAGAAGAGTCCACATAGACTTATCAACAATTTCTAGTCAGCAGGTCTCTATGAAAGAACAGAGGGTCTTCCTCTCAAATCCACCTGCAAGATCAGAGTTTTAAATGTCTACCTAGGTTCATCTGATCTGATGGATGCAGTAAGATTTCTATAAAGTAATTGCAAAGGCTATGCAGTAGAAAGAAAAAAAAGAAAATTTTTGCATGAGAGTTAGTACCACTTCTGTTAAAACTTTTTGTCTATCAGAATGTTTAAACAACAGCAGCTTATCTATAAGGTCAAAAGAGGTTGTTGGGTTTCTTTGGGGTGGGCGTGGTTTGTTTTCTGCTTTTAAGTGGGTTACTTTTTCTCACCTAACCCCTGACAGCTGAAGTAGCTCATTTGTTCCTTGGGAAGATTACTTTTTTTTGGTCCTTCTGCTCTACATGTTTGACTAGGAAGCCAGAAGATTTTACTTGCTAGCAGTGGAGAGGCGGAGCAAACAGAAACCAGTTTGCTCAAATGCCGGACTCTCCCCCTAGTTTATCACTTAAACAAAAAAAGTATCTTTGCTATAAAGTGATAGAGTGCAAGAATTTTGGAGTTTGTTATAGTCTGTCTAAGGTTAAAAGCTTCTCTACTTCCACCTGACTTTTTTAAAAATAAAAAAAACCACAAACCCCAAACCACAAAGGTGAAGGCTTTCTTAGACCTTTATTATGTCTTGTAGCCTATAATGACTAAGTTAAATCTGCATTTTCCCCCCCTCTCTTCTTCCAGAAGAGAGTAGGGGAAACTCTCTCTTCCTAAAACTTGAACCAACTAACAAAGTCCATCTTTCCCAAGAGGAAGAAGACAGAAGATAAAGCTTTCTCTATGTTTCACCTGTCATTCACACATTCAACTGCACACTGACATTTCCCAAAGCAGCCAGGTTCTAGTCAACCTACGATAGTTCACACCAGGTGAGCCAGCAGTGTCCACTTAGTATCTCTGTTAGTCTTCCTGAAGTCATTCATACTAACATAATTTTCCTACACATTCAAGGAATCCAATACAGTTTGGAAGATGCCACACTCCCAAATTTCAGCAACAGGGAAAAGCCACCATCAAATACTTTTTTTTTCTTAAATACAGAACTGAGTCTTTATGCACCACGCAATTGAAAACACTGCAACCACACAACTTGAAGGTGCGCTTGGAGAGATAAGATACACAGGCGCTTCACAGTGAATTCAGCCTGGAAACACTTGAAAGCACTAGCAACCACTATCAAAAATTTTGTGAGGATCACATGAAAAAATTTAAAGCTCCAGTTTTCTAAAATCAGATTCAATTTATACCCAAGCTTATTTTTAGGCATCAAGTTCTGTTTCTTCATACTTCAAAAAGTTAGATTTCAGATACTTCATTCCCTAGTAAAGTCGATTTATATTACATAGCACATAAATAGCATGAAGAGCGCAATCTGATCTGTGGTGGCTGACAAACAGCAGACAGGACATCAGCCCATTTATATATGCTACCACTTAATGGAACAGCCTCATAAATACACAGCAGAGTGCCAAGAAAGCCTGCTCATCTCATCTCACACAAAAGCCAAGACAAAGCCTTTCTCCAATGCTTTTGCAAAGCCAAAATAAATTCTCCACAGCTCCTGTTTAATAGCAGGCTCTTGAGGAACTTAAAAGAAGTTTCACCTGTTAGGAAGGAAGTTATTTGCCTAACTATGGTTCTTCAGTCCAACTCAATAGGGCTGGAAAGAGATTCAGTTGCTCTCAAAAGTTTGTTTTGAGGATTCAGAAACCAGGCAACACAGTAGGCTGCATCTGTGCATCTTAACTTTTACTGAAAGCATAGCCAACTTAACCATTCACAGTAGTGTTCCTACTGCTTACATCCTGGTAAACAAGTGCTTGTACTGACAACCAGGACTTAATACATCTATTTTTCATACACCCTTAGGTTCCTGTTAAATTACAGGGCAGGAAGCAAGGCTCATTTCTGTTTACAAAGCATCATCATTTATCATTTCACAGAATGAAACTATTGAAATAAAGGTGCAGTGTAACAGAACATAGCAATGCTCATTTTTTTTTTCCTTTTTGCATAAAACTAGTGTTCAGAAACAGAACTCAGACTGGAATTCCACATTGCCTTAGTTCTGGTCTTAGACAAGCGCTGTCACTCACAGAGGTAAGTGCTTGTCTCAGTTCCTGCTAACAGGTAGTGTCTGAAGTCATTTTCTGGGAGACAGCCAGGAATACACAGAATGCTGCTCACACATGAGCAGCTGTGTTCCATCCCCAGCATCACGAGGGATCTAAGGACAATACTGTGAAATTACACCCTCAAGCACAGATAGAGAGAACGTACATTCAGCGGCTTTCTTTGGCTAGAAGCTACCTGATGTGCAGTGCTTAAACTTCGTTCCTCGCTTCAGGTATTTGATGTTCCCAGGGGAAAATAGAGCTCCCCAGTTCCTAGACAGCAAAAGGAGAGAATGTTTGGAAGGAAACACCTACTTATTTAGAAAACAGAGTGAAAGACCTTATTGGGATCTCCACAGCTGATTTGGAGGTTCCCCATCTGCCTTTGTAAGGGATCATAGTGTACTGGCAGGCTTCTCACAATGGAAGAGTTGCAAGCCCAGGCCATGGGACTGGAAGGAATGTGGACAGGTCGCATATGAACATGCGACATCCTGTCCTGTGGACAGGAATGGACAGGTCGCACGTGAAACATTAAGGACCATCTGCAGGCATCTTGCAAGCCTCATTTCCTGGCTAAAAAACAGGTTTCTGAAATTGCATCATCAGTTCCTTCTTGTCTTCCTCATTCTCATAAGCATCTAGGGCCCATGTCTTCCACTGAATTTGACTGCTATCTCACCATCTTAAGAACAGCCTTTCTTGGGGGTGGACAAGGGGGGAGTGGAGAAGAGAAAGTGAGCAAGGGGCTGTGTAAAGCGGAGAGGCGCCCACACAGAGGAGAACTGTCAAGCATGTACTGAAGGCGTCTGTTCTGCTCAGCTGGCCAACACACACATAAGTGTGTGCACAGCAAACATCAGCTGCAGCTGGCATAACATGCTGTTTCTTGCCCAGCAACTAGCTGAGAACACAGGATAAGCTGGAAAACTAAAAGACTTGCTTAAAAAAAAAGAACTTGATAAATGCTTTATATGAAATAAATTTTCATTGTGCATTTTATTTGTGTGTTTTCCTTTCCCTCTTATTTCTGCTTCATCTCACCAGACAATCTCACGTTCATTTTCCAGGAAATGCTGAAGGCCTAGCAGAATCTTCTGAGCTATCCAGCACATTACAATACAACTTTCTTATCTCTTTAAAACAGAAGGAAGTGGATCAAAACTAGAAAGTCTGTAACTCAAGGAATGGCAGGAGTGTTTGTTCTGCAGCAATCTGCAGAACTTTTCACATTACTGAATGAGAAGTTGTAGTTCAGTTTTACATGAGCACTAAAACAACGTTAGCCATTTCAGACACGGTGAAGATCACTTTGCTTCACAAGTCCAATACCTCCTTCCTACACCCTCTTAGCCACATGCACATTGCACTATTTCATTGGTTACAGTCATAGCTCTCTAGAGCATGAACCCAAATGATTCAAAGAGCTGCTAAGATCACACAGAGACTACATTATTCATTATCACCAATGCTACACGAATTCAGTGTGTTTAAGCTTGACCTGTTCATATTTATACTTTGTAGGATGTCATTCAACACCATCCACTATTTAAGAATACTGAAATCATTGGACAACATTTCCCTAGCTTACATACTGCCTCTGAAGCCAAACTGGAGACTCAGGTAGATTTTGCAAGAGCAACAAAATGGAGCTACATCCCCAACAGGTCAGCAGTGAGCCTAACACATCACCATTAGCTTGTTTCACAGTGCACGTCCACAGCTTCTAGATGTAAAGACTTCACATTTTCCAAATACGCAAGAACTATCCCTCAAGTCCTTCCACAGAGTATTTTCAAGGGTGTTATACCACCAAGCTGAAATATCTGTTGTGTGTCTTCAAGGACTGAAATGATTAAATGGTTGAATTTAAGGGGTGTTAAACAACCCTCATGCACAGAAACAATTCTTAAACCTTGGCAGAGACAGCAAGGATTTTCCTATCCTGTAAGACAATGCCACAGCTACTTAAGCTACAGTCAAGTTCAATATGTAAAAAAAAAATCAGTAAAGTTGACTTTTTGGCATACTTGTTTTCAACAGAAAGATGGACTCCAAATAGCACATAAGACTGATGTAGAACTACTGTGTTTGGCTAGTCAGGGATCTCCAAATCATAGACAGCTATGTAATATTTCAATCCTTAGTCTGGGTCTTACACTGATTATTTTTGACAAAACGAGCTAGAACAATTAATGCATACAGTATTTCTGTGACTGTTGATCAAAACACAACTTTCTCATTCTTTAGACAAGACTATTTATTATGAGTAAACAAACTGGATTAATAATTTAGTGGGTGGTGAATAAAACAGGGAGAAGAATTTTATTACTACACATGAATGAAGTACAGTAGCCACCTGATGCAGGAGATGGAACTTCAGCCTGTAGCTGAATCCTATCCTGCCCCGTCCCTTTCTGATTTTACCCTTTGAAATGAGTCTGAATAAATAAAATTCCCACTGCAGACAACAGAAACACGGTTACATTGCAGAGTGCCTTTCATCTCGCCAACATCTGGTCAGGCACTAGCACTCCAGACTCCACTGATCAAATTTACTAGACCATCACCAACTATAATGGCAATTTGAACATCTCTGTTAAGCCCAGGTGTAGGTGTCTATGGGTGAGTAAACTCAGGAGAGCTGAGTGAAACAGCAACAGAGCAAGAATCCACTCACATGGAGCTCCATTGTTTTTAATCACACTCTCCATACACCAACCCCAAGGTTACTATCTAAGCATCCCAAACTAGGCAAGAGTCCCTTTGAAGACAAGTAAACACAGCTTATCTTCTTCTGTTGCCTTCCATTTTCCAGTTTATTTAAATATCTAACAATAAGACAAAAAACCCACAACAGTCTGGCTTCCACTCAAGTCATTGGAAAGACTCGCTTTTAATGAGCACCACATCAGAACCAAGTTTACTGAACCCAGTCTGTTACTTCAAATGATACTGAACAGACTAAAGCTTTTTTGACTTCATCTTGGTTATTTACTTACCATTCTCTTCTTAGTTATTTCCTATTACCTTTCTCTTCCTGCCTTGTGTAAGTGAAAATTTAATTCCTACTATTAAGAAACTTATTCCTCCTAAAGCAAATCCTTCATAAACTCCTCAGTTATACCATTTTAAAAAATGGATTAAGGCAACAGGGGCATTTCCTAATATCCAACCACTTAATTATTGAGAACTTATGTACTTACAGTTTTGGCTTCTATCCAGAATTTAGCTTTCTAGCCAATCCCTGTAGCACAGCTAAACGAGCAACTGCCATCTGAGCTGCTTATTGACCAGTGGTACTACTTGTTATCATCCAAAGGATAAATATCAGGGAAGGCAGGGCATTTCCTATCGCATTTGGCATTACCTGACAGACGCATTTCAAAGGCTTCCCCCCCTTCAGTCTCTGGAAATAAGTACATTCTAACAAAAAAGGTCACACATCCATACCACAGTAAGCATAGCAACTTTCTGCCCTACCACCTCCACCACGCCCTCATGTGGTCATTAAAAGCTAGTTTCCTTCTTAACGTGTAAGCCTGAAAAGAGGCACTGTTTGCAGAGGGAGCAGTCTCCCCGCTACCAGCTCTGGATCCTTTCCGATCAGAGTTTATGGTTAGCAGGATAAATCCTAAGAAGGCTTGAGCTGAATTGTGTCTAGCAAGCCTGGCATCCTCCGGGAGTCCTACAACAAAGCTCTTGTGAGTCGCTACAGGATCAGCCCATGTGCGTTTACTGAACAATTTATCAAACTTTGACAGCTCTGGGAGCTGCAGAAAGCCCTTCCAGTCCTTCCCTTACAGCAGGGAGTCTCTAGCTTCCAAAAAATCCTTGCTCAAGATTTAGACATTCATCAATGTTATCTTGATGACCCTTGCTCATAGAAAGCAACTAAACATATTTTAAAATCAGTCTGAGATACAGACTCCCTTTTGTGCGGAAGGGGGTTCCGATACATCCAAATGGTTAACAATACTGATTAAGAAAAAATAAGTTTAAGGTTCTGCCAAAGGTTCTTTATGACAGATCTGAATCAGAGGACCAGCTTCACCAAAACGGTGCCTTGCATTGACAGTTTTCTATGAAAGTACACAAAGAGTTCAGTCAACCAGACAAGTAATTAGTTTGCAAGTTGGAGAAAAAAAAATAAAAATCAGTCTACAAATTGTCAGTTGTACAAGTAAATCCTCCTTTACCTTTCTACCATCTTATGATTTTATAGAGTCAACTTTTCAATTCAGTTAACACAGATGATGAAGTTATGCCTACAAAGAAGCCATTTTTGCACCCCAAAGCCAACTTCTCCAATTTAGTACCCCCTGCTTGAGGAAGACATACAAAGAATCTTAATTCTATTATTTCAGCACTTCTGGGTTGGGTTTTGTGGGGTTTTTTTCCCCCTCTCATTTTAGACAAAGCAAAGGGTACCAGATGTGAAAAGAGAAACCCAAATACTGAGACTCGAGTTCTGTGAAAGATAAACCCTTGCCAATTGCAGGTAATCTCTTTTCCAACTGATTCTGTCTGAACTACTAGAGTAAGGAAAGTTGTTTTTTTCGTCTAAACTTGGAGGAGAAAATTAAAAGTAGTAATCTGTGTCTAGGTTCAAATCGTACAAAGGACTTAGCTTTAGTTAGCTTGTAGAAGTGATCATCTTTGGCAATTTGATTTCTGACAACAGAAAAACTAAGTGTGTGGGAGAAGTTATGCAAATGACATCAGAGAGGGTCGTCTGCAAATGATGACAGTGAAGTAACCTGTCAGAAAGAACCTGTTTGCTGGAAGTTGCATGGCATTGTGAAGGCAACATGAACACCTTCCAATGCCATCGTCTGGGAAACAAAGCATTGCTAAAGTCCCATGAAAGCAAGCTACACTGTATCAGTTGATTCTTTGCCCGTAAGTGCCATTATCAAAGTATTTCATCAAGTGTAACACCACCTGTACTAACTTCAACTGTTCTTTCCCAGTTCTTTGGGGAAAGCTGCACGAGCAGCACTAGGATCTGTCCTTTACTGAGAGCCCATTCTGACGCTAAGTGGGAAGAAGTTGCTCTTTACAACTCCTACTTAAAAGGACCAATAAAACAGACTAAGAATATACCCAGTCAACCATACCTCCTACAACAGAAAATCCCTGTATTTTAGTCATAAGTGCCAACTATCACGCCATGAAATACTCCAAAAGATTTCATTATTTTTTTCCCAAACTATAGCTCTGCCAGAACAGCAGCATTGCTGCTTCTGGTATGTAGGCAGACACTACCTGGCAGCATGTAACTCCCTACCTAGACCATGTTCTTGAAAACGGTAACGAGACAAGGGAACAACTACCTTGCAGTATTATAAAATATTATTGCTGCATCAGTGATTCAGTCTGGCAGTCTCTCCAAAGCCATCAACATAAACAGAAGAGGTCATGTGCACCAAACAGACACGCAGATAAAGCTACAGCAAAGCTACTGTGGAGCTGCCAGCACTTGAGCTCTTCTCCCTGCATCTCTGCTGCAAAGCAGACAGGTCCAAACAAGATCTGGAACACATCTCACGCTCCGACCTGCACCTCTGACAGTCTCGGAGCTGGTCTGAAGGCTTTCCACACCAGTGCCGCAGTCTAATGGATGAGAGCTTGGGTTTAGCGGAAACGTACCCAAAGGCGGCGCTGAACCAATTTGCCAGGTCTGAGGATCCTGGGCACTCACCTACGCACAGCCAGCAACAGGGCTGCCACCCAGCACATCTCCTCCACAGAAAACTAGGAAAACAGCGTGCACGTAAAGAGGGAAATAAGGGACGTGCACTTTCATATCTTCCTAAAGATATGAAAGTCTCATCATCTTCCACTTTCATACAGCATCAAGACAACAGCGTACCTAAGCCTAGAAGAGCTTCAATTTACCTTCCCAAATGTAAAGAACTAAGTTGCTTTAACTGGGAGCAGGGCAGACATCATCCCGTGCTTTCCTCAGATATATCTTAGTTTCTCAAATGATCTTTGTCCTTTAAAGTCAGAAGGATCTTCACCTGAAATTTAATTAAAACTATTTGTCTTAGGAAGTGATGTTGCTGTTTCTAAGCACAGTTTGTGGTTAAAACGATGGGGAGAGGGGTACAGGAGGAAAGAAAATACTCTGTGCTTTAGTCACTCTTACTAGGAACAAACTGAAGGGAAATACAGCCTTTATCTTCTTTCCCCTTAAAACGTACACATGCCCCAAAGCAGAGGCTAGCACCACAGAACACTAGAAAAGCCTGATTTGACTACACAGTACAAATGTATCACCCAGGTTTATACTGCCAATCGTTCAATAAGGAAATTCAACTTCATACTGTCACAATTTACCAGTCATACGCTCCCTACAAGTTACTCCCTTTGGGGCGGGGAGGAGAAAAAAACACATCCTTTAAGGATTACATTTTGTATGTGCAGTGTAACTCAATACCACACACAGACTGAAAAGAACGATGCACACCAGCCTAAAACCACTGCGAGCATTCACCAACAAAAATCCCCTTCCAGGTCCAGAGCATTGCCAACATTTTGGGGTTTTGTTACACAACTGCAAGAACTGTTTCAGCTCCCACTGTGTGCAGATTTTCTCTGCTCGCAATTGTTAAAGACTGTTTTTCCCGCTGCGTTAGGGAACAATGAGAACGATAAATGTACCCAAGAGCAATATTTGAGTCAAAGATTATTGATATCAAGTGCTGGTGTTTGGCATGAGATGAACTAAGTTTATTACGTTAGACAGCTCCCCTCTGCCAAAACCCTAACCTCATTTTTCCAGAGGGAAAAAAAAAAAAAAAAAAAAAAAAGAGCTCAATACAAGTAAAAACATTTTTAGGAAGGCTATCCACTTAAAAAAAGATATGGCTGGTCCCATTATTTGTTAGGTACTGGCAGTAAAATCTATAAGACTAAACCCAGGCACGTTTGATCTGATGTTTAGAGAAATTCAGTAGCATGAAGACTTTAGCTTTACCCATAACTTGTCTCTTCTAGTACAGGCCACTAACACCAAGTCACTGGTGTGCTTTGGTCCACTTTCTTTTTAAATCAAGGTTGTTTGTTTATTCAGCCCTTATGAACTGGGTGAAAGCACAGTTTTGCTTAGGTACACTTTGGTCACCATCAGCTCTCCCCTAGGAATCATTGTTCACAACCACAAAATTTGCTTATCTTAATATTCCAGTATATTCTCCTATTTGTACTGAACATCCTTTTTATCAAAAGGTACACATACCACTGGGTTCTTTGAAGCACTTCAAAGCTTCGCTTTTTGAAAGCGGCTATGCAAGCAGATATCCAGCCACAGCTCACCCTTGTGAGCAGCCGCTTCAGGCGCCTCTTTCATACAGCACGGGAAGTGTCTCGCAAGCCTGCGCCTCCCACATCCAGCTCCGGACACGGACGGATGGGGTGAGCAGGACACACCTGACAGGAGCACTGACATGAGGATGTTGCAGCAGGAGAAGACACAGGACTGGAACTCTGCTTTAGGAGGATGCTCAGGAGTAAGGTGGGAGAGGGGGGAAGGCAGGAAAGAACTAATGTTTTTCTGCAGAAGTGCTATACAGCTCTGCAACTGTTTACTGCATTAATGATTAATGCACAGACTCGGGTAGTGGAATACTAAATACAAGCAGCTTCTCAAAAACAGATATGGAGCATGAGGCGCACAAGCACAGAACGTGTTTCAGCTGAGGTTTTATCATTTTAGATAAATGAAACGACAGAATTGGAGGATGAAACCCTTCAGTTTTTACCACTGTGTAAAACTTAAGTGTCACAGTAGCCAAGCTACATCTAAAGCATGTACTTACATGTGACTTCATGGAATTTCAGTGCTTTTTTTAAACTTTAGCACTAAAAAGGGGAATACATGCAAGTTTGGCACCCATTTCATATGCACATTGCTTAAGGCCCTCTAAACATTATAAAGGAACAGACATTGAATGGTTTTAAATGCAATTACTAAAAAAAAAAAAAAAAAAAAGTAAAAGCATGCCATCTCCTGCCTTACTGGAGATACAATCCTTGCAAGTCAATTGAAAAACACAATGAATTGGTACAGGATTATAAGGAAGAAAGGAATAAGACTTGGTTTTTTGATAAGATTTTATAATATAGCTTCAAGACTGTAAAAATGACATAGAAGAGTGCAAAGATCATCCTTTAAACACATTGACGTGGAGACACACAAGATTTTTTTTTTCCCCACACTATTTCAACTCTTCCTGCGACGATAGTAATTCTCTCCCCCTTATCTTCTGTAGCATCGTTCTAAGGCATGTAGTGCAAGCACCTTATCATGAGTTTTGCTAGTGAACCTCTTAAATCCCAAGCCTGTGAATGAAATACTTCTATTTACATTTCTTTAAATGGAAATTGCTGGAAGAGTGAAACGAGTTCATCAGTGCGGTCAATGAAACAGATACAGCTTTGGTTAAACTACCCACTCCTTAGGAAGCTGGTGGCTGTAATTGTGGTGTACAAGATTATGGATAGCAGAAGCATGTGTCCAGGAAGTTTGTGTAAACATTATGAGCACTCTTAACCACTGAAGTAGCATGAACCACCTTTGCTCTTCAGTGCAATCAAGTGAAAAAATAAACAACTGAGCAAGTCACATCATTTATAACTGTAACAAAGCAAAGGAGACAAAGACATCTACCTTGTAAATGTTCTTAGAAATAACGCCTATTTTATTGGATTCTTCCCCCCAAATGCCTGTAGCTCATACCCAAGTGTACTTTACATCAATATTTGCATAACATTCTTAAGCCGCAGCTTGGATTCAATATTGACCTTGCTTCTCCTGCAGCACACTGAGCCTCACTCACCTACGTACTTTGATAAGCCAGAGAAGTCACAGTATCAAGGCAACACAGCAAAAAAACTCTTAAAAACATCATAAGCATCAATTAGGTGCAACAATTATTAGAGAACAGTTTAGTTCTAATGATCTCAAGGTCTCATATCAGTATTTTGCATTTGCTGTAATTTCATGATCAGCAATGCACACATTCTTTCCTGCAGGCTATGAGAAACATGAATCAGAGAACCCAGGAGACAAGCGCCTGGCATCACAGCACATGGCTATGTTTGCTACTGCTGGACAACGACATTTTTTACAAGTCAGAGACTAACAGTTTAAAAAAAAAAAAATAATAAAGCTTCACTACATACTGAGCAACCATACAGAACAGAACATCAGCACTGTCAGCAATCAAATCCCATAAATGTACCCAAGGATAGGTTGGGATTCTATAGTTTGAAACTTCTTTTTAGTCTGGCATAGAAGTAATTTCATTAGCAATATTGAACTGCAATGTGAAATTTCACAGATCCTGGCAGAAAAGATTACCATGGTTTTTTCCATCATTACGCTTTTAATGAGCAGGCAATTTGACAACCGTATTGTGGAAACATTTCCTGATACTATTAGGGAAATATTTCTGGCTCTGAAATTGAGAGTCTAGGTTTTTCTCATTAATTAAATACAAAGACAGTGAAATCCAAGTGTCTTATAAGCATTCAATCATTAATTAAGAGACGCATTAGTAAACTCCTCATTTAACACAAAGCATAACCCAAGTAATTTACAGTAGCATGTAACTTTTGTCGTACTCCTGCATAATAATGGAAATATGTTATAACACTATAAATGGATACTTACATTTTCTTTAAGTGAAATGAATTGGCTATTCTAAAGATGTGTTCTGCTAAATATAAACAATGATTTACAAATGTTCTATTTTGCGTCAATAAAAGGAACAATTTTTTAATGTCCTACTTCATGCGTAAGCTGAAAGGAAATAAGCCATAAAAATGGATGCTGAAACTCCCACATTCATCAGACTGAGGAAGACGGTCCAGCATCACCCATTTGTTCTCTGCAGGAGCTCTCTCTTCATCAAGAAAGAAATTGCCTCTTCAACACTAAGACTATTTCATTTGCATAGGTAAGTAGACACAGCTGCTGTTAGATGTGACCAGCTTTCCAGCAGCTAACTTCACCTGAAGCTCTCCCCATGCACCCAGAAACTTTTCTGTGATTTATTCAATCATTTGCTTCTTGTGCTACCAGTCTGAGTGGCTACAACTGCCTTTAAGTTCCTCTAGATAAAATGCAGCGGTCAGTCAAAAAGGTCTCCTCACATCTACTTTCCTTTAAAAAAAATGTCCTCAGCAGCTTACTTCTTCATACCAAGTCATTTAGCAGCTTTCTCTTCTTCACTGGGGATAAGCAGCTGGCCAAGTATTTTCACTGGTGCTCTTAAGGCCATCAAAACAAAATCCCTTGAAAACGCTGTTTGGTGCCTCTCAGCCTGCCACCTGCTTTCAATTTCAGTCCAAGCCTCATCCCTGCTCACCCACACTGCGCATACAAACTCACTCCCAAGCACACTGTTGGCTCTCATCATCTTACTGGGTTGGTTTGCTCAAACATGAAGCATTAAGCCAAGAATTATCTGCTGCAGGGCACCCTTACAATAAGGGAAAACAGTGAGACTGCATCAAATTTGACCCTTTCTCCCCTTGTACCTCCAACACTAACCCTCAAATTCCACTTTCCACCCTCAATCACCCCCTATGCTCCCTTCGGCCAACTCCCAGGACATGATATAACCACTTCAGCACCATGCCTTCACGTCGTTCCTGCGGCTGCCAACTCCAACCTCGTGTTTGAAGCACTCTGAGCCATGCAAAGCACCTACTTATCCTCAGAGACCCTGGGACTGCTCCACAAGGGACCTGGATAAAACCCTAAGCAGATGCCAGGCAATGTGGACACAACCAATACTCTCCGGAGGGAACTAGGTGGGCAAGCTTGAACACAAAACTCCCCATCTGTTCGGTGCTGGAGTGAAGAACCACTTCCCAGAGCAGATGCCTTTAGCAGGATGTATGTCAATTCAAACGGGAAGCTCTTCAAGGACAAGATCGTGTCTTCATTTATGCTTGCGCAGCTCCCACTGCAGTGCAGTGCTGACTCTAGCTGTTCAGCTGTGCAAGAGAGACCGCAACTGTTAATGCTACCAGCTTCGCTGTAATGAGATTAAATCTGCCACTCAAAACTGTACTTGACACAAAACACTACAACATCCAGCACGGCACATGCTGTTCACGATGTCATTATCCTCCGAGAATGTTACAGCTACTGATGCCTTCATATGCTTCTCGGTATCGACACGTTTAACTGAGTTTAATGGGAGTGGGTTCATAACAGAGCTAAGCCCTGCTCCTATCTGAACACTGAAATGCTGTTTTGGTGAACAGACGCACTCTCTATCACTGATGGAGGTGTCATTTCAAAAAGGTAATGCTTTGTGAAATACAACGCACAGCCATAGGATTTGCACCGTTATCTCCCACATATGCCTCAATTCGAAATCCCAGCTATACAGTGAAGGTACCAGGTAGCTACTCTCTGGTTACAAGAAGGTAACAGCCTGATGCATAACTTGGCGCACTACAGCTTATGGCGCTGTACTACACTGGAAGTTGTTTCCTGGCTGCAGCTTTTGTCTTCTCCCGTGACTAAACGAACGTCAAAATAAGACTCCACCTTAGGCCTCCTTTCCTTTATTTTCCCAGTATTCACAGACCTCTGAAGCACTGGTTTCACAGCACTGATGCCTCAGCTCTACTGGACAGAAACATTGCACACCGCAGAAGCACTTAGCGACCTCTGTATTTAAGCAAATTGTAAACCTACAGAGATACATATACTATGACTTTTGCGCTTCTCCTTTGGTTTTTCCTCACCCCCATCCAAGCTTTTATCCAGCACAAAATCCAACCAAAAATAATGGATGTCCCAACACCGTAGCTATTCTAGTCAGAGTTTCCTACTGAAGGATAAGCTATTTCAGAATTTATTCCCAAAGGGACTATTCCAGAATACATTCATTGTAAGTACAACCCACACGGCAAGATGTTCTGAAGAGCCTATCCTGCCACCGTTATCCTAAACAGTTTTACTATCAAGGTAACACCAGAAAAGTCTCGTAACAGCATAAGTAGAAAAAAATTAAAAGTAAAGAAGAACAAGGAATGATAAACCTATGACTAGAGTACAGATTTGGCATGAGAAAATAGGAACGCCAATGCAGCAGATAAAAATTATCTCCATGGCTTTAGGACGGGAACTTTTTTGTAGTTTCAGTCCCTCATTGCAGCAATAACAGTTTAGATATAAATCCTAAGTACAAAAGCACTAGTATTTGTGGATTTATTCTACACAAGAGTTTTTGCAATTAACAAAAAACAGGATTTAGCTATTCACAAGGAAAAAAAAGCAGTTTTTATAAAAGAAAACACTACAGAGATACGAGGAATAAGAGAAAGACATAACACTGACGCATTATCAATGATAAAAGAACTTTTTTGGGTGGAGCAGGGCAAGAGAACAAAAGAAGGCATCATGCAAGTCAGCTCTGGAGACATTCTAATAAATTATTATAAACCTTAAAATAGGGCACTTCCATGATTAAAACAGCTACTAAACCCAAGCAGTTTCTTTGATTCCCTTCATTATCTTTCACAGCTTTTTAAAACCTATGCTTAACTACAACATAAATGAAAATTAAATACAAAAAAACTTACTTTTACAAAAGCTGTTCTTTTGTATTTATTAATATACCGAAGGAGACCATAAATTTCCATTGGAACACACGTAAGAAGTTAGCACAGAGGAGTTCCTTTTCCTAGAAGTATACTCATATTACATACCCTACTTCCCCTCAAGAATGCTGGCAACTGAGCACTAAGGAGGTGGGGCCAAGATTTGACATAGAAAACACCTGATACCCCATTCAAAGGCTTATATAAAATATTTACTACAGATGAGGTTTGCTTCAGGTAGTACTTTGAGAAGTTACTTCATTATTTTTCTCTTAAATAGAGGATTTTTATTTAGCTTTTTACATATCACAATTAATTCTGAAAACATATGTTTTAGTTCACTGATCTAGAAGCTACACAAAATACAACTATTCATTTTTGTAAGTGAAATTACTTTAAATGTTTGGTGGTTATAAGCTAGCCAGAAAATGATGCTCCTGAAGTTTGTCTGAAAATTTATTGAGATAAGACATACTGTTACATTCCTAAATTGAGGCAGGAATAAATTTAACATAATAATCAGAATTGGGTTTAAGTCATTAGGAAATTAAATGTACTACCGCTTTCTAGTTTACGAGCAAGAGTTTAAATCTGAGTAATACTTTGCACGTTTTTAAATACTGACTTTTATGCTATAATCTCATGGGTCTTCCTGACTTATTCTATACTATAGTTTCCCACTGTGTCTTGCTAGTACAGTAAAGATGTAAGAACTATTGTGCCTTGGTTATTCAGTGATGCTAATGGACCTCAGTTTTCTTCCAGGGTGATAAGTTTGCTTAACTGGTCTTATATTCTCAGAATGTTACATGCTATATATGTGGGTTACTAAGCTCTCCTTTATCTCAGTTGGTCTTTTGAGCTTCTAAGTGCTTCTAAACAATAAGATACGAATTTCCTTATACTTGAAGGAGCCTGAAGAACTTCCTCCTAGAGCTACTCCTAGTGTTCATTTGCTAAAAAAAAAATCTTGCTGCTACTCCTACAGCCCTGTTTGACACATATAGTTAAGGTGCTACAAAAACTCATGAATTACAATGACCAAATCTCAACGCTTTCTAAAAATCTGCATGTTGAGCTAGACTATTTCTTTTTAAATACCAGCAAAAGTTGCTGTGCCACACTTGTTAGGAAAACTTAATTTTTCTCTCTACTCCATCCCAATTTAGGTATAGCAAACCTGGAGAAACATTTAAGGCTGAGCTACTACATAGTTGTTCATAATTTCACAGATACAGTGTATAGAAAACTCTAACTTAGAAAAGACTAATTTTAAAACACAACCAGTATATTTTTGTTTTCTAGGTATGGATTAACAAGAGATGATTTGACAGGACCTATTTCTATAAAGAAACCCCCAAACTAGTGTCAATTTCTGAAATTTATCAACTATGACAGATTTATGGATTACAACAGAAAAAAAACCCACAATCATATAAAAATAAACAGTTTTTTCAGGCTAATTCTAACACTTAAGCAAGAGACTGAGGATGATCAAAGTCTGGCTATCTACAGCTTTGTGTAGAAAGACTTAAAATTGAGGATGAATAACTGGGAGTGCTGGGGGAAAGGAAATTTACACTGAAAAAATTAATTTTCTGTACTGATGTGACAGAAGGTCAAAGAGCTCAGATGAGAGACAGATGTCATTACCTTACAATAATGTTTAACAAAAGTAACTTTCACTCTATCTTGCTTTTCTAAAAAGCAAACTTCAGACTTGGACACACAATTAAAAATACTGTGATTACTTACAATGCTTGTTTCTAATTTGATTAGCTTCAAATTTGTCTCTCCTGCATTTAGGCAGGAGGAGCAGTGCTTTATTGCTTCATCATATCAAGAAGTATCTGACTGGAAAACATTTTGCATTTTAGGCCCTTACCCTATAATTATTTCTGCTTGTCCTGTATATTGTTTTACTTTATAACCTCATTTCTAACCATGAGATGTCCTGTTTTGATCAGTGTCTTTAAAAGCTATCCCAAATAGGCTCTGGACTTTTAACGATCAACTATGACCGTTCAGCTTACAGATGTATACTTGACAAGGATTTCACCCCTTTTCAACCACTGCATCAACTACATGTAGAATCCGTATACAACAACTGTTCCATCTTTACATTAGGTGTCTGTACTGCCAGACTGTGTACCTCACGTCTCAACTGATTTTCCTTAAAATGAAGAAGGGAGGAAGAGAGACATTAAAACACCCTGATAATCCAAACAAAGCCTCTGTAAAAATGGCAGAGAGAGTTTCCTTTCTGGTACTTCAATGACAATCTGTCTTTTTTAATCTAACCATGTTTTTGGTTTCATGGGTGGTTTCCCTAATTCAGCCTAAAATTTAAAAATCAAGCTGCATTGTTGGGTTGGGGTTTTTTTGAGGGGGGAGTACTTTTTTGCTGACAAAATCCAACAATAAACTTCTGCCTTCAGTTGTGCTCTGTTTTCCTATAGCTGCCAATTTTGTCTGAAGTTTCATTAGGGTAACTGAGGGCAGAGCCCGCAGGTTGAACGCAGCTAACCTTGCTGAACTGGGAGGCAGAACAGACCCACGGGCTGCTTGCTATGCACTGACAACTCAATTAGAAACACATGAACGTGCCTGGTTAATGGCAAAACATACAAGGGCTTTGACCGTGCATTAGGAACACGGCAGTTGATGCAGGTGTTAATTTTCTCAGCCACTGCCTCCCAAAGAAAAAACTATGCCAAAGTTTCCATTATCTAATGAAAATGCTAATTAGCCTCTTCAAATATTCAGCAACTGTGAGTTGAAGACCTTAGTTAATTTAAATTACACTGTTTGATTATTTTTGTTTTGCACCTGCTGTTCTAGACCTATCTTACATGATCTTTTCAACTTCTGTTGAGATCAAGCACTGCTGTAGTTACAACACACAGAAAAGACTACAGAGCAGTTAAGACTATGTCCTATTCAGAAACATAAGCTTGGATGGAAGGTGCTTAACCATTTAGGAGTTTTTTTTAAATTATGTATGCAGTTTTTCAGCCTGGAGAAGAGAAGGATCCGGGGAGACCTTATAGAAGCCTTACAGTACCTAAAGGGGGCCTACAGGAAAGATGGGGAGGGACTTTTTACAAGGACATATAGTGATAAGACAAGGGGTAATGGTTTTAAACTGGAAGAGGGTAGATTTAGATTAGATATTAGGAGGAAATTCTTTACTCTGAGGGTGGTGAGGCACTGGAACAGGTTGCCCAGAGAAGTTGTGGAGGCCCCGTCCCTGGAGGTGTTCAAGGCCAGGTTGGATGGGACTTTGAGCAACCTGGTCTGGTGGGAGGTGTCCCTGCCCATGGCAGGGGGGTTGAAACTTCTAACAATTCTATGATATCCTACAGACACACAAGAACATGTGAAATAATGTGGTAAAATATAGCAAATTATAAACTACCCTAAAATCTTAGGGCTGAAGTTAGGGAATATCAGCATCTCTTGTAAACAGAGGTCTGGATTCCTCTTAGCCTGTAGCTTTCTTGTGGAGAGCCACAGCGAATCAATCACTGGATACCCAAACTTAGATGTGAACAGCCCTTGAACTGTTCTCATTTCTTTAGCTGTTCCCACGTAGTTTCTGGCAGTTCCTGGTGCCGTTCGCCTAGCTCTTCTGCAGCACGTCCTCGCTTCTCCCTACAGTTCAGTCTCCCCCTAAGAAACATTCAAGTTTATTTTAAAATAAAAGCATTATAACTGACAACACAAAAACTTGCAATTTTCTCCTGTTCTCAAAGAAATGCTTTCTTGCTTTTTTTTTTTTTTAATGGTAACTAGCAAAATGCATGCTTTGCCCGTTTGCTGTTATTCAGTTACGGCTATCGAACTGCATTACAAAACAAGTAGCTAACCAAGCTGAGAGTTACTCTTTTAGCGTTTCCTAATCTAGTAGGAGAAAAGCTTTTCAGATCATGGAGACTAAGAACACAGTTGCAGGCACAGGAGGCGGAGAAGCTTTCAAGTAGTCTTAATTTGCAATTCATAACACATGTAATAATCTGTAAATCCAGATTCTTCAGCAAATATGCACATCTGCTAAATTTTTTTCCAACCACACTGCTTTAAAGCTTACTGTCAGAATTAATCCTGCCTGTCAACTATGGCATAATTTATCCGATACGCTAATTTTTGCAGGAAAGAACAACACAATGTTATTGCTTAAAAGCATCATATGTCATCTTGTAGCTGTATTCCAACTGGAACTTAAATTGCAACATAATTAAATATAGAAGAAGATGAAGTATAAATAACTTCAACTGAATGACTATAGCAGAAATATCTTCACCATTTATCTCCATTTTATAGGATTTTGGTTTTAAAAATTTCAAGCCATCTTCCAGTGTATTTGGCTGATGTGACATCTTCAGCCAGCTTGGGAACCTTTCTGACAGCCCTTGAACAAGTAAAATGAAAGTTAAGCAACTGAGAGAAACAGTCGAAGAAATATATTCAAAATAGCTAGCTAAGGCTTTTGCCAAGAAGCAAATGTTTTATCTGTGCCGTTAACATCACTGTTAAAGAGGTTTAATTTCTGAAAATCTTAAAAATCTTAAATAACTGACATCCCTCCCCTTCAATCAAAATACGGTAGCTTAAATTACATGCAAGCAGCAACACCCCAGCCAACAGCCTGCTGACTGCTGAAAATATTAGGAAATTCAAAACAGAAGGAGAGCCTTACAGCCCACCTCTGCACTGGAGAAACTGAAGGGAGGTGAGTCCAACGATGCTACATTTGACCCTTTTCTTGCCCTTCCCCAGGTGCAGACGTAGTGACTCTCCAAAGGCACTTTCCTCATCAAATCCTTACCAATACTTCAAACACCTCCAAAGGAGAAGCGGAGTATGGCTTATGACAGGAAAAGATTTAAATGTAGGTAGGTGTAGCACGCAACGTAACACATGCCTGCCGTGGTTTTCTCTTCTCCTGCTGGTACTGGACAGGGAAAATGTCCCCAAGGCCACCGCTTCCAAGTACCTCCTACTCCTATTTGCTTCTGCAAATTCATTTTTATTGTGTTCTTTTACGTCTAAACAGTGAAGAAAAAGGTGGTGCAGGAAGTGCCCGGATTGTTTGTCCAGGAGGATGAAAAAATCACCAAAGCAATCAAAACTTTCTGGCATTTAAAGGAGGCTGCCCGTGACAGAAAGCAAGTCCTACCACTCTGGGCCAACACTAAAGCCTCTCTAACGTATGCTAAGGAGCAGGGTTACATCTAATCTCTTCCAAGAAACCTCAGGAGTATAAATGCCAATCTCCTATTCCACTTCCGAGAGTTAGAAGCTTATTTTGACTATGAGAGAACTTGTAACAGCTAATCATAAAGCAAAGATGCTGAGAGCTCGAGCAAACTCCAGAAATAAGGATCCCCGTGACTTCTGTACTGTCAGATGCTAGACGCAGCCAAAGAAAGGTTCAGCAGACTCAAGCTGTCTTGCACCATGCTTTCCCTGATTATATGTGACCGTTTTCTTTTGGTTACAAACTGTGGAATCTCAGAGCTTTGACACTTGCAATAACATTTGGAAATTTTATAATCACGCTTTCAAGTTGTAAGAAGAGGAAACCCTTCCAAATGCATCACTAGCATTCTTACTCATCTCCTCATCATTTCCTTATGGGTTTACGTGCTTTTATAGTATTTTATGTCAAATGTAAACGTCAATGAGGAATCCCAATTAGTTGGAACTGCAAAACACAAATTAATGTTCCAAAAATGAATAATGACTTTGTTTCTCAGCCTATACACATGCTACAGATGTCAAAGAACATTTACTACAGTCAGTGCTTCCTTAGATTTTGGGTTCTTTTCTCCCTAATAATTGGGTGTCTCAACTGACCGCAAGGAATATACTACATTTTTTTCTTAGTCCAGTTTTTCCCCATTTAATCTTCTTTTAATTTTTGAAAAAATGAAAATTTTTTCACAGTCCAAGCAGCAATGTCATCTTTTTTGACGTTACGGGTAGAACAAACTATTCTGTATACGTAATTTTATGGGATTTTTTTAATTCTAGACCTTTAGAACTACAGTTACTATCATAGTGAGTTTCCTGTCTCAGTACTGATGCTTATTATTTAAATGCCTGCTTTAGCTTAAAATAAATGTTTAATCTAAAATAAAGTATGCTACATGCACTAAAAAAAACCCCAAAACACAGGAGTATTGCTCATACTTTAAAGCATTGACTTCAAAACTAAAAGCATCAATAACATTTTTTAACAAGTAGATCTGAGGCAAATTCATGTTTCCTTTCATAAATATTTGCAAGTTCAATTAACTTGATATTTTTGAGATTAATCAATATTTTCATCAGCCTGAATGATTACCTGTGTTTGTAACTAAAAGTGCAACAATAGAAAAGCGAAGGAACAGATTAACCTTTTTAATTTAATAATGAAGATGAAAACTCAGCGAAAAACACAATTCTTAAAAATAAATTATATTCCTGACTGACTACTCCATGGACCAATGCCTAGCTAAAAAAACCCCATGCTTTAGATCTAATTTGGGAACTCTTAAAAATAGGGGTGGTTATAAAACAGAGAATGATTTTTACCTTATCGACACAGGATGTTTATTCCTGATTAACTTTCTACATAGATGTTAATCTTTAATACATTAGAAATAGCTCTTGCATAACACAATACTTGTCCATGGCGCCTGGAGGTTATATTCCACAAAACTATGTTCCCGGTAAAGGCTTCAAGTACTGTATTCAGATTAGGAACCCTAAACCAGACGGTGCTACATGGTCAACCTTGAACCACTGTAAAGTGAGAATATATGTTAACTTTTTTTTTTTTTTAATCGATTGTAACATGAGTGATGGCCTAAGGAACGCATGTTGGGAATGCTCATGTTCTGACTCATTGCTCAGAGGACAGGACCAGCGCTTGGGGGACCAGCGTCAGCTCCAGCTAACCAACAGATCTGGGGTGGAGCTTGGATCTTTCCACGCTGGGAGCGGTCGGTTGCCAAACATCTGCTTTCAAAAACAGGCAGAAAGCAGAAGAAAAAAAATCTTCTGATAAGAAAGCAATTCCAGTTTCTGAGGAAAAGGGATTTATTTTGGTATGCCTGGTTTTCAAAGACAGATTCCGACCCTTTTCCGTAGCATGCAACAAATGGCTCTGACATGGTGATGTTAACTCTGCGAGGAGGGTTTGTTCCATGATGCTCTTTGAACAATGAGGTAGACCTGGTCTTCAGACTGAGGTGTCTTCTGGGGTGCAGCATTGCTATCCTCCTGCTCTGCCGGCCCTATGTCTAATGAAAAAAAAAGGATGTAGGAGGTGGTATGAACTCAGACCTTGTGCCACAGACAGAGTAAAACAGCATCATGAACTGAAAAACATTCCTGGTCTCCAATATCACAAGTACCAACTAAGAACCTAGTTTATTTTCTGACATCAGGAAACAATCCCGATTTATTTCTCTTTGTAAAGACAAATTTGTCACTGGCCTTTGATTTGAAAACTAGAATAGAGCAATTTGTGCAGTTTACTTGTGCAAAACAGAGCAATTTTGCTCAAATTGCATTAAAGCTATAAAAAACTTGCACTGAGCAACTAAAATAGACTGGTATTCTGCTGGGTACGTGAGGCAATTTCCCATGGAAATTTCCTTCCTGTTGCAATCCTAATTCAAACAACGTGCCAGTAAGTAACCATTGATCAGTAAGAATCTCAAAAAAACCCCATCATTTTGAAGAAGTCTTAATGAATGGTCTCCTCTCTTCATATACCACAGTAGGGGCATATACATACACATATGTAAAAACCCAGATATGAGACTCCTGACAATTTTTGTTCCCAGTCAATGGCCACATTCTTGCTGAAGGGGTGAGGATATGGTGCTTTGGACGCTGGTTGGATGCAGGACTGAATCTGCCATGACATCTTGACATAAGGGGATATGCAGCATAACTATGACCTTCTTCAAACATGAGGAAGTCACCCTTCATCCAGTCTGTGTTTTGGTTTTTGTTTTGGGTTTTTTCTTATGCCCTGCTCACTCTTTGCAACATTATGTCAAAAAGAAGTCAGACTCCACAATGCTCTCTCTGTGAGAGAGTTAAATTCCAGCTTATTTCTGAATTTTTGCTCAGTTTGCATCTAACCAGGTTACATTCTTTTGAAATTATTTTCAAGTGCGATTCAGCTGGACCTATAAAGGCACACAATAAACTCCACTTGAAAGAAATGGCATGTTAACAACAGACATCAAGTACAATCAGCTGTTTCTGTAAAGCCTAATTATAAAATAAAGTATATGCTCCACAATCTTGTCCATTCATTTAATGCATTACGTATTTTAACAGACCTCTGTCTGTGCTAGGCCCATTTGCCTCAGCCCATAGTAGGCAAAGAATTTTGACCCTGGCATCTTAGCTCATACTTAAAAATAAAATCTTGTTTATTTTAAACCTATTAAACCAGTTTGAATACTGAATGGATACAGGGCACCGAATTTGCTTCTGCCTCAAATTCAGCCTCTCCAAACTGATTGTTTCAAATTCAGAAATACCCGATAGTAATTAAAAACTGTTAGTTTGCCTGCTCTATGATGAGAATGAAAAGAGACCAAGCAGCCATTCCCTTACCAATAAATACAGCTAGAAACTTCAAAGGGAGGCTGAAGTATGCACAGACAGATTACCCCTGTCTTAACAGGTCACCTGGGTGCTACAGTCACTGAAAACCTGAGGAAATCTGAAGAAACGATAAAAAAATTGTTTCAAAATAGTCAATATCTGTCGCAAAGTGATACCAGGGAATTTTACATTTAGTTTTAGATAAATGGAGATCTTTTAATAGCTGACAGTCCTATTCCTCTCAGAGAGTCATATCTGCCCTTAATACATGTTAACATATTCTAAAAAGTACCTGCTGCATATTTAGAGCAATTACTAAAAGTTAGGCTATAAAAAGCTGCCCTTTATATTTAAATTCAGTAAATGAGTAATCATTTCCCTTCTGAAACTCCATTTGATAAACAGATGTATTTATTAGGAAATATCTTCTCAAAAATGAGATCAGTCGCTTTCAACTAGGCACAGACCAGTCTAACCATCGTGTCTTGAATTCAAATGCAGCTAAAAGAAGTTTTCATAGACGGTAATAAAAAGGGTAATGCATTCTTTACTACAGAGGCATGACTGAATCTGTTTAAGCTGTGAAATTACTTTTAATGCTATTGGAAGGCCGTTCTCTTTAAAATGAAATTACTTCTACTGAACTGTGCAGGGGATTCATTAACTCTAGTATTTCCTAGCATCACTAATTTACCAGTTTTGCTGGTTTGAAATATTATGGAAATAGACTGTATTTTCATCGACCTTTTCCATAACATCAGGGGAACATATATCACACTCCTGGCTTGAGATGCTTATGGCTAAGCTGCGAAATCACCTCCTAGTTTTACTTTAACCTGAAAAGCATCTCTTTAGGGCTCTCTTGTTTCGGAAGCAGGCTCAGCACTGGACCTCACACATATGGGTTTCACCAGCTCTCCAGACTGCATACAATATATAGTCCGAGTATTCTACCTTTACTATCTACTCTTCAGGTAAAAGAGATGACCAACAGGCCTGCTGAGGTTTACTTCTTCATAACCCTAACGCTACTGTGCCGGGAAGATGCTCTGTCCCCTGGTGTTTGTTCAGAAATAAGAATAAGAGAGAGTGGGAAAAGAATCAGATAACAGCATCCCCATCTTCCATCCTTCAAGAGGATCTCAAAAAGAAACCTCAGTTTTTAGAGCCTCTCCTACCCCCAAAGACTAAGGTTCCTCTCTAGTTCCTCTTACTGGTCCGTCAGTCCATCTGGAGGGAAACCACAGTGCTCCGGTGCTTAAAATACATCAAAAGACACAATGGTCTTGTAAAACATGAATGGAAAATATGCTTCTGAAAAGGCGAACTTCAGCAGCAGCAGAACTGTGCTGCTTGGAGAAAGCTGAATTTTGAGAAGTCAGGCACTAACACTCCTGTAGCAAAACCAGCTGCCTACCAAATCTGCGGCTGTTGGGTCACCAAGGTCTGATGCCCTGGTGCGTTCAAAGGAAAACTGCATGTAAGAATAACTTGTATGTTTTGGTTTTTCAAAATACAAAAGGCATCTGTGGATTTCAGTAGTAAAAAATTGTCTTTTAAGTGAAAAAAAAAAAAAAAAAGGAGGGTGGTGCATTTTCCCTTCCCTATCTAGCAAGTCAATAAGGTGTGAGCACATGCTTCTTTCCCACATCTCAGAAAATATACCTCATCTTGGCTTAGATTAGGGTAAATTGCCAACCAGTATCAGAAACCTGGGCTCTGACGAGAGGCCAAAAATGCAAGTTACCCATCTTCTCATCTGTTCAACTCTTTCCGGAGATCCACCTCACATTTAGCATTTGTATTTTAGAATGAGCCGAAATTCTGACCCTATTTAACCCACGTCCATGGGATGGATGTTCTTCTGTGAGGAGTTGAGCTTTTAATTGATTTTACTGACCAGTAGAATTTCAAATACCAGTTTATCATTCTGTAATACAGACTTGTAAGCACCAGCCAGGGAAAGATGAGGCCCTTTACTAAAGATCATTAGCACAAGTTTGGTGTTAGAGATGGAAATCTTTGTCTTAAGTTCAAAGCAACAACGGGAACTAGTAGTGCTTTAGTTTCTCCTAATCCCTTTCAAATTGCTGTCTCTTCTATTATAACCCAAAGCACAAAAAAGGAAACATTCACTATGTTAAATCTGAATGTGTTTTTAACATACGTAATCGCTCGTTTCCACACACCCATGTCTGAGACTAAATTAATTCATAACACATTCATCTTCATTCCTTTTTGCCCCTCACATTTTTGGTAAAATTCTCAACACTTCTGAGCTGAAAATGTCTTACAGAAAGAGACACACACCCCTGCACCTCCACCCTAGAAAATCCATAAGAAAAACTTGATGGCACATTTGACAATTTAAAATAATGCCCATTCCTCTGTGGAAGAGCATTGCTTTGGATTATTTCTTCCCTAATCAATGCTTTTAAAAAAAAAAGACTGCTTACATCTCCTGGAATGAAACGATGCTCAGGTAAGCCAATAGTTCGTGCTACAAGGCTCTGGCAGAGATCACAACTTTGCCAAGATCACAACTTTGCCAAGCTTTCTGGACTGACATGTTCAAAATAGTTCAGTTACTGAACTATTATATTATGCTTTTCTTTGGGTTTTGGCTCCTGTTAAAAAAACGTAATAAATCACCGCAAGCAACTCTTCCAAGGTATTTGGACACACAAACTCTTCAGTTTGGTCTTTGCGTATAATCTGAGATTCTCGTCTCCACCAAAATCTATCCAAATTATACATCTCTGCAAAATGTTGGCTAACAGGTATTTGGTAATAAATGTATATATAAAGTGGTCGCATTCTCTGGATGCTGACCAGATCCTGAAAATACTTTCATCCAACCTTTAGCAATTTCTGCTTGCAAACACAGCTCACAGTGGATTTGCAATATGACTGACTCCACAAATTCAGGAATGGGAAGGAAAAGCTGAGTTTGGATAACAAACTAGGGAGGGGAAAGGAGGAGAGGAAGAAGGAGAGAGAGAGCTGAAAGAGTAACAGGGAATGCGGCCAAAAACATGACAGAAGGAACAAGGTAAAAGCAAGTAAGAGAGATTGATGAGGACCTGTGTCAGCCCAGGGACCTCCAATACAAAAAGACTAACAAAAACACAGAGATCAAAAGAAGACCTGAGAAGTTAAGAGTCACACTGAGTGCAAACGAGCACGGCAGCAGCAGCCTGCAAACTGGGAAGGAGCTGCAATGACAAAAGAACAGGATTAGGAAAAGATGAGCTGGAAGCAGAATGCAGAATTTAGTACCCACTATAATTCTCACTCCAGCATCTGAAACGTTTTCTCTCAATAAACATCTGGGGAAAATTAACACTGTCTTTTTTTTTTTTTTTCATTAGCAATGGGGCATGAGAGTTTTCTATTGCCATCAGTTATCCAGTTAGCTCAAAACTGGGACCTGTACTATTCAACATTTTTGTCAGCGACATGGACAGTGGGGTAGAGTGCACCCTCAGCAAGTTTGCTGATGATACCAAGCTGTTTGGCGAGGCAGACACGCTGGAGGGGAGGGATGCCATCCAGAGGGACCTGGACAGGCTGGAGAGGTGGGCCCAAGCCAACCTCATGCAGTTCAACAAGGCCAAGTGCAAGGTCCTACATCTGGGTCGGGGCAATCCCAAGCACAAATACAGGCTCGGCGGGGAATGGCTGGAGAGCAGCCCTGTGGAGAAGGACCTGGGGGTGCTGATTGACGAGAAGCTCGACATGAGCCAGCAATGTGCAATCACAGCCCAGAAGGCCAACCGTATCCTGGGCTGCATCAAAAGAAGTGTGGCCAGCAGGTCAAGGGAGGTGATTCTGCCCCTCTACTCCGCTCTCGTGAGACCCCACCTGGAGTACTGCATCCAGCTCTGGATCCCCCAACATAAGAAGGACATGGACCTGCTGGAGCGCGTCCAGAGGAGAGCCACGAGGATGATCCGAGGGCTGGAGCACCTCTCCTATGAGGAGAGGCTGAGAGAGTTGGGGCTGTTCAGCCTGGAGAAGAGAAGGCTCCAGGGAGATCTTATTGCGGCCTTCCAGTACCTAAAGGGGGCCTACAGGAGAGCTGGGGAAGGACTTTTTCCTAGGGCATGTAGTGATAGGACGAGGGGGAATGGCTTTAAACTGGAAGAGGGCAGGTTTAGATTAAACATTAGGAAGAAGTTTTTCACTTTAAGGGTGGTGAGGCACTGGCACAGGTTGCCCAGAGAGGTTGTTGAAGCCCCGTCCCTGGAGGTGTTCCAGGCCAGGCTGGACTTAGCCTTGGGCAACCTGGTCTAGTGGGAGGTGTCCCTGCCTATGGCAGGGCAGTTGGAACTCGATGATCTTCAAGGTCCCTTCCAACCTAAACTATTCTATGATTCTATGAAAAGGGACAGACATTTGCAGCAGATATTGTGAGGTTTTGTACAATTTTTGTGGGCATCAGCTTCTTTTTTTTTTTAAATGAAGCTCTGGTGTTTTTTTCTTAATTTGCTTTTTCTGAGAGGTTGGGTGATGCATGCAAAACCATTGTACAAGTACTCTGCTTACAAAGTCAACATTCAAGACACAGCTGCAATTGTGCAACTGTTCTGGACTTCGTGTAAACATATTACAATTGTGACAGGTGGTTCAAGACCGATGCATTTTCCTTTGCAAGACCCGCAGCTCACTCACATCAAAAAAAGGACAAGATCTCAGAAAGAACCAGGACTGCCGTGGAAGACAGTCCACTTGCTGCACGTATAAGAAAGCTTGTTGTACATGGCCTGAGAGGAACAGAAAGCAGAGAAGATGACTTTGTAGTTACCAAAGACAAGCTCTAGTAAAGGAGATCGTCAGTCTCCTCCTACCACTGTGATGATGCCCCATGGTGCTAAGCAAAGTGCTCAAACTTCACTCAAGTGTCCAACACTTTGTGCACTTCTCAGTGTCCGAGTGACCAATTTAAGGTCCTGGAGTCTGATGGGCTGTAAGGCTGGGAAGTTACAGCTGGAACAGAAGCCAGTATGAGGTCTGAATATATCAACTGTTCTGGTAAGACAGTTCCTGAACACCCTAAATTGAGCATTCACATAATAGATATTTTCTATTCCTAGCCAGTTACAAAATCCTTTCCTGGGATTTCCCCCACCCCCAAATTTAGACATCTCTTCCCTTCTCTCACAAATGGGAAAATAAATTTAATAATGCTTTTGTAAAACATTCAGATGCTGTAGTAATAAGTAGCTCAGAAAACCCTTTGAAGCAGTTAATAAGTACATCAATAATACCAAATATTTGTAACATTTGGTAAAAACAGTAAGTATACAAGAAACTGTGGCCAGGTTATTTTTTACAGATTCGTTGTACCTTCTGCCATCTACAGGGGTTCCTGCAATCAAAAAAGGGACTTTGTGAAAGAGCGATGCCCTCACCATTAATGTCTACAGCACACCTCTACTAAAACTGCTTTTTCTAACAGATCCCCAAAATTATCAGAATGTCACATAAAACTGCAATCTACTAAAAAAGTATTTGGAAGAAAGATCCAATAGCACGTTCTTGAGTACCTGAGCTTGTGGTAAATCAGGTAACAGCTTTTTGGAATATTTTGTAATTATTTAAAGTTGGTATTTCATAGCAAAGTGAAGTGAAGTATGTCTTCTGGAAGAGGACAGGTATCATCCCAGACCCTCCTACTAAAGCACATTTCAAAGCAGCTAACAAATAAGTAAAAGAACATTTTTAAAGGTCTTGGCAAAAATAAAAATTTATAAAAAGCTTTCATGTGGAAAAAAGACCTAACTATGGTGCTCTTCAGATTAACCCTCCCAGTCAAATTTTGGGCTTGCAGCCGATTTCTGCCAAATTCACACACGTGAGCCAACTCCCTGAAGTCACCTAGACTTGTCCAAGAACAGCCGAAAGGCCTGCGCCTTTAGAAATGAGCTTGGAAAGAATAATCTCTTCTAATTATTTAAATATATAGGTATTAGCAGAATAATGTAGTTCTGTGCAATAACTGGCATTTTTGTGCCAGCCCAGCTGTAACACCCGGCAACTGTGTCCCGAGTTCAACCAGGAACTGCAGCTCACAGCAAGGCAGCACGACTGCAAGGTCATACAGAAAGGTTATTTGCAAGCTGGGAAATAATTTGAAGTAAGGTACTTTATTAGAAATTATACATATGATCCCTGCTGCATGTTCTCAGCAAGGGATCTAGAAGGAAAGGCTTATAGGAAAGGAACTTATTTACATAATACAGGGAGAGCTGGACATTTTAAGAGGATCACTCCCACAAACAGGCCATCGACATTTGTTGAAACAGGACTCAACGTTGTTCAAAGCAGCCATCAGTACCATATTTGCAGATCCCTTTATGGAAAAAATTCAGGAAAAATCAGTTATGCTTGATCACATCCAAATTACTTTACAAGGTCTACATGTTCCTGGGTATTGCGTTTTGTGAGGCACGGATGTTTCCGCTTTATACCACTGCACTGGGGAATTCTCGGGCTGCACAGCAAAAGATGCAATTCTTGTATTGCATCGTTAGATATTCAGAATCTGAAAGAGGAAAGTGAAAGTCACTTAATGCTTAAGGAAATATAATAAAGGCAGAAGCTACAGGGGAATTTTACGGAGACAAAAATCATCCTTCACAGACAAGCTGTCGAAATACACAAGCATTAGAGCTCCCCAAAGACTTGAAAGAAGCATATTTGTTAATCTAGACTATTAAACACTGTTAGTGACTCAATCTATTCCTGAAAATATCTGATCTTTTTTATAGTCCCAATAAGCATTCTGCACATAAAGTCAAAAACCCCCACACCATCAGTACTTTCTTTTAAATTTACTCATCTCTAAAAGATCGTATCTAGTCTAATTAGAAAAATTTATTTCCAACCTACAAAAAAACCCCACAGTGACACAGAGAAATAATACTTTTATGAATGGAATTTCCATGCTTGAGCTATTCAAGCACATTTTCATGCAACAGCACCCTATAAAATATGCTATTTTTGGCCGTAGTTAATATCTTCTCTTTCTTTAGCTGATGCCATCTGTTAGTTTATACTCTGTGGGCTGTAGCAAGAAGTACCCACTGATGTATACTGTCATATATACCACTGCTACAGATTGAAACTGTCCAGGTTGACAGAAAGAAGCTACCGGATGAAATGGGTGATGAAGACCTGTTGTAGCACTCTGAGCTCCCTGCTCAAGAAACATGGACAAGGATCTGGCTCTCTATGGTACTTGAATCTGTGGGGGCCTAGAAGTAATTTACATGAATAAACTACTACTGTTTTGGGTTCTTCTCCTTCACGTTACTGTACTCAAACTATACAGATTTCCATAAAGCAGTAAAACAAATGAATAACCATGACGTTAAACCCTTCTGATCAACTACCATCCAAGATGGATTAAAAAAATAGAACCAAGAGGAAAAACAGCACCAAGAGGAAAAAGGACAAGGGATTACATGGCTAATGGGAGGTATGACGCCCAAGAAGGTATTCAGATAAGTTATGTACTCTGTATAGTTGTAGCCCTACATCTGTAAGCAAACTGGCAACTAACCATGTTTGGTGTTAGAAATAATGTAATTCAAGAAGTGGAAGGAATATACATGTCAAAGTCGCTCGTTAATTACTCAGGAGCCTGATTATCATGCAGGACACTAGAAGCTATCCTTTACTTCAAGCTGCCATTAATCGTTCCTCCAGCAGACCACCAGCACACCCATGGAAGCGTGACAATTTCCTCACAGAGAAGGGGAATTGCCCCTTCTTTTCGCCCTAACTTTAACCTACGCTGCCATATCATCTCAGAAATGGCACTCCAAAATTGTGTGATATACGGTTTCAAGTCCCGTGAACTTGCCAGCTTCTTTAAGACCACTGAAAGAACTGAGGACTCGTTAAAAATTCTACCTGCTCACCCTTTGCCACAGCGCACTGGGGCAGAGGATTGTGAGTTATTCTGAACACTCAGTTCTGAGTCACCTTGCTCAAAAAAAAGGCTTTGGGAGCAGGGAGGTTAAGGCGCTATTAAGGAAGGTAGAAGCCTTCTTCGTCTTAAAATAAATTAATAACATATATGAAAATATTTGATTGATAGTTACCAGAATGCCTACCATAAGGTGATAAACACACTATAAAAAAATTATCAACAACCAATCTGTCAAAACAATCTTCCAATGGAGATTATGTTCGAAGACCACGAATTGAATACAAATTTTTGAAAGGATTAATTTTACATAGTTGCATGGGAAGAATACTGAGGCTCATATTAAACACATTCAAACCTCATTAGATAGACACAGGACCAGCGTACTGACCTACAATTGCAGCCTTGTACTACATTAAGATGCAGAGAAATAATAGTCAGGAGACCTTCAAGGACAAATACTAACTTTATAATTTGATATATGAGCCTAACTGTATTAACAGTAAAAAAGAAAATGTCCTCTGCTACTATTACTTGTGGATTCATAGAGAATACATTAGAAATCGGTAATTACGTCAGTGTCATGAATATGTTTGCCCATTTGAAAACGTCAGGCACTAGAAAATGCTGCTGAACCAATTAAATGTTCCAGAGATTAAAGTACACTTATCTGGAGTGTACTTTTTCACAGCAGTTCTTACCGGGCTCAAGTTTACTTTGCTCTCAACCAGGCAATCTACCAGCTGTGTAGCAGCAGCCATGCAGTAACGAGCATCCTTCAGCAGCAATCTGTCTCAGTACCAGCTATAAATGACTCAGCTGTTCATGTCATGCTTCAGGAGTTACCTTGCTAATATTACAGCCTTTTACCATACAGCACTGCATCCTTTCCCTCCATGGTAGGGGGTTGGGGCTTTTTCGGTTTGTTTGGGGTATTTTTGTAACTCATACCTTCTCTCTGATATGACTGCCTCGATCACCAAGGAAGTGAACTTTCACTTCTCATTGGCCATATGCAGTCATGACTTAAAAATAAACATGTGCCAAGTTGTGTGTTTTAAAAAAGGGTGTGTAGGTGAAAACAAACTTTAAATGCAAAGGAACTTTGCGCAAGTAAAAACATTAGAATAGCTCAATTAAAATAGAAATGATCCTCCTGCATGCTTATTTTTACACACTATTTTCTGTTCAAGTTTTTATTCAATAAACAGCTTTTACCAGAACATACATTACAAAAAAAAAAAAAAAAAAGGAAGATGATAGGAGCCAGTCTTGGTGATATTTCTGCAATGTGAAACTTGGAACTAGCAATATGAACAGTTAAAATTTTAATAATCCTGACAGCTACATCTGAAAAGCTCAGCTCCTGACGACATGCAATCAAAAGAATAAATGGCTTTTTTTCTTTCAAGTTTTAATTTGGGGCCAGCAGGGTTGTGGGAAGCAGTGGGGAGAAAGGGATTATCATCTTTTTTCCCCTACGGTCAGAATCATGACTCTTCATGGTCAACAGTACTGCACGCAGTACAGACAACTCCTGCAAAAAAAAAAGAAAAATATTATAACCCTGGATTGGGAAAATTTCAAGGAGCTGAGAAATATGGAAGAGCAAGAGACATGACATGAGAAAATAATAAGCAGTAGCCTTGTATACGCACATGGTAAAAAGATTGGAAAAGGCTGCAAATTTGAAAACTAATGTATCTGTTGACAAACTAAGGAATCTTGCAGCGTGATCTGCGTTCTTTACTGTTCTGTGGGCAGCTCTGATTTCTGTACCAGATTCCCCATTATCTCCACATCGTGGTTCCTAACCCTGACTTCATCGTGGCCATTCACAGGCATTAACTAGATAAAACAGCCCTTTAAGAAATGTGCTACCCCGGATGAACGTTCCCGCTGTGTACAACTAACACAGCCAGCGATCCACGTGCCAATAAAAATTGTTATGTTTTCTCAGGTCTCTACAGGGCTCCAAATGACAGTAGCACCACGTACTGATTCTGAGTTAGAAACCTGTCACATCCTTATCCACCTGCTTATTCAATTGAGCTGAAAGATATTTTGACATTTTAATATGAACGGTACTAGTAGAAACAAGAAACTTCAAGACTATTATTTTTATGACATAGTAATAGCAAGAGACTGCTATATTTGATGGTAGGGTGATACTTAAAGCAGTATAAAAATCAAAACGTGCTACAGATCAGTAAAGCAGTACGATCTTCCAGCAGTTGGTGATCCTACAGGAGAACATTTAGCAGCTGGTGATCTTATAGGAAAACACCGTGCAATTTGGGCAGAACGACTTGTGTGACTTGGTTCCTATTTAAGAACAGGGCGCTCTCGACAGAGTCTTAAGTTGTTGACTGAATAGCCAGTCCCTTGAAACCAACCCAAAGCAATTAAGGCCGGGATGAAAGCACGAAGCAGACCCTGCATAGTTTCATGCAGGGCTCTTGCGGGTACAGAACAGCCGCCCTTCCAGGAGCAGTGATCCATCACAATTTATGTGCGCTGCTCCCTGTAACATGGCTGGGGAGCCCACGTGGCAGCGGTACGCTCAAGTGAATTAATTGACCTCTGTAACAGGACACCATGAAGCCTACTCTTTATTCCCAACAAACTGGCCCAGTACTGGGTTGAAAGGAAGTATTTTCTACATGTTACAATAGGTAACACACTTAAATTACTTCATAACCGATGGAAAGAAGAACATTACACAAAAATAAAGCTTGGACTTTCTATAAATAAGCTCAGGTGATCCTAAATTTAAACCTTACATCCTACCTCATATTACTTGAAATCAGGAATACCACTAAAAAGCATGATGTAGATGCAAGCACGCTTCAAATCACTATGTAAAAGGCTAAAACATATAGCAGAGTTGAGCATTTTACCAGTGTGTTTCTATCTTATTAGGTGTTAACTATTACGTACGTAGCTGTGTAGGCATGCACGAGCTGGGTGCTGTGATTCTACAAGGATGGCAACAATCCGTGGGACTCCACAGAGTATGCTGAGTCTCCCACAGAGTTACAGCAAGAATTTTAAAATCTGCAAAATGAGCGTCAAAGCCAGTGGAAGTCTGCAGGAGTTTTTCAGGTGGTGGCATACTACGTGTATAAAATCTAACAGCACGATTGCAAAGCGTAACAGCAGGACTAAATAGCTAAAAACCACCCAATATTATAGGCTGGGTTGGCAAACAATGAACTGCCACGCTGAAGAAAAGTATCAGAATGAAATTTATTTTAGCATAATAGGAAAGTTTATGATATTCCAGTTTATAACACGATGCAATAAATGGCAACCTATATATACATACACATCCCTGGCCTGCCTGAGGCTCGCACTTCCAGAAATAACAAAATTCAGCTGAAGCATCCACTCTGCTGTGTGGCAGAAATCAAGCATTAATTGTCTTCTGAAAATCTGACCTTTTTATGGTGGTCATGTGAGAACTCAGAGCAGAAGCGTATCAAATAGCCTGTCAAATCAGAAAAATTTAGACTCAGACGAGAAACAAAACGGCACTATGGCTAAGCTTCTGTTCAGCTTACTGTTGATGGTATCGTTAAAAAGGATTGTTGAAGCTTTAACCTATAATTTTCACTAAACGCAGAAAGTTCCCCTTCAAATTCCCATACAACAACAACTAGCAAACGTATGTTATTAAGTAAAACAGATGAAGTGCAGAACAGTGGGTGAACATACAGAAACAAAATACTTGGTTGCATAAAGAAACACCAAGCTCATTAATCTAGCAGTCTGGGCTGGTCTCCACATTTCTCACACTCCCAACTGTGATGCTGTATATTTTAAGGACAACCTGCATTTTGAGCAAAGGAAAAAAAAAAAAAAGAACAAAACTAAAAACCACAACCCAGCATTCATACAGATGGATTGATGTGCTCTATATTTTTCAAATCACCTTCTTCTGCGGCAATTTTGCAAACAGAAGGTCACTATGGAGCAAACGTATTCGTTTTGCAAGCTTCACGCCACCCCACTAAACTGCAGACAGTATTTTTAGTTCTGCCCAGCACTAAGCAGACGGGGAATCCGAGGCGCAGTGCCAGGATGTAAACCCACTCCTTCTGAGCCGGCTTTAATCATGTTGCCTTGCTCCCACTCTGCTCCCATGTTTAGGTCAGCAAATTTCCTCAAGGCTAAATCGGAATACATGCACGCATATGCCACGGGTAATCTGGGCGTGTTTCTTCATGAATAATTCAGATAAAAAAGTATGATGTGCTGCTCTTACTGAAAGGCCCGCTTGATATTCTCTTTTGGCAAGGTTCGTCCAAAAAAAGTGCTGCTGAAGAGTAGCCAACATCTTGCCTCTATTTATAATGTACTTGGTTTACAAAAAAAGTGGATCCTCTTTACAGCCTGTTTTGTACTGCTCAAGCTTGCAGTCCTGCTGCACAGAAAATTAAGGGACTGTCTTTGAGTACGACCACAAAGTCAGGCCAGAAGTATTTTCTACAAAAGGGATATTTGTTTAAAAGTCTTTCTCCATAAAAAAAACAAAGTTTTGTACGCAAGCCTAAACCAAACGTTACAGGAAGAGCAGTACTTTCCATAGAAAGCTCTCCTGTCAGATGTTACGGGATTTGCACATTACAGCAACATTTCAGCATCTTAAATTATGTTTCTAAGTATAGTTACAATTGTTTGTTTGGTAATTTGTATCCCAAACTGCTTAGATTGCCACAAAAGTACTGTGACACTGAGGACAGTCCTCATTTTTATTTCCATTTATTTCCATTGCCGAGTATGGCAGCAGGTCCTACACACAAGCCCTTCTCTTTCTGATCTGCACACAAGCAGGAACAAATTTTTTCACCTTAGACAACCAAAGACGTGATTTTGCACGCTGCGACAAGAGCTGGGTCAGGCAGGAATCGCGGAGCTTTGCATGTGTACTGCAGCCCACCGTGGACATCAACCTGAAGGTCACACACCAGCTTTCAGCACAGGGTTTAGCTGAAGTTTAAGCGCTGCTTTGTTTCTACCCTTCCAGCCAAGCGGTTCTAAAGAAAGCAACTGGTTCCTCTCCGGCAAATACGGCTCTGTTAAATATGTACTACCCTACTTCTATTTTTATTTAGAAATCCTACCGTAACTTGAGATCGAGTTGTTAAGAATAATCGAGCCAAAGCAAGAAACAAACTATGAGAAGGCATATAAAAATACGTTTCAACGGGTTAGCATTGCACGTCCTAGTCTTTCACTGCTCTGTTACTGAATATTTACCCTAGTTCAGAAATACTCAAGAACCCACAGACCACTGACTACTCCCAAAGTTCCTGGGACATAGCTCTTTTTTTTTTTTTTTTTTTTTTAATGAACATAACAGGAAACCCATATTGGGGTCACAGAGTACATGAAACACATTTAACATCAGAATCCTAAAAAATAAATGTTTATTAATCTTGCTAGGAAAAACAAAATTGGGAACAGTCTGGAAGGCAGTCATTGCTATGCCCCAGAGGATAATACTCCGACTTCCCACAACATGTTTTTCGATGCATCAAGGATCTCTAAACAGCACCGTGCAGATCTACACATTCTTGCCAAGAGGAGCCATGAAATAAAACATAACCCCAGACACCAAGCAAGCTGCTTGTTAAGGCTTACCAACGTGCAAAAAACGAACTGCACGACTGAAACACACTTTATTTAAAGTCAGTTATAACAGGAAGGGTTAAACTGCAGTGCCAGGGATGGTGGAGTTGGGAAAAAGCCACTTTTATGGTATCGGTTTTATCTTATCTAATAGCTTCTACAAGTCTTTCACATAGGCTTTTGAACAAGGGTCTGTCTCATGTTTGCATTTTAAATTAATCCTTCAGAGAAGTGCCATGTGCCCAATATTGTAGAATCCTACTTATCTTCAGTGGTTCCAGAGATGCAGAACAAGAAAAACCATACCAGATCGCCCTTCTAAATTCCCAGAAGAGATCATTTTTAAAAGCCTATCTAACTCCGAAAAGATGAAACAATAAAAAAGGAAATTATGGATTCAGTGCGAAAGCAACCAGATTTGAGTGAAGATGAAGACAACTCACTATTACAAGTAACTTATAAGTCAGAAGTTGTGGTTTATTAGATACAATTCCTCCAAAGCATTAAGCTGAATTTCTAAATGGCATTGAGAGCCCATTAAAAAAAAAAAATACCATTTTTCTTTTTGCAGTGGTTCGACTGAAGTATTTTGCCTCTCTTACGAATGATCCAAACTGGAGAGAATTGTAATGCATCCAGGTAACTGCTTATTGGTGTGACATCTTTCAGAGGCTCTGAACGGAAAAATAAAATTTAAGACATGTTATACTTGTGCTTGCTATATACCATCTATCCTGCCTGAACACTCTTCATGGTATGACTGCCTTTGAAGTACACGTCTCAGGTTTTGTTCAGTTGACTTAATTAACTAAAACCATGTAAAAGAGCACAAAAGCCATGTTTAAGCACTGCAGCTGAAGCCAACACACAACATTTCACCCCAGGGGGGTGAAATGATACTTAGAGGCCCCACTGCTGCCATGGTTTTCCTTTTTTTTGCCCAGAGAGGGTCTGCTTGGGGAGCAGAGGAAAAACCCAGCAGCACCATCCTCCCCAGAAGAGGACCGAGTAATTAACCTCTCATTGGAAGCTGTAATTCCCGCAGCAGGGAGGGGGAGGACTAAGCAGTGGATTCCACTTACAGGGGGGATGGCTTTAAGCAGGCTTCGCTTCAAGCAGCGGGATGTAAGGCTGTTCATGTCAAGCAGTATGGCTGCTGCGGAGAGGCAGAGGTGAGGGAGCACAGCTTCAGATCACGGTAGGTTTTGTGGTGGTAAAGCACAACGGCGCTCAGAATGAAGACTGACTGGATTAATCAAGGTACATAGTCAACTTTTATAAAAATACAAAAGTTAAGACTCTAATATGGGCTACAATGAGCCCTGTGGGGCAGATGCATGTGCATTTTGTTTGCTTGTTTGGTTTTTTTATGTCCTTGTCCCTGCAGTCCTAAATATACTACTAGAACTAATCCCCTACAGCACGAACAGCCTTACCCCAACCAACACTGAGAAGATGACTGAATTACCAGACTACTCTTAGACCTACAGGGCCACGCAGTATGTTTATTTGCCCACCTCGCTGATCTACCACTTTTCACCTAGTTAATACACCTGGAAAGGGAAAAGAAAACATGTTCGTGGATGAAAACATGCATATCCAAAAAAGGATGCATGTTCTCTGCCACCCAAAACAGATCACAAAATGGGAGGTCACATACTTCTTGCGACCCTGGTGTAACAGCATCCACACTTTGTCCTTTCAGCCCCCCTCTGACGTTCTGTACTGCCTTTTTGCACTTTGAAGACCTCTTCAGGGCAGGTATAGTTGTTCATGATGTGATCATACACTATCTTGCATTAGTGATGCTCTAATTTATTTTGGAACCCGTGTTATTGCATATGGTCTTGGTGTACTTATTTGTGTCAGAACATAAGGTCATAGATATTATATTACAGTCAATACAAAACAGAAAAGCACAGATCCTGTTTATGAATTCAGTCACTTCACTTTGTTGCCTTAAGTTTGCTTTCCACACTGCATTGTTTAACAACCTACACAAGATTTCCAGTAGGTCTTGTTGTTTTACCCAGTCATCTCCTTGTGGTCTCTAAAGATGCCACGGAACAGTGCAGAATGCAAAGGTAGATGATGCCACAATTCACATATAGGACAAATGATAAAAGCCACACGGAAATAAACTCTTCTTTTTTTCTTGTCTCTGAACTTGAAATAGTATCTGAAACCACAAAGGAAACAAAACCAGGTGACAGATGACAGCTGGTGCCACGAGGGGACCATGCCAACCCTGCTGAAAATTCTGCATGACCTACAGCCTAGACAGCAATCTCCATGATCGGCCTCCAAAATACATCGCGGAGTTCACCACTTTACCTCAGAGAAACTCAAGATGCTCAGGGAGTTCTACGCAAATGGGGAAGAAGGGTGGAAGAGATGCAAGGAAGGGTGAGCTGTGCACATCAAGTGCTATACCAATCTCTAGCAAAGAGTAGAGATGGGTAGGAGTCAGTGACGCTACTATTCTGCGATAATTGTTTAGAACTTGAATCTTTTTTAGAATTCACTTTTACAAACACCAACTTCAAGCATTTTGGTCTGAGATTTTTACCATCCCTGAAAATCAGACTCTCCCTGTTGCCAACACATACATAAGTTAGCCAAACTTTTTGGAAGCCAGTTTTCTATTTAATTATTTTTAAAAGGAACTACCTCTACCTTTGAAAAACAGGACAGAAAAAAAGTAGAACAGATAACCAGAAGAGGAGCCTTGATTTGGTGTGCACAGATGCATAAAAGCGCTTTTCTTTAAATAAAACAGCCTTATTATCTGGTCACTGTATTACCTACAGCCACTCTCAGTGAGGTCACATAAATTTCCTACAGTTATCATTCTACATTTTATTTTGCCTTTCTGAAAAATACAATCCTCCTTAATGTCACTTCTACTCCCCAAATAATAGGGTGGTTTTCAGGAACCACAAAAGAAGAAATGAATCCATTCTTTCCACAGCACATACGACAGCATTTAAAACCATCCTCTCTTTCCATTCCTAAACATTAATTGGGGATAGAAAGGCTACATACGAGCATTTAGAAACAGTTAACAATTTTAATGTTTTTATTATTTCTTCTGTTTTGGACGTGGCAGAAAATTATCATGGACAAGATGTTCAAAACAGGAACTTAAAAAGATAGCTTTACAAGTCTAAAGTGAGAGGCACTCTCATTTTCAGAAAGAAGTGCTGAATCTATCATTAACAAAAACAAAAATGAAACCTTAAACTCTCAACTTTCAGCTCCACTTTCCAAATCTTAAGTCAGACACTGTTTAAACAAACAAACAAACAAAAAAAATCCCGAAACAACAAAAACCCAACAAAAAAGGGAGTGCAAGACTTTTCATCTGAGGCTGCATAGCCCACGTAGGCTGGAGATAATGAGGCCACTCACCGAACAATTCTGCATTCATTGCAAGCCTTTAGCATCCACGCTTTGTTTCAAGTCATCGCTTTTCAGTTTCTCAAGCCATGAATGAAATTCTGACCCACACACTTAGAGAAAATTTTCTTTCGGTCTCTCCAAGACTTGTTTTCTTGATAAAACCAGGACAATCTTTCTCATGGAAAACAGCGTTACCTCTTTCCTCAGCAATCAA
Source organism: Pluvialis apricaria (assembly GCA_017639485.1). NCBI lineage: Eukaryota > Metazoa > Chordata > Aves > Charadriiformes > Charadriidae > Pluvialis > Pluvialis apricaria. The sequence continues at coordinate 47,131,438 of CM030007.1, forward strand.
AGTGCGCTTGAGCCAATGTAGCAACCAAACTCTGCATCTCTCTCATTTCTTGCAGAATCCTCCAAACCCCAGAGCCCATCTTTTTTTTTTTTATCACGTCTGTTATACCTATTCAAAACACAGCTTATCAGATGACTCAACCTGCGCAACATTTTAATGTGAACTGCAACAATGCTGTGTACATGTACTTAACATGCCAAAAAATTCCTACTATTTAAACTGTGCTGTCACATAAAAAAAATCAAAGCACAAAAGAAATGTGATCACACATTTTCTTCTTCAAACATTTCTAACTTACCTTATTCAATAAGAAGCCTTACAGAACATGATATCATTAAAGCATAAAAGCCTCCTTTGAATAGCTAAAATGAAAGACTTTGTACTGATGCCTTGTTTTTCAGAATAAACCGTCTTACGGCCTTGCTTTACTGAAACATATCATCTAACAGACGACTAACACACTCTTGGAAGAGACAAACGTTTTTGACTTTTAGCCCACGTGGCGATGACAGAGCAGGGATCTGGGTTACGAGCAGGCTGCCTCCGGCTCTCGTCTCTGGCCCTCTCTACCTCTCCAGTTCTTATCGCAGCTCCACTTTGTCAGCAAAATGCTCCGTTGCTTCTGCTTCGCCTTGAGACTGCCTAGTCCCCCCTAACGCCTGGTTACAGCGCAACGCCACAACGCCGCAGCTACAGATGATACGCACAAGAGCCAAACCCTACTGAGGTCTGTGCACCGGAGCATTTTTCTTCCACAGCCAGCGTGGATTACTCCTGAAACCCCGTAACAATATAGTTGGGTCATTGCTTATAAGGTTTCTGAAGGAAATACAAAATGCACCAAGTAAGTTCTTGCTCAACTGGAGGAGACAACTATCTTCAACTAATAAGAATCAATTACAGTATAATTAGATGCAGGATGCCAGTTCCGGTTAAAAAAAAACATTCCCCCCAAACAGGCTTTTTCATGTTTCAATAAGAAAATGCATAGTCTAGACCAGCATAATAATTAAACAAATTTAAAAAAAAGTGCAGAAAGAGATCAGACCATAAGCCTCTCCCCCCCAGGGAATTCAAGGCAATTGTCAAACAGCATTGATTTGTTCACACAATTAAAACCTGGTTTACAGAATAAAATCAGTATTTCATGGTAAAAACGTATTAAAGCTGAGCTTGAGAACACTAATCAAAAGGGCTTTTCTTGGTGGCTGGGAGAAGGGTATGCCTGCTATATTTATAAACTCCAAGATCTGTTTTTTTAAAAAAAAAAATTAAAAAAATCTGTTCCTGTGGTTGTGAAGAAAACCTGCCAAATACAAAATGAGACAATGCTGTCATCTGATGTCTACAGACAGACTCTGTGCATCCTAGATAATTCTCAAATGACAGCAATACAAAACTAACAAATCTCTGGCTGCTGTTCAGAAGCTACTAGCCAGCACTAAAACAGACAACTACCCTCATCCGCTTCAGCTGGCTGCTGCTTTGAAAAGTTATGAGGAGCAAACACTATAATAATTCCAAGGGGAAAAAAGTCAAAAACTTCTGTTCCCATCCTCACCAGTCAGAGGGCTCCAGAAGTTTTCTCTCCCCATGTAATGAAAGGGCAAAAGAAAGAGACTCCCCCTAATAAAAACGTCTTAGCACCCACCCCTGTATCGACAGCTGAGCTCTGGGTTTGACACCGTGCCACGGTATTACTCCAGAACAGGAGTCGACCCACTGGCTCCTACTTTTCAGCTCTGCTCACAACTTGCAGGCTTTCAAATAAAAGGGAAAGATGTTTCGTACCGCCACACTCTCTCACTTTTCTTCGGTCACAGCAAATAACACTGAAAGATGTTATCTTCCCACCCGATGTTATCACAGCACATATTGCATTGGCTTTTTATTGGTCATCTGCTAAAGAAATTTGCAGGGATTGGCAAGTAGTATTGCTTTTTTCTGCGAATAATAGCCCCTTTCGTGGTGACAGTGAATGCACATGCATCCTAGACACTGTACAATACCACTGGGGGACAAAGCACTGGGCTCAAAGACGAAATTTTCATTCCTTCTCACCTACATTGTTTTTTTGAATTACAGCACTAGCACTAATCTCTTGGAAGTCAATTGTTATCCTCTCATCATTTACATCCGCCGTTAAAAATGACAGCTAGCTGTCTCTTCTAACTCAAAGACCACGCAACATCTCCTGCACCCTTCCTTCATTCCAGAGTGATTTAGCGTGCTGCTGAGCTTAATACCGCCAAGACGGAGAACACCACGGCTTCGTAGTCATCTCCGGCTAGTCTGAAGTCAATATAACCCCTGAAAAGGCCATCCCACCCTTCCCCTTCTTGGCCACTCACTGCTACCTCGTGCCTCCAACCTACCTGCGTTGACATGACCAGTATTTGGGTTGCACACTAAAGCAAACGAGGGAAGCGGTTGGGAACTAATCCAGCAGAGGTGGGGGGAAAGGCGAGTTTAACACCAGTCAATTCCCCGACCCTGCTTGCCATGCAGCTGCACAAAGGGTCGTGCTGCCACGAGGACAAAGCTGAGAGGAAGGAACGAGGGGTCGAGGCCTGAAGAGGACAGGATCGCTCCTCTCAGCAGCGGTGCCAACTTACATTGGCTGGAATCGACTCCGGCCCAAGACGGAAAATGAGGTCGTCTTAAAATAACAGCTGCGAAAAATACTTTCTAAGCTAATATGCACCATGAAGCTCACGTAACCAATATGAAACAGAAGCATGTACTTGAAGATCTTGAAAGCGCGCAAGAACCACCTCTATCTTGTAACAATTAAGAGCTTCAAAAGAAGATTTTCAGAACTAGCAACCTGCAGCCTGGTTTCATCCTTTCAGGACTAGGCTTAAGCACAGATCAACAGCTACAGACCTGCGCAGACTTAGCCAACCAAGCCTCAACGATTGGTAAGAAAACTCGGAAGGGGAAAAAAATTCCACCTTCTTTTCCTTTTGATACCTTGCCTGTTAGTCAGGCGCTTGTGAACCGCATCACTGGCTGTGCATCTACTACCCTTACTGTGGTTCTTTGTCTGGAAATCACGTGCTGAGTAACCCTCGTGTGAGGGACTTATTCTTTATTAATGATAGCAAGGCTAAAAAAGAAATCTTGCCAGATAAAGTTTAGACTATATCACAGTAGTTTGTAAAACGGAACTTGTTCATGCTAATAACTTCCTTCAATAGGAAAGCCTTTACCTATAGTATTAATTTGATTTAATTACGTGCACATAAGGACATTTTCCTCCATGAGGAAAGAAGGGAAGATATAGGGATAAAGGTTTAGTCAGAAACAGCCTCCCAAAAGCAAATATATGTATTTTTTGCATGTTCACAAGAGTAATGTAAATCCACTATCTTACAGAATGAGGTTTTCTTACAAAGTCATGGTACCAGAGCAGACCTACCCCAGAAATAAATTTGATTCAGCATCTGCCAACAGCAGGAACCTTGATTCCCTTCAGTACATACAGTGCAACCCCTAAAAGGACATTTTCACTCCTCCGTTCCCAGACATAATCCCCTCCATTTCACACACTTTCTGCATGCTTTCTCCTGGCAGAGCACAGTGGTGACAGCAGTTGCCAACAAGTTAAGCATAGTTACCTCCACTTGGGATACCTCCTGTCCTATCTTTGATGATGGCTCAAGCCACAGCTATGTATGCAACCTAAATCCCTCCAATATTATAATCTCTGAGAGCAGCTCAAAATAAAAATTAATATACTAAGAACTTTTCCGTTTTCTTAATACTTCCTACCCTCTTCACTAAAAAAAGAAAAAAAAAAAAAAACAACAACCCAAAACCAAAAGAAATCCAAGCAACTGTTCAATACCTCTAGTAAGTCAGCTAAGATTTTCAGTAAAATCCAGCGTTTCCAATTACATGCCTTTTTCCGCCATACACGTCCGTGAAAACTGAGGGGGAACGTGTCTCAACTGACTCAACCAAAGGACTGTCATTGAAAGGTCTTTTCTCTTGCTCTCACCATGCTAAATCAACGACCGAACCTCCTCATCAAACCGCCATCGCTCACATACTCTTAACAGGGAGAAGGCAGTCTGCTGCACATTTGATGCACGAGCCACAGCCTGTTAAGAGAGTCAGGAGAATACAGTCTTACTGTTGTTAGGTCTTTTTTTTTTTTTTCTTCTCCTCCAGTTGGCACTTCATCAACAATGTCTCCACCCAAACCTACGGCTGTTTGTAGCACTCCTGAGTGTGCCTGAGCACGGCCGGCTGTCCTTAGCGTGACCCGTCAGCAAAACAGGGCCCAGTGGTCACCAACCACGGTTTCCACGCCATCGAGGAGGGGGGGGATCTGTGGAGCCCCGAAAGCACCGTCCCGGCTCCCCGAAACCAACGCTTACGCTGCTGTTAAGGACGGTTTCACACCAATTCTGCATTTTGCCCCCCCCCCGGGACCAAACTGTGCCCTCGTCACCGAGCTGTGGCGGGGACACCAGGTGGCCCCACGGGAGAAGGAGAAAGAAAAGGGGCTCCATCTCCCGAGCCCACCCGCGTTGCGCAGAGGCTGGTACCCCCGGCCTGGCAGGGGGGGGGGGCACAGCACCCCACGGCCACGCGGGATTGCGTGTGTGTGTGCGTGTAGTGTGTGTGTGTGTCCCACACCTCCCTCCGCCTCTTCCCGCGATCCCCGAGGGCGCTGCGGCCGCCCCGCCATCCCGGCACACTGCACCCCCGGGACGGCCGCCCCCGGGGGGAGCCCGGCGGGCACGGCAGGCTCCCCCCCCGCCCCCCCCTACAACTCCGCGAGTGGGGGGTACGGTCTCGCAGCGCCCCGCAAGTCCCGCCCAGCGCACCCACACCCCCTCCACGGGGGGCAGCGCTTGGGGTCCTGCGGGGCGAGAAGCAAAGTGGGGGGGATCCCGGGGCCCGCTCCCTCTTGTCCCCGCCGCCACTCGCCTGGTTGGGGTCGGTGGCCCGGAAGACGTGGCAGGCCATGGGGGAGTCGGGGTTGTCGGGCTGCGCCTTGATCAGGTAGGCGAAGTAGGTGAGGTCGTGGCTGTTGTGGATGAAGCGGGCGATGTGCTGCGCCTTGTGCTCGAAGATGAAGACGGCGGGCGCGGGGCTGGCGGGGCGGCCGGGGCCGGGGCCGGGGCCGGTGGGTCGGCCGGGGCTGGCGGGTCCGGCGGGCACACAGCGCAGCGTGGGGGAGCCCACCAGCAGCAGCACCTCACGGGCCGGCACGCCGCTGCACAGGGCGCCGCCGGGCTCCTGCCGCTGCCCGCGGCGGCGGATCTCTGCCATCAGCCAGGGCAGCATGGGCAGCGTGGTCCGCCTGTCCAGGCACGACCAACCCACGTACCACAGCCTGAAGCGCTTCTCCCCCGGCGGCGCCGGCTGCGCTTCGGGCTCGGGCTCCGGCTCCAGGGGGTGGGAGAGCGGCTCGCCCTCCCCTCGCTTCTCCATGGCGGGTGCCCGGGCGGAGGGCCCGGCGCTCCGCGGCCGCTTCCCCCCCCCCCCCCCCCACACGCACCCGACCACCACCTCCGCCTCCGGCGCCAGGTGCAGCCGGCGGGGCCTGCGCTCGGCCGGGGCCGCCGCTAAACCCGCATCCCGCCGGGCGCGTCCCCGGAGCCGCACCGCCTCCCTGCCTACCCACCCGCGCGGGGTCAGCCCGCGGGGAGGGGAAGGACGGCCGAGTCACCCTCCTCCTCCCTCTTCTCCTCCTCACCGCCCCGGGGAGGAGCGGAGAAGCTACGCCCCGAGCGGGCTGCGCGGCCCGGCGGGCGGAGGGGAGGCGGGACGGCGCCGCCCCGCGCTGCAAACAAAAATACAACGTGGCCTCCGCTCCGCCAGGTGCTGCCGGGCCCCGGGGTGGTGGTGCTGGTGGGGGGGGGTGCGGGTGTCTGCCCTCTCCCTGCCGCCCCGAGGAGGAGGTCGGCAAGGGGAGGAAGGTCGCCGAGCGGCGGAGGGAAGGAGCTGGGCCGGGCCGGGGAGGCCGCCGGGGCCGCCCCCTTTAGCATAAAGCTCCGAAGCTTTTTTTTTTTTCTCCGAGTTGGTTTTGGTTTTGGCCAGCCGGGAGGGGCGGTGGGGAGAAACACACGCACGCATCCCCCCCCACGCCTGCCCCCGGAGCTATCGGGGTCCCGGGCCGCCCCCCGCGGCTCTGCCCGCTCCGCCGCCGCCTCCTCCGGCTTCGCTCCCCGCCTCTGCCCGGGGGAAGGGAAAAAAAAAACCCACCCAAAACTGCCTTGTGGCAAACTTCCACGGGTGTATTACAGCGGTGCCTGCCTGCCGAGTCACTGCCAAGTCAGACTTTAATGAAGACCGACGTAAAAATATTTTTTCCCTTTTTTTTTTTTTCCTGCTTGAGCTGTTGGGGTTTGCTCCCCCCCCCCCCCCCCCCCCCCCCGCGCTATCGCGATAACATATCTTCTGTCAACGAAAAATCCGCCACCTACTGTAAATGTTCGTAACTAGGCTGTACCTGAGAAAGCAGCCGGACAAAGCTTTTCCAGCCGTACCGCATCCGTATCCATTTTGTAATCGCCGATGTTCGTCACCGTCCTTGTGTTTACACCTCCAGCACCAGCGGCGATAATTCCCCGTAACGCTATTACCGCAACCGTTTTAACCCTGTCTAGAAAAAAAAAATAATATATATATATATATATAAAAATCTGTAGCTTGAGCTGAAGAGGTACTCTGTAATTTGAGGCTGCGTGCTAGATTATTTGGGCAGAGAAGGGTCACGCCACACAGCAGGGCACAACGGGCACAACCCACAACAGTCTGAACTGACACGAAAACTTGTCGCCCTCGCAATATTTTAATAGCGCTACCAGCAATTATTCTCATTTCCTGAGCAAAGTATTTTGCGCTCCTTTTTTTCCCAGTTTAATCATCTGGTGGAACGCGTTTTGGTTTATCGGTTGTAATTTTCAGGTTTTAATGTTCTGACTCAGAAAGACTTCAAATAGACCTCCTGCCGCAGCATCCAAAAATGAGCTTTTCTTTAGAACGGGGCAGCTAATGCAGATAGTCATGTGTAGGCTGGACACCAGCTTCAATATTTGCTAGAATGGTACAAGTTAAAGCCGGAATGGAATTGCTTTCCCAAGCTGACTATTTTCACACACATTAACATCTTGAACTTGCGTTAGAATAATAGTGGCCAAATTTTGTGGACCACAAACCTAAGAAATTTCTTGTCCCTCAGTCTGCGCAGTTCGCGTTAACCCCTTTAGCTCAGAACGTTACTTGAGATGATGTGCTCCGGCATTGCGGGATGACAGTTTGGGAGCCATCAGCATCCTCTCAACAGTGCACCTGGAAGAAGAGGCGTCCTCTTCCCGACAGCAGCCCCTGGCACCGGTTTGATGCTGCGGTGAACTGCTCGTTTTCTGCCAGTCCAGTTCTGCGAGCGGCCTTTAATTTAAGTGACAGCCCTCATATGGATACCGCTGTTGGCACAAAGGAAGCGGGAATAGCTGCTCCGGGGTTGAAGAAGGCGGCAAGACCCCTCGCTCCGTTTGGGGAGGCTTGGTTAGATGATTCATCCAGAGCGTGAATCTTGACCGTTCAGTCACTTGAGCCCCAAGACCGATTTAAACTATCAGGAAAGCGAACCGAAGGCTGGGCTTGTGCTGAAACAGCAGGGAAACCCCCTTGTGCATTCTGTTGCAGTGGTTTTAGATGGGATAATCATGAAATGGCTCTTAACGAAGCAGCCTAAGGGGGAGGCTGCAACGTACTGAACGCCATCTCCGAGACTGTTAGATCCCTTTGTATTATCTTTGTGTACAACCTACCAAAACCAAGTTGCAGACAGCAACCCAGGCCTATAGGCGCTGTGGTGATACAAATAATTGATAATGATCAGGAAATGTGAAGACAGTCATGAGAATACATTTAAAAAAAGAATAGCAAAAAGAGGCTGAAATTCTTTTAAGCGATCACAGATCATTGATGTTCTCGCATTGTTCAAACTGAACAAGAAGCCTTCACTTGACGACGCTACAGAGCCGGGTTTTCAGCTGCTACGGATGTACTTGAGTCTTTACAAATTATGTTACCGGGTAGAACTGCAAGGAACAAAACGTGGAAAATGAATCTGAAATTCTTAAACTGTCACCATTGTGCCAGTTACGCAAGCTGTTTGGTTTCTCCTTCAGTTGGGTGATTTGCTTGATATGATGTGAGATCTGGTTATTTTGACCTAATGTATTTTTATTATTGAATTCTTTATACAAATCCCTTTTAAGATAAAATTAATCTATATGAACTCTACCACTAATATTTTAACTACCTTCAAAATCAAATTCTCAGATGTTAATCCAAAGTTTTGATGCTTTCTTCTCGCTTCAGCTATTTATGTCTCTCTGAATTGATTCTTCATAGTAATCCCTCTTAGCTGTCCATTACCTTGATCCATTTACTTCATTATTTCTTTCTTATCCTTTAATCTGCCTACCACTTTTTACCCCCCCCCAATCTCATTAATAGTGTTTCATTAGAAGCTCGGTCCTTCAGTTACATAACTTTTCTTCTTGAAGTTGGTCCCTTTTTCTCATTTATTTGTATTGTAAGATTTCACGCACCTTTAAGTTTAAACTTCCTAATTTCTCTCATCTTGAGCACACTGCTCCTTTGCCTGTGACCTCTGCCTCACATGCTCCTCATGTAATTTCTCCCCTAGTGTTTATAATGGTAACAAAAGCATAATAAAAACAATATAGTTAGGAATTAGCTTAAACAATACGATCCTTATAGCTCAGTTAATGGGAATCAGAAACTTTGGGACAGAGGAGAAAGCAACTTTCCCCGGAGCTTTGACAATACATGTCGGTTCTTCATGAAAGAACAATTTCTCTCCAGGTCATCCCAAATGGAAAGAAGTATAAATGCAGCGCCCATGCAGAGACATGACAGGCAAAGCCTCTGATGAGAGGCCACAATATTTTTTTTAATCACTTTTTTATTACAATTATTATTATTATTGGCCAAGCTTCTTGAAACAAATTGTAAAATTCAAAGTGAAAACTATACTGGAAGATCGAAAGTGCATGAAGTCGTATGCTCAGTAATTGCTGTACCATGTACCGCAAATACATGTTCCCTTGGTCAAATAAAACCAACTGCGTACCCAGTCAGACTTTTCTGAATTGTCGATAACCTGCCATCAATTTCTGCCAACTAAACAGGCATTAAATGTGAAATGTCTCAAAAAAGGTATATTACTGAAGCGACCAAACACGGATACAATTAATTAAATGTAAGTAAACGCCTGTGAACATTTTGGATTCAATACACTTGTCAATGGAGTACTACATGCAAAATTATTTTTCCAAACCGAATGGATTTCTGTTTATTAAAAAAAGTATGTTGTGTTCATTAAGACAATACCTTGATCCTGTATAGTGTTTCTGCACATGGCACCACAGCAGCCATTTCATCTATCGTATCTGGATCGTCAATTCATCTTCAGTGTTACAGCATTTCAACCCGCAAAATGGTAAGCAACCACACTTCTCAGTAATTTCTTCAGGAGCGGAGAGACCTCAGCATCTCACGTGATCGGGCTGTTAATTGCGAGTAATTATCCATCCCCTTAAGCTTTCTAGCCACAATTTTAATTGCAGAAAAAATATTAAGTTATTAGAGGAGCTGCAGACTTGACTTTACATAATTTATGCATAACTTCAACCACCTCGGACTACAGTACTTTATTTCAGTAACATTCCCTGTAGCTGGGATTGCTTCTCATCCTATTGCTTTTCGAATAATGCTGTCACTTAACTCTGGGATTTCAAGGTCCACTATCATGTTTGCATTATTTTTAACTAGTCAAATTTTATTTTACTCTCAGATTGCCTTTTAGTAAGATCTGAGATACAGACATTTTTACTTTAGAAAACATTTTACTGATTTAAACTACCCAGTCTTATTTGAAGACTCCAATGAATTAACTTTTGGAACTATAATTGAAGTATTAGAAAGTAAGTTCCATAGACTGGGCATATTACCAAGACTTCAAACTTTAGCTGCTAGAGAGACTCTGGTGCCTCCTCTAGTAAGTGTGTAAAAACATCACTAGAAATAATGAAAATTGTGTATTTTGCAGGATGTATAGAGGTTATGATAGTTTAAAATGTAATGCCAAAGGTTTCAGTAAGATATATCGATCTTGTAGAGACATGTCAATAGCAGGAGACACACACTGCAATTTGTACACAATAAAAATGATGAAAAATTCATCTGATCGGGGGTTGGGTGGTTTGGTTTTTTCTTTCCTTCTCAAATGGCACTGATCTTTTTTGATCGTAATGACAGATTATAATTTGTTCTGCCAATAAGAACCACTCCAAAACAGATTTAGGGGAACTGGAATGAGTGAAGATCGTAAGAGAATAATCCCTAGCAAGAAATTTCTCTAGAACTTAAGGCGACCCACCACATTTTATGTCTGTGTTCAGTGTATTGAATAACTTCAATTTAATGTAGCACTGATTAGGAAAGACAATGCATCAAATTGTTATATTTCTTTTCAAAGAAGCATTTGATTGTGGAACAGATTCTTATTTTTGTGATTTTTTTCATGTAAGAGTCATCCCATGAAACTTTTTGGCACAACAGACTTTGAATCCAGTGAAGAACAGCAATGCTTTTTGTTTAAAACTACATTTTAGTCTTGAGTCCTGTGTGCTTACGTGTGATCACAGCATGTTTCCAGGTGGGAACATTTGCAATTTGGTGGGGGTTTTTGTTTTTAAGGTTTCTCCCCCCAAAAAAGGGGTATCAGATCAGCTTACTAAAATCACCCTTGTTGAGATAATACAGAGTTTGGTTAGTTGCCATTAGTAGCTCAGGCCAGTTGCAAAGCTAGTTATTGCAGTAGATAGAGCAACTTCTGCAACGAGAACTTCCACATTCCCAATTATTTCTGCTTTTATATAAAGGAGACATTTACTTCCCTACTATTTCCCCGACCACTGCAGTAACATACAAAGAAGAGCGAAAAATGAGGAAAAAGAGAGTACTGCGGCTGCTGGAGTCTGCTTCTCGCCCTGACAGTGCCCACTACCTCTACCTCTTTTTGCGATGTGGAAGGGATCCTGGTGCCCTCCTGCTCTCCGTAATGGAAATTAAGACAGGATTTCTTGTCATTGCCAAAGTTAAAAGGAACATCTTGATATTATTCCACGAATATATTATTACAAAGGATGAACCACAGGCTAGAAAGGTTAGCAGATCTGTAGTAGAGTGCAGAAATAATGCAGAGTAGAGATGCTTTGGAAGGCAAGAGTACTTCAACTTCAAAGGTCACAAATTATATTTGTTCAAGAGAAAAATGTGAATACCATTAAGACTTCAACAGTGTATCTCCATGACAATGTTATTACAACTTCACAACTCGGCACTGTATGCCTGGTAAGAGAAGGTACAGCTTACCATGAACAACAGGGCACTTGTTGTCCCAGCACAATACCAAGAATGGTGCCAGCATAGCTGCCAAAAAAAAAAAAAAAAAAAAGAACAGATGGAAACCCCTTAATCCTCTTTCTCATCGTCCTTGACTCTCTCCTAGGTAAATCGACATCTGTTGTCTTGAGAATGTCAACTGCTGAACATCTCTCGTCTTCTCGTCTTCCCACATTCCCAACTGCGAGAAGCAGCACTGCACAGCACGCCAGTGATTCACGCGAGACACACTTAACGTTCCTCTCCTCATTTTGAGTGTAAACTTTAACACTCCTCTCAAGCTTCGTGTATGGTTGCAGCATCCAGTACTTGCCGGTTCAGAAGCATGACTGGGAGTGAAGCCTCTCTTGCTTTAAAGGGGCCAAGCTCTCAGATGAGCGTATTTTTTAAAAGAGCTGTAACCTGCCTAAGACACAGTAGTGATGACATTCTGGCCCCATTTAATGGGCAACAGAAAAATTCTTTGTAGCTTCAGCAGTACTAAGAACATCAGAACGTTATTTTTCAGACTCAGAGGTAATTCACAGGGGAATTAAGCAACAGGGCCACTTTCAGCGGCAGAGAAGTGTATTCCCAAGCATGGCATAAAGACGGTGGAAAACGAGGCTGCATAACAGAATACAGAAGGATTTTAGAGTTGTTAAACTGCATGGAAGCCTTGGATAGAGAAATGCAAATGCTTATTCTAGGAACAAGATACAGATCTAGAAAAATCTACGAGATGGATAAACAGGGAAAAAAATGTAAAACAAGAATTGGTCCCAATAGAAATTTATCATGATGCTATTTACAGAGTAATTCATAATGCAGAAATGTTAGTATAATTAAATTATTGGTTTAACCTACTGCAAATATACAATGCATGGTATATATTCTGCTATCATTAAAATGCTGAATGTTGTTTATGTCACTTGAAATCTTTACACTCATCTTTTTTAATAATTAACACAGAAGTCAGAGTATTTCCCTACAATGTAAGAAGTAGGATGGAAGTTGCGGTGATGCGAATGGGTACAGTTCCAGATATAAGCTACACAGGGGAAGAAACGAAGTCCTTATCCCACTGTGAGACACGCTCTCAAAGGATTGCCATATATCAAGACTGTATGTAGGAGTGCCACCTGGTGACCAATGCTATGACAAATTCCTCTTAAGATACTATATAGCACAGAAATTTATTGTATGAAATAACAGAATTTTCCTTCTTTTTTAATACGCATATTAAAGCTTACTGTTCCAAAGCTCAATATGTGAAGTATAAAGCTGACACTGAAATTTCCAATTTATAAATATAACAATATTTATAATGTAAACACTAACAGCGTACTTGGAAACTATGGCACCTACACATATTGGACAGAAATTGTTCCCACAGGTAAAGCAGCTAGACCGTAATTAGCCATAGGAGGAAAATGCAGCACAGGGAGAGGAAACCTAGAAACACTAAAATTGCTGTCTTCTCAGAGAAGGCTGATTTCAGCTTCCTTACTTTCTCAATGACAGAAAGTCATAAGTAACAAACAGACATACGCCAGTAACTCAGTTCAAATGGCAGGTCGTTTCTCCCCCATGCTGCAGAAAAGCCATGGAAACAAGAGTCAGGAAGTCTTTCAAAGCATCCAAGACTGGATAGGAGTAGTGCTGAGCATCATCCCTCTAACAGGAATGCTTCCCATGAGCAGCTGGAGCACCCAGAGCGGAACTGGCTGAGTATGTATGGACAGTGCTGTATGGCAGAAGGAAAAGTACAGTCAACATTTGGCCCGAAGTGTAGGGCGGCAAGCAAACCCAGCTGTTCATGAGCTGACCAAGTCTCAGGAAGGGAGGACTGTAGCAGCATACCATGCAAGCTCAACCCAGGCCCAGGCACTCGTTAGGTCATGTAATGACCTGCACAGATCCAACTTCCTAATTAAGTGAATGCCCAGTAAGCTAGCAGCCCAATCAACGGTCATCTAACATTTTACTAAAAATCGGTCACGTAAATGAGCATGGCCATGATCAGCCACAAGGTACTGAGTAAGATAGAGGCTGCTGCATTTTAAGTCCCTCCCCCTGTTGCAAAGGTTCTTCAAAGATGGGGCATTTTTTTTTGCAGCAGGTAGATTAAGTGGCTCAGGCACCTTTGTATGGTGTTTTAATACCCACAAGGGCTAAACAGAAGAACCTTGCATGCCTCTGCAGAGGACTGGAAATTACCCTCTCATTATACCCACAGTTAAGAAGGTAATAAAACATTCAAATATTATAAGGAAGAGGGCAAGCAGGAAGAAGAAACAATTTGATTCTTCCTCAAATTTATCATATCTCCATCTTTGTGTTCAATTTCCAAGCTAATGTATCTTCAGGTGTTCAAGCAGAGTGCAAAGGCTTAAAAACAGGAAGGTAAAAAATAAAGGGGGATAAGCAGCCTCACAGTGAACAAGGTTACATACCTTTAAAATGAGGTTAAAGAAAGACAGTACAATTTTGTGGAAGCAGGAATAACAAGCTAACCAGAGACACGCTTTTTACTTTGGCCATGACTAGACCAAAGTGTGCAGAAGCTAAATATATAAAACAGTAGTGCACAGAAATGACTACAGCCATTTGTGCGCTCTTTCTGTGGGCCTTTCTCCATTTTTCTACAAAATAGCCTTCTGCAAGTGAGCTGGTGTGCTTGAAACTAATGCAAAAAAAAAAAAGTCATGTGGTGAAGATGACAGTCATTGCCAGGAGACTCTTTGATTATTGCCTCCCTTGGGTTTATTTACTGTGTAAGACCCTTTTTTCCTCTCTTCCTTCCTCTTGCTCTGTTCCAGGCAAATGTTGAAAAGAAAAATTGTTTACTTGTCTTCTAAATACAGTTAAGGAAAGAAAACCACTTGAATGCAATTTCCTTCAAGATTTCATTAGTCTCACGTCCTCTGTCTTTTCCTGGTTCAATACAATGTTTTGTCTAGCTGTAAGTAATTGATACAAATATTCCTTGCAGCCTGCAGTTAATCCCTCGGCTCCTTGGTAGCCTATCACAGACAAAGGCTGAGTATGTCTGAACTTCATCCTAATTTAATAAGGAAAGAAGTTTAGTCAGAGTCTAGTCCTGAACTTTACCCATTATAGTATTTATGGGACAGACTTTCATGCAGCAGGCTTAAACAAAATACACACCATCTTTACCTTTGTTACCTGTATGTTTAATGACTGTTTGTGGACTTACAAAAATATTCATGTTATACAGTTTCATATCAATCAACAAATAGAATTAGCAACACACAAGGACTGCTGATGCTCTTTGAAAAGATCTGGTTTCTGCACATATAGACAAACAATTCAACAGCTTGTTTGAACATGTTAATTTTGCTACCCTGAAAACTGTTAGGTTTTTAGTTTTTTTTTTTTAATAAAGTACTTAATTCTCCCATTACTCAGTATAGGAATTCCTTCTGATAGCTATCAGGACAAGTCTCAGAAGTTTGAGTACATAGCCAACTTTTAAATCACATCTCCTAGATGTCCATAAACATGTCTAAAAATTCTCAGACAGTTGTGCTGGTATAGCACACATGCCCAGGCATCTTCCAGGCAGAGTTACAACATGCTTAAGTTCAGGGACATTTCAAAAACATTAATGAATACTTCTAGAATGTTTGACTTGACAAAATGTAAGTTAGACTTTTCAAAGGCTGCAAACTTTCTCTTGCTCATGGATCAAGCAAAAATAGTAACTGAAAGTTTCCTTATTACCTTCCAGCATCTACTAAATTGTTGTTTCTAGAAGTTAGGACATGATTAATTAAATCTTCTTTTCCATCCAGTTCCAATGAAGGCACAAATATTTCTAGCTATATGAAGAACTTAATTGCGTTAGAACAAATGGGTAGTATTTGTAAGGCTCCAGCTTCAGTAACAAAAAAAAAAACACCCCACAACACATTTTCTGGAACTCTTGCATTGATGTAAACCAATTACATCACTAGGCCAAAACATGACAATGTTTTCCAGTTATAGCAGCCTCACACCCTAACTTCTGCAAATTAAAAAAAAAATGATAAAGAAAAAAGAATCAGCTGCTCACATCACTTTTACACACACAGAAAGGATTTTTTGCACTATGTTCAGCCCCGAGCCCTTGCAGACAGACAAGGGAAAAAGGCAACAGGAAATCTGTTCCCAAGACCATTTTGTGACCATTGAGAGGGTCCCCGGAAAGAGCAATCTGCTCTCCTCTGCCACAAAGCAAACACCTCGGACTCAGCATAAAGGAAGTATCATCCACACCAATGGTCATGGCCCAAAACTTTTACTATCTTTTGTTAAAGCCAACACTGTTTCGCTTATTTGGGCTTCTAAGCAACTCCAAGTACTGTTTTTATGCACCATGCATAATGCCCAAATAGTGGGGGTGTATCTTTCCTTATCGGAAGGATTGCAGTATGCAGCACGCACAACGCGCTGCAGTTTATTTTCATGACACAAAAAAGCAGACATAACCTGTATCAATGACTGTCAGCCAGCTTCTAAAAGAGTTATAAAAAAAATTAAGTGTGCTAGAAGGGTTGATCTTCTCATTTAAGGCAGCCTGAAATCACTTGAGGATCTATCCCAACAAAGCTGTTTCTCAGTCTCTACCATTCTGAAGTTGCAGCATAAACTTCAGTCTGCTTATCAGTCTGAATTGTCTTTCATCAGATTTACTTGCTTTACTACACCACCAGCACATCTTGAAATGCAACAGTATTGTTTTTATTACATCCCACTATATTTGCAGTTTGCGGTTTGTTTATGGAAAACTCAAGAAAAAAACAAAACAAAGAAAGAGCACGCAAGCACACTGGATTTCTCTCTCCCCCTTTGGAAATGCACCCATTCTTCAGAATCAAAGTCAAAATTTTGCTGGTTAGGACATTCTCTGAAAGCGAGCATATGCAACACAGTCCAGTGAACTCTTCCCACAGAGTACAACAGGCAAAGATATCTTGTTGACTTGCAGTGTGGTACTTTCTCTGATGTGCTTGGCTAACACTCCAGCCTGAATTTTCAAGTTTCCTCTTGACTCTTCTAGTTCAGAGCTTGGAGTGAGGGAACTACATCAATATTGTAATTTAACCAGACTGCTGATCAAAACATCAAGCAGAGTGCTGCAGATTAGAGTTGAATTAAATGCAAAGACAAAATTATATTAAGAAGCTTTTGAATTAAATTCACCTTTCTACCTTTATTTAAAGTTAGCCTCTGGGCTTCACTTCGGAGAATAAATTTTAGGTCTTCAGAAAATCTTAATGCATTAGCTCAATTTTTATAAACCTAGGTGGTGGGAAAGAAGTATTTGAAACAAACAAGCTGTTAGGACAAGTACATTCTCTGGTTATTAAAAGATGACTGGAAGCCAGGTCTGCAAATACCTGCAACTGACTACTCAACATTGCTATTCTTCAAGAATAATTGTATACTTGTTATGTGTAACTTCATATACTCCTTATACTTAATATTGAGTCCAAGCGCACCTCAATTTTACAGACAAAAGTGTTACTTTTTTTTTTAAACACTTCTCTCAGTATCTTCCCAGTCAACATTTTCAGGTGTCTTTCCGCACTGCAGAGTTAAATGTGTAGTTTCTTACATGTAGTTTCTTACTCTTGGATATTAGAAAGTCTATAGTGATGCTTCTCCGTACACATCCTGATCTTCTGCCTACCAGGATAAACAAAGCCGAACGCATTTTCACAAACACTGCAGAGCTGGCTTCAAGTATTCAAAAGTGAAGGAGTCTTCACCGCAATGCAAGGATGATGCTGACAAATACCTGTCGAAAAGACAAGGATACATACCTTGCTGAACAATGGCACTTTATTCCCTGTGCAGAAAGGAAAGTTTACTTGATGTAAGTCTGTCCAAAGTTTCAGTGTAAAAGAGTCCTCTTCAAACTGTTTCAAGAACAGCTGCCATTTCCTTGAACTGTTTGAAGAAGTTCTAAAAAGCAAGAATTAAGATAAATTTCAATTGCCTGAAGTAAAGCTCAAACTGTAGTTCAAACTAGCATGTTAGACAGAAGTCACAACCTGTATTTCTCACATTCCCTCTTTCCTCCAGTTACAATTTGCAGCTTGAACTGAAAGTTTCTGCTTTCCTTTTTGTGGGCACATTCACTATTAAATCTACACAGGTGATGCCTTATCTGCATGGGTTTGCCTATTAATCAGAGAAGATACTATGAAAGAAAAATACAAAGTAGCTCTTACACCACAACAAAACAAACACCAAAAAAACCTTCTCATGCAAATGCTTCTAGTCCCAACTGATTATTTCAGCTCCAGGCTTTTCAAGTATAGCATCCATTTCTTGTAGCAGTTGAACAGCAAATTATTAAATAGGTTTCACCCATAATGAATAACACATTTTGTAACAGAAGGATTCAGAATATCCTTCTCAAACTCCTGCCAATCCAATTCCAAGGATTTGTTTATTTGGAAGCTTGTACGATATTCTAAGTGATGTATTCGCCCTTTAAATAGGAATGACAACAGAAAGCTACATTTATATAAAATTAAATAAAGTTACAAAAGTTCATAGATGAAAGCATAGCAATTAACAGCCAGCAGTGACAAAGCAGACTGACCCCCACTCCTAATTATTAGCAAACGTTAGGCTTAACCCAAGTTTTAGATTTTGATGCTGGGGAACAGTACCATAGATTTAGAACATTCATTTCTAATAAGGCAAAGTGACAGCTGACAATACAGATCCAAAAGTCTTTACATCTTCAGCTGTTAGCTTATTTGTAAGAGAACCAATTAATTACCACTAAATTAACATTTTTGGATAAGTGATGTAGAACTAAATGCTATGAAATAAGTATTTAGCTTCGGGGTTTTAAATAATTATTTAACGCTTCATCTTTGAATGACTTCATTAGTAAATAAGCAACAGAACCGTATGCATCACAGTATACAGTTGCTCCTTCACAACGTTGCTGTTGTTTTTAAGAGACTGAATCAAGTAACACCAATTACAGACCTTGAACTGTGGGATTGTCATTTCAAAAGATTTGTCTGTTATTTGTCCTGAAGGGTCTGCCACTTTTAGCGTCACTGTAACATAAGGATACTTCAGAGACCTGCAGGTGTCAGAGCTCATCGCAACTCCCAGTTTCCATTTAATATCTACAAACTACAAAGAAAATAATTGGAAACAGTGTTAAAGAAAGATCTAGCCTACCGTTGCTATTCTGTTGGATGGGTGTTTTATAGACAATATAGGGCATCTAGAGCTCCTATCCAAATGGGAAATAAACACACACGTTCAGATATTATTGTGAACACAAAATCACCTGCCCTTCCTTTTCAGTGAAAAAAATAAACGACGTGATAAGTTATTTCACTTAATCTGTTCTCCTTATTCAAGTACAGTCAACAGTCAAGTACAGTCTATTTAAAGTTCTAGTAAGAGGAACTCGAGCCATGGAGTTCACCTGGCTTGTGTATCATTCATGTTTTTTTCATGTTTTTTTTAGAAGTTTCTAAATCAAGTGGAAACATGAGAAAAACCTCAGTCAGTGCACAAAAATTTTATAACTGCAATAATGGAAAAGAACTAAGGCATTTCATAACTGTATTTTAGATAAGTCAAAGTGCATCAATAATACATTTCAGATAGGTAAGTTATCATTTTTAGCCTTTTTATGATAGGGAGAACTGTCGAATAAAGTGAAGAGAGCCTTTAGAAGCTTACCATCAAGCCTCAAAGTTTTTTTGGTTTTGTTGGTTTTTTTTTTTTCCTAATTCCATACTCTTTTAAACTGTTGTTAGAATAAGAGATCTTAAAATGCAAAAACACTCTGCTATTTTTTAAAAAAGGGAAAAAAAGGCATGCTGGAAATTGACAAAGTATCTTTTAAAAAGTTTAAACTTAAGGGAGACAAAGAATAAAACAATTAAGTGCTGGTGTTATCAACTCTAAAGAATGATTCAAATTACATTTAAAACAGATTTACATAAACCGCTAATACAATTGTCTGCCACTCACCTTCCCTAACAGTACTATGAAGCACTAATTTTTAAACAGGTATGAAACGTGCATTTATCATCCAAACAATATTAGGAAACTGCTCAGCATTTAGACAACCTTTATTGTATATGCTTCTTTATCTGGGTAGACATTTGGCAACATATATATACACACACACAGAGGAAAGCTTTATGCAGTCAAGATGTCACCACATGCTTGATAAAACAATATACACAATGAAGCATTGACATTTCTGAAAAGATAATAGTTAGCTCAAGTGCACTTTGTCATTTAGTTACCTGCCCCACTGTGACCATATTTCTTGCATCTTCTGAGATGCTAATGGATGTGCCCTGCTCATTCCATACGTGACGAATAACTTGAACTGCATGTTTTGGCAGCACGCTGACTGCATTGCCCAAGGTGGCGACGAGTTCCTCCGTAGAGAGATTGTTTCTGGCTGCTGTGCTACAGGTATATCAAAACAATACCGCATCAATTCCCTTCTCCACGAATAATAACATTTCTCACTTCACCGCAAATAGGCAATTTTTTTTCTGCTTTATGTGTCTATGTACTTTACAATAATTAGGGAGCCTGTGATTCCCCCCCCCCCCCAGACTATTTCACTAATCTTTTGTATCCACATGCAAAAACCAACATGACTTGACTTTTAATGTATCTTAATATGCAGAGACCAAGCTTTGCTGGGCTTGCACAACATGCAACATTAAAACAAAAATAATCACAGCCTCCAAGTACTGTTGCAACTGAAAAAAAGACTTAATTCAGTGAAAGATGTGTGCATAGAGCAGTTAAACAACATTATTACTTTAGAAACAAGGCAGTTTAATTAAACATTTAGAAGAGGTAATTTAAGTATCACCAAAAGGCAAGTAAGGACCTCTAGGTAATGGCATAATTGGTACTAACAGGAGGCAAATGATGCAATAAACCCTCACCTGAAAAGGCAGCAAGTCTAGAGGAAAATTACAACTCAATTTCCTCAACAGAAAGAGGTAAAAAAAATAAATATATAGAATCATAGAATGGTTTAGGTTGGAAGAGACCTTGAAGATCATCGAGTTCCAACCCCCTGCCATAGGTAGGGACACCTCCCGCTAGACCAGGTTGCCCAAGGCCACGTCCAGCCTGGCCTTGAACACCTCCAGGGACGGAGCTTCAACAACCTCTCTGGGCAACCTGTTCCAGTGCTTTACCATTCTTAAAGTGAAAAACTTCTTCCTAATGTTTAATCTAAACCTGCCCTCTTTCAGTTTAAAGCCAATCCCCCTTGTCCTATCACTACATGCCCGTGTAAAAAGTCCTTCCCCAGCTCTCCTGTAGGCCCCCTTTAGGTACTGGAAGGCTGCAATAAGATCTCCCCGGAGCCTTCTCTTCTCCAGGCTGAACAGCCCCAACTCTCTCAGCCCCTTCTCATAGGAGAGGTGCTCCAGCCCTCGGATCATCCTCGTGGCCCTCCTCTGGACACGCTCCAGCAGGTCCATGTCCATATATATATATATATATATATATATATATATATCTCACACCCTGGGTTTGTTCGTGCAGACCCACTCCTCTAAACGAGACATTAATTAAAAGAGAAAAAGAGTTGGTCCTCCAAGTAGTATGGTCTAATACAATTTAAGGGGTTATATTTTATCGAGGAAAAAGTAGTATGTTAAATTTCTACTGGTATATTTCCTTCAGTCACATTAATGTTATGCAAAATGTTTAGATACCAGATATTAAAACTAAAATGTTCAAGACCTTGCTTGTATCGCTCTGAAAATAGAAAAACTTACAGCAAAACAACAGTTGAAAATACTACCTAAAAACTCTACCTTTATCATGGTAAGAGTTCCACATTATAAAACTGTGTGCTCTTCAAATAGGAACAAATGCTGGTTTCTAATCTCCAAGAAAAAAAAAGAAGTTTTGAGAACAAAATTCTTCCAGGCACAGGCCTAGCTGGCTTCGCTTTAGAACTAAGCTTAACTTCCTTTTTTATTTTGCCAGTAGTTCTAAAGCTTGCAGACAGAATCTTAGAACCTTTTCCTCTCTTTAGTTTTTTTTATTACAAACAGTGAGACTACATATTAATTAACTACACGTTTTTTAAGAACATGAACTAAGCCCAGAAGTTCTTTTTTGTGTACCAAGAGTTATAAGCTTTTGCCCTTTTCCTAAATCAGTTCATTTTATACCCCCATTTGATGTCACGTTTTAATACCACTATTAAGTGGGGGTGGAGAGAAAAGAGACACGAGGCAAAGTAAATTATTTTGTGCTTACCTAAACAGAAAGGAAATAATGTTAGCTATTTTTGCCAGGTCACCAACATTAATCTCAATTCCAGATGTTTGAATTCTCTAGAAACAGAATGTTCAAACAATTACAAATACTAATAAATTATACATTAATAAAAACCTCTTTGTATCTGTATATACAGACAAAAAAATGACTTGGGGAATCTATCCTTTACAGCATATACAGCTAACATACTTGTTTATAAGTGCTAGTATCCAAACTTACCTGACACAGTTCAGCTGTATTTACACCTGGGATCTTATGGTTCAGATGCTGAATTATTTGTTCACACTGTAAAGAAAGTAAGTTTGAAAACATCCTTAATGCATATTTTCATATACAAGAAAAAGCTAGTTTGAATACTTGGAGATTAAAAAAACAAAAACGAAAACTGGTTAATGCAAAAATGGACAACTGGAAGATGCTTCAAATGCAGAGTGAAGAATGAAGTCATTGAAATGACTGATTTTAAAGTTACATCAAATCCAAGAAAAGCAAATAAACTCAGTGAAGACTTTTAGCTACTACTTCACTAGCTATTCCTACTTAACACACCATTTTTATACTAATTGAACAGTCATACTGTTCAAGTGTACGCTACAGTAAACAAGCTGAATGCTTTCCGGCAAGCTAGCTTGATAGCTCATGTAGATGAAAGGCAAACCACATTTTTAAGTCTCCTGTGATAAAAAAATAAATTTAAAGTAATCTCATTGCTCTTAGCAGGACTGATCCATTTTATGAGTCATGTAAATCTAACCTACCACATTCATAAGATTCCCTTTGCAACAGACAAAAAACAGAAGAGCTTAAACAAAAAGGTTTCTTAGAATCAAAAAAAATGCCAGAAGCCCTTCCACACCCCATTTATTGCCCTACTTACCAGTTCTGCAAAAAAGTCTTGAGGTATTAAATTAATCTTATCTGCTGCACCACCAACATCTGAAAAACACAAGGAGTAGTCACCAGAAGCAAACCTTAAAGTGTTATCATAATGAATCTAACCTGTCTCTGAAGAATTCCTAGGTCATCATGCATGCATTTACCTTAAAAGCACAGCTTTCTTTAGGGGAGCTTGTCCTGAATCGCATTAACATAACCTGCTCAGCATCCCAAATAGAGTCAAAATATGAACGACTCCATAATGCCTCAAAGCCCCAGACTGAGTCTATGCAATTGCACAGTTTGACAGCCCCGAATAACTCCCCCGACCCTGCGGGGCAGTACCCGCACCGAGTCCCTCAGCGTACCGGCAGGCCGGGCACGCCCTGGGCTGCCCTCTGGCACCAGCAGCACAGGACCGCTGCTCTCCCTAAGGCTATGCTACCTCATCCAGGCCGCCTCCCGGCGGCGAAGCCTCCAGGCGGCCCGTAGACAGCTCGGGAAAGCCCCCGCTGGCCCACCACAAGCCTTCCCCAGCGGAAACGGCTGGCGCCGGGCCCTGGGTGAGGTGGCTCCGCGGGACGGGCCCCGGCTAAGCCTTCGGGAAGGCAGAGCGCTCCCCCCCACACCCCATCCCACGGGCCCGGGTAGACCCAGCTCCCCTTCAGCCCCACGCCGGGGTCTCCTCACCCAGCGCCTCCAGAGCCCGCGCAAGCACCGCCACAGAACCGGCGGCCATGGCGCCGCGCACCCGCCGAGGGCCGACTTCCGCCACACAACGGTCGCCCCTCTGATTGGCTCCGGGCGATACCAGAACGAGGCAGAGCCAGCGACGTCGCCCTTATTGGCCGCCGGGCAGGGAGCATGCGCTGTTCTCTCTTTGGGGGGGTGGGTGGGCGGAGCCTACCCGCGCGCGTGGGGCTGCGTCCCCCGCCTCGACCCTGAGTGGGTGCGAGGCCCGCCGGGTGCCGGAGGGGGGGCTGCGCCTTCTCGAAGGAAATCGCTTCTTAAATAGAGGCAAGCAAAACCAGGACCGCGTTTTAAGAGACTGCTGGGTCTGCAAGCAGCGGGTGGAAAAGGTCGCCTGCAGATGGAGGCTCAGGGCCTAGCAGGCCGGGGCCTAGCCGTGCTTCACCTCAGGTCGGCGGCGCCCTCCCACTGCAGGCCTTTGTGAGGCTGTTTACGCTAGCGATGGCTTGGGAAATGGCGTTGGTGCGAAAATCATCTGGCGAGGCTTTCGGAAGCGCCAGTTCAAGTCGCACCTGGTTTGCGCAACAAGTTGTTTACTCGGTTTGATTTATTTTTAACTGGCATCAGGGTTTTCTTGGTGCTCTTAGTTACCGTCTCGGGTACGTAAATCATGTGTTGTTCTGTGTGCATGCAGCACATGTGGTGTATTGAATGGGTGCACGGAGTGACAGTACTTTGTACAGGTGTGTTGTGGTATCGGCCTGTACACCTGCAAATGAACTCTGCAGTTCATGGATGATTTGTGTGGATAAACTATGTCTTCGGTTTAATGGGAAAATGGCCATTTATTGTAAAACTACACCTAGAACCATGTTCAATAAGCTTTGCATACTGAACTTAATGAAGTAACTTCGGGGTGTGGCTGGAGCCCTAAAACAACATTGATCCTTCACCAGTTTCACCTTTTAAAAACAGAAAATATTCTTAGATTTCTGTAGTAACCAGATTTACATTTGCTTTTAGCTTTTATCTGTATTGTAATGCTACAGTCTCAGTAGATCTACTGTAAGACTCTGACAGAGTAGTGAAACAACTTGTCATGCAGTAGCGCTTGCTAGTTTATGTATTTTCAATAAACGTCAATGAAAGAATTTAAAAGATACTTCAGGAAAAGGGTAATTATTATGGAACATGGTGTGTCTTTATGAGCTTCATACGTTTACGGTCTGTCTGATCCTGGCCTCTCCCTTTTAAAGTATCTAATTAAGTGTGCAAATGTCTTTAAGTAGTATGTGTTTTTATGACCTCATGTTTGTCAAAACACTAGCAATATACGTACTGGTAAGATCTGTCTGTGATAGCAAGGACTTGATGTAACAATCTCTTTGTTCTTAACTTCGGTAGCTATTACATACTTTGTTATCTAGAGAATTTTACATATTATTTTATATTACAATTTCGTCAAGTCTCTTAGTAGTGCCTTCAGCACTATGACTAATATTTGTTATGTTACTTTTTATTCTTTCTCTAAGATCCAGAGAGAGATGTCAAGCTGAATATCTTGGTGGTTTGGTAATTACAGGATCAATTGCTGAAATTTGGAGTTATTCTGGGGTTATTTTCATCAACATGTAAACATGCATTTAGGTCTTTGAATTTGGAACAGAAGGTGGTGAAGTATGTAGTGATTTCAGCTTGTCTGCCCATCCACAGAATTAAACTGTGTATCTTTGGAAAATTCTGCCTTCTGTAAGTGTGCTCTATGAAGGTTTTTGTGGCAGAGGAAGGTAGATGCAGACTATGATGTTGATTTGACAGTACAGGCCCATTTCTTAGCTAGATAAGTGCTGAGAACTTAGTATGAGGAAACACTTGGCATAGAAACTAGAAGACAAATCTTATGAGCTACAAGTAGACCGGATTGCTGAAGAGATATGCTACAGTGTTGTTGGTAGGTCAATACAGAAGCTTCAGGCACAGGCACGTACCATCACCGTAGTCCTAGATAACAAGAAGAGGTTCTTTCAGTATATCAACAGAAAAAGGATGAGTAGGGGAAGTGTAGGCCCGCTGATGAATGAGATGGGTGCCCTTGTGGTGGAAGACACAGAGAAAGTGGAGTTACCGAATACCTTCTTTTGTTAGGTCTTCACTGCTAAAGCCGTCCCTCATGAACCCCAGACCCTGGGGGAAAGGGGGAAGGTCTGGAGAGAGTAAGATTTTCCCTCAGTTGAGAAGGACCGGGTCAGAGACCACTTGGCCAAGGTGAACATCCGTAAGTCCATGGGTCCTGATGGGATGCACCCACGAGTGTTGAGAGAGCTGGCAGATGTTATAGCCAGACCACTCTCCATCATCTTTGAAAGGTCATGGGGAACAGGAGAGGTACCTGAGGACTGGAGGAAGGCGGACATCTCTCCAATCTTCAAAAAAGGCAATAAGGAGGACCCAGGGAACTACAGGCTGGTTAGTCTCACCTCTGTCCCTGCGAAGGTAATGGAGCAACTTGTTCTGGATGTCATCTTCAAACACGTTAAGGAACAAGAAGTTATTGGAAGTGATCAACATGGATTTACCAAGGGTAAATGATGCTTGACCAATCTGATAGCCTTCTATGATGTTATAACTGGTTGGCTAGATGAGGGGAGAGCAGTAGATGTCATCTCATCTACCTTGACTTCAGCAAGGCTTTTGACACTGTCTCCCATAACATCCTCATTAGGAAGCTGAGGAAGTGTGTGCTAGATGAGGAGACAGTGAGGTGGATTGAGAGCTGGCTGTGTGACAGAACTCAGAGGGTTGTGATTAATGGAGCAGTGTCAAGTCGGAGGCCTGTAACCAGTGGTGTCCCTCAGGGGTCAATACTGGGTCCAATCTTGTTCAATATATTAATCAATGACCTGGATGAGGGGACAGAGTGTATCCTCAGCAAGTTCGCTGATGAGTTACCAAACTGGGAGGGGTGGCTGACACTCCAGAGGGCCACGCTGCCATCCATCGTGGCCTGGACAGGCTGGAGAGCTGGGCAGAGAAGAACCTAGTGAGGTTCAACAAGATCAAGTGTAGGATCCTGCACCTGGGGAGGAAGAATGCTAGGCACCAGTATAGGTTAGGGGTGGACCTGCTGGGAAGTAGTTCTAAGGAGAAGGATCTGGGGTCCTGGTGGACAGTAAATTATCTATGAGCCAGCAATGTGGCCTTGTCACCAGGAAGGCCAATGGAATCCTGGGCTGCATAGGGAAGAGTGTGGCCAGTAGGTCGAGGGAGGTCATTCTCCCCCTCTCCTCTGCCCTGGTGAGGCCACAACTGGAATACTGTGTCTTGTTCTGGGCTCCCCAGTTCAAGAGAGACAGGGAACTACTGGAGAGAGTCCAGCATAGGGCAACAAAGATGACTGAGGGATTGGAGCATCTCCCTTATGAGGAAAGGCTGAGAGAGCTGGGACTCTTTAGCCTGGAGAAGAGAAGGCTGAGAGGAGACCTTATTATTGCTTATAAGTATCTAAAGGGTGGGTTGAAGGAGGATGGAGCCAGACTCTTTTCAGTGGTTCGCAGTGACAGGACGAGGGGCAACGGGCATAAGTTGGAACATAGGAAGTTCCATTCTAACACAAGGAAAAACTTCTCTACAGTTCAGATGACAGAGCACTGGCACAGGCTGCCCAGGGAGGTTGTGGAGCCCCCTTCTCTGGAGATTTTCAAGACCCGCCTGGATGCAGTCCTGAGTAATGTGCTCTGGGCAATCCTGCTTTAGCAGGGGAGTTGGACTAGATGATCTCTAGAGGTCCCTTCCAACTCTGAAAATTCCGTGATTCCAGCTAAGTGATAACGGGGTAAAATAAAAAAAAAAAAAACAACAAACCATCATTAGGTAATTTACTCCATTTCATAAACTTAACATTTACAGGACAGGGTGTAATTTGCATCAACGTGCCAAAGAACTATACCATGTTCTTCAAAAAACTCTTGAGACCGATGGGAGAAAGTCTGTCTGTTAACTGGTTTTTCCAGTCCCTCAACTGTATGGTATCTCCAACACCCTGCCTTTCTGGCCGCCTGGCACTTTGGTACTCCCATCTCTACAGTACTTAGGAAGTGTTTGCTCAGATTGTACTGCTTCCTTCTCTCATGGGGCTCTGGTTTGCCTGTAAACTGGCACAGTTTCCATCTTCCCTGCACCCTCTCTGTTCACCCTTGATGTACATGCATGCTCAAACACCTGCTTCCCACTGCCCCAGGTCTTTCTGGGCACATGCTGGGCTGGCCTCGAGGTCCAGCTCACGGGCTTCTACAGGCTGGGTAGAAAATGGATTGAGAGCAGCCCTGAGGAGAAGGACTTGGGGTGTGTTGGTTGATGAGAAGCTCAATATGAGCTGTCAATATGCGTTCACAGCCCAGAAAGCCAACTGCATCCTGGGCTGCATCAAAAGCAGCGTGGCCAGCAGGTCAAGGGAGGTGATTCTGCCCCTCTACTCCGCTCTGGCGAGACCCCATCTGGAGTACTGCGTCCAGCTCTGGAGTCCTCAACATAAGAAGGACATGGGCCTGTTGGAGCTGGTCGAGAGGGGGGCCATGAAGATGGCCAGAGGGCTGGAGCATCTCTTCTATGAGGATGGGCTGAGAGAGGTGGGATTGTTCAGCCTGGAGAAGGGAAGGCTTCAGAGAGACCTTATAGCAACCTTCCAGTATCTGAAGGGGGCCGACAAGAAAGCTGGAGAGGGACTTTTTCAAGGGTATCTGGTGATAAGACAAGGGGGAATGGCTACAAACTGGAAGAAGGTAGATTTAGAATAGATATTGGGAAGAAATTCTTTACTGTGAGGTTGGTGAGACACTGGAACAGATTGCCCAGAGAAGTTGTGGAGGCCCCATCCCTGGAGGTGTTCAAGGCCAGGCTGGATGGGGCTTTGAGCAGCCTGGTCTAGTGGGAGGTGTCCCTGCCCATGGCAGCGGGGTTGGAACTCGGTGATCTTTAAGGTCCCTTCCAACCTAAACCATTCTCTGAAAAACCGTGTCCAAGAGTCCACATCGGAAGATGCAAGGCCCCATGCAAGGTGCTGTGTTGGGAAGCTGCAGTCTGTCCAGAGCGGTGGGCAGAAGCAGTCTGGGAGGACCTGGGTCCTCGAAGTGACGGGTTCCTGCATTTTTTAGCTTTTTTTTTTTAGGTTTTTTTTTTCCCCCCTGAGTTAAACTTGAAAGAAGGCGTAAGGCTAAATCTGATACGGGTATGTAAAACGTATAGTACACTGTGCCGAAAGGCCAAGAAGTGGTATGTTCATGTTCCTGAGATGGGAAAAGAGATGGTTTTCCCCGCAAAGGGGCCCCGGCCGGGCCATCCCGGGGAGGGAGGGGGGGGGCAAACCACCGAAGGTTCCCCCCCCCGGGATGGCCCGGCCGGGGCCGGTACCGCCGAGGCACCACCCCTTGCCCCGCTGGGAGAGTCCATTGCCGGCGGGGGGGGGGGGGAATCTTCCGTCTGTCGTTGCCCGGCAGCCCCCAGGGGGAAACGCGTTCATCGCCTTGTGTGCCGCCTCGGTCCGTCGCTGCGGAGCAGAGGTGTGCGTGGGGTAGGCGACAGAGTTGGGCTTTTTTGGTTTTTTTTTTTTGGTTTTTTTTTTCTTTTTCTTCTCCGCCCCCCCCCTTTTCCCGCTCGGCTCGGTGGTGCGGTCCCGGGTCAGGTCTGAGGCGAGGCGGCGTGAGGCGCTGTCAGTGCTCTGCTGCGTGGTTCAGTGCCGGTACCGGGAGCTGCGCCGCCGCCACCGCGACCTCCACCGCCATGGAACCTCATCGCTGGCTGCCTCTGGAGGCCAACCCCGACGTGAGTGCCCGGCTCGGAGGGTGGCGGAGCTGCCGGGTGCGCGGGAAGGCTGCCTGCTGCTGGGAAGGAGGGATGGCGGAGGGGAGAGGGATCGGGGCCGCGGCGGGCTGGGGGATGGGGGCAGGGAGCGGGGGAGGATTTAGCCCGCGGATCTTAACCGGGGTCTTAACTCCCCTCTGTTTTCTGCTTGCTTTTCAGGTCACGAATCAGGTAAGCAGCTTTTATTTGAGGTAACCTTTAGTCTCTCCGCAGCTTTAGGCCCGTCTCCTTTCATTTTCGTGTAGCAAAGGCTCCTGCTTCTCCAACGGGAGTAACCCTTTCCTCCCCCGCGGGTGTCTGTGCTGAGTCTTCTAATTTTGGAGCTTACTGGCACGTCCTGAAACCTCTGAGTACATAGTGTCATGTAAAGATACTATATGGAACGAAAAAATGGTAAAGAAAAAGAGGATGCCTGTGGCCTGGTTATTAATGTAATGTAATCTCTGATGTGTTTCAAGGTGGGATTGCATGTGTTAACTAATGATTAAAACATTATTATATATTTATATTTAATGTGAGCCAGTTCTGGACTTGTACGTGATGGCTTTGTGCACTTGTGTGGATCTGCTTACATCTCTCTGTTGCAGTCTTTTTCTTCTTTGGCTAACCATAAGAAATAATGTCATTTTACTGCATTTGCACTTTGCTGCTTATTCGTGACAATATATGCATGATGCTGCTGTTTTTGTTAGCCTAGTAGAATCCACACTGGAGAAAGGAAGCTTGTTCTACTCCACAGAACAATGTAAGTGGCTTTCCCAGCTGAAAGGAAATCACGCGTATTCCAACCCTGCATCATACTCTCGGTGATAATTTTGAGTATCTTTAGCGAGCATTAAAAGTCAGATGTTGATCCCAGCAGGCCTATTGATAGTATTAAGTATGGTGTTTAAGCCAAAAGACTGAAGCTTCCAGCAGTAAGATGATGTTCTTAAAACTATGGTGTTGTAATATTTTGGTAATTAGGAATTTCTGTGTGCGAAGAATGCATTTTTTGTTGTTGTTGCTCTAATATACTTACTGAATCTTCAGGAGGGTGAGGGGTCATTTGATGCTGGGTCATTTTGTACTTGGCTTTATAGTTTCTTAAGACAAATAATTTTACAATTCTTACAGTATTCTGCTGTGGAGCAATTTGAGAAGTTTTTAATCCCAGTCCTAAGTTAAAATTAACCTTTCCTGAGAGCTTTTCTCAAATGTATGCTATAATTTCCTCATGGTTTGAGGAATTTTGAAATGTGGAGACTAAATTCCAGTTTGGAAGAAATCTGAATAAATGATTCATAGAATTTCAAATTCTCTGACTTCTCACTTTACAGATTTTGAGATGAGCTTCTCATGGTACAAATAAAGTCCTGTCAGCTGTAAAGTAGAAATTGAGGAGGAAAAACTAGTGACATTTCCCAAATATCTGAATTCTCTTATATCACTACATGTTTATATTATATGGAGAAAGTCCTCGAAGAATGTTAAATGAACAGTTCTAAGTACCTTCAAAACCTCTTTCTCTTGCCCATTGGCTTTTCATTCATGATAGATGATATCTATCAATTGTGGATGATCATGGATTACAGGAACTTTTACTCTGCAAGGATTTTCTTGTTAATATTTCTGTACAGAGGAGTCCACTTTAGACCAGTTAGACTTCCTCATTCACTATATTTTGCTAGTCTTAACTGAGCAGTGGTTGTTATTATCTAGACTGAGGTGTATTTAAAAAAAAAAAGAGGAAAAAAATTGTCAGTGTTGAATGTGAATACACCTCGCATTATTAGTCATTGTTCTTTTCATCTCATTGTACACTGGTAAACTGTATAACAGGGCTGTTAGTCACCAGTTGTTCATATCCTGCTTAAAACAACAATAATAGTAATTAGAGATTCAAATGAAGTTGCGAACAAATTTTTAAAAAATCCTGTTGATTTAATTGCAAGCACAGACTTTTTGTGGTACTCTGTGCTGTGCTCTGTAAAATATTCTAGAATCCTTCAGGATTAAAAAAAACAGTGGTGTGCCCCTAATAGCTGTGATATATGTGTCTAGTAGTAGTTTAATACACATATTTCTTTACACAGGCATCTAGTCATGTGTTTCTTGCTGGTTTTGCTATTTTTTAAATTGTATTTTATTTGTTTTACTTGAGTCTGAGACTATCCTTGGAACGTACTACTTCTATTAGTGTTAAAGTGTGGTAGTGAACTCTTAAAACCCCCCCAAAATTTCAGTCACCTGTAAGGTGCGTGGATTCTTAAGTATTAGATTGTAGTCAGAAGTGTCATAATGACTTAAAAAGTACTTAGCCTATTTTGATTATTATACCAATCATTCCCTTTTTTAATAGTAACTAGAAAGGCAATACACTAAATGCACGTTCATTTGCTTTTAATATGTTCTTCCCATACTGTGTGCTCTCTAGTTTTGAAATTTAAGTTGCAAATTTGAGACTCTTTCAATCTTTGTGGTAGAAATTTAGACAATAATGGAGAAGAACTGGTATTTCTCAGTTGTAGGGTAAGTGAAATCTTTCCAAAATATCTTTAAAGTTTTTCTCTGTCTGAAAGCATTTATGTTATTTTACCCATCTAGGAATTTCTAAATCCTTTGTATAAATAGGATCTCTCTTTGTGCGTATGTGTTAGAATTATTTAAAGGTTCAGAAACTGGCTTGTGAGGAAAAACAGGAATATTCTTTCTTAGCTTTAAAGGTTTCCAGTGGCAGTGACTCACTCGAAATACCGCAGCCACATATCTATAGTGATCTTTTTAAAAGAGAAGTCAGCATGGTTAAATGTACCATACAGTGCTGACTTAATTGTCACAATACTTTTTTTTTTTTCCCCCCCCTCCACTTATGCAGTCTGATAGAATGAATTGTTAGTCCACCTCTGATACAGAGTTGATGATTCAGCATTTACAAAGCTCCACTTTGTGTACAGCGATGACAGGGAATGGTTTCTTCTCTTTGACCTTCAGCTGGGGGCCTGATGTGACCAGTGCTACCCTTCTTCCTGAACCTCTTACGAGACTTCCCCACTAATGGGAGAGGGAAAGCAAGAAAATGGTGTTTATCTGCCCACTGTTTACCAGATGATGTTTGGCTGTGTATCTTGTTCTCAATTTCTTATACCACCAAAAAAAAAAAAAAAAACCAAACGACCTCATACAAATTTTTGGAGTGGAAAGATCAGACACAAGCTGATTGTTCTTCATCATGACGTCGCTTCTGTCTGGCTTGCAATCCACAATTGATTCCCTGGCATGCGTAGATAAACAAAAAAGTAGTACTGCTGGATATCTTGATCTCCCATGATCTCTCTTACCTTTCTTCATCTCACACATTGTGAGAAGTATCCTTACTTTCTAGATAAGGTACCATGTCAGCTGTTGCCTTCATTATATCCAGGTAAGGATAGAGCATTTGACTGCATCCGATTATGAAGCTCAAGCACTAGTTTCAAGTAGTTCAGAGTTGAACTATTGAGAGTTGGCTGTGATTTGGATTTCTCTTGCCACATAGGGCTTATTTGCTGGTTCTTAGTTACCTTCCAGCATTATTTTCAAGCCTTTAGTCCTTTTTTTTTTTTTTTTTAAAGCCATTAAGGTACTGAGAATCAGCTACATAAAGAAATTAATTTTAGTCAATGGACACTCTTGACAGCTGTGGCTTTAAAGTCAGAGAGGCAATGAAGACCACAAAACATAGAATAAATGGCAGAAACTGGGTACAGCTAGTCTTCACCCAATTATGGAACACATTTCTTAAGGGCATTGGGCAAACACAGAGATTAATTATCTCAAGGAAACAAACTTTTCTCTACCTAAAAGGTCTTTCCATTTCATGAACTCTGCAACAATATCATACAAGGTTTCCCAAAAGAAAGCCCTACTATCTAAGGCATTGAAAAGGCAGTACCCATGATTCCTGAAGCGTGTTGGGTGGTAGTACTTGTAGATGAGCTACTGTGTTGGAGTGAAAGGATGTTGGATGTGAAGAGACAGAGATGTCCTTCTGAAAATGCATAGTTAAGCTTACTTTTTTTTCAGTTGGGGGGTGGGGAAATGGACTTTAACTCTTCTGTTGTAAGAAGAGTGAAAACAGCAGAGATAGTGTGCACGCTTGGAAAACAGCCTGTTGTTACGAGCGTAGCCTCAGAAAGTGGAAGACCAGTACTCAGTTTGTGTCTTTCTGTAGAGAGAATACACCAGAAAGCCTTCCACAGAGCCAACAAAGGGGAAGTGTTGAGGCTGTGGCACAACATAGGAAAGAATAAGCACAAGAACAAATCTCAAGGGATTGTAGACATCCCCTGTGAGATGACTTGTTGAATGGCTGCTTCTAGTTTAAAATATCTCAAGCTATATAGACCTCTTACTGAGTTTAAATAGGTAGGCGTTGCAAAGGGAAAACTGTAACTTGTTTTGAGGTTTAGAGCATTATTTATATGAATAGTTGAAAGATTGACTTAGATCTGTCTCTGTACATTCCTTGGTAATTGAAAGCTAAGAAAAGCGTGTATTTCATTCCTCTATTTGTACTTGCCCCTTCTGGCCTTTTACTATGCTCTTTTTTTTTTTTGCTTAGTTTCTTATTTCTGTTTCAATGACATAAACTGAAAATTGTAACAAGGAAACCCATATTGTCTCGAGTAAGTGGAGTGAATGGGGTGCTACAGAGTGGAAGACAAGTGATAGTGGTTCGTGCAATAGGTTATCTTGTTGCATTGAAGATGCTGTTCCCTGCTCCTGCATTTTCCTTGGCCTAAAGGACCAGCAGAATCCAATTGTTGTTTTAGCACACTGCAAAAGTAATATGTATAACAGCTTATTTGGAGCAGATTGATCCATCTTGTGCCACTATGAATAACTTAGATCATAGAAACAGGTCTCTAAGTGTTTTTCATGGGATATCAATATATAAGGCAGTGCCTGGGCATACTGAGTATTAAGTTTTGAAACTGCTTGATGGATATGTTAAAAATATATACCTCTCATTGTGAAGATCAGGAGCACTAAGTTAGTGTTGCTCTGACACCCTGGAGAAACCAATACAATTGAAAGGATAAGAATTTTGGGGTGTGAGATTTCTCACATGTTTGAATAAGTTGAAAGCGGTCTCTTTTTTTTTTCCCCTCCATCATTGCAAATTTAAAAAAAAAAAAGAAAAAAATCTGTGGCGATAAATGGGCTGTATTCCTTGAACTTTACTATGAGGTCATGAAAAACAGTGCTTGAGGATATTAAAGAGTTTGTAATAAATCTCGAATTTCCCAAGTAAGTTTATTATAATGGAGCATCTCTTGTTTGAGCAACACCATATTGTGGCCACTCTAAGTGAGGAGTAGTTGGTAGAGAAGAATAATGCACCTCATTGAAGTTGTAGCCATATATTTGCTTCTGGTGTGCCTTTTCTCCTGCTGTGTATAACTAAAGTTTCTACAGCTGCTACCATCTTGTCACATCAGTCATTTCAATTAATGGTCTGAAAGATGCCTTCTCTGATATGTATTGAAAAATGATCCCTTCATTTTAATTCCATAAATGTCATAATGAAAGAATTAAGAAATATATCCTTTTAATGCCCAAACAATAAAATATTGTTTGAGTGGTTCCCTTATTTCTATAAAAGAATTTCACTTCTGAAACAAACAATTTTTTATAATATGCCTCTGGAAATGATGTATAAAGAATTGAAAACAAAATATTATGTATTTATATTTGTAATATAGATTAGTTTAATAAGAATTGGATACTTAAAGGGATGTATACAACCATCTATTTGTGGATTTATATAAATTGTAATCTAAGTGGTGTTCTGTTTTTTTTTTCTTGGTGATAATTCCATCAGACATTTTATGCAGTGTCTTGTTACTTTCTAGGGAAAAAGATTAGCTTCAATTTAACAAAGTGCCAAAATTTCTTATGCTTTAGCGAAAAAGTTACAAAATACCGATAGTCTTAATTCATTTATTTAGGTGTAGTTCTTCCAGTTTCCTAAAGCTATAGGCCAGTTTTCTTTTTGCAGAAGAAAGTCTTAACTGTGGTTTTGTTGTGATACAGTGATGCTTTAATCCACTGGGCAAAAGTACAATAAAATGTAGACTCTGTTGGTGTCTTGGTTTGCATTTGCATTTAGAAGAGGATTACAACAGTTGGTTCTTCCCACAAAAGCTCTTTGACTTTTGCATATGAGGTCTGGAAATGTTTGCCAGTTTTGTGTTTTCAAGGTTCCAACTTGTATATAAGTACCACAGTAAAATGTGGAAAATTCAAGAGTCTTGAGTATAATGCCTTAGTATTTAGAATATTTGCAAATAACATCCAACTTTAATGGCACCTACGTTTCAAAGTCCATTTTGTTTCAGTGTTTGTCCTCATTTTGTTTTTACATGCAAGTGATGGAGAAGAGCATAGCTGCTTCAGATGATACTTAAAATGTGCATTAACTGCTTCAGAAGTTTTCTGTGAAAATAAATTGTACCCTTACTTTTTCTTATCCTGCTTACCCTTTCCTCATTTCAATCAACCCCATAAATCCAGTCTTCCTACTGGCTCTGTAACTGTGTTGGCAGGAGTCCTATTTTAAACTGCTGAAGTCAAGTTGCCTGTGTCAAGATGTTGCTAGGTTGCCTTTGTCCACTGGCTTTCCATTCTACTTTTGAGGCACTTTAAAAATAAATAAATAAGCATGAACTCTCTCTTTTTTTTTTTTTTTAAGTAAATAAATTTCCTGAACCTTAAAGGTAGCCAGTGTGCCTCAGAGCAAAATCATGTATTAAAGACGGCTGCTCTGTGCTTCTTTCAGTGCCTAACAGTACGTTAAAGCAGTGGTACTGACAATGGAAACAGCATAGGTTATACCACATAGGTAACATGCCTAAATGTGCTTATTGTAATGTTTTTGCTATTAACTAACACTTAGACATACAGATTCGCAGTTTGTGATGATTTAGAATAGAATCAGGTAGGCGGGAAGGGTCCTCTAGAGTCCTGTAGTCCAACCATATTCTGTTCAAAACAGGTTGCTCAGGAGCTTGTCAAGTTGTGAATTCCTCAAAGGATGGAGACTCCACAGCCTCCTGGGCAGCCTGTGCTAGTGTTTGACCATGATCATTATTTTTTAAACTTATTTTTAAGTGCTTTCCTTATCAAGTTCAAATTTCCTGCATTCCAACCTATGTCCATTGTTTCTCATTGTTCAGCTGTGTTCAGCAGACAGGTAAGCCTGTCTTCTCTGCACTCCTCCTCCTTCCTTCCAGAAGGAAGGGGCTTCTGGAATACTGGGGGGAAAAAAAGAAGTTCATGAGAAGTGCAGATAAGGGGGGTGTGTGTGTGGGAACTAATTTCAAAAGTGACTTCTTGTCC
Source organism: Pluvialis apricaria (assembly GCA_017639485.1). Taxonomy (NCBI): domain Eukaryota; kingdom Metazoa; phylum Chordata; class Aves; order Charadriiformes; family Charadriidae; genus Pluvialis; species Pluvialis apricaria. The sequence continues at coordinate 47,167,990 of CM030007.1, forward strand.
AATGGTTAGCTGGGCCAGTGAAAAACCAAGAAGTGTTTTTCAGGGAAGTATTTTAATACAAGAAGCAAAGAGACAACTGAAAATATGACAACAATCAGTAAAAATAAAATTCTGAAAAAGTTAATAAACTAGATAGACATGTGTGGTGGTTTTTGTTGGTGCTGCTGCTGCTGTTACTTCTGAACCCTGTTAAGACTTCTGTAATGTACCCAAGTATCACTTTTTCCTTTTCTAAGTGCTTGAAGACATATAAATTAAGAATAGTCAGCAATGTGATAAGCAGTGACTGAAAAACAGTGTCTAATACTGTCTTGTGCAGGTCTAGAGAAATATAAAGCTGCTATTGTATGTTAACCTGAGTATGTAGTGTCAGTAAGGTAAGAGAAAGTAAACAGCTGAAAGTGAGTGAGCCCTCAGATAGTGTAAAGTACCTACTGGATAGAGCAGTTAGGATATCTGTAGAATAAAATTGCTTGTGTAATCATTGAATAATTGGAATGCAAAGCAGCAGAGGTTCCTCCCTTTGAATGGCACTGTCTAAAAAGGATATAGAACTGCTGGCTGTCCTAAACCAGGAATGCTTTTGTCTGTGAGGAAGAAGGGGTTGGTTCACCTCCTGGTGCATAACTGACTCCTTTTTGTACTAGCACCTTTGTCTGGCCTAGGAAAGAGCTAGAAAAAGACTGAGGGAGGACAAAGAAGGAGAAAAAAAAAAAAAAAAGAGGTTTAATGTAGTTATGATCAAGGTATTCAGGCAACTTGCCAAAATTGAAGATGTTGCTTGTGACATCTTTTCTGACCTTCCTGTGTCACATCTAATACGGATTTTTGTCCCTGTAAAGAACTTCCCCTGGTTCCTAACAGCTTCTCTTTATTCCTCCAAAATTTCTTCTCCCTGACCTTGCTAAATACAGTCTTGCCTTGCTTTTATCCATTCAGAACATAGTTGCAAAAGATTACTTATCTGGCTGTGTCATTGACTGAACTCCTTTTTTTCTTTTCATGACTCCACATTAAAAGTAAGCTCCATCTATTTGTTTTAAGGGTTCTTCCCATCCTGCCATCTATTGTTCATCGGTTACCCATCTGTCAGTTTCTTTTACGCAGGGGCTTATGCTGCTGGGTTTTGTCATCTACTTACTAAATTTTCAGAAGCATATCTTTATCATTTTTTTTTTTCCCCAGGCCTGAATGAAACCCTCTTGACAGACTGAGATATCTCCTTTGCCTATTTTGGGTCTCTGCTTAGCTTTTTCCTTTTTTTAATGATTCCACAATAAAGTTGTTAGGCTGCTTGTATGTTAAGATCACTGCCTGTCAGTGTAAGCCTATGCTCTTGCTGTTCTCTGTAGTGCTGACCATCACTTCTAGTCATCACTATCGTTGTATACTGAAATTTATAATTTCTTAGATTGTGAAGTTTCTAGGCAGTATGGTAATATGAGTAATGAAAGGCAGCCTATATCTGTGGAGTTTTAGTTACGTTGAATATTTCATTCAGCAGTTTGAGTAGCTGTTCTTGGGTTTAGGGAGCATTTTGTTGATTTGGGGGTTGTGGGTGTCTTATTGTTTGTTTGTTTTGGTTGGATGGGTTTTTTTTTCCCCAGTGGTGTAGAACAGGACAGGAGACCCTAAATCACTTATTTGTGCGGTAGCTTAATGTGATCCTTCTAGCATTGATTCTTCTGGTTGTAGGGCCTTTTTCTAAGTAAGTGTTGTTTTTATTTTGTTGGGGTTTTGTACCTTTATTTCATGTGATCTTGAAAAATAATAAACAGTGTTTTTTCAGTTGCATTACTTTTCCCACAGTTCTGAATAACAGCAGTAAAAATGATGGAAAGGTTAGTTACTGGCTTTGTAAGAAAAGTACTAGGAGTACAAATAATATTTTAATGAACCTATACAACCCTTTGGAATTTTTTTTTTTTTTTTTTGCTATTCACAAAGTGGTAATTATCTTCACAACCTAGAGGGTTAGAATAGAAGTTAAAAAAAATACTGTCTTTCTTCTATTTCATCAGTTAGTAAATACTTAACACTTTCCCTTTTCCCCAATTTCATTAAAAGATAATAATTTGGCCTTCTTCCCAATCTTGGCAAGACTTAAAGGTGGTACAGAACCAAAAGAGCTTGGTGTACTACATAAGCAATCTTCTGAGTGAATTTTCTTATTGTACTTCAAAACTCCCTTGTGTTTTAAACTAGTCAAAAAGGGTAGGTTCTGCAAAGCCTTAATTATGACTTGTGCCCAGTCCTGCAAATCTCTACATGAGGGGACAAAATTTCCTGAAGAGCTTGATACAGGCACTTTTTCTCCCTCATGCCCCTTTTCCTCTTTGAATTTATTGTCAATTTGTGTTCTTCATTATTAGTAGGTAGTGTGAGGAAAAATGGGGAAAAGGGTTTACATGGCCTTATGAAAAGAAAGTCTCCATATTTTGCAATGCAGCCATAATCAAATACTGAACTAGGTCTGTGAACTGTATAGGTTATTACTGTAGATACACAGAAAGCCATATTAATTTTTCCAAGATACTCTTTAAACTTTTTTCAAACTTAAACCGCCTTTGTTTGCCCTTGGTTTTGTTGTCATGTCTTGCAGTGTAAAATGGAAAGAGAATAATTTATTTAAAATGGCAAAGTGTGGGGTTTGTTTTTATTTCCCCTCAAAACACTGGCTGCAAACTGCAGCTTCATTCTCTTAATAAACTTAAGGGTATGTATACTTTCTATTGTTTTGCCCCCTTGTAGAAGATATTACTAAGTGTTACTGGTAAAAATCTTCCTTATTCTTTATAAATACTTGTTGTCCGTACATTCAGCCTTTGTAGAAAGTGTCTCCTTTTTATCTCTAAATATGGAGAGTCAGCCGCTTGGCTATGTCTCCTGCAAGACACCTTGCCTTTTGCCCCATGCAAGTTGAAACTGGTATTTGAAGGGATCTCGCGTTAGATGAAGATACTTGTATTTCATTGTATGTTCTCGTGTTTTGTTTTAATAAAATAATAATTTGGGGTATTTCTTACAGTTACATCTATATAGGTATAAATCTACTCAAACATGGCATAACTGTTACTGAATTCTTGTGCATATGTGTAAGCCTGCTCACTAGGTGGGTTACGGAAAGAAGAGTCATCTATGTCTTTCCTTGAGGCTTATCATCTTACATGATTCTTAAGCATCTTCGCTGCAAATGTATCAATAAATAGATTTCCTCAAATAGCATTGGGCAGGAGGTATGATGAAGCTTTTAAAATAATCTTTCCCCTCTCATAAAGATAATGGGCAAATTACTCTGGTCTTCGACAGTATCACTTTAGGGAACAGTACTGGGAACTGCAGAGTTGAGTTTTGTTGAGAACTAGCTACAGAAATGCTTTAGGAGTTCATTGTTTTTTCCGTTAGAGTGGGTAGAGGAATATTACTTGCTGCATGTTTTTTTCAGGCATTTAAATTTGCAGCTGTTTATCAGCAGACTTTCCTTATTTTAAACTTGAAAGCCCCAGGTAACTGAGTAAGATTTTCCTCTACAATATGATTTTTCCAGCAGAAATATAGTAAGTTGTGAAATGTTAACTTTTTGGAAAATACATAGGGCTCCCACATCTTTAAGTTTTTCTCCAAAATGTATTTCTTTTGCTAGTAGAAGTAGTGTTTCAAAACAGGATTTGTGTATGCCACAGTGTACCGTTAGCTTTTTCTTATAATTATGAATGGTCAGTGTGTGTATAGTAACAATAGTTTCTGAATTCGGTTAAGTTCTTCTGGACTCTGATAACACAAATAGTTCAAACTGGTTTAGATCATATATCATTATTAATTCTGCAACTGTTGTTGTGGTACGTAACTTACCTGAGTAAAAGAAGAATATCTGATTAAAAAGTGAGTACCCAATTGTAGGCTAAGGTTGTCAAAGCTTAGTAGGTGCTACAGTCTCTCTTTCCTTCTTAAGTAGATTAATGTTAGGTAAAAGATATAAAATTACTTTTTGTATTGTGACATACAGCTATAGTGTAGGAAGGAGGATCAGAAAGCCTTTGCCTTAGATGCCATTCAGAAGTTCTAAAGAAGCAACTGAGAATTACTTCAAGATTCACCATTATTGTCTGGCATTTAATTTTTGTCTGCTTCAAAATATGTTACTCTTAGCATAGCTTGAAAGGATTTTTTCATGTAGAACACCTTAAAAGGTATACCTACTAAAATCTATCTTGGTTTTTCTTTGCTCAAAATGCTGTTGAAGACCACAATCTTTGAGTTGCTGAAACCCAGCAGCTCCAATACGAGCACTGGTGTCAGATACTCTGAAGTACTCATGGAGTCAAATAATATCATAAGTTTATTCATATGTGCTCTGACCCATGATTTCTAGTTAAAGTGAATATTCAGTACTCCTCTATTTTGTGACAGAACACTTTAAAAAACGGTTCAAACGCTTTAATGCTTTAGTAGGTAGTGATTTCACTTCCCTTTTGTAAAGCTGTCTAAATAAATAAAACATGGGAATTTTGTTAGCACTACGATTTATTTAGTTATTAAAACTTGAATCCTGTTTATTCTCCCTTATTCTCCTTAAATTTTGGAAAGTATGGGTTGTTGCAATGTATTTCATATTGTAAATACTCTGTTATGCTTCTAAAAAGACAGGTATATGAGCATACTCATTTAATATTATTCTTTTTTTTTTTTTTTTTTTCTTTTCCAGTTTCTTAAGCAGTTAGGTATACATCCTGACTGGCAATTTGTAGATGTTTATGGTATGGAACCAGAACTGCTTAGCATGGTACCAAGACCTGTCTGTGCAGTGCTACTTCTCTTTCCAATAACAGAAAAGGTAAATGTTTATTTAATAATGAGCTAATCACTTTTGTTGTAAATTAAATGGGAATGAACAGTTTGAATCTTGCACTTTGGTGTCATAATAGAATTAAGATGAGACTCAAACCTATTCAGGAGACTCCTTAACTAAAAACAGCAGCAACAAAATGCTTCCTTCAGAACCTTCTTTTGATAACCTTACATGTGTATTTCCAATTTCTTTTCAAGTTGGAGTGGGAAGAGCTAATGTAGAAGCCCAGAGAAATACACCTCACGTTTTTCTATTACAGACAATTTCAGGCTTTTTTTTCTAAAATATGCACTGTGAAATGGCTCAGTTCTGCTACTTTTAGCAGAAAGCTACAATAGCATAAGCAAAATAAGAGTTAGGGTGTGGGAGTATATCAAATGCAACTGCTTTTTGAGTTTTTGTACTGTTCACTGACCAAACTTCAATCCACTTTTAGGTCAGTCATCACTATCAATGTGGCTTTCACTTCTTGGGCAGATGGGGCATATTTCTAAGATGAGAGAGAATTCCCCCCCTTCTTCGTCTATGTTAGACTTTGAAATACTTGATTTGGTTAAATCTTCAAGTCTGCTTATTTTGTGTCATCATATGCCTCTACATAGAGGAAACATCCATCTTGCATATCTCTCTTTAGTGTTACATAGGTTGAAACAAGTGATTCGTATTGATTTTTCAATTTATAAAAATCTTACATTATTGTGATAAGGTCAGCCAAAAAGTTTGAGGTGAATCTGCCCAAACTTCTTCCTTTTGATGTGTCTCTCAAAAACAACACGTGGTTTATAAGGACAAAGCAGTTAGCTAGTAAAGCCTACCTTCTATAACAAAACATGCTTAAATAGAGAAAGGAGTGACGAGGTAAGTCCTCTTACTCATTAGGTCCTATAAACCTTTGCATTCTCAGTTTCTCCAAAACAGCTACGCAGGCAGTCCTTTTCAGGCTTGATTTCAGCCACCTTGATAGTTTTGAATTTAAGCAAACTCTTAACTGTCCTCGCCTGTCTTCAGGAAACTTCCTTTCTGTCACCTTTGTGATGTTTTCTGTGTCTGCATTTATGAAAGTGTGCATCAGTTAATTTTGCTGCCTCTGTAAACACTTTTCTATCACGTCTTTGATCTTCTGTCTAAAAGTTCCTTTCTTTTATATTTCCTATATGTCAATTTGCTTGAACTTGCTTTTAGGGCAAGATACTCTTGTTAGCATACAGATAATCTTAGGGTTATTGTCCAGTTTAAAGGTCAGTGACTTTCTTAGTCTGCATTGTAGGCTCTAGACAGAATGAATACTGTGAGCGCTGGGCATTTTGGGTATAGTCCAATGAATGCATGTCATGGGATAGCTCGGATTAGGAGGGACCTCTTGAGGTGATCTTGTCTACCCCTTGCTCAAAGTTGTATTTTTGGTATTCTCAATGTTTATATATTTATTTTTGCCATGGAGTTTATTTTGGTTGGCAGGGAGTGAATGGCAGCTATATTGTTTCTTCTCTAATTTGAACTTTTGTCTGATTATGCTCTATGATTTTTTTTTCTCAATTAAGACTGTTTTTGTTAACTTGTAGATAAGCAGCATCAAGTTAAAATGCTTTGTAAATGCTCTTGCTATTACTTAGACTTCTCAGAACTATCAGACAAGCTGCAAGTGTGGAATCATGATGCTGGAAGCATTTCTTGGTTTTGTCACTGATGGTACATAGTCTGAGAGAAATTTGTCATGGGTTTCCAGGAAGAGTTCCTTGATAACATTCTGCGTTCAAACTTTACTTTTGTCATAGTTGTATAAAAGGCCCATCTACTTCAGTATATTTTTGTCTGCAAAAGCACCTAGGAAAAGAGGCAAAGTAGGCAGAAAGAATGGCATTGTTTGAAACATTTGCAGTTTTCTTTCATCCTTTTTCTGTTTGAGATAAAAATCTTAAAATAAAAATTTTTTAAAACCCCCAACCAAACACAAAAGTGAAAAAAGCCCCCCCAAAGAATCAACAAACCATAACCAACAAAAAAAACCCCACAAAACCAACACGCTGTTGCACAATATAACAGATTGTAACAATTGTGATCTTTACAAAATGAGTAGTTTAGAATGTTCAATCAAACTAAATTATTTCTTTTACTACAGAAAATAATACTTTATGAATATGGCTTCTGAGGGGCCTGTTCTGAGGCTGTGAGCATTATATAAATCTTATTTTATATTCCTGGAAAAATGAACTGTAAAAATGGAACTTGTAAGAATGCTTCATGCTGATTAAACACCTGAAGTATTATGGTTTGCTTGATAACGCTTTGAGACCTCTGTCCTTAATAGCTTTTTGCTGGATTGAAGAGAGTTGGTGACAAGTGCTCAGATCAATGAAAAGTGTTTAACATTTTTTGAAATCATGTTAGATAACACATATTTCAAAATGATGTTTCAGCTGTGACTGGGTTTTGACTGGTGACAAGGCATTGGTTTAAGAAACAATATAGAGCTGTTCAGCTGAGTAAGTTTACATATACCTGTTGGACCACATGTATTACGTGTTTCAAATTACAGGTTGAGTTTTGGTTTTTATTAGTTAGCTGCTGGTTTTTAAAAATTGGTTTTGCTTGAATAATGTAGCCAGTATCTATCTGTACTATTTGTGAAACATTTGTAACTTTTCTTCTAGTACGAAACTTTCAGAACAGAAGAAGAGGAGAGAATAAAAGCGAAGGGGCAAGATGTCAAATCATCAGTGTATTTCATGAAGCAGACTATTAACAATGCTTGTGGAACAATTGGGCTAATTCATGCCATTGCAAACAACAGAGATAAGATGAACTTTGGTAAGTGTTGGTTGGTTGGCTTTTTTGTTGGCTTTTCCCTTTTTTCTTTAACTGTGGGGAGGCATGAAGGGAAGAATACATTTTGTACTATTTTCTCTGAATATAACCATACATAAAGGACGATCTGTATTCAAAGAGCATTTCTACCTATGATTAAAAAACCAGTATGTCATACTAATCCATGAACTAAAGCACTCAAAACGTTGTGAACTGCAGCAGGTAGCAATTCCGCTTGCAGTCAGCCTTCAGTGTCTTAAAGGTACAATGCAATTTTAAAAAATCTTTCGTTGGATATAAGTATTCTGTAAGCTTTGAATGAAGTTGGAGTTAAAGCATGACTTTAATTATGTCTTTTTTTATTTTTTTAAGAAACTAATTCTTCACTGAAAAAGTTCCTAGAAGATTCGTTATCTATGACTCCTGAAGAGAGGGCCAAGTATCTAGAAACTTACGAAGTCAGTATCATGTGTTTTTACTTTTATTTTAAATGGTATAAGAATTACTTGCATGAGCAGTTTACTGTCCTTAGGACTTGATCCAGTGAAGCACTTAAACAATTCGATTTTACATGTGAGTTTGTGATCGGGCAGTTGCTACAAAGAAAACCCTGCTTTGGTAGTTTAAATTATTCCTGCCTGCCCACAGCGCAGTCAGCAGAATGGATTTTGTCAATGTTCCTCATCCCTTTTAATTCACTGGCTTAGTTTAAAATGACTTTGAAATGGATGAGAAATGTGTGCGTAATCTTTTTGGTGGGTTCAGGATGCAGTTTAATGGTCAATTTAAGCTGATCTGGGGCTATTGCTGAAAGGATGGTCCTTCTGTTGCTTCCTTTCATTTGTGCCTTCTAGTCATCTCTCTTTGGCTCTAGCAGTTTGGGGCACACAAAATGCTGATTTGGCTGAAATATAATCTCTTTCCCCCACCACCCCAAACAATTAAATGAGCTAGCTGATAATGTGGTTAGCCAGATCATTAGTGCTGTTTGAAAGGATGCTGCAGAAACATCTGGCCAGTGGTGAAAGGGGAGAATGGTACTGTTGCTCATGATGGTAATGATGATCCTCTCTCAAAATGAAAATCCTGATGACTTCCAAACCTGAGTTCAATTTAAGCTTATTGTGAAGCCCTCCGGAATAAGGGTGTTAACATGTGGCTGAGGGAAGTAGTAACAAACACAAACAGTAGAGGCCTGATGACATTTTCTATGGAGATGTTGGACACAACATGTCTCATCAGAGCTTCTATCTAAAGTATTTTGTCTGCTTAATAAGTGATACATCACAAAAACATTTGCCTGTAGTATTTTCTGTGTGTAAGAAGTGCTGTTTCAAACTCTTAGCTATTTGATTTGAATTCACCGTGATGAAACTGAAATATTGGTCTTCCAAGATCCTTGGAAGTACAGATGATTTGTTTATTATTTTTTAAATTTATTTATTACAAGCACTGAGCAAAAACAGTTATCTATGGCATTGGATAAAATGAAGAGCATACAGTGATTCTTAAAACACTGAAAGTCTCTAAATTAAAGTCTGATTGAAATATGTTTTAATTTCAGGCTATTCGTGTCACTCATGAATCCAGTGCCCATGAAGGTCAGACTGAGGTATTCATTTTTTTAAAAATAATCTTTGTTAATAATGACTTTGAGTTGAATATAATTGAAATGAGAGCAATCATACATTACCGGTTTACAGAGAAATGGAGATTATTACTTTGCCATATTGTGTCATTAGGGCAATCGGGGCACAAAATCAACTGGCATTTTTGGGGGTGGAACCAAACTTGAAGCTTGTTTGGGTTTTTATTTGTTTGGGTGTTTTTGTTTTTTAGCTTTTGTATAACATGGATGATTTCAAGACTCACTTCAGAATAGAACAGCCAGTAATAGTATTTTTTAATGAAAGTTGAAGTTTTGATTTTGCAAATCTGTGGGCAAGACTGTAAGATCCATAGTAATCAGACAAGTGAAACAAACATTTTATGAGAGTCTGAAAAGCTTTACTTCAGGAAAAGAAATAGTACAGTACTTGGTTTGCCATTGTGTATGTGCTTTTTGTTTACAAATACCAATTTAGATAAATTCTCCAATACGTGTATTTAAGTTTTTATCCTTCAACAGATTGGGTGATATAACCCTGACCCAACACCAAAAACAAAAAAACCCAACCAGCCCAAAAAGCTTAAAATAAACGCGACTTACATCCAACAGTTTTCTGCTTCAGTCATATTAAGGCAGTTTTCACAGAATGGTCAGGGTTGGAAGGGACCTCTGGAGATCATCTAGTGCTGCAACCCCCCTGCCACAGCAGGGACACCTACAGCACGTTGCACAGGATGACATCCAGGTGGGTTTTGAATGTCTCCGGAGTCCAGAGACTCTACCACCTCTCTGGGCAGCCTGTTCCTGTGCTCTGTCACTCTCAAAGTCAAGAAGTTCCTCCTCATGTTTAGATGAAACTTCCTATGTTCAAGTTTGTGCCCTTGTCCTGTCACTGGGCACCACTGAAAAAAGACTGTTCCCATTCTCCTGGCACCCTCCCTTTAAGTATTTATAAGCATTGATAAGATTCCCTCTCAGTCTTGTCTTCTCCAAACTAAAAAGACCCAAGTCCCTCAGCCTTTCCTCATAATCAAGGGACTGGAGCATCTTTCTTATCTTTGTAGCCCTCCACTGGACTCTCTCCAGCAGTTCCCTGTCCTTCTTGAACCGGGGAGCCCAGAACTGGACACAGTACTGCAGATGCAGCCTCACCAGGGCAGAGGAGAGGGGGAGGATGATCTCCCTCGACCTGCTGGCCACACTCTTCTTGATGCACCCCAGGAAGCCATTGGCCTTCTTGGCCACCAAGGCACATTGCTGGCTCATGGTCATCCTGCTGTCCACCAGGACTCCCAGGTCCCTTTCCACACAGCTGCTCTCCAGGAGGTCAGCCCCCAACCTGTACTGATGCATGGGGTTATTCCTCCCCAGATGCAGTACCCTACACTTGCCCTTGTTGAATTTCCATCTTTCCAGTTCAGATTTCAGTAACTGTTCCACAAAAAGAAAATTGATTAGATTGTTGCTAGCACTGGTTTGTTTGACGAAGCAAGGCACCCTCATTTGTTTGGGTGTGACTCCAGTGGTTCATCCACTTTTTTTTTAAGTACAGTAAGTGACACTTTCTTCTTATGGCTTGTGCAGTGTCTCCTAAACAATGCAGGAGAAAGCAAAGCAGTCCTTTCTGCTCCCCCTTGCCCCACCATCTCAAAATGAAAATTGACAGTTGTTTTAACTATCTCTATTTTAGATACTTTAGATATCCTTTGTGATACTTTCGTTAAAAAAACCCCACCACTTTCTTCTTATCTCTCTCTAAATTAACCAATGTTCTATATTTCAAGAATAAACATTAGAAAAAATTCATATTTCTCTTCCTTTTCTAAATGAGAGACTCAAAGAACAGACCATATTTTTTTTGAGTCCTTTCCTAGATACTCTACGCAAGCTCAGTAAGAGAGGCTATGGAGATTATTCCCACAAGTTGCCGAAGACTGCATCTTTTCCTAAGATCCTTGTGAAAGAGAAAAACTTCCTTAGTAGTTTTGATGTACTGTGACATTCATCCAGGGAATGGTTTGTCTGTGTATTCTTCTGACAGGAATTATGGAATGACTGGGAAAGAAAATGCAAGGGCTGTAGAGATCCTGAGAGTCTTCGTAAAGATTCAGGAAGCATCTAAGTGATGATGGAATCTCCAAATAAGGGACAGTTAAATTCTTGAACTTCCACAAATTAATTTGTTTCCTGGTCAAGATAACCACGATACAAAAGATTAATAACTGTGTGGAAAGAGGAAGGCTTTTTTCATAATAGAAATTTACAAGATTTTCTTAGCATCCATGTCTAAGCACAAATATTGAATAGGTAGTTTCCTTACCAAATACTTATTATTCCATTTTGCATAGCTGAGTCTGGAAGTAATTCAATATGAATATTCCTTAGACTGGTAAAATAACTTTTTCCTGTCCTTCTGTTTCCAAAGTTGAAATAGCACAGTGGCTGAATACATGTCCTAGGACCATTTTTCAGAATCATTCTGATCCATCAACCAAGGACGGAAGAAACAAACAAGTTTACTTACTGGAACATCTGATTGCCTGAAGATCCTGTCCTACCATAGTGTAGTTAAATTGGCAGCACTGCCTCCCTTTTCATCTGTACAGGGGCAGTTGCTTTACTTTGAAGTACAATTCTTTTTCAGCAAAACAGTATCTGAAACGTGAATGTGCTGAGAAGTGTAATTGAGGGTTGGAGTGAGTTAATCTCCTAGTCTTTTTCCTTCCAATGGTACATTTTAAATGTTGCTGTATACCTGTTCGTGTAGTGGTGGAGGGACTGATGGACAGCATGCCCTTGAAGATGCTGAAGGTAGCATATGCAGGTCGTAAAGGATCTTGACTTGTCCTGCAGAGTAAGTTGATAAGTTCTAGCATCTTTGGAGGACAAGAGAAGAACATCCCATTCCTTCTGCGTATCCGTTACGATTACTTTCCTGAGAACGTAAACTTCATTTTAGAGCACGGAAAGGAACGTGTTTGCCTTCCTGTGACTCTTGTTGATTTGATCTCCCCGTGCCCTGTGCAGCAAGGGCGTTTTGCGTAGAAATCTTTCCTTTGAATACAGTGGCTTATATAGTTACTTAATGATAGTAAATGCTGTGGCTTTGTGAGCAAAAAGTCCTTTCCACATCTCCTACAGAATTAAAGGTTAAGAAAACGTGCAGGCCTACTCTTTTAGGATGATTAACTTGGCTTGCTTGCTTCCTAAGAATAGCCTGCTCTGTGGGTAGTTCTGTCCCTTAGATAGGTATTGCACGCTACTCTCCACTAAAATTCTTCTGAAAATGTTGCTTAAGCTCAGCTGTGTTAGGCAGAATAATTTCCAGCAGTGGGATGTATGGCAGTCGGCCTTGCTGATTTGGTTAAGAAACCATGTAACTGCTCTCAAGATGCTGTTCTTTCCCTCCCTCATACAAAACACACCACCACACTATAGATCAGTAGTATGTGATAAAAGTAAAATTTCCTGGAATCTTGAGATGTGGAAGGCTTAAAAATAGCAAAGAATGCAGACAGGTTCTTCTCTGATAATATTTCTTTTTTTCCAGTCTCTGATTTCTCTTTGAGGATTCAGCCTTTAATGCTTCTAAGTAAAGCCTTTGTTTGTTGATCGCTTCTTGACAGTCTTGCTAAGCCACCTAAGTAGCTACTTGATTTTTACAACATGCAAGTGGATTTTCTGCTTTTTTTTCCGTTCTGGGGCAGGGGTGGTGTGGTGTATTTCAAACCTTGAAACAAAGCAAGTCTATCTAGAAATAAAAAGTTAGCAGTAACAGAGTAAAGCAATGCTATCTCTATAGTCTCTGTGTATTTCATGTATTTGTCTTGTCCAGTGGGTAGGATTTTTTTCTGTTTCAGAATAATCTATAATCAGATTATTTCAATTTTAATTTCTTACGTTTTTAAGAAAAGTTGTATTTGAAAAAAAAACCTTATCTGACAAGATATTATTTGTATAACTTCAATATTAGTGGACTGTTAGATTCTGCATTCCAGTTAGTGAGTGCTGGAAGAGAACAGTTAACGGTGGTCAGTTTGCTTCTGGGATTTATCGTTAATGTGTGATCTATTTAGATGAAGCATTAAGATGAATTCCTAAGCAAATGGATAGAAGCTGAGAGCTATACAGTGTTGTGCCTTAATGGGTGCTTTAACAGGCTTCCCAGGTTTGATAGCTGCAATTAATTTGCCTAGTTTCAAAAGGAGGGGGAAAAAAAAAAGAAAAAAAAGGCTGTGTTCCTAGCCATTTTATATAACTTTTGGTATTGCATTGAAAATGTTTACAGGCCATCTATAGATTGGATTAGAACTGAGTATTTTGAGGACGGTTTTTGTACTAAAATATGTGAGGTTTTTAATGAAATTTACTGCATTTTCATTAAATTACTTAAATATTTTTCTTGAAGTTGGTTTTTTGTTCTTTCAAAGAGATTAAACTTTAAGAAGAGTTAAGCAGTTTTCATTTTGCTAATATATTTCAGGTTTGCAAATTAAAAGGATTGTAAATTGGGGTTATCCTTCAGGCTAGGTTTGATTCAAGTTCTGTGTTAAAACTCCTGGATTCTGTGGCTGCACGGCTCACTTTTTTGCTACAGTAAAGCAAATAAATAGATAAAGCAGTCCTGTGTGTACTTATATGTGTAAAAAATGTAGGTCTATTTAAAAATACTGTAGTAGCAAGCAGTAAGATCTGGAAATAATTCCACAGGAGAAGCATGGTGTTGGTTTCAGGGATTTCAAGGGTGGTTTGATTCTGGTCCCACGTTCCAGGATCATAATGAGGGCAATTAATGTAAGAGTCCTGTAACAGTCTTTCTGTTAAACTTCGTGCTGCTGTAGCTTACACTTTCTCAAGTGACAGGTATTTCATGTCCAAAGCTGCCAAAAAAGGATCTGGGTCTTTAGGATAAAGCTTCATGGATCCAGCTCGCTCTCCTTTGTACGTGATAGCTCCTTAAAGGCAGCTATTGCTGAAACTAGAATGTTCAAGATCCTTTTTATTTTGTCATGAGTCTTCTGCTGAGCATATACTTTTGTTTATAATATCTAGGATGTCTGATGATGTGGAAAATATAACCAGCTTTCTTTCAGAACTGCACACACTTTTAAGCTGGTCCTTATATTGTTCCTTTGTACTGTGCAGAGTTTTTCTGTTTGTTGTTTTGCCTGTTTTATTTTTGTTTCTTTTTGTTCTTCCTGTGCCTCCTTCAGCAGTTCATGAACTGCTGAAGCTCTGTACTACCACACATCTTAACATTTCTGGTACCTTGTTGTAAAAAGAAAAAGAAAAAAAAATAAAAGAAATAAACCAAAACCCACAACCCTTCAAAAATATTAAAAAGAAAAAACAGTTTGTGGATGCTAGAGCATCTGCATTAGCTGTCTAATCTACAGTGATCATTAATGAAGAAGTTACGGCAAAATCTGAGGGAGAAGTGGCAATTAACATCACTGATGAGGTTTAGGCTCATATGTAACTTTTTTGTGTTACTGTCTTGGGTTGCTTTCTTTCAAAACTGTCATGGTAGCTATTTTGAAGTAACAGCTTAGAAAATCTGAGGGGAGAATTTTTTGAAAGCAGGAAAACATGTCATTACACGAGAGAGACTTCCAGGTCTAGTCTTTTGCAGAGGAAATAGCCCTCTTGAATTTGGAGTTGGGGAAGAAACTTATTTGTATCCTATCTACTCATTTTCATGAATAATAAAAAGTTACTGTATAGTTTTCTGAGAGAGTAGGAAAGGAGGAAAATGCAAAGGCACACTTGTTATAGAAATTAACCAGTAGCAATTCTTTAACTTAATTAAGCAATGATATGCTATGACAGCTTGAAGGAACTTATTCTAGGTAGAAAATACTATCTCTACTGATTCTTGAAATAAATGACCTTTGTAATATGTGAATATAATAATGTGAGTAGCAAGATATTTTTGTTCTGCTCTCATATTACTGACATCCATATCCACTTCTTTGCAACGATGCTTCATTACAGCTCAATTCTACAGTAAGGAAAATGGCAAGCTATACCATATAAAGTACCTTTTAAAAGATTAATTGGCCTTTAGACAAGGAATTAGATCTAGAGAATAATCTGTATTCAATTTCTGCATTTCTAAAGGCTTTGACATGCTTGACTCTTGTTCAAATACTATTCTGGTAATCGTATCTGAAGTTTCAGACAGCTGTGTGCGTCTGTTGATATAATTCTGTATTGTCAGATTACCTACAATATCGTCTGTCTTCCATCAGCTTCCCAAACAGCTTCCTTCAACACCTCATCCTATAGCCTTGAAGGAGCTAATGCTGGCACAGAGGTGTTAGAAGCACACTCCTGGGAAGAGAAGAGAAGGCTTAACAGACTAGATGTAGATCAGATTTTGCTGCTGTGGACAGCAAATACTCAAATAGTTGTGGTGTTAAGTAATTGGCAGGCTGTTTGTGCAACATCAAGGTATCACTAACTGCTGACACATGGCTTTCCCTATCGCTTTTTGTTATAAAGTTCAAATGATAGAGTGAACTTTTTATTATGTCTTGCGGTACTTGTGGCATATGGAACCACTTTTGTGTTTGAGGTTGAAATTTTTTTGGACAGGGGAGTTTTAGCATGGTTTATGCATTACTGCTTAGCAGAATGTGATTTGTGGTCTTTGGGAAGTTTACTTCTTTAAAAGTTATTACAGCATAGCTCAAAATAATGTTTCGATCAAGCAAATAAATACAAGTGAAATGGCCACTTGAAATACCTGTGTTGGATATTGGTTAGAGAATAATAAGAGCTTTTGATTTTGTTCATCACCTAAATTCTTAGGAGAAAATTCGGAGTTCTCAAATTCCTGTTTTTCTTTCCTCTTCCTTAGAGGCTATTGAGAATGTCCAACTAAATGAAGTTTAACCTACGGTATTTTGGTTACTAGTTATTATGGAAGAGAGAAGAAAACAGAGCTGGAATATGAAATACGTCAGCTATTTCAGGGAGCACAGAAAATACTGCCTTTGGTTCTGTAACTCCTTCTGTTTGTTTATTTTTGTTTGTTTGTTGGTTGGTTTTTCTTTTTTGTAGTACACTTCATACATCTATTTACCAACTGACAGCTTTGGCTATTAGTACTATATGTTGGGCTAAATGAGGCTCAGAACTGAGCAGACTGAGGTGCTGCATCTGAGCTGCCACTTCAAACGAAAACAACATTCTTGCGCCTTATTAGACCTCTATGTAAAATATTGATGGTGGAAATATTAGCCTTTGAAACTCAAAACTGATGTTTGACTCTGTCAGTATAGAAGTCCCAACTAAGAACTGGTCTGAGATGTTCACAAAAAAATGATATAGTTGTGCATATCAGTATGTTTACTTAGATGTACTTTTTGTTCACAAGTATGATGAGGAATATTTTTAACATAGATTGAAGTTGGCAGCCACTAAAAAAGCTACCACAGCTTGATTTCTTCCTTAACTCAAACCATAACTGCAAACTGTAGTCTGTAAACTTGTTTAATGTGCCCTGAGAACTATAATCTTGCTTGGAATGCGCTAAGTTAGACTTTGATCGCAGTAACAGTCGTTAACATTGGCAAGAACTAAGTAAAGTCAATGCACTGTGTTCTCAACTGCTATAAAACTTGAACTTTAAAAGATCTCTGGTTCCCTGGGGCGTTACAATTTATTGTTAGAGAGGGAACATAAAGGAGCTTCCCTTTCGCTCCTGCCAAGAACATATGGTGGGATTTTTTTCTTAAATGGTCCATATTCCTCAGTGTTTCTTCTCAATAATCCATAGTCTTGTAAAGAAATATTTGCATCTTGGGAAAATATAAAATCAATTATATAACTGTTTCTAAGATGAGTTTTGTTTAGCTTAGCATTACAGAACAAGCATGTAATCTCTCCTGTAAAGGCAATGAAGTTGCCTAAAAATGTTAGCTATAGCTTTTTCTCGTTTACAGCCTACGCAGTAAAAGTGTAAAAATGAGCTTACTAGAATCATGTGAAATGTTTTGGAAACTATACTTGGTTAGTCTTTGACTCATTGCATTGCCCTGTTATTTAACGTGTCAGTGTTTCACAGACATGCATCAATCTGATTTCTATACTTCACTGAGCAAATAACTGATAAGGTATTAATACAATACTGCTCTGAATTGTTATTCTGGGTCTTATTCTTAACCATAAGATCTGTACAAAGGAACTCTGATTCCTAGGATGAAACATAACTATAGAGGATATTCGCACCCATAAAGCAGCCCACGAGTTTAAATAACAAGTATATAAGAAATAAATAACAAGTGAAAGCAACAAAATGTTTCTACAGTTTTGCATCCAACCTCTCTACCAACACACTACCATAAGTTTTTTTGGTTTTTTTTTTTTTTTGTTTGCATTTCTCCAATCCATAATGCTTCCAGCGCTGTTCTTGCACTCTCTGTGTAAGAGACAGTAAGCAGCAGGCGTTAGCCACGTGTTTGCTCACTGGCATTTTAGCAGGCTGATCGTGACAGGTGATGGTTGGGTTCACACTCAACCTCTTTACCTCAGGCAGAAGAGAAACTAATTTGGCGCTTTTTTTTTTTCTTTAGTCAACCACTAATTTTGGGGGAAAAAATCATAAGAACTTAATCCTTAAGGCTGCCAAAATTTTACCAATACGGTTGAAGCTAGACAGTGGGCTAAAACTACTCAGAGAATTGATGTTGCATCAACCAACTTTGCTCAAGGAAGCACTCTAAAAATATGGTAATTGGGTGTGCAACAAAGCTGTTGAATTTATTTAAGAAAAAAATATCTTGCAGAGGAAATACTATTGGAAAAAATCTAGTTAATGCAGGTTTTGCAGAGCTCCCTACCCTTTGGAATTTCCTTTTTTGTAATTCCACTAATTTTTGATCACAGAAGTCACCATTGTGATAATCTAGCTTGACTTTTGCCTAACATAGGCCATAGAACTTAAATTTAGGCTTTCAGAGAGAGATAAATTATCACTAATTTTGGAAAGATTTTTTTGGGTGCTCTGATCTCACTATTTTTCTCATCTTTAAGCTCTGTCTTTACCCATATATCTAGCAAAGTAATACTCTTGGGATACTGTCCGTTCTTAATCATGGATTAAACTGACATGGAGAATACTATAAAGATTTTCTTTTTACCGGCTGCAGAAACACTAATTAAACTTACTGGTGCTGAAGTTGATCAGTGAGCAGGTGTAGCTCAGTTCAGTTTAGAAACTGTAGTCTCAGTTTCAGTACATATTAATGCTGATAATTGGGATGTTGACAAAAGAAGTAGGTCTGTGAGGAGTGGAGTTTATGAATCTTAACATCCTAAGAATTTGCATGTCGTGCAGGCTTTTGTTGCATGCAGGGAAGTTCTAGTTAGGAACAAGACTCTTCTTGCAGTTGCAGCATTCGCGATGTCTCTCGTTTGTGTGAATTGTGTGGTGTACTGTTGGAGATGAGCTCATGAAGCAGCTTCTGCCGCTGTGGAATACCTCCTCTGTCAGGCTCCTCTTCCCTCTCTGGCTGCTTATCTTCTTATAAAAGCTTGAAGGAACTTTAATGTTTCTCAAGATTTCACCACCACCACCAAAACAACCTTGAACTGCTGTTGAAAGATTAAAAACACTTGTGAAAGAAGGAGGAAGAAGAGGATTTTCTCAGACGGTGTGATGCATGGATTTAATTTCCATGTAAAAAACCCACTAAGGGTAATGACTTCTAAGGAAGAAAAACGCTATTACACTTTGAACTGTAACACAGACCCTTTAAAACATTGTGTTTAATTCAATAATGAACAATTACTTAAAACAAAAAAAGCCTCAAAAGGTGGTGGGGAAAAATGATAGATATTAAGTACATCCTCTCTAAATATAATCTTAAAGCTATAATGTCGTGGTTTGCGCTGAACCAGCTGCTGGGCGAACGACAGATGCTCCCCTCTACCTCTCTTTGAAGAGAGAGGCAGGAAGAGAGAGAGAGAGAAGAGTTTAGAAGGAACTAAACTACTTTAATGAAATATTAATGATAAAAAGGAAATAATGAAATACATACAAACCCACCCGTATCATGCTCCCGGGATGACAGTCATGTCACCAGCTGGCACTGGGGAAGTCCCAGACTGGACTCAGTGACGGACAGGAACTGGATTCCGCATCTGGATTCAGGATCGGCATCAAAGGCAGAGTCCTCCTTGGACACCAGCCAGAGAAGAAAGAGGGCTGACCCTTTGATCCCTCAGCTTTTATACTGAGCATGAGGCAGATGCGATGGAATACCCTGTTAGTCAGTTTTGGGTCACCTGTCCCGCCTGCTCCTCCCCACAGTTGTGACCCTGCCACGCTGCTCTGCTTCCCACCTTCCAACTTTGTACATAACAAAGTGAGCTGACCTGGGTTGCTACAGCAATAAGTATAAGCAAGAACCTCTCTGCACACCATTCCTGGGCATCAACTGTAAACATAGGTCTTATCACTCTGACAGCAAACAGTTTCTGCACAATATGCAGTTAGTTTCAGTAGTTAGAAGAGGCCTAGTTAAAAAGTAAAGTTACTGAACAAAATTGGTCGTGTTTTACCTCAAACCAGGACATATAATAACTTTTACATTGCACATTTGGCTGGAAAGGTTGCACTTTTTATTGTCACTTCAACCTTCCCCCATCTCTCCTACAGGGCTTACTGTATGGGAACTGTATAAGTTTATTGGGAGGAGTTACTGTACGCTCACCGACCAGCTCAACTGAGCAGATGCAGAACATGTGGCAGGGCCTCTCATCCCAGGGTTGTGCATATGAAACAGACCAGGACTAGAAGTGTTGTACCTCCTTCTGGTTCCCAAGTTTCCAGTGATGTTGGTGTGCAGTTAAAGCTTGTTTGATCTCTGTCCCGGTGCAACTAGCGTTTCTTTCTACATAGAGACACAACCTCAAAGTGGGAGAAAGAAGAAAGCCCCAGTCCCAGCACAGTTTGTTGGCTGATAGACAGGGAAGGTGGCATGGGCTTGAACTTTGCACTGAGAGGGTATCCTGAACTTGAGGTTCCAGATAGATTAATTTTTGTAACCACAGTACTAAGTATTTTTTCTTAGAAAGAAGTGGTCGTGCAGTACCAGATGCCACTTTGTCCTGTTGGGTCTTCAATGCATTAGATGTGGACTGAGATACTTTGCTGGGTTGGGTTCCCCCAAACAAGATGAGCAGGCAGATCCCTGTTTCTACAACCTGACAGGTTTGGGCGTGAGCCAACTCATGAGCTACTCGGCACTATCAAACTTCTGCGCTTTTAGGTATTTGCAAAAGCACAGCTCTTGGTGTGTGATGAACTTTATAGATGTTTCCCTTAGATCTTAGGCTCTAGGCTTTAACAACAGCTATATATAGGAATGAGTTTTGGGTTGGCGCAGATGATAATTGCCTGAAAATTTTTTGGACCTATTCCATGAAGCTTTTAACTTGTTTATAATGTATTTTTTGCATTACAAACCATAAACATAATGTGCTTACTGGTTTATATGACAATAACATTCAATTCTATTTCAGGGCTTTTGTTTTACCACTTCAGATATTTGATCTGCTTCAATTTTCAGCAACAGAAATATGCTCCTGTGATCTTTTCATCTTGCGAAGTTAGTCTAATTCTCTCTTCTCCGCAGTTTCTAGCTGTTAATGTCTTGTTTGAATAGTGTCTCAAGTTACGATTTGTCTTCTACATTTTAAATTAAATGTGAAATATATGACTTTGTATCCTTTATATGGAGATGAGTATTTAACATTAATTTCATATTAATATTGACACATAATTATTATTTTTTTTCAATATTAAGTTGAAAAAAACTTCAGTTGACACAGCTTAATTTGTGGTTATAATTAAAGCAGTGCATGGAATGTTATGGCTATTGCAGCCTTGTTAATTAGACATAATCTGGTATTAACTTTGCTTTTCCAGAATTCCTATATACTCTGTTGCAATTTTACTCTTACAAATGCAAAAGTTTATTTTCAGGGTGGAGGAAGTTTCTCTTTGTCTTGGTTGATCTCATTAGGGGAACCGCTAATACAGGACATAAAGGATAAAAAGATTCAATGAATGGAATTTACAATGAAGACAAATACTGACTTAGAAATTTTAAAATATTAGCTGCCTTAAACTGCATTCTAGGTTATAAATTCAGTTTTGAGAACTTAGTCTTTTCTGGTCTCATTACATTCAGGCAAGGGGTGTTTTTAACATAGTCTCATTATTTTAGCAATATTAGCTAGGGAGCAAAGAAATAACTGCAGTCATTAAGAATGGTAAAAGTTAAGAATGGTGACAGGTTAAAAAATGCTTTATAAAAGACATCTTTCGGTATTCTGGTCATCCCTGTACTGTTAAGCAAATCTTAAATTTGGTATTGTTCAAAGTCTTATTAATCATTTCATAGTAATTACACTAGGTGTGCTTAAAGATAGAGTTTCTTCAGAGCAAAAGTATACAGTTTAACAGCTTCCAGTCAATGGAATGCATCAAAGCCAGAGTAAATTCCTACTCTCCACAAGTTTTTCCGTTTCCTTTTTTTAACTATTTCTAAGTAAACAGTTACTATACTGCAGATTCCAGGAAGACTAACAATCTTGTCTGTTTTGATAGCAGCAGCTTACAAAATTGTAAAACATAAAGTAGCGTGTCTTGCCTTTTATCATGAACTATCTAGTCAGCAAAACTCTTACATTTCTGCCCCACAGCAGGTTCTAATCTTACAGGTTCCTCCCTTCTTAGAGGGGTCTGTAGACTGTGAGGGCTTCTGGGAGCAGTGTTTTATCAGTCGTCTTTTGGAATTTTCTTAGGCAAGCTGAGAAGAAATTGTTTTTAAAGCCATCTGATACGTTATCTAAGTGTAAAATGCCTCATTTTAAATTGGTTCTTCAAGTGAAGAATTGGAAAAAAACAATCAGTAGTACAGATGACCTATAGTAGCTCTTTAACTCTTGTGTCTCTGACTCATAGAAGTATTCCCATTCCTAAATTCCTCTTTCTTCATATAGTTACATTTTTGGGGTGGAGGTTTTTTGGTTTTGTCCTTTTCTATGCTGCTGAGCTACTGAGATTTAGGGGTGGATCAGAATGTTTGAAAATCAGAAGTACTTTAAAAAAAAAAAAAAAAAAACCCAACCTGTGACAAACCTGTGGAAAACTCTATTCTCTGGACAGGTTAGGAGACTTGATAACACTCCATGCTTATCTCTGAGCTCTACAGTTTCTGCTATACTTGATGCTTTCTTTTCATGAAGAATTCCTATCCCTCTCTTTGTTCTTTAAGGTCAGCAATATGGGACAGAAAGAATCAATTCATTGTCCCCCTCTTAATAGAAAAAGGAAAAAAATGAAATGGAATGGGAAAGAAGATGAATTGCTTCAAAAATAATACAAAGAAAGTAAATGGTTTTGACTGGCACTTATGCACTGATTAAAAAAAGTGAAAATAATTTTTTTCAGAGAAGCTATCTAATGCTCGGTTTTTGAAGTCTACTAGAATCATTCCATCGAATGCATAATGTGGGACACATACCTTAAGGAGCTGCAGTTTCTGTTCTGCTTGCATAACTTCAATGGATTCACAAGTAGCTGGCAGGTCTCAGTGCAGATAAGTGGGGTATCATTGGTGAGCAAGTATGTTTGCTAGTGGGGCTCTGCAGGGATTGGGTCTAAGACCTGTACTATTAAACAACTTCTATCAGTGACATTGAAGACAACATAAAAATACACCTCAAAACCTACAAGCAGTGTGAAAAGATCAAGAGATAGTAAAGCACAAGACATCAATACAGGACGATCTGGATTGTCCTTTACATTAGCTTCAAACACAGGAGTCTTTTTCTGAGGCCAGATAAAAGCTGTGTAATAAGCAGAAAAGATAAATTTTATTTCCTGACAGAAGGTGAGGGGTTCTCTGAAAGACTGAAGATGACATTGGGGATTTTTATATGTGCTGAGAGGAGAAAGTAATGGTGGATGGTAAACTGAAGGTGAGCCCCTGGTTTGACATCATGGCCAGATAAACAAATGTAATCCATTGTTCCATGTTCATATCATCATTAAGGAA
This sequence comes from Pluvialis apricaria, assembly GCA_017639485.1. Classification (NCBI taxonomy): domain Eukaryota; kingdom Metazoa; phylum Chordata; class Aves; order Charadriiformes; family Charadriidae; genus Pluvialis; species Pluvialis apricaria. Next base: position 47,191,328 of record CM030007.1, read on the forward strand.
GACTACAAAAGGTTGCCTTTTCATTTAGCCCTAACGTATTTAGTAAACTGTATGAAGATGTTATTGTCTCTGTAGCTATAGACGGGATTGATTGAAATTTTTATTTGTTCTGATTTACTTCAGTAGTAAAAAAATTGATAAGCTTGAATGTTTGTTTTGTGAGCATGTTCTGATCCAAACAAAACTTGAACTTGATTGGTCCTGTGGCCTGTGTGGGACAGAAGATCAAAACTAAATCATCACAATGGTCCTTTCTGGTCTTAAATATATTTACTGTAACTTTGTCAGTTGCAGCTGAGAGTCATTTTTAATACTTCTGTGGTCTTTCTTCTAATAGTAACAATTTGAATGGTTTAACATAGTCCTACTGCTTCCACGGATACTAAAGGGATCCTGAGTGTTAATGGCAATACTGCCACTGGCCTGCTATTTTAGAAGAATAGGTGAAAAACTTAGGAAGTTGCATACCTCACCACGGTAAGCTTCCCTTTTCCTTTGCTTTCCTTTTGTGTTAGACATGGAACAGTAAAGAAACTCTGGGTTTTGTTACAGTAGTTACTTGATTCATTTTAAATCCCAGAGTAGCACAACCTAGCTTTTCCAAATTACCAAAGAACTGTTGCTTACGGTTTTGTAGCTGTAGACAAAACTGATCACTCTCTGTTCTCAATTATTCCCTCCATGACATGATACTTAAATCCCCTCCCTCCTTACTTTCCAACAGTCCCTCTCTTGAACGAGTCAGTTGACTTGCGTTCATATTATGAAGTTCACTGGGTGTGAATAACCTCTAGCTTATCTGGTGATAAACTTCAGATTTGGACCATGTCTTTGCTTATTTTCATTGTTCTTTTGTCTTCTCATTCAAATTCAACACAGTCTTGATTATTATCTGTGCGATTTGAGCAGTTAAAGGACAGTATAATAAATAGTGGACATCTTTGCAGTTGCCTTTTTGGGTATGTTACTTTAAGTTTAAGTGGGCTAAGTATGTTCTTTTTTAATGTTTATGTAGTCGTCATCGTCCTCGCTGTCTTCACCACCATCCTCATCGCAGCCTCAGGTTAGCCACAGCAGAACGAAGGCTTCACCATTGTGTCACTCTGCATCCCTCTCCTGGGCCAAACGTAATCATGTAGGTCCTGCAAAGGCTACCAGTCCGTCAATCCGTCTTCGTCGTTGGCGGCCCTTGATACGCCTTCCATCTGTTGGGCTTCATTCTGTTGTAAGTGTAGTCCATCTTCAGTCTTTTCTTACTCTGACACGACTGGCCTTCTGCCATGTAACTTCAGTCCTCAAGGCATCACTTTTTGTTGGGGTCTTTTCTCAACCATTCTTAGGATTTCTTTCTTCCTTTTTTTTTTTTCCTTTTTTTTTTTTTCCTTTCCCCCATGTCGGACAGCAAAAGTACATCACTCCATGCTTTGCTGTCCAGGTATTTTTGATTCAATACACGTGCCAAATCATTTTCAAAGCATAGATGAAGCTTGCCCTTCATGAAGTGGCCTTTTTTTATTTTTCACCATAGGCTTCACATCCAGCCTCTTCACCTCATCTTCATGATCTTTTATTTGGATGTGCTAAACCAAGGGGCTTCTAATTCTTTGTCCCACGCTATTATTTCTTCTGTGTTTGAGACCTGGTTTATGCTCTCATATCCTAAACCTAGTCTCCTTTTCTTTCATTCTAAGTCTTGCTTAATGGTCCCTGAGTATTTCAGTAAAGATGAAATGTTTCCTATAATTGTAAGGGGCTGCCTTACTTTCTCACTTGACATCTGTTTCTTTATCCAGTTTATAGGCATACATTCTAGTTGAAGGTGAAGACATTCTAGTAAGAAAAGCTTGTCATCAAATACCATACTTATACTTTTTTTTCCTTCTTCACTCACAGGGATCAAATATATCTTGGAAACACAGAAAAAAATTGTGTGCACAGAATAGCTAATACTTCTAAACTGTCCTATGACCACCATCAGAAACACTAAACTGAAAGAGTGGTTTAGGGGTATTTCATCCTGCTTTTAAGGAGTGATCACACTTTTAGTGCACACACAAAAAAATCTTGATATGTGGAAGTGAATGGTCTTAAATGCAAAATTGGGACAGTGATTTTGTTTTTTATCATTCTTTGGTGATGACCACCTGTGTTACTAGAAATTCTTATTTGATTTTTTCCTGAGGTGAAATAATTATTCTGACCGTGGTTCAAATAACTTCCTTTTTCATAAAGATCTGTCTGTCCAGATACAGAAAGCCTTCTTAATGTCTTATTGCTATTAAAAAATTAGTGTCCAAATACTTCCATTTCTTTATAGCTTTTATATTTTTATCCTGATAAGTATCTTGAGATGAGAACTTTTCCCAGATTCCTTTCTCTTTATGTGAGTAATAATTGCCATTATTAATCTAACTCTCTTGTAGTCTTCAGAACTATGAAACATTCTTGATGTTATCATTTGGAGATTTGGAGCTAGTTAAATACCTTGGGATTTGAGGAGGCATGAAGTTTAGCACAGAGTTAAGTTCTCCCCATCGCATGCTTTCTCTCTCCATTTAATATTTATGCCATTAACACTGGCAAATCTCTGACATTTTACCTGGGGACTTTCTTGTTTGTTTAGCAAAACTTGGAAAATTCTACGTCATATTTCTGTAATTTGAAACTGGGTTCTTGTATGAATTTGACCTATATAAGCTTGTTGTTAACAAAAGACTTATTGAGGGAGACGAGCTTGAGTGTGCCTGCTTAGAACAAAAACATTAATTGACCATGAGTTTACTTCAACACTAAATAAACCATGACTTATCCAAGGATGGACATCACAGCGTAATCTGTTGGGGTTATACTAGAAAAACACTGTTGGCAAGTTGAGAGTTCTGTTTACTTCAGAAAATTTCTAAAAACCAACTCCTCATCCATTAGCAGTGAGCATTTGCTTTGAAGGCATTCAAAGTATTCATTCAGAAAAAAAGTGGCCTTCAATACAGCTGTATCTAGCAAAACAGAAGCTTGCCACTAAAAATAGATTTAAAATGTTACTTGTTAACTCCCCTGAGATCCTGACTGTCTCCCCCCAACAGATTAAAATTGTAAGTCTCTATATGCGAAAATATGTCACTGAATACAATACATTCTGATATTTATTGGTAACTAAAATGTTGTTCTCGTCTTTACACTTTTGTATAACATAGCTTTTCAAGAAGATTCAAGAACACACAAACTACATGTAAATTAGTTTAATATGCAAAAAAGCAGACAGCATTTTGGGCATTAAAGCTGTCTGGTTAGCTTGATGATAAATACTACCTGGTCCTTCAAGTTTTTTCCTGTCAATGCCTGTCATTATTAGTATAGCTCTGATCATTCTGTGAGATGGCTGAATTGGTCTCAGTGTTGTATGAAAATGTTCCAGTATTGCTTTTATTAAGAAATCTATGCACTTAAATTTAAGGGAGGGGGGAAACAACCTGTATATTGTGTTTAAAATACAGTTGAACTTTCTTGTAGTTCTAAGTACATCTCTACTACTTAAACATTGACAGAAAATAGATTGTTTCAAAATTAAGAGCAAAAGTCTTCATGATGGGAGACTGTATTTATGCTCCTTACATAAAACCCCTTTCCCTACTTGAAAATTTCCATTGACTTTTTAGAGAAGGTCTCCAGATGAGTTAACATATAATTAAAAAAAAAAGTAATTGAGAATACTGTCCTGAAATGTTCTATGCAAACCTAATAAATTGCAGTAGATATGGCAAATTTTTAAGATACAGGTAGCAACATACTTCGTTAGTAATGTTGACTTTTCATCGGTCCGTGTAATGATCTCTTAATCCTTCCAGCTCATCTGTTCTTTTAGTTTAGTGTCTCTTCTTGCCTTAGGGTCGTTTTGCTGTGTTTGATATGTCAAGCTAATCTCATAATTCTTTTTTCTTTCCTACACTTCTCAAGTTGGAAAACATGGTCTTTGTTTTTCCCGTTTACTTTCTGTATCAGACTGAAGTTCCTGTTCTTTAAAAAAAAATCCAAGAGATACCTATTTAGAGCAGCATACTGCTGAATAATCCCTCTTGCTTATGCCTCTAAAGGGAGATTTGTGTTTGTATTAACACTCTGTATCCAGATACTCTGGTCATTGGTAGAGCCCACCTCTGAATTTCACCTTCTTGCTTGACGTCCTCCCGTTCGAAATCAGATGCTACTTTCCTACAGCTTGGAATTGTACTTCACCTGATACTTGCGTGTTCTAGCTATAGTTGGGGATGTAGAGTTAATAAGCTTGAGACAGCTTGTCTGCCATGACAGCATGGTAGAAAAATACATAAGGCAATGCTTAGCAAAGGAACTTTTTGTCCATTCTTGGATCAGCACTCAAGACAGTTTCTCAGCACATTTCTTATAGAAATTCTTTTTCATTGTTCTGGACAAGGGATACCTTGATCTAAATTAAGCTACGTATGTTCAACTGTGAAACTCCAGAGCATTTCAAATACCATAAACTCACTGCAGTATATTGAGCACGAATAGAGACGTCACTGTTCTGTGAGAATGAGCCAGAAATAATCTTGCTGAAACTTGTGATCATCATTCCAGTGGTCTTTGTTTTAATTGCAGTATTTTAACCAGGATTCAAATGCCTTTCACAGGGCTACACAGTATGTTTGCCCAAGCATGTTCCATGCTTCAAAATGGAAATTATAGATGCCTAATCTACACAATAGCAATTGCATCACTTTTTCCCCTTTACTTCAAAATTTATTGAATCCAAACCATACCTAATGTTCGGTTGTGTAAACTTCATTTTTGAATATGTTTTACTTTGGCTTCTTGTAACTCCTTTGTGAGTGAAACTGTATAGTTAAACCCCTAAGGTTTTTTCTTCTCTTAGACTTCAGTTACTTTTGTCATGATCTTTCTGTTGGATGCATTTGAAACTTTTTATTTCTCAAGGTTCTGCAAAATTGTCTTTTCCTGATCAGTCTTTACTGCTCTTCTTCCATGACTCTTGATGCCAGTTTCTTGACTTAACACAAGTGGTGTTTTTTTCCTTTCCTAGTCACTACTTGTAATACAAAACATTCTACAAAACTGGTTTGTGAGACTTCTTGATTCACTCCTTTTCTCTCAAGTATAAGGAAATAATAAAAACACAAGATTTAGTTGGAAGAAGTTGCCTGAAATCTGTTATGTAACATTTAACCTGTTTTTATAATGTGGTCTTTCATAAATAAATTTTAAGCAGGATGCAGTAAGGACTTTTTCAGTATGTCCATGGGAGCAAGACACAATTTTTATTTTTTTTTTCCCAACTGTGTGTTTGTCCCAGAAATGCAGTTTTGGGTGAAAGGAACCAGTTGCACGTCAAATTTGATGAACAGTTTTGTTCTAAGTTAGCAACATTTTAAGATTTCAAATGCATGAAAACCGAATACTGACTTTTAGATTGGGATAATGGTCTAAGTGCATTAGCAAGATAAGCTGTGTAAGGGATGAAATATGCTTTATTAGACCAGCTGATATGATTGGGTGAACAGTAATATAGGGGTGTACCATTGAGGTTTCTGAAGGTTAGTGCAACAACAACAAAGAAGACTATTGTAGTTCATGAGGAGAGGACAGCATGCAATAATGAAAGGTAAAATCAAGAAATTTTTCAGTACAAAAAGAGGGAGTAGGAAGGGTTATCATTTGTATAGTAAAAACTTCGTGAAGTGCCATTTTGAAAACTACAGATTGGAAATCTGCTCGTGAAGACCAGAGGAAGAAATGTAGAGGTGGTGTTTCAATAGCATGAACTAATGGGTATTGACCTGAGACAAGTCCGTTAAAATTGACTTCTCACAGCAGTCAGCAATTGTTTATTATTTAATTTGAATGTACAGGTTAGCAGAGAAGGCAGTCAAACGCTCTGAAAAATCAGGACTTGGTCATTTAGGTGCTTTTAATGTTGTATCCAAAATTGGAGGGCATGACAACCTTGGCTGTCACTTTTGTATATGTGACCGGGTATTTATGAAGATACACTCTATTATTGTCACTGAGCATTATCTGAACACCTTGAGAACAAATTACAGCTGAGAAGATGTTACCAGAACCATCACATTGAGCACTAAACTTCTTACATTTTTTTCTCTTCAAATCAGTTTCAAGTCTGCTGCTCATTATTTTTCAGTTTGGGTTTTTTTTTTCCTGTTGAAGAGAGAAATTGGAGAAGTGATGTCCACTAACCCTTACTACCAAAACTTAGTTCTTATGCTAAGGTTGAAACCATAACATATGCTCCTGTAAACTACTCAAGATGCTGGTATTTGTCCTCTTTCTGTCTTCTCTGGATGGGAAAGAAATATAAATGTTCTTCACTGTGTCTTCAGAAGACATGGAAAATGAGTCTTGAATCCCGTAGGTTAGTTCCAAATCCTGGTTAGACAATCATCTTATTTAGACTCCTGTGTCTTTCTTCCTCCTTGTGGTTCATACATGCGGCCATTCAAATTTGCTGTCTGCTTTTGCACATTGAGTGGGCTTCTAAGCGAAAAAATGTAAAGGGACAGGTCATCCCAACACTTGACTGATGTTCACGTTACTGTGGTCTTTGACAAGAAGAGTAATCATCAAGAGAAAATCCTCTGTAATTGTTCTGAAAATACTACCTAGTGATGAACATGCAGACAGACTTCTTAAAGCTGTTTTCTCTTGTTCTTTTAAGCGTTCTCACAGACTGTTTATTAGAAGCTGAAAACTTGGCCAAAGGTGTAGCTTTTCAAGGAGACCACAAAAGACATCTCCCTGAAGCTGACATTCCCTCTTCTTTTCATTCTTTTGAAATTTAAAATCTTATGGTTCCAAGTATTAGAATTCCTAGAGCTTCCCAGTGAAGTAGAAATTGGCCTGGATAGGCTTCTTTTCGTGTTAATGTCTGTGTGTGCACGTGCATGCACACACATGCAATGGATGTCTTCCCCCTCCCTACACCCCTGAGGAGGAGTGGGGGGATTTTGAATCGGATTCATCACACTGGGAAAGTTTAATCCAGTTACTTGTTTGCCTAAGTCATAAGCAACACACTCTTATAATACAGAGTTTTAGGTCATTTTGACTATTCAGACCGTATTGTTTCTCTGTGCTTATAATTATGCAAATAATTGTCTGTCAAAAAGTATTGAAATCCTAATTTTTCAAGAAATCTAATAGATCTACTTGGTAGTAAACTTACTAGTATCTATATTAGATGAAAAGAAATCACAGGGGAAGGAGACTGTCTACATTAGTACTTGTGGTAGAAACTTTAATAATGGTGTGGCACTTTCGTTCCTTCTATGAAGTTGGGGAATTAAAAATGTAAAAACAACATTTCTCACGGGTTGTGGCAATAGCACTTAATGGAAGCATGTTATTTAGATTGGGCATGCGCAAAAACGCAGCAGGATTCTATAGGAGCAGCACTGTTTTTGAGTAAACTCTATGAAAAGTTAATTGTGCTTTTTTTTTTGATGGCTTCCCTATCCATCTTCTAGCTGTATATAGGCTCAGCATTCCAAGCATGCCAAGTGTCTGTCTATAGAAAAGGTGTTTATTAGAAGCTGGCAAAGAACACAACCCTCAAAATGGTCAAAGGGACAACTGTATTTTCTTCTAAATGTGATCAAACCAGAATCTTGAACATCTCAAAGTCCTCTGAAATAGTGATACTTTGAGCTCTTCTAGTTAATGTCAATCTCAGCTCAGGTAGCATATGTTCAGGTGCAAGCTCTTAAATGCGAAGCCATTTCCTTCCTAAAGTGGGATTAACTGGCAGTAGTCTTTCCCCTAACCCTGAAATTCGTTAAGCCCAGATTTCCCAGTTGGTAGGTTTAGTTGATAAGTGACCAGCCCTGAAGTCGTATCTCTACACGGGGATTAGATGGCAATGTAGGGTTTGGCAAGGACTCTCAGCTTTGCCTTCCTGCACACTTTTGTAGCACCACAGTTTAGGTGCCTCTAAACTGTTGGTGGATCGATGGCGCCGTGTTGTTGTTCTCTTTGGTTGTCAGCTACCGTCTTCTGCAGTTTTCAGGAAGTTACGGAAACCTGTGGTCCTTGGAAGTTTACAACTGGGGTAGCCAAACTCTACAGGCTCCTTGTTTTGCTTGGTCCCCTCCGCACCCCCCCCCCCCCCAAGCCCTGACTCTATTTAGCCTTCTGTAAAGCCAAACTCTCAAAGGCAATTCCTTATGCCATAGGGGGAAAAAAGATTCCTTGGAGTTCTGGTGCAAAGGTCCTCTCTTCCCTTTGATAGCCACCTCATCTTCAGCAGCAGGAATGCTCTTGCTCCGTTCTAGGGCCTCTGAAACAGAGATGAAACAGGATTTTTATGTCTTTCAAACTTTAACTGGTCATGGAGATGAATCTCAAATGAAGGTGAGGGGACGTTGGGTGGGCTTTTGTTTTTCTCTTTCGTTTCTGAGCTTACTATGTAGAATTTCTGTAAGTGGTTGGCAGTTCCTCTGTAATGCTGTGTTCTTTGGTGTTCTTGATGTATTGAAGGATTATGGTGACTTCTTGTCCTTCAGTTTATTGTTCTGGTTGTTTGCTACATTTCTTCAATTTAGATAATCTTTTAAAGTTGTTTTTTATGACCATCAGGGAGAAGGGCACTTCTCCATTGGGGCACTTAGAGAAATTCACATAAGGCTAACAGTAATTACAAGATGGAAAAAACCCGCATGAAGTATATTTTCAAGGAAGTCAGATTCTCGATAGTTTTAAGAAAAACTGAGGTGCTTTTTCCCATTCCTTCAAACAGTATCTTCTTAAATTGTTGATCGGGGCTCAGTTGCGGACTGGACAGATTAGTGAGGAAATAAGACCATCAATTGCTATTGAACACAACAGTGGTGATGCACCTTTTGGCTCAGAAGTTCAAAAACCACTGCTGAGTGGATGCCGGGAACGTGTGCTGGCAGAGTACCATGCTGTGCATGCCCTGTTTTCTTCTGAAAAAGAAGAAAAAACTACTGCTCTAGTTGGCAACAAAGTATTGGGCTAGACAGACCTTTACCAACTGCAACCATTTTTTATGTTATGTCACTTGAAGCTGTCACTGCACTTCAGTCCGTTCTTGGTATGCAGTGATGATGCCTGTGATGCCACTTTGAAATTTCGTAAGTCTCCTGAAACAAACAGGGCTCTAGGCACGTGTCTGGTTATTTTCCTTCCTCCCCACCTAAGATGCGTGAATTGTACCTTGGGAGTATCCGTTTCTTTCAACTGCCTGTGAAGAGAGAACAGGCTAACTGTACTTACTATACGGGGTTGAGGAGGAAAAATTTATTTGAACAAATGAATATTTTCAGTTTTAAAATACTACAGGTTCAGCATTCAGCCCTGCATTGCTTTGTTATGGGAGATGGGTTAGTGAAGGAGTTGCTGTTTATATGAATATCTATTTTTAATGTTAATATATTCGAGCTGATACTACTTCTAGTTCATTAATGAAAAAGGAGGCTTTTATGTAGAGCTATAATTGGAAATACTTCCAGATACTTAAAGGATTCTTACTGATCTGTACATTTGCAGAAAGCTTCTTTATATTCCAAAATCTTCTGCAGTGTGACTTCTGCCATTCTGTATAGATCCAGAATGTGCTTCTCATTTGTGATTTGTCTTGGCCAGGTGTTTTGCGTATTATGATGATATGTTCTCATTAATCACATTGTGATAAGAATTTTAGTGAACACAATTTATTTTTGTGTTGTTTTGTCTTGCAGGCACCAAGTATAGATGAAAAAGTAGATCTTCACTTTATTGCATTAGTTAATGTAGGTGGCCATCTCTACGAATTGGGTAAGAACACTTTTTATCCTCTCTCTCTATTTGTTGGAAACAAATACAAGTAGTAATGTTGTTAGCTATAAAAGTTTGAGAGATATGACTTGATTTAATGTAGGGCTTAGGTTCTTTTCAACTGCATCATAGTGTCTGAGGGGCAGGGGATTCTGTCAAACAATTGCAGCCTTCTTCCTGTTGTTTTTTTGGATTCTCCTTCCCTCAACTCCCTCCTATTAAGATAAAATGGTATGGAATACCAAGCTGCCTCTAAACTTCCGTTATGATTTACAAGGACAGGAAGCAAGAAAGAATTGGTAAACACTCAAAAGTTTCGGAGAGGAAAGTATTGTTATGTCCCTGAATTGTTTGGGGAATTAATAAATGAATTGTATGCCACTTTACAAGTTTTAGCTATATTATTAAATAGTGTGATACAGTTTAAACTGAAATTATGTAGTCAGAATATTAGCAGATACTAATATAACTTCATTTGTTATAGGCTGGTTATTTTTTCTTCTACCTTTTGTGGTCACTAGACAGTTAACTGTAAAACAGTAGTCTGTTTTCTGAATTAGAGCTATTTTTTTCCCTCTTCAGATTGTAGCACCAAGTTCTGCTCAGATATTCTCTAATGACTCCAATCTTAAACATGTTGCTGGGTAACTAGGTTTTGCTGCAGGCACTTCAGAAAACTAGCAAGTCGATCAGGATTTAAAAACTGCAAGTCACTGGTCTTTCCTAACATAATTTCAGTATTTTATGGTGCAAACATTTTTGTCTTTTGAAAATCAATGTGTAATTAAGCAATGCCCTTAACAGGTGACAAACTAATCATAACCTGGGGCATAAGCAGTATATAAGAAGTGCTTATGTTAATATTAAGGTGATCTAAGCTGTATTATCAGTGGTGAGTCATGAACAATAGGCACACATTTCTGTATTTTTATGGTGCTGTATGTCTGTCAGCAAGCTAGATCAAATAGTGAGGCAACTACTGTAGGATGCAATATAAATATTTTATGATTCTAAATCTTAAGGCATGATGGGTGGCTCACTCTTCTTCTAGTTGTGTGCTGCTATTTCCATGTTACCTTTTCATTGTGAATGACTTTGCTGCGTTTAAAAAGCACACTACAGACTATGATTACCATGTTTAGCTATTTTCTATAAGTACAATGCAAGATAAAAACCACTTGAATTTTTTTGCTTGAATTTAAAGAAAAAAAAAAGGCATTTAGCTCCACTGTATAGTGGAATGCTAATACTACTATTTCCTTTGTTCTTAAAATAACTTCTCTCTGTACCAGCAGAAGAAAGCAAAAAATACTTAAAAGTAGGAAAATGGGAGAAGGTTTTTCAATTAATTCACTGGCTTCAGTCACTGCGGCCAGCATGTGGGCTTTGGCAGGCAGAAAACGCTAAGGAAGAGCATGAATGTTAAATGCTTATGATGTTTTCGCCATAGAAAACACATTATTTATAGGCACATGAAATTAAAATGCTGTTCTGCCAAGATGTATGTTAAAAGAAAAAAACAAATCAAACTTAGCTTGCAAGAGTACAGGGCATTCAGTTTTATTTCCCTGGCACGTTCTGAGGGTTTGTATCTTCAATCATGGTTGTTACAATAATGAACAACTTCTTGTTCATGTAAATCCAAAAGTTTTCTAACATCGAATCTATTTTTAGTTGTGGAAAATGTAGTTTGGAAGTATTGTCAACTTTGATGGAATCTTTGGGGAGGGAAGAGCCTTTGAAAGGGAGCACAGAGCCAAAAGGGAATTTGGTCTAGCAAATACTTAGAATATCCTGACACATGTTCTCATACTGTAAGCTCTTCACAAGTAACCTGAAACGTATTTCTATGAATAAAATTATTTTAAAAATGCTGAGAATGATAGCATTTTTATATTGCAAATGGGAGAAAAAATAATTAACTATAGCAACCATTTTTAAATACTGTGAAAGCACTTAGTAGGTTTGTTTGCTCATTTATTTTAAATGAGAGTAACATTTCAGTTATGCCAGACTCTTCAAACTGGTGGGTTTGGTATTCTCGTCTGTTGTGGAGTCCCTGATCACAGCTGTCAAAGACCACAGACGTACAGCTGCCTGTCTGGGTAAAGCCATTAAGTACAGTTGAAATTGTACTTCTTTACTTGAAAAACTGAAGTACTATACCAGCACTAAAGCAATCACAAATTAGAGCCTTAAAGTTTTCAAATAAAATATTAAAATGTATTTCATTGCTTTGATTGGATTTTTTTTTTTTTTTAATGTAAGAGACTGTACATAATGATACCTGTTGAAGCAGTCAACAGTGGAGGAGAGACCTGGGAATATCTAGCTGCATGTGGGATTCTTTTATGAAAAATGGGGTAGCATTTTTGTAAATGAAGAGCAAAAAAATTGTTCAAATAGTTTTAACTGGAAAAATGAAGCTTTTCTAATTTTATAAGTGTGTTGTTCAATCCTGCTTTGTGTTTCAACAGATGGGCGCAAGCCATTTCCAATAAACCATGGGGAAACTAGTGATGATTCTTTTTTGGAGGTAGGAATAGAAAACCTTCTTAAATGGTGTTATACAAAATTCTTGCTATATTTACACAAAATTATTAAAAATACTTATAAAAATATTTATTCAAAAATCTTGCTATATTTGTGGTTGGATGAGAAATAGAGCGAGTGAGACAGTGAGGCTAAATTAGGTTTACTCAGTTTTAAAACAGGCATTTCGGAGAGCTCATGTTGTGACGCTAGATGACAGACTATCATAACATGGTAACAAGAAATGTCAGAAGGGTTGAGCATAACAGAAGATCAGGCTGACTTTCCTTCTGTGCCGAGATTCTCCTATATCCCTGCTCCTTTCAAATTGTACATGAGATGAAGTCATCAGATTGAAAACTTAGGATAATTTTTCATTCTCTTTCCTTTGATTTAGTTGTAGTTTAGTAGGTGCCACGCTAGACAGAAGTTGATTTCCTTTCTGACACTTGCTAATAATCATTATTCTCCAGTTACATGGCTTCTTTTGGGTGCTTCTTTGCGTCAGGAGCTGTTTAGTTAAGAAACGAGTTGGGAAGGAATACACTGAATTGGGAGGATAAACTGCCATCCCCACAGAATGATGAGAGAAGGCAATGCATAGATCTGACTTTAACGGTGTCCAGACTGCATTAGCTTTACAAAAGGAAGAAACCAGAGAAACTAAGAAACCAACCAAACAAAACCTTTTATAGTTTAGTAGCATAGACTAATGTCTGTGAAGATTGCATACAATTTGTGCTTGTTTGGGCAGGGGGCGAAGCTGGATAAAGCTTTACTTTTTTCCTATGTGGCTTTTTTTCCATTTTACTGATAACATGTGTGCTCCAGATTGCACCCTAAAGCTAGATGAAGGAATTACTTATAATCTTTCACTTACCCCACACATCTTAGATTCATCTTGAGACAAAGGAAGAAAATTCTGAATACAGCAGCACTAGTAAATGTAAACTTCAGAGGTGCATTTAGAAAGTCAGACAAGCAACACAACTGTTGCACAAAGGAATATTCAGTCATTGTTGCTAAGGTTCTGCATACAACTTTTGCTCTCTTGTGCTGCCCGTATGAGCACTGTAAATAATCTTGAATAGTGGTAACTCAGATCAGACATACAGTTTATATAGGTTTGTCACACTATTTAGTAAACCTTTATGGAAAAACCCATTTTGAGCATATTTTCTATAGAGCATATCTTCATAATTCAGTTGTGGGGTCTTTTAATAAGTGTAGTGTTTTTTGGTTTGGTTTGGGTTTTTTGTTTGTTTGTTTTTTACTTTTTTTCCCTAGGATGCAATAGAAGTCTGCAAGAAATTCATGGAACGTGACCCAGAAGAATTAAGATTTAATGCAATTGCACTGTCTGCAGCTTAAAAGCCTTTTCCAGTGGAGCTAATCTATTGCAATGTATTGTAACAATAAAACAGTTGCCATATGTTAATAGTACAAATTTTGATACTTCCCTAACATGTTGATTAATTGTAGCATACGTGGAATAAACTTTGCATTTGTCCTTGCTATATCTTGCTGCTTGTTCCTAAAGCAACTTTGGGTATTTATATACACGCATGCATTTTGTGCAAGATTTCAACTTGGTGGGTTTTTCCCTTTCCACCCTCTTAAAAGTTTTGGGAATTACTGTCTGTGATATTGCATCATAATAATGATGACCTAGTTCAGAGCAGGATTATCCTTTGTATCATTTACAGATATTTTGCGTGGAGTATGTGGTATGTTAATGGATAAAAACTTGAAATATGAGGCTATCTCCATCTTTTAATTATAATGATACAAGAGTATTATAAGAACTTTTGCAGGTGCCTCAAAAGACAAAGGCATTTTTTTTGGTGCATTATTTATAAATAAATATATGGAAGAAAAAAGGCAAAAAAAAGGACTGTTTCTTCTTGCTGTTGGTGAGCACTAACATTTTAAAATTAGCTTAATCTTTACATTTTTGAATAAAACTGAATTTTGTTTCTCAATCCTGATAATGTTAATAAATTGTTAAAAAAAGCTTTAGTTAAACCAGTGTTTGCTATTTGTATGTGTGGGAAAACAACATGGATTTTTGCCCCAGAAAAGCCACACTAGTGATTAATACTAATTCAAATGGTAGGACTGCGGGAGGGCACACCCAGGTGAGTACAGTAATGTGAAGTATCTCACTTAACTGAAATCATTTGATAGAGAAATAATGATTGCTGTAATGAAGTTTTGTGTAACAAGCACAGACTATATATTTTAAGATAGCCATGATGGTCATATACTTTTTTTTCCCCTTTAGGAGTATCTATTGTAAGTTTGTCAGGTGGCATTACTGAATGTTATGTGATACCCTTCCCCTGTGCCATCCCTCCCACCCCACCCACTGGATCTTCAGGTACTGTTGACCGATTTCTACACTTGAATTAGTATCAACTTGGTTGTTTTGGTTTTAGTTTGTTTTTTTGATTGTTTGGTGTTTTTTTTTTTTTTTTTGGCTAAGCAATCTTCTGCTTTTGGATTCTTCTGAAGGTTGTTTTTGGTTTGGACATTCCAGAAAAATATTCCGTATTTGTTGCTTTGAAGTGAAATAATTCAGGTTTGCTTCCAATCAAGATCACTGCCAAAGGAAACTGAACCCTCCGTGTCCCAGAGGGTGCTTTCATTCATTGTCATTGCAGGAAGAACGAATGGGGTTATGCCAGAAGCAATCTGGCAGAGTTTTCCTTCTCTATAGAAAAGAAAGAGGCCTGGGAGTCTGTCTTATCACTTAAGAACATCTTTTTGCACTCTAAAGAAAAAGTCAGAGCATCTGTCTAAAACATGTCACCTGGAGAGTCCACTAACAACAAGAGTCTGTTTTCTATAAGTGAGCTGGTTGGAAAAGGGAGGGGGAAGAACAACACTAATGAGCTTCTATTTTTGAGCACTTTTTCACCCCAATAAAATACAGTATCATTAAGACTTGCTTTCTGTTGCCATGCTTGTTAGTAAAGCCCTGAAACTTGCCTTTAAATAAAAATCAAAGGCTTTAGTAACCAAAGCAGCTGCATTGTCTTCCTGCTACTATCAGAAAAATCAAATAAAAGTTGTCACAATTTAATTGGGATATTGCATATTTTATGCTAAAGGTGACTTGGAGAATTACATTTAAAATAAGCCATAGTTAATATAGATAAGATGTTTCTAGGGTAGGGAGGAGGGTGAGGAAAGAGAGGAAGAGGATGTGCAGTTTAAAGCTGTTAAACTAGCTACATCAGGGAAATATTGTAGTCTGCTTTAGGGAGATATTCATGCTATATATGCTCTTCAATGTTCAGAAGATTTTGGTGGGTTTAGGTAATAAATGGAGGGGCTCTGTTTTCGTGCAATTATTTATTGCAAAATTATTTCAGAACTGGAACTTTAATTGGGCATTAGGACTTAAGAGAATTCATGACAAAGGAAATCAAGATTAGAACTTCGGGTGGGATTTTTCATGGTCACACTGGAAAAATACATTTTGGATCTTAAGTAAAAACTTACAAGATTTCTTAGTATTTTGGCAATATGATAGTTTTGCTCAGTGTTTGCTTCAGCTCAATTGTCCTGCAGGGTAAGATTTCCTTCTATTTTGTTTTACTCTCAGTGTTGCTTCGCGGTTTGTTAATGTGTAAGATGGTACTTTCTAGTGAACGCTGCTTTTGGAAAGGTCCTCAAAAAGTTTGAGATGACAAAGGAAGTGCAACGCCCCAGTTTTCATGCTGGACTAGGTACAGTTCAGACCTGCTCACCGCATGGTCCCTTGTTAGATTGAAAATTTGAAAGACCGCACTGCAGAAATACTCCCTCACCTAACATGTACGATGTAACAGCCTTCTGGTGCCTGTAGAACCACGCTCTGGCACACGCGTTGGCCACCACCTTGAGGAGCACAGGAAGCACAGGGATCTACAAGGTGCTGGAATATCTTTGGCATTAACAGAACCTGTGTAACTTGGATACAAGGAGTGAGGTACCAACACTTGGGTGACTTATATAGTGCAGCAAAGTCCTCACCAGGGGCTGATGAGCCCTGCGAGACCGCACGGTGCTTTTGGCTCTGCAGCGCCCATGCAGACATTTGCCTTACCCGTACGGTCTGTGCTTATGCGCTCCAGCTCCGTGGGAAAATAACGCCGTGTTTCCAAGCTGGTGCGGCCCTGCCGGAGCCGTGCCATCTTTGCGTGGAGCACGGTTTGGCCACAGGCACGCAGCGCTAGTGGCTGCCAGGAAATCCCTCTTCAGCTCCGGCAGTCTGGGCCGGCCATACGCATCATCCTATGGAAACGGTGTACGTAGGAGTGAAGAGATGATGCACGCTCAGCGCTTATATTAATTTTAGCTGAGCGGAGCTGGTGTGCTATTAAGCACTCGGGATTGTTCAAGCCCTTTTAAGTATATTGGTGTAAGTTTTCCCATGCTATTACAAGCGTTTTATTGAGAAACTGTAAGAATTTAATAACCAGTACGATGCTCTTTCCTTTGTCATGGCTGCATGATTCAGTTAAGGAAAGAAGGAGAAAGAAGTGTTTTCTGTTATTGAAATGTAAGTTTCAGAAAACAAGCACACTTAACAGCTCACATTTAAAAAATAAATACAGTCTTTCCTTAAGGGAAGAGGCCTGCCTTGTAGAAAATATTATTATATCAAATATTTGTACAACTCTCTATGAGAAGAATATGACGTAAACTGTTGCTTGACTTCTCCCTGGGAGCACGCACGGTTGCCGAGTAGAACAATATTATGTTTGCTACTTTTGACACCAACAATTAGCAGTCATACCTGGTATATGGAGTCTTTTTCTGATCTAGGAATCTGGTGACTTACCTTGTTAACGCAAAGGAATATTTAACGATTTGGGTTGTTTGGGCTTTCATAGATGAATTATCTGTGACAGTCGATTTAAAATTCACTTTGAGGAAGAAATTTGCACGGTGGAACTTTTTTTTACTCAGTGAATAACTTTGACTTGAAAGCTGCTGTGGTCCGTGCAGCTTACTAAAAGGAGGATTTAGTCAAATTAGTATTATTCAAATTACTTGACTTATTTCATCTAAAACATTAAACACTCAATTCACAATAAAAGTTATTTGATTTGCCACTAAGTGAAATAAAACAGCCGGAAATAAGCGAGAACTTGGAAACTGTTTTTTAAACATGACCGCTTTTGAAACCTGTTTCATAGAATTTTATTCTCAAATAAATTTAAACTCTTATAGTATTCATAGTTACTTCCTTCTACTTAGGGGCAAGCATCATATTTTTATCTGAAGTGAAAAGGCAGACCTTAAAAATCTGGGAAAGGCTGCAGTAGTTCTCCAGAAAAATGTTTAGTAATGACAGCTAGCTCAGACTGATGTCAGCCAGCAGCAGCACATACATGCTAGAGACTATTTTTTTTTTTTTTGCCTTTGTAGTCACAAATATTAAATAGTGAGATGAGAGGGTGGTTTTCTGATGCTCAGGCTTCCCACTCAAGAAGCTGGCAGATTCTTCATTTGTCTTGTGGCTGATCTGGCTTGGAGCAGGAAAAAGGAGTAGGAAAAATTTCAGAATTACAGCTTTGATTATTGTTTCATTCATCACTGGCTCTACAGCATAGATGTCTCAAATCATACCACTGTGAGGAGCTAACTGCATCATTTCTACGCATTTGTAACTTCAGTAAATGTCAAACATCTCCTATGGAACTTATTTCAGCCAGAGTCACTGGGTTTTCCTGCCTGTGTGTACCACCAACACTAATTCCCACCTACTGCAGAAAGTGATGTCTAATAGCTTCTCGGTATGTTGAATTTATCTCCTAAAATCTTCTTTCTTATTCTAAGAAGGGTGTTTATGGTGCTCCCAGGTAGGCATCTTAGGAGAAGCTAATTTGCGTGCAGTACAGATTTTAAGTTATCTTCTCTCAGTAGTCTTTTAAAAAAAATTACATGATATGTTCTGCCCAGGGCCATACAAGCAGAAGATACGTGCAGCGACTCAGTTGCGCTTACTGAGAAGATGTGGAGAGAAAAATACTATTAAAAGTTCAAGTAGAAAAGGATCATATTAAATACAACGTTAAAATGAAGTCAAGTACTTTCTAAAAAAAAAAAAAAACAACCAAAAACAAACAAACCACCTTCTAAGGCCGTGCATGAATATTTCAGAAAATGGCTTTTTTTCCCTGCTCCTTCATTAACTTTTCTGGTCTGACTGTCTTTACTCTCTACTCCGGTACTGGAAGAAGAGGGTTTTGCTGTGTTGGGTCAGCAGACCCGCTCTCTCCCGCCTCGAGTGCCGAGGTCAAGGTGCGAGAAAGGTGGCCGTGCTGGAGCATCATCCCAGCTGACCCAGTGATGGTGGTGACCCCAGGGGACCAGAGCCCACCTCGCCATCCACCCGGGATGGGGAGGAGCGGGGCTGAGGACGGCCTCACCCAGATGGGGCTTCCATCAGCTCCTGGCCGGAGATGGGGGGAGAGTGTGGGGAAGTCACCGAGAAACTGCGGGTGGGGGGTGGGAGTGGGCAGAGATATGAGTGAAATAAAGCGACGGGCACTCGTGGGGGGGTAACCCTGAGCAAAACCAAAATTGCCGTGAACGGTGTTGAGGGCAGGAGGGAAGCGTGGAGGCTGAGCCGTGCGGCTCCGGGCACCTCTGCTTAACGTCATTTTTGGGTGAAAAAAGAGTTCAAAACAAAGCGCGTCTTCCAGAGCTCCTCTCCTGTCTTCCAAAAGTCTCCTAATTTCGTCCCTCGGCGGGACAACGCCGCAAAAGAGCGTGGAGTCGTCTCCTTTCCCCGGCTCACGGCGCTGCCGGTGGCCGCAGGGGAGCAGGAGGAGGAGGTGGCGGCAGCCGGCGGGGCCCGGGGCTGCCGCCGCAGGGAGGGAGGGAGGCGGCGGCGGCCCGCAGGGTAGTCCCGGGCCGGCCGGGGTCGGTGCGCGGGGCGGCAGGTGGCGGGGGGCCGGGGCGGAGGTGTCCGGCCCTCAAAGGTGCGATTGTCCCCAGCTATTCCTGGTATGCGGCGGGGCGGGAGCTGCCGGGGGCGGCCTCCACCGGCCGGCGGCAGGGCGAGGGGCCCGGCGGGACGAAGCCACCGCCGCCGCGGGGGGGTGCAGCCCCTCCCGGGCGTCCGGCTGCCCCCGGGAAGGGGACTGAGGGGGGACGGGCGGACGACGCGGGGTTGCTTTGCAGCTCCTTCACATTCTTTGCGGTCGCGGAGCGCCAGGCAGCTCCCGGGAGGGGGAGCTCGGCGGGGAGGAGGCGGAGGAGGAGGCGGTGCGGGGGGAGTTAAAAGGCGGCAGCTGAATGACAGCGGCTGCTCCCCGCGCCCCCACCCCGCCGGAGGACCGGCCGCTCGCCGCCGCTTCCCCCCCCCCCCTTCTCCCTCCGTCCCTCCCGCCTTCCCTCCCTCACACCCGCACCCCCCCACACCTTCTCCCCCTCACGCACTCGCTGCCGGCCATGGAGGGGAGAGAGGACGCGGAGTGCGACTGCGAGGCGGCCTTCGCCGAAGCTCGGCGATGGGTAGAGGTGAGGCGCCCCTCGGTCCCCGTGTGTGTGGGTATCACCCCCGTGTCCCCCCCCGTCCCCTCCCCGTGGGGGTCAGGGGGTGTGTGGGGGTCCTCTCCGCACCCCCTGCGGCGGCCCGGGGGTACCCCTCTCCGCCGGGCGCCGGGGACGCGGCTCCCAAACTCCCAAACTTTGGTTTCTTTGTGAGCGGGCCGCTGTTGTCAGAAGTGCACCGCCGAGGCCGGCGGAGATCCGTCCCGACAGTACCGCCAGCGGCCCCCCTCCCTTCCCCAAAATCCCAGTTGAAGGCCGGTAGGGGCTGCCCGGCGGTCCCCGGGGCTCGTTAAGTTTCTCGCCGTCCTGTGAGTGCCTTCTCCGGCGCTTCGCTCCGAGACGCTCTGAGTTAAAGGCGCTCCTCTTCTCCCCGGCTCGAAAGGGCTCAGGGCACAGAGTAACCTGAAATTACAGGCGGGCTTTTTTTTTTTTTTTTTTTTTTTTTTTTTTTTTTTGATGTCGATAATGTGGTGTCCGTGGGTCGGTGCAGGGGGTCGCGGAGGTGTGGGGTACGTTAACGCGGGGGGGGAAGGGGTTACTCGTAGTTGTGCCCGAGTTGGGTACGTGTGAGTAGAGTCGGGGTGGCTGACGGTGTGTGGAAGGTGTTAGGAGAAAGGTTGGACAGCCTCCCTTGGAGTCGTTGCCTGCTTTTAAAGAGGAGCTTCAATGTGCCGGTTTATATGTGTTTTAATGTATATATATGTATGTTACGTGTATATACGCTTCTTTCCTTCGCACCCCCCCTTCGCTTGAGACGAAAACTTCCACTGTCAGAAACGCTGCTACCCCAGTTAACTTTCGGAAGAGTGAAGGTTCACAGAAGGGCATTCGTTACTTTTTACCGCCCGTCTTCGGGAGCTTGTCAGGACCCCGAGTCCAGGCTTCTTTGTTTGCTCTGGAAGACGATGACATCTAGTGCTTAAAATCCATTGAGAATTTTGAACCGAGAGCACCGTAGGCGAGGGTATCACAAATCACTTCCACAAGTGTCAATTCTGTGAGTGCCATCCGTGAACATCGGTAATTAAAGCAGCCCTGGCTTCCCCAAGTGTCAATTTTGTAAGAGCTAGCTGCGAGTTCAGGTTAATTAAAGCATTCCTCTCTCGCGTATATGTTTCTTGCCTTGCTTTCTTTAAATTGGCAAAGCTTACTTTAAATAGTTTCATGAAGGTGATGTAATGTTGTGGTTGAAAATCCTATTTTAAGGATTTGGGGATTTGTTTTACTTATTATTAATTTTCATTTGATACTGGCTGCTTGTACCATTCCTACAAAGGGTTCCCTCTGTGCCTGCCAGTAGCACATGGGAGCGCTGGCGAAGCGATGGAAGTGTAAAGCGTACGCTGTTTGTATAGTGGAAAAAACATATGTTCAGCTTCCCCCCCCCCCTCCCCAGCTAATTTGTGTGGCTATACATTGTTTGTGATACGTGAAAGCTGTTCTCATTTAAAGTAACTTTTAAACTTACCCCTTGGAGAAACGTTTTATTGCAAGTCGAGTAACTTAAAAACCTGAAGGTATTGATAAACAGGATGTTAAGAATTCCATAATGTTGAAGGAAAATGTAAATGTTTATTTCCCTATGCAATGAGGTTTGCCTTTCAGAGAGTCTGTTGTGTTTCTCTGCTCTTTAAATCCAGATGGATTAAAAAGCCACGGCCAACCACTTCCGTTGTTGTATGAGGAGAGTAAAGGTATTTTTAGAGTAATGAGACATGCTCTCAAGGTTTTGTGAGCCTTGGTGAAACGCAGCGGCGCATACATGATTGAGAGTGAAACTTGGTGAGCCCTAATGATTAAGCAATTAGTTTTGAAGATGAGGCAGGTTTCCAAATATTTATGGACTTGAAGTTCTTATGTTTTGGTAAGGTTTTGTGTGCCAGCTTCCCCCTAACATTAGAGGAAGATGAAAGCATACAAACACTAGCTACTATATATTTAAAAGAACAAGCAAAAATCTCTTTGTAAACTGTTACTATTTCCCTTTGCTAATGAAATCTGTGTTAACGTATTTCTGTGTTTCAGTACAGAGCTTTTTGGGCTCTGAGATTAAAAAAAAAAAAACAACCTCTCGGAAGACCTGAGCTCAAACCTTGAAGCTGAGGGGTTTTTGTAATGGGAATGAGCAGCTGTATTTGTCAGATCTTCGGGGGGGGGGGGGGGGGGGGCGGGGAACTCTACCCCACCCCAAAACATCAAGTTTTCACCCCATCTGTTCTTGAAGCTTTTGGTGAGAGAAAATTGTGTTCTGGTCAGGCCCCTCTTCCGCCTGCTTGCAGCTGGAGTCTCCATGTTGTATAGCAGCCACTGGCTGGTGGGAGCTCAAACGTTTGATCCTAGTTCTTATGCTATATTTAAAAAAAAAAAAAAAAAAAAAAAAAAAAAAAAAAAAAAAAAAAAAAGCCCCAAAAACCCAACAAAAACTTGCAAAAAGACTAAACCAAAACCAAAAACCCCAACAACTTGATTAAGAGCAATAACAACAAAAAATTGCATCTGATATCAGGTGTTAGTTAATGAAAGACTTTGTTCTTTAATTCAGATTCATGTTGAGGCATATTTTATGATAATGCAGACAAGGCAGGTCTGTAGTCTTCACGGCACAACGACCTCTTCAGGTGTAGTCCCCGACCTCTTGTGCTTTGTGTGCTGTGGTGGCCTGGGAGGGGAGATAATGTTGCTTGCCTTGGTGTTGGTTGCTCTAGCTGGAGACGGGTTAGTCACTCTGGGAGAGCTGGCTGTCAAGGACGTCTTCTTTTGGGGAAAGAGTAGTTGTTTTCTGTGCAAAACCCAAGCTCTTCTCAGGTGTCCTTTATCCAGGACCCAGCACTGGTTAGCTGTGTTGGGTTCTTACGTCTGGGACTTCTGGAGCCTTCTGAGCTCTGCCAGTAACAACTGGTGCTGGTCAAACTCACATGCAGCTCAGCCTTTACTTAGCACCTCAGCTGGGCAGATGGTGCGCGCTGAGACCAGAATAAAACACTGAAACAACACAACTTAGAAATAGCTTCTCTAAGGTAGAGCTGCGTTTGCCAAAGCTAGAAATAGCTGGGTTAAAATTATTTTACTGCGTTCTGTTCCATATTATAACTTAAGCAAGCCAAGAGCTGTTCCTCCAAACCAAAGCATTCTTCCCCCAGCTATTAAATATCCCAGACTGCCGAGTCTGTTTTCCTGCCTCAAGATGTGGGAGGGCGGTCTGCCTCTTCCTCTCTGCAGTCCACCACCAAAGTTCATCCTTGTGAACGAAGGGAGAAGACATGGTCCCTCTCCCCTAGAAAACACCCTTCACCGTTTCAGGGGGGGATGCCCCTCTAAGAGTTCAAGAGGAAAGAAGGATGTGTGCCGTTTTCTTGTGCAAGGTCTCAGCTTTTGATTCCTGTTCTGCGTTTTAAATGAACCCTAATCTTCAGGTACATGTCTATGGTTTGAAATTGTTTGCTAAAGCAACTTGAAACCTGACCCATGAAGTCTGTAAATCTTTAGTTAGAGTGCCCCGAGGCAAATAATGGTTGAATATTTTATTCCCCCCACCCCACCCCCTTGTTCGGCCCCGAAGTAGTCAAATGTACAGATCCCGTCTGAGGGAGGGTGGGCAGAGAGCGTGTGCCTGAATGAATTGTCGGAGCGAAGCGGCAGAGCTGTAGGAAAGCACGTGGAGCAACCTTGACAAATGCACTGAAGTCAAAAATAGGTGTTGGGCCAAATAACTCTTAGTATCGCAAGCTGTGATGGGGCCTCTCGGGAGCTGAATTTCTTCGCCTAATAACTGATATAGAGTTGTTAAAGTCAGATGGTCTGAGAGCTACTAATTTCATCTGATACCGTCATCGAGAGTGTCGGTTTCAGAGCCACGAGCAGGAACCTGTAGTCCTGGGACTGTTCCTCATGCAGGGACACTGCAGCACACCAGAAGCCCTTTCTCGTGCTAACGCTACCCAGTGTTGATGGAGAGAGGTGTTTTGCCATTAGGATTTCTGTAGCAAGACAAGGTTTTTATCATTTTTGATAGGCAGCGTTAGAGGAATAGAGCCTAGCATGTCTGGACGGCAACTAAAGATACCTCTGCTGCTCGTATCTGTGATGGCCCTTAAACAGGTAGTGAAATAGCCTGATTTATCTGCATGCTGTTGTGTGTGCTAACAACTTCATTTATGATTGCGTTACAGTGTGCTTTTTGGAGTCTAAAACTATCTTCCTTTGTGATTTAAAAGTAACTGTTACATTTTTGGATGTTGGAAAACTATTTGGGGGCTTTTGTTTTTGTCTTTTTCCAGGAAAAAACAAATGTGTGTGTATACACACACAGACACACACCCTCCCACCCAGAAGATTAAAAAAGCAGATTTGCAGAGTAGCTTGGTAGAAAGAGTCGGCTTGAGGGTAAAACTTGAGAGCCAGGACTACTTACTGAAGTTTTTTGGTTTGGACCAACGGCACAGCAATCAAATCCAGCGGATGGTCTCTGACATGTGGTCACCAAATGTTTTTATTTGTTGAAACTGTTCGATGTCTGCATTTCTACCGTATATTTTTACGGCTTCTGCAAATGCAGCAAGAGGTCTAGCAGCGATGTCTTCCCTGTGTTTGCATAGAGATCTTACCTCAGTGATTGTTTGGGTTTGTTTTTCCCCCAAGCGTGAATCTAATGCATACAGTCTGGTATGGCAGATGGGAGGAATAACTGTAGAGACAGAAGACTCATCTTACTGTTCAGATCCTCTTCTCGTAGGTACCTTTATTTCAGTTGTACTAATCATTATGAAAAGATTTTTCTCAGTTCTGGGTAAGATATTCTCAGATAGTGTGTAGAGAGCAACTCAATGTCCTGGATGGTGTCAGAATGAAAAAATGTGTGAATAAAAAGGCAAAATCTCTATATTGTGTTGCTTAAACTATGTCTAATACAGGGTAATTCTGTCAAGTCATAAAACCTGGGTGGGCTGGTTTCTGGAGAACTTCTTACAGCGCGGCTGCCAAAGTCCTGGCTCATGTCTACATAAGGGATATATTTAACCCTCCTTTAGGTGGATGCATCAATATTTCACTATTGTGTGTAGATTCTTGGCAGTGAGCCCTTGCATGGAGTAAATCTAAGTGTATCCAATTAGCATATAAATATGAATTGATACATAAATATACGTGCTGGTAAGTAAATACTCTGGGAATGTAAATCCTAGAAATAATTTTGTCTGCCGGCTGCAGACTATGAAAGTGCAGTGGCAAAATGTCATACGACAGGGCTAGCAATAACGATTTAGAGGGAGAGGGTGACAGTAATAGTGTTTTATCTGGCTGAACATTATTCTCTGCTACCCTGTCCCCTTCCTTCTGCACCTCAGGAACCGTGTCTGTGGTGCATTTGGTGATGAGTTTGAGAGAAAAATGGGACCAATTTCTGCTTGAGAGTAAAATCTATTTCCCAATTTCTGCAAGGTGGGTTTATTTATTTTCAAGTTAAGCCTGTATTTGGATTTCTCACAGATGCTCAAACTCTGTCTTCATACTGTCCTGTGCCATGGGCATGCATAGCTTTGAGCTGAGTTCACAGTGCAGTTTCTTTTGTGCATGGTTTATCTTTGTAGTTTTGAGCATTGTTTTAAAATTTTGCATGAAAGCAGCGTCTGCAGACGCTTTAAGAGGAAGAATTAACTTGTTGACTATAGAAACGGGTATGTCTCCTATACTGGGGAAATGCGTTGCAGCTTAAGGGGATCCACAGACAATTCTGACTGGACTTTTGTTTTCTTCTGTTCTGTATTTTGCGGTTACCAGCTACACTTAGTGATGGTGTTACTTTTGTTCTTTTCCTCCTGTCTTTTTGTTTGTTTGTTTTTTGAACTGTGTCCTGATCTTTTCTTCAGTTTTGTGAGGTCCTGCATTTTTTTCCGCCCATAGTTTGGGGAGGAGGTGAGATGATGCTTTCCATGTTTAGTATGCTCCACCCCCCCCCCCCCACCCCCCCCCCCCCTTACTATGGACTCCCTTTTAGCACCTTTTCTTTGTCAAACACTCTTTTTTTGGCCCAAATTTTTAAGTTTTTAATGAGTACTTGGGCATATTACGTTAGACGGTGACCTTGCTGAGCTTTGGAAAACACTTGGGTTTTATTGTGTAGTAAGAACCAGATACATTCCAGCTGTTTCTTGTACCTACCACTCCTCCTCTTTAAAGTTCCTTTATCCACTCCTGGAGGACCTTTTCTGCTTAATGAGACTTAACATAACTCTTAACTATCATTTTTTTTAGATGGGCTTTCCAACTTCAGCAATTTAGTGAAAAACAGCACATGCTCTCAGCCCCAGTGTACTAGAAATGCATCTGCTGGTCTAAGGTGTGCTTGACACACCTCACTTACTATCCAAATTACCTTAGGAGGAGTGTTTTGGTTATGCTGCTTTCCACATATCTGAATACTGTCAATCCAAGTGAAAATCTTAACTTAAAGGAATGTAGTGAATAAGCTACTTTAAAATAGGTTCTTTGGTTCCTCATGCTGTGAGCTTCTGCAAGCAGCTGTAAATTTAGCGTTTATGAATAGTGCTAAATTTTTGATTTTTCCAACGCAAAGAAAGACGTATGGATCTGACTCACAGCGTGCTAGCTTCCAGTTGGATATTTAGCTGTAAAACTTTCATTTGTGTTACAGTGAATAGAGAAACTTAATTTCAACAGTGTTTTGCATTGGTGGTACAAAACATCTGGCATTATCTTAGAAGGGCATGAGGATTATAAGATGTGCTTTTTTTTTTTTTTTTTTTTGCCGGTGCTGGGTGTGTTGGTGCATTTTTTTTGCACCAGCTCATGTGAAAGTCATAACTTTCATTTCTGGACGTGATTCAGCTTTCAGTCATTTCTATTAGCAAAGAAACCTGATATACTAACTTTGGGAAATAGGTATTACTACGTTGGCCGAAAAAGTCAAAATCATTGTCATGTAACACAGCTTTAAAGCAATATCTGGGTTGGGATCGATTCAGCTAGCATAGGCAGTGAAAACTGTTGGTTGGGCCAAGCTGTCCTGGGTAAGTCCCACAGCGACATGGTTTTGTGTTAGCGCTGGGATGATATCACAGCAAGGTGTCATTGAAACCCCGTGCTTGGCATGCGCTTCTCCTGCCTCCTTTTGTGGTGGCAGGGGTGTTTGTCTGGCCCTCTAGTGATTTGGCTCAGGGAGTTCATCTGATGATGGAAACTCAGCCTGGTTTACGGTGTTTGGCTCCTGGGAGGCGAGATGGGCAGCAGTGCTCGTGCCAGGGAAGAGGTGGTGTTGGCGGAGTTGGCCTTCTGGTGGCAGCTCACTGCTGGGTTGCAGCTGAGCTAGTGGGATGAAGAGAGGCAGGCACCTGAATTTAGACAAGCCATCTCTTTCCCTGGAGGCTTCTCAAGTCGCTTCCTTCTGCACATTGCCCATCTCTCTTCCTTATGTGACTCGGGAGCCGTTCGCGAGGCGCCCGGGGTCGAGGTATAAGCTAGACACCTGAATTAGGCAGGTTGGCTTCCAGCCATAAATAACTTCTTCAGGATGAATTTCATAAGGCTTATAAATACAGTTGGAGCCATTTTAAATAGAAACTCTTGCCAGGAGTTTCTGGGCCAAAGCATTTGAAAGTATTTGATATGCTTATACGCTGACTTCTGCTACGGCAGAAGCAGCCTTTGCATCTCACTGGAGTTTCATTGGCTGGGAGATGGTCCTTCAGAGGTGATGGGCCACCTGGCCCAGTAGTTCTGCAGCAATCATCACCTGCCCTTCATGGGTACAGTCTAATCCCAGATCTAATCTCCAGTGTTATTTGCAAAATCTTTCCTGGAATTACTTTATTGGCCCTGCTAGCTGTTACTTATTTATTATTTTTTCCTTCAGGAAGGAATTTGAAAAATCTAGCTTGTGGAGTTTGATCTGAGACTTTCTATGTGGTCAAATGACCATGTCAGGACGAGATGATAGAGAACGGAAGCAAACGAAGCCAGATGTCAAAGTGGCTGTGGAGAAGAGGAAGAAAAATTAAGATCCGGGTTTGAGACTAGAGGGGTGGGGGGGGTTCTGTAGGAACAGCGGTTGCACTGCCTTGAAATGCTTTTCTGGGTACTATTTCAGGTTAGATGAAGCAAGGCATTACTGCATTTCCACTTGAGGAAAAACCTCTTTCCCTCTTTGTGTCACCATGCTCCGTTTGCCTAAATGGTGCCCTGACAAAAATGTACCTTTTTGATGCACCTGAAAATGTAATCCTGAGCAAAAAATGGGCCAGACATTTGATTGCAGGTTCTTTTGAAAATAGAAGGGGTTGTAACAAAGGGACATCGACTGTCTAAACTAACTACAAAGGTCTCAGCTTTGTATTATTTTTATTTTTTTTGAATGTCAGGTGGACATCCTCATTGGGAGTTCTCAACGTTCCATAAAAATGTTGCGTGGAGTTGCTCTTATTTGGACTGATTGAAAATGGGGTGAGGATGAAGGCATGAGCTTCAGGTACAGATGGATATCTTTCACAGACATTTGCCTCATGCTGTGGAAGGGGAAAAAAACCTCTGATATAATAAACATCGACTCGATGATTATTCAGGAGGGTATTGCTTCACAGCTACGAGTCTTACGTGTCGACGAATTTTTTCAAAGACAAATCTCCATTAAAATGCACAGACTGGGTTGCTCACTAATGACCCAGCTTTCATGCGTCTGATAAAATCCAAAAGTCCTCTGGGACGTTGGGGTAGGTCTTGCAGACAAGGGCTGTAATCTCATTTGAGAGCATCGTTAAAGACTCCAGGAAGTTCTGCATGTCAGGTGTCAGTGGATGGGGTTGGGAGCTGTGCACTGGGGAGGAATGACAGAGGAGAGAGGCTTGGAAAGGGAAGAGGAGAAATGTGCACCTAAGGTTATTTGTAAATAACTACTTTTTCCTTCTTACTGGAATGAATTTTTTTACCTCGTAAGTATTTAAATTATGAAATTTTGTAGAACATACTGACTTTTTAGATCTGTGGTTTTTGCATTTGTTTTGCATTTTGGCCATTTAAAAGATTGGGGGAGTACGGTCTCAGACCGTTCTAAATTTCTGTATGTGTTATTGCACTTATTTTAATTTTTTCATTTAGGTATTTGTAAAATCAGTATCTCATCTGATTTACCTACCATGGGGCATGGAAGTCTCCTGTTAGACCTGGCTGAAAAATGTGTGTATGTGTGTAGCTATGGTTCCTTGTTTGTTTTCTTCCCTTTTTTATCTCCCCAGCTAAGAATTTCTAAATTTTTAAAGTTTGTTTTTTTTTTAATATGGCAACTAAAATCTTGTGGCATTCCATTTTCCAGTGGAATCTCTGATCTTTCCTTGTGAAAACTGTCTCCCCTTGAAAATTACAGTAAAAAGGTAAATGTTCTCTTCCTAAACTTATTTGGATATACCGTAGTTAAGAGGAATAATGCTATTAAATCACGTCTGGTTCTCAATATAATGGTTAGTTTTGTAGGAATACAAAATACTTAACATGCACATTTCGGCAACAAGATCTGATTTTTGCATGCGGGCAAGTCTATTGCAAGAACCGTATCTGCTGGTCAGGGTGGCAACACGTGCGGATGGATCAGCGTTTTGCAGCGTCTCGGCAGACGTGGTCGGGAGGCTGGCAGTAATTCGGTTTCCTGTGTCTGGTGCGTTGATGGGTTAGATGCGATCCAGCCGTGCAGATTTCCAGCGGTGACTCATCTGATGATTGTTTTCTCTTTCCTCTGTGATCAGCCGAGGGGGTCGGATAGAGGAGGGTGTCTCTCAGGCAGTAGAAGGCTTCTCTAGTGTCACGCTACCGTTCAGATAATACGGGGGAGTGAAATACGGAAAGGACATTGGTGTGTCTCAGCTGTTTTTAAAGGTAGGCCAGCCTTACTCACCTTGGTCTTGGTGTTTTTTTTTATTTCCTTAGAGTGTTATCGCTTAGCCCAGCTGCGCTGTGGCTCTAGCTCGGCTGCATCTTATCTTTATTCTTGCGCTATTGCGCAGTTTGGGAACGGATGAACCTGGTACAGGCTCAGCGTAACAGACATTGCTCCTGCAGGGGGGATATGGAGAAGAGATCTCGGGATCCTTCTCGTCCCAACCTCAGCACGTGCTTCTCCACTCAAGTAAAGAAGTGTATTTGTCTTTGTGTCTTCTCGAGGCAGGAGATATATATTCCCCTTTGGGAAGGGGCACTCTTCTGCAGACTTCTAGCAGAGGTAGTGTGACATGCAGCAATTTTACCAATATTTTTTCATCTACCGATGCATATAATGTTGCTTGGATTGCACATAGTGGTTTTAATTTTTGACAGAGATGCAGATTAAGACCTTTAAGTGCTTTGACTGCATCTACCTACCTGATGTAGGCTGGGAATTGGAAGCAGTGTGGCTGCTGTCACGCACAAATCCACATGAACCAGTTTAGGTCTGGCAGGAGCGCCCACGTATTCCAAAGCATTATGCAATGTAAACATCCTTTGAGATTAGGATGCTGTGAGTTAATTGCAGCTGGACACAGCTCGTAGTTTTCTCCGTTTAAAGAGCCTGGATATTGCTCACCTTTCTCTTCTGTGGAAGAAGATTTAAAGTGGGGAACTTGCTTCTATGTAACTTCTTTTGGCTGTCAGGAGCACTTTTTCCTAGAGGACTAATAATACGTAGGTTCCTCAACTATTGTAAAAGTACAATGGCTGTTCATCTTTTTAAGAGTTTGATAGTCTTAGTTATAGAATGCGACATCCTTACTATGAGAAGTATCTATCGGAGAAGCTTCTCTTCAGAAAGCTGCTCTAAATTCTCTTGTGTTTAGATGTAGATATGTGGATTTCATATGCCCCTTTCTTTCCTGTATTAGAAGTGTAATACCGTGATAAAAAAATTAAAGTCTCTGTGTAAATGTTAGCATTATATATCCTCTCCCATCTACTTATTTTAAAATAGCTTTAATCCTGTGATTTGGAAGGGAAATGGGTAACGTAAGGGAGATGCAGATAAAAATCCATCCTGTGGTTGGGACCAGTCTGACGGGCAGCATGATGTATTGAGGATCTTAGTGTACAATAAGGAAGGTTCTGGGGATTGAATGTTGTTGTAACACCAGCAATCGGGTACCAAATATCATAGCACGTTATACATGTGGTGTTGTCACCTTTGTCAACTTAGTAAGAGGAGTTTTGGCCATCTTCTCAACTTCCAGGAGCAGCTCCTGTTTACTGGTTCAGTTTAATTTTTTTTTTTTTTTTTTTGTGAGTGTGTAAGTTTTATGGCCGTGATGCTCTCTAGTTTTCTGCTGAGAAAAATCTGGTTTTAATCTTGAATTCTAAGCTGCGGTTTTTGGGAGGCGCTCAGAAGTAAGCATGAGTCTTCAATATGAACTAAAAGTTTGATTGTTTCCTGAATATAAGTGCCAGGACACTTTCTACTTTACACTGAATTTGATCAGGGTCTGTTGCAGCAACTCCCAGTGGTCATTAAAACATCACTTTTGCTGCTGGTAGTTCATTTCTACATGGAATTAAACTGACATGTTTTGGAATATTTACCTAGTGCACTTCTCTCTATTTAACTTTTTTGGCATAATTAGGCTACAGCACTGTCATGAAAACACAGTTTTGGTTAAACCCTATGATGAAGTGAAGTCTTTAATGAGCTCTGGAACATTGTATAAGCACTGATAAATCATAGTTGTCAGGCTGGAGTTGTGAAAAATATCTGCAGCAGTTTCAGGGAGGGAGTTCTCCAGCAGTCAGAAAATTGGTATAATGCTATTTTAGACCCCAGAGCCCCTTGCTTCTATTTATGTATCGTGTCAATGGGTGCTTGGTGCTGACACTTATGGCAGATACCACTTGCTACGGTCTCAGACGATGGGGAAACTGCTGCACAGAGCAAACAAGCAGCTGATGTTCTTGCTCTGCATAGATTCATTACACTAACCAAGTTACTCACATACATGCAGTCTGGAAATACTAGAGGTCTTTGATCTTTAAAACTTAATGTTTGAAAATGTAAATGATGCACTACTTTGATCTGCTTCTTAAATTAAATGGTAATTGTGAAAATTACATTAGGCAGCTTTCCACTTAAAGGTTTGTGCTTTTCATTTCACACTACGTTAATTTTAAGCCGTATGTCATTCCTGTTTTTTCATCAGTGAATTCTGGTAAGGGGAAGATCCTTATGTTTCTACGTGGCCTAATTATCAGCAGTGCGTGTATTTAGGGATTAGACCTTAACATGCAATTCCTCTAACGCTGACTCGAGGCATCGCCAGTTCTGCCTGTCTGCCTGTGTGTTCACGACTGGGGGGAATAGAAATCGTTAAGGCTGAGCAGTAGAAAACAAAGAGCTTGAGCTGTGTGTGCCCAAGGTGGGATTTGTTCACTTAAGTTGTTAGGAAACGCTTGGGCACGTGCTCCGCTGCAGTCTGGTGATGTGTCCTCCCAAGCATCTACCTTTTCTCATCTGGAGTCTTCTGTGCTACTGGTCTGTTTGCTGTTGCCTTTCCAAATTACTGTCGTCTTCTAATCAAAAACCTACTGGGTAATTCAGGGCTCCTAAAACATAGATGAAGCTCATGCAAAGTTCAGTCTTTTCCTTACATCAGCTTTCTAGTACGTAGTGGATTTGTCTATCTTATTTACCATAAATGATGATAAAGACTTCTCTGCCTTTGCCCTGTTTTCTTATAAAAGGGGCCTTTGAAGTCTGAGGGCCACATCAAACTGCCAACTAGTAACTCACAAGGTTATTCAGAACCTTAGCCATGTCTAATAGGTTCTTTTAAGCTCCTGTTGGTTTAACGCCAACTAAAAATCAGCTCCTAAACTGAAATGAAGTTGTTAATTACCCCCTTAGTAAAATCACTTTGTGTGCTTTGCAATTATTAATATTTGTTTAGCTACGCAGGGATTAAGTTTGTGGAGGAGAAGGTTCAAGGTGGTTAGTATTGTATGTCTGCCCACAACAACTTCAAGATGTACTTATGGCTGGAGGAGGTTTTGTGGGTTGGGGTGGTTTTTTTTTTTTTTGTTTCGCTTGGGTTTTTTTAGTAGCAGGTAAATATTCTTTGTTCCAGATAAGGAGGGGGGGGGGGGAATCAAAAAAAAGAAACCTCAAAACCAGAAACAGTCTATAGAGTGGGGTTTTCTGTTTTGAATATCATCATGTGGACCTTCTGCTGTAACTCACGCTACAGTCCCAAAGTTTGTCTTGCTTCCCGTCTCCTGTTGATTTCCTTGGGAGATGCTTGTATTAAATTCAGCGTCGTGCTGAATTACCATATTGCTGCTTTTTGCTAATTTCCATTTGTATGTGTGCTGGTGGATCTGAGCATCCATCTCCAGTAATTTGCATAGGATGTCAAACAATCTGATTGCTTTAGTGGCACCCATCGGAGTTAGGAAATTGCCCAGCTGAGGTGAACAGGAACATCTCCACCGAGAGCTGCTACGGCAGCCTGCCTGCGTATTTGAACCCTTATTTTCTTTAAGCGCAAAAGAGAGGGAAGATACTTCCACCTGGGGATAAAACCAGTTGCCAGGGAAAAGAAACTTGAAATATCTTTTCTGTGGTTATGGAAATAATCTAGCTTGGGTTTCAGTGCTTCAGTGTGATACCTTCCTCATTAAAATTTCTTTTAGGTGGGTAAGAACCTATAAAACTGCCAGATGACTGTTCAAAATAAAAAAGAGCTCTTTCAGAATTCTTTTATTTTTTTGTTAGGAGTGCTTAAATGTTATTCCTCTTTATCTAAGCGTGGAGAATTCTAGATCATCCTTTCTCAAAATTTCTCTTCCCCAATATGTTTCTTTGTCTTCGGTGTCCTTTTTGGGTAAGGAAGACTTGTAGAATTATTAAAAACCTAATTCTTGTATACATATGAATTAAAATTATCTGACAGAAATGTTTGGATTTGGGGCAGAGGGGGCCACAGGAGCCCTATGTCCTCTTCTGCTGTGAGGACAAGAGGCCACCACCACAGAGGGGGCTGGCCAGGAGTGGGACCATTCACCACCACTTGTGAATCTTCAGCCTCTCTTGTTACCCACATCTCAGAGTTGTGTCAATGTGGTCACTGCTTATTTTTCCCCTCTTCTTGAATCCTAGAATGAAGGTCCTGTGGCTCAAAGTGGAGGCTGGTTGAACAGTAAAGTACCTTTTTAAAGCTGTAAAGTAACAGCTTTATAAATATCAGGTGATGCCAATTTTTTTTTTTTTTTTTTACTGTTCCTTCATAGTGATTAAACTCATTTAAAGTCAAGTTAGAGCAAGTCATTAATTACAGTAGGGAATTTTTGAAGTCCAGATTTTTTTTTCCTCAAACTTGAAGAACTTGAAACAAGTGTAGTCCATAGGTGCCTAAGAGCAGGTAACTTGTATTTCCTGGTGAATGAGGTTGCCAGTTTTAAACCTCTCTCACTGCTCCTTTAAGGCTAGCCCAGAACTAAATAAAATAAAATAAAAGGCCTTAAGCTTCAGACCAAAGCTTTGACTATGAATGAATTGCTCGGGATGAAAAAAAGAAGTGGTAGGTGTGTTGTGTTTCATGGATTTAAAAAACAAACAAACACAAAGTAGTGTCTGTTGCCCCATTCAAAGTGGTTTGCTGTCGGGACGCCTTCTCTCCTCGAGCCAAACTTTCGTAAACTTTCTGAAACTCCTCGCTTTTCCCCATATAAATTCATTTTTAGCCTTGTTTGGGGAGCCTTGTGACCTCTTGAGAGTTTAAGGCTTTTCCAGAGACCAAAGCTACCACAGTCCTATAATCCTTTGTGCAGCCCCCTGTGATAGAGCACAACAACCAAGGACTTGCTATTTTCCATAAAAACTCAACAGGAATCTGATAGTACAAGTCTCTTCTCTCTTTAAGGTGTGAGGCTGCTGTTAAATACAGGCATCTATTGTAACCAGAAAAATAGATATTTAAATAGCATTATGCTTAATCATATTCTTCTTTCCTATTGACGCTATAGGAAAAAGGGTCTACAGTGAC
The DNA here is from genome assembly GCA_017639485.1 of Pluvialis apricaria. NCBI lineage: Eukaryota > Metazoa > Chordata > Aves > Charadriiformes > Charadriidae > Pluvialis > Pluvialis apricaria. Next base: position 47,226,235 of record CM030007.1, read on the forward strand.
ATCGCAAACTAAACTTGCTCATGAAAATGTAGGTACTTGTTTGAAATCTTGGGAAACTGAAAGGGCCAAGCTTTAGGCTTAAAAAAAAAAAAAAAAAAAGTTGCTCTTGTCTTCCTGTAGGTGTGTATCATACATCAGGCTTCCTTTTCAATTTTACGATAAATAGCATATGCTGGGTTTTGGCATTAGAACTGGAAATCGTGTTTAAATTAAACGCTAGTAGTTGGATGAAATGGGCTTAGACAGGCTTTACTTTGTTTTGGTGCTCCAAAGCTAATCATTTACAAATTGCTGAGCTAAGGGGCACAAATTAATGACATTCCAGCATCTTAAAATAGCCCTCACTATGTCATACAGGAAAAATGTGTATTTGGCATTCAGATGCCATGAATTTCACAAATGTTTCATTTATGTGAAAAAATAGGATCAAGACACAGAAAGGAGTTGATGTTTTGTGTCACTTATTTTCTGTTAATCTGAACACTGCAATGTGTTTTCGAGTAGCACAATGTTCTTTACAATGTGTGCAAAATTACTTTATAGTAAAGACCTACAAAGAATTTTCTGTGATGGTATTTTTTTCTTTTTTTTTTTTTCAGAAATGTTGCTATCGCAAATTTGCTCATAAAATCTTTCATTAGCCAATGAAATGTTTATTGCATAATCCAGTTTCCCTTTGTGCAAAGTTTTCAGATTTGATTAAAATAACAATTTCTTCCATTGCAGCATACTGTGACTTCCCAAGGGTTTGGAAGGTATTTTGCAGGGATTCTCAGCTTGCCATTGCAGTGTTCATAAGGGCAATTCCAGTATAAGATGTTTTCAAATAACGCTGAATACAAGTTTCAGAGTTGTTTTTATTGGTGTTTTTTTTTTTTGTTGTTTGTTTGTTTGGTTGTTTGTGGTTTTTTTTGGCAAAAGGTGTTTTGGGAAGTTCTGTTGTAGACTTACTCTTGTAAAGAAATAAATAATAACAAGCTTTCTGTTGGCTTTTTTTGGACATTAATTATAATTTGCTTCTTAATAGCCATTGAAAGATGAAGCGTTCACTTAGGTTTGCTTTATTGGCCCAAAATCTATCCTTTGGTCTCTATTGATAAATCTAACATGAGGACTGGCAGTCACTTTTCATAGACATATCTTTTGGCAGAGACTCTTACCTGTATGAATTTGGCACATGTTGAAGTGTATGTAGCCTTGACAAAGCTTTGTCCAGACAAAACCCGGGAGGGCTACCTCTGATCTGCCAGCTTCTGACTTTCATATTTGGGATTTTTTTTGAGGTTCTTGTGCCAGCCGCCATTACTGTGAAATGCTTGGTCATCAAGCCTTGGGGTTGTCTCAGCTGAGCGGGTTCCTGTGAAATCTCCCTGAATTCAGGGATAATGTTGCACAGGGCGGCTGGAAGCAGCAGTGGAACTGCAGTTATCCGGACTTGCACCTTCTCCCAGCGCTAAGCATGGGCAAAGGCAGGAGACCAAGGTGTAGCAAAAGTCACATATCCCCTGCTGACCCGGGGTAGGGTTATGTGAGTGCTGTGCTGGACTTGCTGGCAGAGGATGAGGCAGACAACAAAAGTGGTTGTTCTCATCTTTCCACCACCGTTTCTCCAATGCAAACATGAACAGTAGATCTTTCAGGGTTCCCTATTTTTATTTTTTTTTCTTCTTCATTCTGCTCCTTCCTTGGGCAGCAAGGTTGTGTGGGGTTTTGCATCTTCTTCCTTAAGGTGTCAAAAACTTGAATTTTCTTATTTTTTTTTTAATTTGTGTTTCTAAAAGGATGCCTTGAGCAGGTGGATTCATGTAGCACCTGTGACCAAAAGCTATGTAATGAAGTCCAGACCCATTTTTACTTTGAATGTTCCCTTCCAAAAAATGTTTCTGTTATTTTTCTCATGTGGTTTCTGGAGGTTCTTCAAAGAAAACACTGCAGTAGCTGTAGCAATCCTCTCCACCAGTACCTGCCTCATTCCTACATAGCTCTGTCATTGGAGGTGCCCAGGGAGAGCCCTTTGTCCCTCAGAGCTTAAAAACACATAATAGTTTGGGTTGGAAGGGGCCGTTAAAGGTCATCTAGTCCAACCTGCCCTGCAATGAGCAGGGACATCCTCAACTAGATGAGGTTGCTTAGAGCCCGCGTCCAACCTGACCTTGAATGTTTCCAGGGAAGGTGCATCTACCACCTCTCTGAGCAACCTGTGCCAGCTTGTAGGCCAGTTATTTTTATCAGATCAAGACACCCCCCAGCACAGAAAGGGAAACCAGAATTTTATTCGTTTTGTTGTTGTTGTCTGAAACAGTCACATAATCTCTGTGGAGATGTAGAAAGTGCCAATGGTGTGTAGGCATCCTCAGCACCACCACCTTGAGCCTCTGCCATCTCTCTGCAGGCATCTCCAGTGGTTCCAGGGCAGCAGGCCACTAGAGGAGCAAAGTTGGACCTCCAAGAGCTTCTCTAAACTATGTGATATTAATAACCCGGTGCATAAAGAGCAGTTAGTTCCTTCTTCATCCCCAGCAAGTGATGAGAATTAACAGGCCATACAGAGGAATTTATTTTGGGAACAAAATTAATTAGAGTGCATAAATTGGATGCAACCAGTACCTTAGCTTTCAAATTCTAATAAATCATAGCTCCCTATGCAACTTTTACCATAACATTATGGAGTCTGGTGTTTGGGTTATATATGATAGTGTAAGTGCCACTTGAACTGTGTGTCTTCAGAAATGGTAATTATTCTGATCTGAGTAATTATAGTTACTTGGGGGGCAGGGGGTACTTGTGTCTGTCCCCCCACTATGGTATAAAGTTTTTCTTTTTTGTTGTTTAAACAATGTCAGGTCATAGTAGGCATTATAGGTTTGAATTTCTGACTTGACATTTAGAGTATACATCCTAAAATAAATTGATTTATGTGTAGACTTTTTTTGTGTCTAGGTTATCGTGTGTTTTGAGCAGTTGCTGTGAAGTACCTCGTTTCCAAAATAACACCAAAACTCTCCCCGAAACTCACTTTGTTCTGTCTTATGCCCTAAGTCCTGCAGATGCGTACATGCTTAACTAAGAATTTTCTCTTGGTTTGGTATTCAGATGATGAGGCTGAATGAGTAATAAGCTCTTTCATGTGGAAATTGCATATGTGGCTGGAAGGAGCTCAGAGGTCATATAGTTCATGACTATTCTCTTGTAAGACCGGATATTCTTATACCTAGACCATTCCTGGCATGTTTGGTGTTTTTTTTTTTTTTTTAACCGTTTAAAATCTGGCAAACTGGTCTATGGTATATAACTCTTACAGTTAATTTTTGTTCCCAAATATGTGGGAATTTTCTTTTCTGCAAATGAAACCAATTATTACAACTTTTGCCTTGATAAACTTGGAAAAGAAGTGTTTCCTCTCAGTCTCATCTCTTCTTTATAATAAAAAGTCCTCATACTCCTAAGTCTCTTTTCTGTCTTGTCTTGAAGTGTGATACATGCCATAGCATGTACCAAACCTTGTAAGAGCTGGACAACTACTGCACCAATACAAACTGGTAAATAACCACTTAAGGCAGTGGCACTACATAAAAGGGTGTGGGGGTGACTGACTACAAACTGAGGTCAAGTCTGTTGTGAATTAAAAAAAAAAAAAAGTTTACATTGTTTTGAGATGTACAGGAGTATCCTATTTTTGTGTTTGGTTGCCCTGTTTTAAGAATGAGATTTTTTTAACTAAGCTCTACTGAATTTTCTCGTGCCGAACTTTAGACCAGTGCTCCAGTTTAGGACTAGAACAGCGAATTCTCATCTCCCCCCATGACGCTCGTGCAATGTCTCAGTTTGGGTTTATAAATAATATGGTTGTAGTCCATCACCTCATTCTGTAAAGAACACGCTAGAGAGCCCTGGAATTTGAAGTAACTTCTCTTGGGTCCAGTTGAGTACCTTATCCCAGTTTGATGTTGCACCTTAGAAACCTGCGCTTCTACATATGTGATCATCTTCCTACCGTCACATAATGGCCTTTTAATCTCCTTGCCTGGACTGTGTTTCCACAGTCCATCTGTCTTTAAATAAAATAGGAAGGCTTTTTTGCCGGTTGCATAACTTCAGTCCATCTATAGTTTACTTACTGCTTTTCTTGTGTGTCAGACCAGTTAATTTGCCAAAGCAGGAAAAAAAAAATATAAATATTTTCGTGTGATTTTTCAAACCAAAGTGTCATCTCCCTTCCAAACAGCTATGGCATGGTGGGGAGTCATTAATATTTAATGCCCTTCCAGAAACTAAAGTTGGGGAGATTAGTCTAAGTGTTTTTTCTAACTCTTATTCTGGTTTCTTCTTGTGTCATCACACCTCTAAAAGGGATCTTCATTTTTAATTTTTCAGTCAATGAGACCTTTTCAGCCCTTTGAGCTGAAGATAATTGCTAATGGCTTAGAGCATGCTCTAGAACACAGAACTTAATTAAGCAAATTCTTCCAGGCTTTGCCATCTTCAACATTTCTACTCTCAGTGGTTGTTTTCCCAGTCCCATGCTTTTCTGAAGAATCTGACAGCTCTATAACCAAACGTCCGTAGCCATTTTTAACTATTTATTTATTTATTATTAACTATCATTAACTATTTATTCACCTTTATCATACCTGATCTGTTCTTTCTTTTTCTAGCATGGCCATAGAATTCTTCTACATTTTCTCTTTAGTTATCTTTTTCACTTTAACTTGCCTGACTCTTTTTTATTGTGCTAGTAGTGTGAATTTTGTTCGCTTCTATTCTTGCTAATTGTTTTCTCAGAGTTCCTGTTTAATCATATTCCTGCTTGGTTTAGGCTATTTCATTTCTCATCATGTTTTTGACCGAATACAAAATTAAACTGGCCATAGTACTTTATTGATTTGATTGAGCACCTACCAGATTCTGTAATAGCCTTTAAAACAATAAATAAATAAAGTTTTGAGCCTGATTGCAAGGTCATGCCGGGTAGTCTTTGTACACAGAGAGCAGAACTGAGGCTTCTTCCTTATATCGTGCAAAACTGTTGTCTTTATTAATAACACTTTTGAGTGGGAAACTGAGCTGTTTTGACGTGCCTTATCTAAAGTAGTTCCATGTTTTAAAATATCAATTGTAATGTTAAAACCTACAGGACGCTCGTGGTATCTTGTGTAACCCATTGCTTAGCATCCTTGCTGACAGTAATAACTAAGGTATTTATTTCTGGAGTTGCAGTAATGTTTTTGGGGGCCCTTTCTGTTTTAGTTACCAGCAGATGGTGGTTGCAACTGAAGGCAAAAGAAAACATGTGAGGATGATTATTGGAATGGTGTGTATATGTGTAAGCTAACAGGCTGTCACCTGGACATCTGTGCAATGGAATAAGGTGCCGTGCTGAGTTAACGACTCTTTGTTTTGTAGTTATAATTGAGGATCCTTTAAGATTCTGTGATTTATTCATATTAGGCTGTTGCATTTCCTGCTTTTACTCCAATAAAGGTTTTATAGCAAATTTCCATATGTTTGTCCCAGCAGAAGCAAAACCTTCAATGATTAAAAAAAAATAAATCACTTAACTATATTCACGAAGGTGAAAATAAAGTCATTGCACGCAGAACAATAAAAAAAACCTCATTAATTTTAGTATTGCTGGTAAAGAACACAGTTGGCGAAAATAGGCTTTTTTTAAGAACAAAATATTATTATTAATAACAATATTAAAATATTGTTCTACAAAATATTTAGAACAAAAATATTTTATTCATAAGATCCGAACAGGCCATTTCCTACTCATTGCTCTAAAAGAGGTAGGCTCTTGGTGTAAGAGTGAACTTGCTGATTTGAGACTAGGGTCACTTTCCTAGTTAAACATGAGGATAAAAAGAGCATTTGGTGCTAAAACACTCATTGGGCTCTATGCCGCTCTCTTTCCATTCCTTACTCAAAAGGGTTATCTGACTGGGAGATACAGTCATAGATTCATACTGTTTATAAATATTTGATCAAATACTGTATCATCTCCCAAGCCATGGGAAATGAGCAAGTTTGGCGGAAATAATGCAAGCTGTAGACGCAATTTTATTTTGAAGTGTATCAGGCGTTACGGTGGGAAAGGAAGAGCAAATGTTCTTTGAGCATTTCTGATAAGTACAGTAAGATCCATGCCTTAATCTACAAGATCAAGGTCTGAGAGGAGACTTCCTATCCAGGAGGGGAAAAGAAGTTTAGAAATAGAGCATCATGATGGGCACCACCTTGTTTCTTCTTTTTTCCCTCTGAGTGCACCTATCACTTCAAAATCATGCCAACCAATATAGTCATAATTTACTCAGATTTACGCTTTCACTGATGTTAATATGTGGGATACTTAGAATATGATTTCTTTACTAACCAGTACTGTCGAAAATCAGTATAGAGTCCGAGACTTGTATATAATTCAGAAAGCTTGCTAGTCTACTGTAGAATATTTTTGTAGTGAAAATGCAACTTAAACTGAAAAAACAAAAAGTGCTGCCCAAAACTAGTTGTTTGAATAGCTCCAGATTAGCCATAGTCTGTATACTGGTGTGCTCAGTGGTTTTGCTGGTATCTGTCATAAAAAGCCTAAAACAATGTATTCTCAGAGAAGGATAATGTTGGGACAGTTTGGTAGCATATGTAGAATCCAGGTGCTAAAAAACCAGGGTATGCGTATTTATGTAATAGTCAAATATGTGGCATGTAATAAATGACAGGAACATGTACAGGAGAGAAAGGCTTGGGCACTTTTATTTTTGTGCTTCACGATATAAAATAAAAGTGATTTTCATATCATTTCCTTACCCTGGATAATTGCAGATACTGAAAATGCTAATTCAGCTGAAGGCAGTGTTTTAAAGAAAATTATTGTCAAAATAAATTCCACTTTATAACAGCAGAGGTCAGAATATGTCAGGAGATATGTGAAATCAGTTCTGCAGTAACACCCAGATTCTGTGTGAATTCACACCCTGTATCAATGCAGTCTCTCGAATTGAGGCACCCGTCTTGGAGAACACTGGCTGGCATAAGATATATGAGTTTTTAGTAGCATGTTCATGATTACATACCTTAGTTAAAAAGGCATTGTATAGATTTAACACTGCATTTAATACAAGTTAGACTTGTGTCCAGCTTTTTCTGGATACACATTTCTCTATCGTATTTTATATCACAAACAAAGAACTCTTTATCAAGGAAATATTAAAAAAAAATGTGTATGGGGGCAGGAGGAAGGGGTGGGTGATATTTCTTCTTTTCTGTAATGATTTCTGATGCAAGAGAATTGTTTGTGAAAAGCTGTGTTGCTCTCCCTATCTGTGTTTTTTACCATTTAATTATAGAGAAGGCTGGAACTCCTCTACTCTAAATATGCAAGTACTGGTATCCTCCCTCCCCACCCTGCGAACGTGCTGACATACCTGGTACAGGTCTCTGTTGGACCGAGGATACTGGGTGAGGTGGCCAACTAATTTTACTCAATGGGATAATTCCTTTGTTAGTCTGTAAACGTTGTGCAAGTTGTGTTTGGATGCTTCAAGCTGAAGTTACATCCAACTTTTTGTTCTAACAGAAAATATTTAAGAGGACGTGAGTCCAATAAAATGCATACTTTTGAGATGCCCCCAGACAAAATTATATCTTGCATCGGAAATAACATCGATGATACAGAGTACCATTCCTTTCTCTCTGGAATTTCAAATAAAAAAAAAAAACAAACACCCAAAGACATCATTCTGCTTTGATAAAGGAGTGACCTAATGTTAAATGCACTTCCCAGTTTTGTTTTTGTTATGGTAGGGAAAGTCTCTTCAGCTGCTCTACTGAGCTGTAAATAAAATGGCCAAAACTTTCATGTAGAAAGAGTAATCATGTACCAGATCAAGTAGCAGAAATTGCCATAACTTCATGCAATATGTATGGAGGAAGATGTTTAAATTGGGGGCAGTCTATGCTTTGTCTCAGTTGCTAGGCAAAGCTTCAGACATTCCTGAAGTCTGCGTGCCCTGGAAGGCAGCTGGTCATAGAAACCATTGTGGCTTGAACCTGAAATGCTTGAGGCATCTTGCCTATGGTGGAAGGAAATCTCAGTCTTCCAGGACATAGATATTCTCCGCTGATGAGAAACCAGATGAGTTACTGATAATATTACTCCATTTAATGCATTATTATTTTTAAAGACAAAAAAAAAAGTTAGCTAGAGACAAAAAAAGCCCAAAATTACATGCATCTGTTTATAATCCAAAAAGTGCATCTTTTCTGTTGTTACAAGGTACAGATGTAATCCTACTAAAAGAATGGATCAGAGTAGTCTTCCAAGGCTGTTTTTTATAGCTCTAGACAGAACATTTTCTGGCACAATTTGCTTGCTTGCATCTCAGTACTTTCCTTGGACGTGTTTTGTGTGGCTCTTTTAATCACTGTAGCTTTATCATTAGGGGAGGTTATGGGAATATATGTGAACCAGCCCACTACAGGTTGGAACCTCTCTGGTATTTCTACATGGGACTTAAGGTCAGCGTCTCCCTTTGAGAAGAGATGTATCAGCCATATGCAGATAAATTATTTAATATACGATTGTCTTTTTTTCCAGAGGAAAATAAATGAATGTTTTCAGCAACATGGAAATTTCTAACGATAGAAAAAAATGGGTTATTGAGGATTTGAGCTTTAAATGCTTCATGGTATGGAAACTGCGGGGTAAATTTCTGCCTCTCCCTTGCAGGGTATGGAATTGTTTACTAAGAGTCATGAACATTTCTCCAAGGCTGTCATAACAAATACAAGCAGATTATAATTGTCTTCTGTAATAAGGGGGAGATTGGCTGCTTTCGACTAGTAATTAAATCCCACCTCTGGGCAGTGTACATAGCAACTCTGTGTAGCTGCTATGACAGTCAATCTTATCTTGGGCTCCTCTAAACACACCCAGGTGGGGAGGCAAGCACTCTGCCAAACCAGTCTGGCTCCTTAAATAATTAAATAAATAAGGCTGCATTTGCAGAGGAGCAATAAGATGGCTGGAGGAAGTGTCACGCTGGAGGTGGTTGAGTAACGCTTGGGTTGTTGTATTGATGCTCAGCCTGGATCAGAAGTGGAGCGACGATATTGAAGAAGAAAGATAGGAAGGGGGAAGTGTTGGAAGAGTTTGGAAGAGCAGCCGTTGTCACTTGCGGCTTCCCTTCAGGACCACAATCTCTCCTCTGTGCTTGTCACCTTAATTCTTTAATTGAAGTGCAGCTGTTATCCCTCCACGGGGCCACCTATGACTTTGGCAGTTGCTACTCTTCTTCTATCTGTGGTTTTGCAAACTAGGCAGAAGAGTTCCATGGACAATAAGAGTTTACTAGTGGTGTATTTGGATTAATAAATACTCAAATGACTAGACCAAACTGTTAAAATAGGAAAGACAGATGACAGGGCAGCGTGGTGCATAAAGAAGGACCCTCATCATGTCATCTTTAGTCTTTACATAGAGTGAAGTCCTGATTTTGAGGTCAATGGTAGCCTGATCCCTGATTTCTATTAGCAATGACGTATTATTTTTGTAAAGGCAAATACACTTCAAACAGTGAAGGAATTACATCTTGGGGGGAAAAATATATATATAATTAGGAATAATAGGTGGGTAGCGTAAGCTACTGTTCAGGGTGGAATCATGTCTGCTGTGAGATGATGGAAGGGTCTTGAAGGAGGTGTAGCTGGAATAGGATCCCCTGAAAAGATGAAAGTTGTGTGATCAAGCACAAGAGTTTCGGAGTTCTCCCAGTATAAAGACACTTCAGTAACTTGCTACATGTTCATCAAATATTCCTCTATATTTAAATCCTTTAGAAGGGCAGTGTTCATATTTTAGAACTTCTCAAAAACCTAATCAGAGATAAGACTTGGTCAGCAAAACTTACTGAGCCTAAATTTCCTTACTCCTTTGCCCAGACTGATATTCTGCGTCCTCTGGTTGTGCTCCTGTCATTCTTTCAGATGCACACAATCCTTTTGTGGCTCCCTTGGACTTCAATTTCCTCCGTAGCCATCCTTCCTTCTCTGACTGCAATTATTTAATTTCTTTGCCAGAGGCGATTTCTTTCATCTCCTGCCAAGGAGAGGGACTACATATAAGCACAAAGCCTCTGGTCATATGCCGTACCTGGCGTCTCTCATTAGATGGTGCTGCGCGGCAGTGGCAGTGTCCTCTGCCATCCAGTGCTGTACTATAGGAGCTCGTTACCTGTAATGCAGTATATCACTACAAGTCTTGGGAAATGGAGCCTTCCGAAGCCTCACTCCCAGCTTAGTAACTTGATGCACACACAGTGTATTTCAGATATCCCAATATAATTATTTGTATGTGTTTATACCCCTTTAAACTTTGGATTTTAAAAATTCCTAAAAAACCTCCCACAAAAACCCCATAATGCCACTTTTCATGATGTTGCAGTTCTGTATAGATTCTCCTACTGCTTACTGACTCTCATTTCTTAAAATTTCAACGTAGTTGAAAAAAACCCCACCTAATAAACATAGTAGTATTCAAGAGCTTCATAGTGTTGCTTTTATTTTGAATTGAACACATCATGTCAGTGGAGTTCTCTTAAGCTAATCTTTCCACCTGAATTATTCCAACTCCAGAGAAGAGCATAATATTTCTACAGATGAAGCTGTAATGCTTAATCAGCAGTAATTTCAGTGACTTCCACCTGATGGTTTATTTCAACATAACTGTTGCCAGATAATGCTGAAAATTCTAAAAGCTGTCATTTAAGCACCTCAATTAATCCCAAGTGCTATAGTTTATGGAAAGTGGTGTCATGACTATTTTTTCCAGACTCCATACGTGACACTAATTGCCTTTACGGTGTCTTTTGACCCTGTTAAACGTTTGTTTCCGCACAATTTCTTCGCTCACTGTCCATCTGCTGCCGTGTTGATGAGCTAAGTAAACCTGGTGAAATGGGTTGGAAACCTGTGGGTGCAGAAGGAGGCAGAAAAGGGAAGGGATGTGGGGGACGGGAGGGAAGACGTGGTGGCATGGCTGTTGGTTCCCCAAACCCTATGTGTGTGCACATGTGTGTATGCGTGAGAGAGAAAGAGCGGGGGTTGGTGCATGTTTTCGGCTGGAGCTGACTCAAACCACGTTTCGGTATGTATGCTGCTCAAAGCACCGCTTCCAGTAAAGGTTGAAAAATTTGAAAAGATTGACAAGTCTCCAGTAATAACAAGAAATTACTTCCATGCATGAATAACCCCGCTCAACACGCGAAAGCAATTGTATCTAAACCATTTCTTTCTTGTGTGCGTGTTCTTTTCTCATGCCTTTCTCCTCCTTGTGCTGAACATAGTTTCGGGACCTTGCAGTTAGATCCCTGGTTTGCTCATGGCACTGGCACTGCCCTCTGGAGAACCACGCATATTTAAAATATATGAAAAAATCAAAGTATTAGATACACCCAGGATCAAAGCAGTTGATTTGTAAGAGATAACTGCAATCTAGGGCAGAAGCATGCTCTGGTTTTGGCCATTTCTTTCCGTATCTCTGTATTGCTTGGCCACTTAAATAAATAATCTTAACAGGGGTCCGCTTGCAAATAGCAGCAGAATTTTGGTATATTCTTCTTAATCAATGTAAGCAAAGGTCTTTCCTATAAAAATAAGCACTAATGAACTGACAACCTCTATTGAAACTTGCAGCGCATACTCTCTGACCTGGAATTCCAATAGTAGTAAAACTGAGCTATAAACTTGGGAAATGCGAACATTAGAATGCTCTTTATAGTTTGCATTTATCTTTTGTTCTGAATAAACAAGAGTGAAATATTTAAAGATTCAATTACAGTGAAGTGGAGACATTATTTAAAATATTAAATATAAAATAATAGATTAAAATGTTAGACAAATGTGGTTTTAGTTACCCCTACAGCAAAAAAGTCCAAGTTTGTATTCGCTTTAATCCTTTCTTTACATTTGTCCTAGGCAAATGTGATTTTAGTATCACTAACATTTTATCTGTTAATATTTCAAGTAATGTCTCTATTTTAACTGAAGCTTGTAAAAGCAAGTTGGTTTTTTTTTTTCCCCTTGTTTGTCTGAAACCGAAGTGCTGCAGTTGTCATAAACTTTTCCTCCTTAAAGTTTTCCTCCTTTAGCAAAAGCAATGGTATAGACAGGTTTTGCGAAGAGGTCTTCAGGGTGTGGGTTTTTATTGTTATTGGCTGAACTTGGAAGTTCTTTGTGAGGGCACATGGCTGGCCTTCCCATCGGTCACGTACCGCCTGGCTGTCAGGGAGCTGAATCACTGGATCTTTGGGTATGTTAAGCCTCTCAAGAATCTGCACAAAGTCCAAACGTTCTCCCTCTCTCATCTCCAGTGTGCTGTGGCTCCAGCCCTGTGGTGCCCTTCCCCACTGCTTGGAACCCCTGGCTCAATTGCCATGGTCGTTTTGGGGCTGGGGAGAGGCGGTGTGTGAAGGAGTTACGTGAGGAATATGTTTTGTTTTGTTTTGTTTTTTTCATTTTTAGTACTACATTAAAGCACAAAGTCATCTGGGTGATTGCAGGACATTTTCTAAATGCAACGGGCATGAAGAAGAAAGTGGGAAAGGAGGCTCTGATGCCGTTTCAGGATGGCAGGAAGGTAATGGTTTTCTTCTGTGACTGGACTGCTTGGCCAGCAAAACCTTCTCCCAGCTGTGTGTCTAAGTCTTCTTGCAAGTCCTCTTTTCTAAGCTGTATGGTTGCTGATATTCATCTAGTCTTTTTATTTCAACATCCTAAGGGAGATGTTGAGAACATACTGATTTTTCTGCCCAGAGCAAGCTTTTTGTATGCCCCAGGTGGACAGTATGTACGAGTCCAGCTGAGACACAGCTGTGCACAGATTCGTTTATCTCTTGGTCACTTATTCCCCTGCTTGGAAAGCCATTAACAACTTGAAGTCGGGTAACAACCAATGCAGTGTTGAAGAGGTTTCAGAAAAAAAAGCTTTAAAAAAGGGTATACGAAGTGACTGGCTTTCACAATGGACAAGTTCAGAAGTTGGCTAGCATGAGAGTGCATACATGATGAAACAGGATCATTAAAAGATATCTAATCAGTGAAACTGGTGTCTCTGCTCGCCACTTCTGTTATCTCAGTCAATCACTTTTCTAGAAATCATTTCTTCGTATTCCTCATTCCCTGGGTATGTTCAACTTTTTTTTTAACTTTTTTTTTTTCCCTGTGGCAGAAACAAACACTCAGCTCTAGTACACCACCGTTATATTGTGAATTACTTGAAAAAGACAACTTTCAGTCAACCAGTTTTTTGCATATTTAAGGAATTCAGTGGTTGGTTTCTGGTTGTTTCAGGGGTGAACTGAATAGACGTTTGTTTTCTCATGATCATTTTGTCCTTTTCTCTGCTTAATTAGGAACACTTACGGTGTTAAAGTGCCCACTGCCACCCTTCTTTTACCACCAATCACTGAACTAGTATGAAACTCAGCTGGCAAACCTTAATAATCATGTTACTCCTATGTTGTTTTGGGACTGTGCAGAAATACTCACTTTTACTTAACTGAAGTTAGTTGTAAATACATGCGAGAAAGTAAATACTTGGCTAAAGTTGAAATCAGCATGCATCAGTTAGGATGGCAGCTTTAGAACTCGTGCTCATTTAAACCGTTTATGGAGTTAATCGTTTCCAAATAAATCAGATGTGCCTATATCATTACAATAAAAGGTCAATGATTTGTTTTTTCAGAGATTCCTAGTCATTCAAATTTCACTTTGCATTTGCAAGTTTTACATCCTGCTGGAACACCTACCTCCATCTGGTTTATGCCGCCCATCTCTGCATATACAGCGAGACCATTTTTATCACACAGACTAATGTATATTGGTTTTCCTAGTTTGACACCCGTCAGTACAGTCATCAGTATAAACAACAGTAAGCTTATTTATCTTGCTGTTTCATGGGATGATCTTGTTTGTGGGGGGAAATAAGCTCGACTGAATCGATTGATCCCAAATATTTGACCTTGCTCTTTCTGCAGTATTGTTCCCTGAAGTCAGGGATTCCCTTAAATATTGGAAGAAAAGCTTCACTTCCATCCTTCAGATTGTATTTTTATATGTAATTTGACAGAAGAGCTGAAAAACCAGAGTGTAAGCAGCTGATGAGCAGAGATTTATGCATCTCACACGCTCCCTACCAGTAATTGTGTGCCTCCTTGCTTGCGCCTTATTCATGGTTTTTCTTCATCTTTTGTAAAAATGTAGCTGTATGTTATTTCAGGAGTCTTGGCATGTCTGTCCAGAAGGCATACCACAATAAGACCCCATCATTATGTTGATGATAGAAAATAACAGTAAGACTTTTTCAATAATCAGTCATTTCCTTTTATAAATGTCTGTTCTGGTTTGTTATCAAAGGCAGTTTTGGCTGAAGACTGAAAAATTTCCACGTCCTCTGAAATGAAATGATGCCCAGGGATTTGGGGTATGGGGTTAAACAGGAGAGTACAGCTTTGCATTGAGCAATAGAGCAGGAATTATTCCAACTGAGGAACAGACGCCTTACGGATACAGAGGGAGACATTCACATGGACCAGCATAAGTGATCAATGGCAAAAATACTCAGCTCCTTGCCCATGGCAGGGGGGTTGGAACTAGATGATCTTTAGGGTCCCTTCCAACCTAAACCATTCTATGATCTCCTTCAGCCTTCTTACTTTTGCTGTGCAGTTAGATTATACAGCAGATTTCTTGGTAGATATTTTTCTTCTCATTTCCAGCCACCCCAGATCTTTTCCTTAGTGGAGTGAATGGATTGTGAGGACTTGAAATGAGGAGCTTCCTTTTGTAGAAATCCAGGCCTTGCTCTTGACTCCTGTGCAGTTGTTAGGCCGGGCAGCATCAGAAGTTCATTGTTGGACAGCTGACCGGGAAAGCCTCTGTGGGTACCAGCTTCTCAAGCATTTGTTGACCTCTCAGGAGTTTGTTGGACCATGAATTAAATTGTGATCAGTAGGGAAGATAGCAGCATGGTTCCCTTTATGACCTTGGGTGCTTTAGACCTGGCATCCATCCTGCTGCCAGAGGTGGAATGCCAGTAGTTTTCTCCCACAGGTGAAAGACATGAATGCCTGCTCTTTCTGTACATCTTCCCAGGGCCCAGAATTCAGGGAGGCACATCCTGCTTGCTTCAAAAATTAGCTGTTTTTTTCTACTGCTTGACCTTGAGAAAGCTAGTCACCACTGTGGTCAGGCTGTTTGCTGCAATACCAAAAGCTTTCTACCCAAATGCCTCATTTTGCCGCTTGCGTGTTCAAGATTATATGCACCAACCCTCTGAATATGGTTGCCACCATCTGCCCTTTGAGAAGGATTTGGATAAATCAGTTGACTACTGGAGCAAATTGTGGCAATGTTGGGTGGTGGTGTTTGGTTTTTTTTTTTTTGTTTGGGTTTTTAAAAAAGAGAAATTCAGAGAGGAAAAACCAGTGGGGAGGAGTAAACTGGACAGGAAGTCTGCAAAGGCCAAACATCACAAGCTCCTTACTTCAAAGCATAATGGCAGCATTTTTATTGACAGCTATCACGTACGCCATTCAAGGACAAGCTCATATTCTGCATGGCGTTTAAAAAGGACTATGAATAGCTGTGAAGGGGGGAAGCAGGGCCTCTTACAGGACTTCAGGTGGTGCACCTGAAGTGTCCCACAAAGCAGTTACTCGTGGTCACAGTCCAGAAGAACTATAGGTTCCTACAGGAACACAAGAGAAGAAAAAAACATGTACTGCTTTTGACAGACCCTAAAAGGTAAAATCTGTCAGGCTGAGGTAGAGTGTGTTAGTGACAAATGTATATAAAATGCAGTGAACTTGAAATAACGTATAAAACATGTCATGAATCTACTTCCAGGCCCTGCCAAACCGTACAGATGCCAGAGCACTGGGAGTTGCTTGAACGCTTGCTTGTTGGCAGTGGGTGTAGCTTATATATCTCCTTGTGCATCTTACAGTAACAGTACTGTTCTGGAATGATATATTGGATGAGGGTGGTTAGAGCCAAACGAGTGCTGTAAACGGAGATATGTAATGCTGAAATTATGTAAGGATGGAGCCATTTGCCATGTCATCTGGTCCAGATGGTAACTGGGGTGGGGGGAAGAAAGCCCGTTAGCAAGGTAGTATTCGGACATTGATACGTATGTGAGGTGATCTAATGAGGTGGGCACTGTGGCAGAAACTGGCAGGCGTAGCCAGAATTCTGTAGCAGGGATGGTACAGCAGTGTCAGATTTGTATCATTGTCCCAGTTCCCTACAGCATGTAAGCAGATAGTCCTCTCTCCAGCACGATAAACTTGGCTTTTCTTGCTGCAGTGGGCCTGAAGTTCATAAATCAATGTAGTATCCTTGAGGTCACCATCTGATTAATTGCTTGCCCCATGAGATCCTTGTGTGAGCCTGCATTAAGGCTGTTGCTGTCATGTGTGGTTCAGTATCTTTGCTGAATCTTCCATCCCTAACCTACAACCCTACAGCAGGCAGCTGCGTTCTTCACGCTGTGCAGTTAGCATTTCTCTCAAATTGGTGTGTGAGGCCCTTGAATGGGTTGAGATGGTGTAGTCTATGTGGGGTGGTGGTGGAAGAGGTCTGAATGAGATGGGAGAGAGCAGGGCTGGCCAGCGTGAACTGTGGAGCCGGCTGGATGGCGGGTACCTGTCTTCTCTGCAGCAAGGCATCGTTTAGGTCACAGGCTGGGCATGATGCAGTGCTGCCTCCTCGGTTCTGAGCTGCTAACGCTTTTGCGATGGAGAATCGGTTAGCCAGCATGCCTGTATATGTGGTGTCAGTCTTGTGTTGGATGGGGAGAGTCTACCTTTGGTGTTTCCACCACAGAAAAGTTAAATTGAGAAACCTGCCAGTCCCTTGCGCTTTGAGTTGTGTGTGGTGGTATGTATGGGAAGCCAACCCACTTGAAGACGTGTACCGTCCCACAGTGGAGCTGCCTTTCTGCTAAAGCCATTCAAAGTGGTGTAGACCATAGAAGCAACTTGACATAAACTCTGTTAGTATTTTTTACTAACTCTGAAAAATCTTTCAATTTTGAATAGCTTTTAAGGCAAAGGCGGCCTATTATGATCAGCTATATTTGGCCTCTAGTAGGACAAGCCAAAGAAATGTACTCAGTGTTAATTTTGGTACTGAGGCGTATAATCAGTGTATTCTCTGTGCCATGTGCTTTTTGTTCAGTCCGTCATGATTTTGATGTCATGCCATCTTCAGAACGGTTGATCTCTGGTTATTTCTTCTTGATTTGCCTCCTCCTACAGGAATCACAGCAAACCTGAAATTAAACTAGCCCTCTGTGTGTGTGTGTGCGCGTAAGCATTTTTAAAATGTCTAAATTTAAGTAAAGACTTGATTTGCATACTGTTTGAAGTAAATTGCTTGGACCTGGCAATTGCAAGTTACCAAAGTATTTGGGGACGCTGACTTACAAAAATAAAATCAAACTGTTTTACAGCAGCAATTAAATGTGATTTTATTATATAGCCTTTAATTATGTCATTGCTCTCTTTCTATCAAAAAAAGCAGAGAACGAAGCAGAATGCATTCAGCTGAATGAAGGAGAGAAAAGAGACATAATTTGAAAAGAGATGTTGTTCAAACATGGATAAAAAACACTTTTGCAAGATATTTCCTTTATTATTTGGTGGCTCACATGGCCTAAGTGGTTGAAAAATTGTCCAAAATCTATTATACCCATTACATAAGAGTACCACACCCAGTATAACCAGTTTTAATGAATAAACAGTGACTCACAAATCGTAGACATTGTTTGAAGATGTAATATCTTAGGATGGGATTTATTTTGTCTTACTCAAGTTCTTAAAAGTCAGGGAACTCTGAGCCAGTCCACGGCTTCCCATTTTTTTTAATGATACCGAGTTCCTATGTAGGCTATAATAGTTACAGCTGCGCTTGATGCCTTGCAGTAGGTATAAGCCAGATGAAAGTTCATGCTGAGAAAAGTCCTCCGTCTCTGTACAAAAGCAGGGTTTAAAATGGAGTACTTACTTCTGTGACATCAACAAATTCAAGGTGTTGTGCAACTTGGAAAACATTTCAGTTTCAAGCCACCAGTGTTAAATTGTTCCTTGAGAATACCTCTTAATTACTTAATTATTAGTTATCCTTTAAAAGTCAATATTAATGAAACCCAACTTGGCAGTACCAAGGCTTTTATTTTTAATGTCAACAAACCACGTAGTCGTCAAAATCTGTGGGTCACAAGATCGGTCTGACAGCTTCATCCTGTATATCAAATCAGTGTTGATTGCTACAGTGGCTGCAGAAATAACTTAGTTAAAATGCTTCCAGTGTAATGCCCTCTAATGCAATTTTAAGAGGTCTGCAAGTCTAATAGTAGCGTTTACAACCTTGTACTCAAGTTGGACTGCCTTGTTGTTCAAGGGTGGCTTCTAGTTATCTGAGGTGATGTGCTTTGAAGACTTTGTGGCAATCAAAAATGTTCCACACACAATTTTGGAGAGGGAGGTGGTGGGTTTTTTTGTTTGTTTGTTTGTTTTTTTGTTGTTGTTGTGGAAAAGACCACAAGAAAACATGATTATGCACTGCAGTGTGGCACTCTTGTGTTCTGGAAGGGCTACACTGAAGTTTAACATGTCTTCAGTGGCACATGCTCCTTGACTTCTTCAGATTAATTTTTGAGGAGTGATCTCCTTAGCCACATGGTGCAGTTCTAGGATTATTTTTTAAGGAATTTCAGCATGAAGGTTGTTTGCGGATATATAACACATTGCAGGATTGGGATGGGCCCAACTCTAAGTGAAGGAAACATCTTGCCATTTCACGTGCATGACTTACTGGTAAACTGTCTGTGTAAAACCAAGCATTTGGACTGTGTAGTCCTGTAGATGTCAGCGACGACTCCAGAATGAGAATAACTTTTGGACTTTAAGAATTGGTTGGAGTTTGAAACATAACCATAAAGGTAGACCCCCATCGTACAGCCCCTGTCACAGTACAGTTCTGCTGTATGACATGCAAACTTCAAGTTTCTAGCTTGCAGAGTGAAGGGCTTGATTTATAACTCGTATTACCTAGGGAACGCAAATATTTATATTTAAACTTTCAATGATGTTATGTTCATTGGCTAGTTTCCTCAAAATTATTGTCAGTAAATGTAAGAGCTTTCTATACAAATTTGGAAGCAAGAGGCCATATTTTATTTGAGATAAAGGGTAATTTTCAGATGCTGTAAATTTTGAAATGATTCTTGAAAATTATATTGTTAAAATGCAACGTCTACTCTTCTGTAAAAACTGTTAAAGGAATATTGTATAAAATGAAGTTATCCCAGGGGAATCACTGTCATCCTTTGTTGTTGTTCTTATCTTGAGTTGGTTTGTCATAATTCTTTCTCTCCTTATTTGTTACATCCTAGAAAAAAAAAACTTAAACCCTAAAGAAGGTTTTTGTAACATCTAAATTTGTTCCCAATGGGGAGATTGAGGTTACAGCTTTTTAATTAAAAAATAATTTATGTAAAAACTACTTGTTTAAATTCTAGCATTTCTGGTGTTAGTATACATTCCTTTTGCAATTTAGGAAAAAATAATGGGGTGATAATGTAACAGATCCTTAAAGAGCTACATCCTCTCCTTTGCTTTTTTACCAAGCACAGCTCATTTGTTTCACTACTAATTTCCTTAATTACTGTGGTAACCAGTAGCTTTAGTCTGGATGCATGCAGGTTCCACAGCACGTTTAATTGTGTGCCTCGAGTCCTGTGCAGTATCGGGGACGGTCAGGATCCCCAAAGGGAGGTTCGTAATTAGCTGGTGACTGAACGTGGTGACCTCTAAGCTCAAATAAATACCTTTCCTAGTGTTTGATTTCTATACCCATCTGGGATAAAACCCTCTTTTGGACTGTTTTAAGAACGTTGACTCCTTTTCTGACTTGCATGTGGGTTACTAATCTGGGTGTTTAGAAGAAATCTGCCAAATTTGGTCTCTTCAAGGGACATGGGCAGAGGGGGGATCTAGTAAGAAGAATCCAGGTGAGTTTAGACTTGAGCAGGGTGCTTTGTTGAAGGTCTCCATTCAACATGGAGGAAGTTAATGCCATGAGCCAATTTTTAGTTTGGGTTTTTTTTTTTGGGTGGAAAACAACTTTGCTGAAAACCAGCAGGCAATGCTTTTGGCATTGGGTATCTTAAGCCCTTTATAAGACAGTGTTCTTGTTCATTGCTTTTCACTCTGAATATGAAAAGTAGTCCCATTAGTGTAGTCCTACCGCTTGCCAAGTAATGGGAATTGATGTGCATGTGGTAATACAGACTTGCCGGAGTGGTTTTTTAGTCACATTGCCGTAGGTGCAAGTGGCAGGGAAAAAAAACCTCCTATTAAAATACTTTGTGCCAGATATCATGAGTATACAAGCTATAATGTGAAGTAGGAGATAAAAGACTTTTTCTCTCTTTTGCACTTCTGTTTGAGATTTATTTTATGCTTTTCGGTGTGGCTGGTATTTCTTTAGAAAATAATAAGTATTCCCACATTATTTATCTGGAGATTGTTTTACATGAGAGGAAACTACTTGAAGATGTTGGATCTGACTTGTTTTGAGGCATAAAGAACTAATTTTTAAATCTTTCTTTGAAAGTAATGTATTTCTTTTGAAAGTAATATAAGAAAATAATGGTATGAACTAAGTGTTGAATCCAAAAGTTTTCGGTGGTTTCTTGGGTTTTGTTGTGGTTTTCTCTCTCTTTTTTTTTTTTTTTTTTTTTTTTTTTTTGTTTTTTAAGTACTACTTAGATACTCTTTTTAGTCCTGATTTTGTGTGTGTGTCCAATTAACTCTCAATTCTTATTTTTATAGACAGTTACTGGGAAAAGCTTTGGAACCAAAGACTTTCGAGCAGCTCTAGAAAATGGAGTCCTGTTGTGCGAGTGAGTATTGACTAATGTATATAAAAATCCTTCAGGTTAATATCAGTTGGCCTCTTTCCTTGCTGGCCTCTTGAAAATGTTTTGTTTTGTTTTGTTTTTTTTTAAGTACCATGAGTATTTTGTAATAAGTACATTTTAATATTTTGTTTTTATACTTGTTTGCTGTGAGAAGGAAGAACAGCTTTCAGACATTTTCTTTCTAGATCTACATTTTCCATGTGTTGTCCCACACGCTTCTTCATGTGTTAGCAACAGGATCGTGCTGTTCTTCTAGCCAGTTGATTGGTTTTATTGGTTATAATGCTCATGGTATCACTGGGCTTTCTCTTGAGCTTGTGCAGGGTGGTGTGGCCATGGCTGGGATCAAAGCACTCGGTTACCTCTATACCCACTGTTGTTGTTTGGGTTTGGGTTTTTGTCCTCCATCCCTGCCCCCTTGTAAGAAAGCACTGTAAACTGTGTGTGCTGGTTGTTCTCTAAATCCTGAAAGCTGCCTATTCCTACCAGAGAACTTTATACACACAAAGTTTTCTTTTAAAAAATACTACATTGCAGAAGTGAACTTTACGGAATCGTAAATTAAAGGTAACAGGTAGGCATTTGATTTCATGTATCTATTAGTTACTAATGCTGTTCTCATGGTTACATCCAAGTATCTCAATAGTGTAGAATCTATTGGATGCCATTTGGCATACATTAGGAAACATACTTTTTTTTGAAAAAAAACCCTGAACACTCTAGGATGATAAGTGGATTGGGTCTCGGCATAATATGTTGTTATGTATGTGCAGATGCAGTCCAGGTTTCAGTACTTTCTGGACTGACTCAGTTATTGCTTTCAACAACAAACTCTGACCTCAGCTTTTTTTGCAGTGCTTTCTCTAAAAAGCTTCCTCGTGCTTATATATTATAGGCTTGGCGATAATGAGACTTGTCTGGTTTCGTTGCTAGCCTGAGTCAGAGATGTAAAATGTCCACTCGTCAGGTCTCTTCCACGTATCTGTTATTGGTTTTGTACTTACTGGAACAGGTTTCCAGGACTGGAAGTAGTGCTAATCCCTTAGTGTTTTAAGGAACAGCAGGTGTAAATGTCATTAGAACGCCAGTACGAGAGAAATCTTGTTAGAGAACTACCTGAGACACTTAAAAAAATATCTCAAATCTCAGAATCAGTTTTAAATCAGTTCAGCCAAACTAACTTTCAGAAAATATTTATAAAGGTTCAGTTCCCTGAAGTTTTTTACTATATATCAAAAATAATCAAAGTAAATGCAAAAAGGCAACATTCCTGCATTTTCCCTTCTGTGAATAATACTGTATTTTCTGTCCTTGCCTTTATTTTTCTCTTTGAGCCCTTTGCCAATCCAGTCTATCTTGCTAGTTGCTTCTGCGGTTATCTTTGTGATAAGGGGGAGTTGATTCATTTTGAATGATGTTGTAGAGATGGGCGCTGTGTTTTCATTTCTTATGTAATCACATGTTAACTAGACTGAATGTGGTAATAAAAATAGTTTATACTTTTAATAAGAAGGTATTTCTTCAGGTATGTATGTAGTGGGATGTATGTATTGTATTCAGCTGTAACTTCTAAATAGCATCTTTAAGAATTGGCAGTGAACGGATATATTCTAATCCTCTGATATCTTCATTGTTGACGCTTATTTGGCAAAAGAATATGAGCCTCCATCTGCCAAATGCAAATCAGTTAAATTTATCTGTAATTAATAGCCATATGCAAGAAAAACATCCTCTAATTTCTTCAGCTGAGCAGCTTGCCTTAGGAGGCATGCAACTTTCTTTAATGCAAAAGTTGCCTCATTATATTGCACTAAATCATATAGCTGTCCTCCTGTGTCATAATTTTAAATTTGACATGCTTGAAGTACAAGGAGAAGTGATTTACATAGAAATTCTGTGGACGCAGAAAAAAAGCAAGATGGGAAATGTTTTCAGATGTCCAATTTTCACCAAAGTCAATGGAGTGCAAGTTCTTAAATAATTGAGACAAACAGACATGACATTGCCCATTTCCTTGGTTGGTCTGTGACATGGCTGATTTAGTGTCCACAGATGTATTATCTCTGGAGATGGCATGTTTGACTTAAACTATAGCAGTTTGGGGGAACCCAAACTTTTTTTCTTTCAATTTTACCTCAACAGATCACACTTTTTTTTATTTTTGTGGAAAAGCCATAAAATGTGTTTTGTTTATTATATAACTTAATGCAGTTGAAAAATCGCAGGACCTGCAGCTGTTATTCCTTCTTCTGCAGGCACTTAGAAATCTATCTCCATTCCAGTGTGTATAGGTAAACTTTATTCTTTGTGTTTATTTTCCAAATACATTTGCTGCTTGAGCAAAATATGCCTTTTCCCACATAGAGTTTTAAACTCCAGGTTCTCACTCTGCATTGGCGTGGGTAGATCACAAAACCTTGCTGATTCTTTGTGGGGTAAAGGGTCTGGCCAGACAAGCGGCAACAAGAAGAGGGAGCAAGTCCAAAATCCTCAAAGGTATATAGGCTGATGAAGCCTGCAGGGTGTCCTGAGGTCTTTGTTCTCTGTTGATCCTGTGGTCTAGTGTGTAATTTGGTGAACCGCAGTATTTCCCTACCTCCATGACTGAAAACCTGGGTATAAAGGTGCAGGGAATCCTGTGCCTCATCCTCACTGCAGGACAAGGTATGCATTTGGATTTGTGTATTCAACAGTGATGCCTTAGTCTGTCCTATCATCTTGGTTTAATTATGAATTTTATATAAAGAAAGAGTGATATGAGGTGCAATCTCTTCTGGCTGAGATGGAAAATGACTTGTGCATGTAAATTATATGTACCAAAAATGATTGTCGCACATATCATACTGGCTTGATAGCATTATGAAAACTGAGTTGACTTCTTACACTTACAGGAATATCAGTGCTTTCACACTGAACTCCGAAAATTAATATTCTGATATATTTTTGACATCTTCTGCATCACAGATTTTATATGAAGAAAAACCTTAAATGGGAAATTTGACTCTGATTCTACTACATGGGTGGTGATGTTAAACACAGATCCATTTCTGCCTACGCCTACCCTGGCGTTTTCTTTTCTTCTTTCTCACTTTGCCATTCTCAGAAATCTCTTTTTTTGGTGTGCATGTGACTTGTCCCATTTTTGCTTGTACAGTCTGTTGTTGCTTGTCACTTCTTGGAAAACTGATTGAAAAAAGTAAATTCAGGGGGCGTTAATAGGTTCGAGTTTACTTGATTCAAGTTGTATAAGTTAGGACTATAGGCAAAGTATTTCTTAATAAGCATTGATGCTCATGCCTAAATAAAATTGATTATGTAACAGAAAATCTTATGACTTCTTTTTAGTTTGATTAACAAGATCAAACCTGGCATCATTAAGAAGATCAATCGTCTGTCAACTCCAATAGCTGGCTTGGTAAGTAATGACATCAAATCTAATATCTGGGGTATGACACCGAGTTCTGTTTGTTTTTAATGAGTGCTCTCTTGCCTATTGTTCTTCCATGGTCTTGCTACAAAAACCTAATACGTTTTCAAAATTTTAGCTCCATTGACAGGCTGAGAGAGTTGGGGTTGTTCAGCCTGGAGAACAGAAGGCTCCGGGGAGACCTTACAGCAGCCTTCCAGTATCTGATGGGGGCTTACAGGGAAGATGGGAGGGACTTTTTGCAAGGGCACGTAGCCATAGGACAAGGGGTAATGGCTACAAACTGGAAGAAGGTACATTTAGAATAGATATCAGGAAGAAATTTTTCACTCTGAGGGTGGTGAGGCACTGGAACAGGTTGCCCAGAGAAGTTGTTGATGCCCCATCCCTGGAGGTGTTCAAGGCCAGGCTGGATGGGGCTTTGAGCAACCTGGTCTAGTGGGAGGTGTCCCTGCCTATGGCAGGGGGGTTGGAACTCGATGATCTTTAAGGTCCCTTCCAACCTAAACCATTCTATGATTCTATTGCTCTGATTTCCATTTTTGTTTAACATTGTACCATTTATACATTGAATTAGACCTCAAAGGTTACCTGTTCTGTGATTTGGATCTGTAACTTGAATCAGCTTGTCACTGCGTGACGCGTCATTATCCCTAGATGTATCAAGCACTGATGGCTCCTGTCCACAAACCTATATAGTGTTTCTTGTCTTTATTTAAAGGCCACCATCCTATTTTATATTTACAAGGCACTTTAGATGTCCCTTTATTAGGGAATGGGCAGACTAGGAAATGTTCTGTGTAACGAGTATTTTTAGAATCTGCTTCTCCCCACCCACAGCAAAGCTTAGGTTGCATTAAAATAACTCTGGTGATGCAAAGATCTCTCTTCAGGTTTCAGCTGAGGGATTTGCCAATGTTTTGGCTGCAAATCACATTGTTGGGGGGGATAAGGGCGGGAGATACATGTAATCAGTTTCACAGGAAATTTAAAAGATTTCCTGTATGCTGTTTGGCAAGTTTGCAGGCCAGAGACTGTAGGATAAATTTTGTAGCCATTTAGCATCGGAAACCCTTTTGTGTGTAAACGAACTCAAAGAATTTTTTTCTTCATAATTTTTTTTTTTCTCTCCTATGAAAGCCTTGTTGGCCATTCATATCACTAAGGTATCTAGGCCATTTAGTCCTGTCACGAGAACTGTTGGTCGCATCTTAAACAAGCCAAGGAGAACAGGGACGTGTGCATGATTCCTGTAACAAATGCAAGATCCCACTTTATGGTAAACATGCAATCTCAACATTAGGGAAAGTTACGTGATTTCTTAATCGGAGTAGAATGCAAAGCATCTCTAGATACTTTTATTTATATGTTTTAATGGGATGAGCCAACAAAACATGTGCTTTTGCTGGTCAATAGTGTATCTCACTAGAGAAGAAGTGTAGTTAACTCGGTTGGAGGTCATAAGATTGGATTAACTTGCCATATATTATTGTACAAGCTGAGAACGTGCATTTCCACATCAGATGAATGTAGAAAGTATTAGTCGCCTTTGTCCCAGAAAAGCTCAGGGTATTAGGCTTGCGCATAATGAGTGCTGCACATTCTTTTCCCATGAGGCATCCAAGAAAGAATTCAAATGAAACCAAAATCATTCTGGGGAGGACAGCACAATTATTCTATCAGCAGTCTGAGTGCCTAAATTGCCTCTGAAGTAGCCATTTGATCCAAACCAGAAAACCATAGGCTAGATTTCATTTTTGTGGTGACTGTAAGAACTCTTGGTTTTACATGCATTTTTTTGTTTGTTACCAGTGTCAAAAATTTGGAGTATTCATTAGGTGTGTAGTTTATATCTTACTTGTAATGTATTATTGTTCCTTCAAGTTGTTTCTAGTTCCTACAAGTCTTAAAAAATGAAGGATAGGGGAGGAAAGGTGAATGATTCTCGTAAACCAAGATCATCCAATGGTATTGTTGTTAAAATACCACTTGAAGATAGTAATTGAGAGAGCTGATGTTTTGTGTTAACGCGTGGAAAAGGTTTTACATCAATACTTCAGTATCAGAAGATCGTGATTATGAGGGCCGTAATGGGGGGATTTCAGAAGATGGTGCTTGCGATGGCAATAGTGGGAAGGGAGATGTGTTTTCCCAGACTTAAGAGGAACATGCTCAGTTACACCAGCTTTGAAGAGCACAGCTTTCATCCTGGCACGTAGAACTCAAACTAGGAATGATGGGGGGGGTTGTATTTATAGAAAAGCAAGCATTGATACCTGACAGGTTTGGGATACTGTGGCTGATGAACCATAGGATTTAGAGGTGGAAAGACTGCTAAGGAATTAGCTGTTAGGCTTTCTTGCCATGTTCTGGAAATATTTTCATTGCTTGTAAGTTGTTTCTCCCACAAATCTGCTTCTAGATAGTGTTTTGTGTGGCTTCATATATATACTTCTATGGCTCTCGCTTCTGCTGTTTTCAATGTCTTTCTTGCATTAATGGTTCCCCACCAAGCCTTTATGAGATTTAGAAATTACTCTTGGTGGGGGGATATTTTTTTTTTTTTTTTTTTAAACAGATGGAAATTTTAACTTCAAGAGATGTTTGGTTTTTTTCTAAAGGATAAACAGATGCTGTGACTTGAATTTGGGTCTTGCAAATCCTGTAATCCACACATCTTTTGATCATGTTCTTTTTACACCTTCTTCGTGGTCCTCTAGACCCACGTCCTCAAGTCCATTTCCAAAACATTTTATGCATTCGTCATTGGGCAACTAGCATCCATTTCTCTCCTGGCTTTTCTGATTAAAGGGAAACAAAACCCCCGTTTTCTTGACAGTTTTGTGGTAGTCTGATTATCAGCAGGAAACAAATGCTTTAAAAGACATCTTGTTTCTTTTCTTTTTTTTTCCCCCCCTTTGTTTTCTTCCCCTCCAGGAATTTCTTCAGGTTTGGTTTTGTTCTCTAGGGAGTTAATATATTTGATTTGCATATAAGTGTGGTTTTTTAAGTGTTGTGTTCACTTCAAATACTTGGCAGGTTTTTTTCAGCAGTACAGAAATACAGTATTCAACAGGCGTCTTTGGTTTTATCTCCAGAAGGGTTTCATTATATTGTTTCTTTGACTTCATGGTTATTTTGAAAACATTTTTTTTGAGTAAAATAAGAAGTGAAAGTCTATATGAATAATGGAACATTCTGTTTTCTATGGAATATTGTGTGGTATACGTTTTTTGGTATTGAGTTAGGGTGAGGTGCTTTTGTTTTGCTTTGGTTTTTTTTAATGAAGTAAATGCATTATTAGCTTGTTATGTCATATTTACTTTTATGACACCTTAGTTATCATAAAATCTAATAGGAGCTTTATATTAGCAGGATCGCCTAAATTCCAAGTACATTTCAGACAACTGAAAGTAAGCCTTAGCTTTCACCTTTAGTTTGATTATACTGCTGTCTAGCAATTTTTTTTTGGGTTTTTTTTTGGGTGTGGATCACAATGGTTCAGGTACAATCATGGTGTTTTGATGATTAAATACCAAAATGAAACTCAGCATTCAGCTAACAAAAAATGCTGAATTGTTACCAGGCAAGCATAAAAAACATAGATTAAACTTATTCCCAGTTTGGCATGGTGCAGGAAGGCTGTGCTGCAGCTTGCATGGGAAGGTTTGTTAAAACTTTGGGAAGGAGGGTTGGACCTGGACACAACTTGATCTCCATCTAGCAGCTTGCTCCTCCAGCCCCACTGCTCTGTTTCTGTGTACAGAATCACAGAATGGTCAGGGTTAGAAGGGACCTCTGGAGATCATCTAGTCCAACCCCCCTGCCACAGCAGGGACACCTACAGCAGGGATCACAGGACGGCGTCCAGGCGGGTTTTGAATGTCTCCAGTGTGGGAGACTCCACAACCTCTCTGGGCAGCCTGTGCCAGTGCTCTGCCACCCTCAAAGTCAAGAAGTTCCTCATGTTAAGATGGAACTTACTTCCTCTTCTGGGGAACGTGCCTCCCATGGTTCAGGTGAGATCTAACCATCACCGTACCCATGTTTATCTATTCATTTCTGTTCCAGTTTGGAAAACTGAACTGCTCCACTGGGGGTAAGGTGAGTACCAGAGCTGTTGCAGGGAAGCAGTGGTCAAAGATGGGTGACTGAAGAAATGTGCGTGCAGCTCTTGAGGTGATTTCCTGAGCAATGAGGCGTGCTGTCTGCAGGGTGCAAAGGACTAACTCCAGCAGTAGTCACAGAAGGATGCCACTTGTGGCAGGTTGATTTTTAACAGCACACGGCAGGTTTTGGACATGGTGACGTTCCCCTAGGTTTTCCCCAAAGGGAGTTAGCTGGGACGTCGCTGTTGGTTTGTGTGCTTTAATTTTTGTCGTTTTTTAAAAATGCCATTTAAAACTTTTGCATTAAAATAGTTTCTGGAAAATGAAAATTTAATTTCTGCTTGTCTTGCAAACTGTTGAAAATACACAGTTTATGCAAAGAGCAATGCATATATTTTCCCTAGTATGGCAGAGCAGTACAGAGCAAACCAGTAGAGAGTAGCAGTTCCTGAAGCCCTCTGGCATTTCTGGGGGATGTGGTAAGGGTAACTGAAAGGTCAGAGGTTTGCAGAAGTTGGGGTTTCATTATGCACAGTAGTGAAAGTGCAGTCTGCCTTAAAAGTCTACTTTCTCTGGTCCATACTTATGTGAAATAGAAATGGCATTTAAGGAAAATGACTTAAATTGATAAATTATGCTGGGTTCAGATCCTCCAAAATGGTTTTGCTTAGAGTTCTCGGGAGGTGGGGGTGGGGGAAATAAAATGAATGCTTAACAAGCAAACCCAAAGAAAACCTGCTTCTCAATAAATATGGACTTTTCAGCTTGAATCCCAGCATGTGAAGATGGTTTGAATATAATCGCACGAGGGGGAGGACTTTGTGGTCTGACAACATACTTTCCAACAAGCCTCTGCTGAGGCGCATCTCTGGCTGCAGCGCCGTTGTTCCCCAGAAACCTCACGTTTCCAGCTCAGTTGGCTGAACACAGAGAATCATAAACTGGGGTGGAAGTCATAAGATATCATGAGACAGTGGGAAGATGAATGAGTTTTGTATAGTATATGCAAGCTCAACGTATCTGTCAGAATAATACATTGCTCATTGCTCAGGAGAAATAACCGTATGCTCTGTAGCAAGGCAAAATTTTAGTTAAAGTAAGTCTCCGGCGGAGACCAGGTGGTGAACAACATTCAGAGTTAGAGTCAATATCTCCTTTGAAGAGTGGTAGCTAATGGGAACGTTGCCTTGCAATGTACTGATTTGATCTTCTAAGACCATCTACCTTTCCTTGCAGCTCCCGTGAGTAAGATGGAAGTGCAACACTTTGCTCTGTGGTTGGGAAGCGTTTCATCGCATCAGAGGTGTGAGGGCTGTGGTCAAACCACAGGGCAGAATAGAAAGCTGTTGTCTTTTTAGAATTGGAAATTAAATGCCATTGGCACTTTTTTTTTTAATGTTGGTCCTTCATTTCAAACAAGTAGAGATGTTGATAACTCTGCTTGTCTCAGTATGAGTGCTGAGTGAATATTGGCACCAAATGTCATGTTCATGAAGTTCTTCAGCTTTGGCAGAGGGTTTCTTGGTGAACTTTTGTTTCCCTTTCACACATGAGAATAAAACTGCACCTCTCTAGGCAGTCCCAGGTTTGAACATGTGCATCTGAAATACTGTAGAGTGGGATTTTTTTTGTTTTAGTGGGGAATTAGGGTTCCTTTAAGGTGAAGAGCATCTTGACAGTTTTCCAGGCAGGATTTTTCAAACACTTATTTTCTTGGTTCACCGAAGCCCAACATGCCCTTCTGACAAGTGCTACTCAAACATCATTCCTTGTCTTTAGTGCAATCTAATATAACATCACTACATTTTATAACTTACTTATTTAATGTAGCAGAAGGTACTTATTCCATTTGCACCAAGACAACCTCAAACAGTGGGGGAGAGCCACTTTGTTACAGAGATCATCAGCTTGTACCTCCTAAACCAGGAAAGTAGGGAATAATAAAGGAAAGCAGAGAGGAATATGAAAGAAAGCTATACCAAAATGAAAGGGGAGATAAAGACAGAGGTGGAGAAGATAAAAATGTTGTCATTAAAAAATATTTTTCTGAGCCTTTGTGCCTAACACTTTGCAAACCATGGAACCGCCCTGGTACTTCCTTATCTCTTGTCATCAAGTAGAGCTGGCCAAAATTTCCTTTTCTGTGGGAAAGTTTTTCTTGACAGGGTTTTAGGTTTTGTTTTTGAGTTTGTTTTTTTTTGTGTTGCAGGGGAATGGCATGCAGATGACATTTTGACTTTATTGTAGGACACTCTTAAAACATTTTTTCAGGTAAAATCCATGCTTGCAAAGTGAAGATTATTTCATTGTTATGTTTTGTTTAGGACTTAGTTACAAAATTCCTTCTCTGGATTACTTAAAATCAAGTTAGTTGTGTTTTCCACTTAAATTTAAGAATCTGATGGTAATATTAATATGAGAAGTTTTGTTTTAATTTAAAAGAAGATTAATTTTTTCAAAGCAGCTCTACTTCTGAAGTTCATTCCTTCACGCTGAAGATCCTGACTATTTCTTTTCTCCCGCTGTTCACCTCGTGTTTAGTATAGCCTTTATATTGGTCCATGCTTTGTGTCTTTTTGCATTTTTTTTTTTTTTAATGATTTGAATTTTTAAATATTGTACTCCTGCTCTGTGAATTTCACTAGTATGGGCTACATTAGTAATATTAATAGTAGCTTGTCTGGTGTGAGAAAATGAGTGTAATAGAACTTCTTTCTATTCCTCGTGAAAAATGAGGAAGGGCAAGTATACAAATACATGGACCAGGTTACAAAAAAGCTAGTGTTGTTTACTTTGCTATTAGACACCAAAAAATAAAGACTCAAAACTGGATGGAATTGCTGGCTGTGCAGCAACTAAGTGTCAAAAAACGCTCATAAGAAATAGCCTCATAAATTTTGGTCAAGAGCTGACTAATGAGCTGATAACCATTTGACATTTGACATCTGTTTGCTTGCCTGATTTTTTTTCTTTTTGCACTGATGAAGGAATAATACTGAGTGATGTGGAGCATTACTTTTTCTTCTGAAGGTTTAAGTCACCTTTTTGAAGAGTACTAGAACACATCACGGCTAACACGGCAGCTGTGGGCTCTACCTTGAGCCCTGCCTCCATCAGTCTCTCTCGTAGCTGACCTGTGTCTTGGGATTTTGATTTGTCAGTGGACTGAGAATTCAGAGGTACAGGGTGAGTGTGTACGGAGCAGTGCTGCAAAGAGTGAAGTTGCATAAGTCCTATTTGATGTCTTTCACCTGGAAGCTGATTCGTCTGGTATTGCTTTTCATAAGGCAAGGCACAAGACGATACATGTCTTTTTCAGAAAAACTTGGTAATTTCAGTGTGTAATCAAAGTTAAAGAGGCATCATCGCCCGTTTTCCAGAAGAATACGCTTAGCAAGTTGTTGGGGAATTCAGAAAGACAGGTATTTTAAGAGACTTCTAGTTACTTAGCATAATCCTTATGTGAGTGGAGATTTTTGTTTTACAAGAGCAATTGGTGTTTCTTGTGACTTTTAACTTCAATATGTCTAAAACTGAAGAGCAAGGGGGAGAAAATGAAAGTGGATATGGTCTGACAAAACTCATGCCCTGCATCCAACGTGTGCTCTCCTTTATAAGGGAGCCTATATATTTAATGCAGGCTCAGGAGCAGTTCCGATGGCAGAAATGAGGTGAGGTTCCTCCTTATAGTAGTAGTTATCTATCTCTTTTCATTCAGTATCTTTTTTATGCTGCAGGTAACAAAACTTCCCAAAAGTGTTTATTTTTATTTTTCTTGTGGGAAGCAAAAGATTTGTGGGAAATGGGAAGTATTGCACCTATTTTTAAAAAGGGTAGAAAGGAGGACGCTGGGAACTACCAACCTGTCAGCCTCACCTCTTTGTCTAGGAAGATCATGGAACAAACCCTCCTAGAAGCTATGCTAAGGCCCATGGAGGACAGGGAGGTGATTTGAGACAGTCAGAATGGCTTCACCAAGGACAAGTCTTGCCTGATCCAACCTAGTGGCCTTCTATGACAGAGTGACTACATCAGTGGACAAGGGAAGAACTACAGACGTTGCCTGTCTGGACTTCTGTAAGGCCTTTGACAGAGTCCCCCACAACATCCTTCTCTCTAAACTGAAGAGGTAAGGATTTGGTGGGTGAGCTGTTCAGTGGATGGAGAATTGGCAAGATGGTCATATCCATAAGGTAGTGGTTAACAGCTCAATATCCAAACAGAGATTGGTGGCAAGTGGTGTCCCTCAGGGGTCCGTATTGGGACCGGTACTGTTCAATATCTTAATCAATGATATAGACAGTGGGATTCAGAGCACCCTCAGCAAGTTTGCAGACAACACCAATCTGAGTGGTGAGGTTGACACACCTGAGGGATTGGATGCCATCCAGAGGGACCTGGGCAAGCTCAAGAGGTGGGCCCATGTGAACCTCGTGAGGTTCAACAAGGCCAAGTGTAGGTCGGGCCCTGCACCTGGGTCAGGGAAACCTCCAGTATCAATACAGGCTGGGGGATGAAGGGATTGAGAGCAGCCCTGCAGAAAAGGACTTGGGGGTACTGCTGGATAAAAAGCTGGACATGAGTCAGCAATCTGCGCTCGCAGCCCAGAAAGCCATCCATATCCTGCACTGCATCAAAAGAAGAATGGCCAGCAGGTCGAGGGAGGTGATTCTGCCCCTCTACTCCGCTCTGATGGGACCCCACCTGGAGTACTGCGTCCAGCTCTGGAGTCCTCAGCATAGGAAGGACATGGACCTGTTGGAGCGGGTCCAGAGGAGGGCCACAAAAATGATCAGAGGGATGGAACTCCCTTCCTATTAGAACAGGCTGAGAGAGTTGGGGTTGTTCAGCCTGGAGAAGAGAAGACTCCAGGGAGACCTTATTGTGGCATCTCAGTGCTTAAAGGGAAAGAAAGTGAGGGACTCTTTATTAGGGAGTATAGTGGTAGGACGAGAGGTAACAGTTTTAAACTGAAAGAGGGCAGATTCAGACTAGATATTAGGAAGAAATGTTTTACAGTGAGGGTGGTGAAACACCGGCACAGGTTGCCCAGAGAGGTGGTAGATGCCCCATCCCTGGAAACATGCAAGGTCAGGTTGGACGGGGCTCTGAGCAACCTGATCTAGTTGAAGATGTCCCTGCTCATTGCAGGGGGGTTGGAGTAGATGACCTTTGAAGGTCCCTTCCTTCCAACCCAAACCATTCTATGTTGTTTTTTTTTTTTTCAATAAAGAAATGGTAGTTGCCAGGAAGGACAGCATAACTTTAAGTGATCGTGTTTTACTGTACTTAAAAAAAACAAACAGGCAGTTTGAGGCACCATGTTTTCTGTGGTTTTGTCTTTTTTTTTTTCTTCCTCCCCCCAATACTTCAGCCTTTTATTACATTTAGCTTGAAACTGTCTGCTCTGGCAGATAATATAGTTTAATTAAATACTGGAAAGCATTTTAATGTATAGTATTATGTTTACTGCATTGGTTTAAGTGCGTGCAGTAACATCTTCAGATTTTTATAAGTACTTCAACCAGATGAGGACTCCTACCTGACTGTTACCAAACAGGTGACTAGGATACACCTCAAGTATCTAGTTTTGTTCTGACAAGTACAATTACATGGGAGGGGAAACTTTTTTCTTTGATCAGTGGTCCAGCTGAAGTGCTCAAACAAGTTTCCTGGACATAAAAGAACTTATATTAGTCTGAGAAAATATCTTTTCACCTGGGAAGTGACACAGCACGGTATTGCAAATGTAACCATCAACATGTTAAATTTCTTACTTCATGAATTTTAGTGAGAACTTGTCAGTGCTACAAAAAATGCAATTGGAAATTTACATGTATGTTTCCATTGTAAAATTCAGAAGTTTTGGTTGCCGTTACTTCAAAATCCTAAGCAGATGTTGCTTCAAATTTGGGAAAATGATTGGCACACAAACTGGGGGATGAATATCCCAATTAAAAAAAAAAAAAGATATTACTTTTTTTGGTCTTTGTAAATTTATGAAGCATTTTAAAAACGTGATCATTATGCTTAAGAATTTAAGAAAAGTCTTACCTCTTGCATAAAAAGTTTGTAAAGCATTAGGTCTCAGAGTACTTCGCAAAGAGCTCTTTACCATGGTTTCAGTTCTATACCTGAAGATAGCAGAGCATGGGCAGAGGGTGTTTTAATGGCTCTGCTGAGGTCAATCAGTAAGTCAGAGTAGGGTGGGGGTGAAATTTTGACTCTCAGTCCAATTGTCTCATAGAGTATACTGTGAACAAACAAACAAACAAAAAATTACAGCTGACCTAAGTTCTGAAAACCTAAAACTATAAATTAGCGCATGTCAAGAGTGATGCAAGACCCGATAGGAATGTATGTGGAACTATAAATCACTTCTGGTACTCTTTCTGCTGTCTTATGGGAAAGAGGAATGTGGCTTGTATGGAAATACCTCTGTTAGACAATTAAGAAAAGAGGGTTGTGTGCTATAAAGGAAGTATGGTTATTAATAGTTAGAGGTGACATTGTTCTGTAGTCTTTCAATGCCTGATAGTGGGAGTATGTAATCTCGGCAGTGGTTTACTGATGTTTTGTGCCCTTCTGCTTGAAAACATATGGTACGTTTCAGCCTTAGCTCTGAATTTCCTTTAATTGTTTTCTGTTGCTGCCTAAACACTTTGAAATGTAGGGTGTGGGGAAAGGGGAGGTTGATGCAAACTCTTTGTGACATTTTTAGTAGCTGCTCAAGACTTCGATCAGGCAGAATGAAACCCAGACGCTGGATTGAACTTGACAGGTTTTGGGTGGGTGATGATGAAGTGAAATTTATCTGGGAGGCACACTTGGGGAGAAATTATAAGGGTGCAGCCACCAAGAAATGGTGGTTCAACTACTTGCTCTGGTGTCTTGTCAGGGGACAGCAAGTGCTGTGCCTGTTGGTTGATCTGCATGAATCAAAAGTAGTATTTTGGAGCTGCTTTAAATGAGATCATGTCTTCCAAACTGATGCTTCCAACATGTTACTGGGATGTCAAAATGCTAGTTAATGAATTTAAAAATTTTTGTGAACTAACTGTAAAGTAATATGATTGGCAGCAAGAACTTTCTAATGTGGAAATCTTTCATCCCTCCTCCTGCTCTAAACCAAAGCTCTGAAAAAGTATGACCCTTTTTGCCTCAACTTGCCAGCACTTAACAAAATACATAAATACGGTTGCCAAATGAACTGCAAAAAATTTCCATTTATCAACTCAATCAGCTGTAGTCTGTGGTATACTCTGTCATTTGTATGCTGTTTTTATTTCCTTAAATAACTGATGACTGTTTCTGTGTTTGTAAAGAAACATTCCTTCCTAACTGGAAAAAAAAGGTCAACCACGTAGAAAAGGTACACACCTTAAATCATACTTGAGACGTTTATAATCTGATTTCTCCTCCCTTTGCCAAGGAAGTGTGGTTTTGAGATTTCTTGCAGCAGTCGGTGTTTATCTGTGTTAAATCTTCACAAGCTGGACACTACAGCATGTTTCTTCCTGGCTTGTCAAATATTTATTGATGTGCAGTGCTTAAAATTCATGGCAATTTCCAAAGAAAGTAGATGTTAATTGCAGCAGTGATAACTCCTCCCCCCGTGGTATCAGTGCTGGAGCTGTACAGCCATGCTAGTTACTCTTCTGTTTGGTACGAAATCCTCATACCACATCTTTTAACGCCTGTCTGAACACCTCCGCGCCCGTGTGCCTGTGCTGAATCACCCTCCTCCGGTGATGTATGCAAAAGAGCTATTAAATATGATGCCAATACCAAATGCTGCCGAATGCATTGGCACTAATGCGGGAGTTCAGATGGGCTGCGAGGCGGATCGTCTTCAAGCCCAGATCAATGAGTGAGGTGAGCAGGGGGAGCTCCTCTACACTGTGGGATGAGCCCACGTAGGGCAGCAAGGGTTAAATAGGATAGTAGGATGCTAATCCTCTTGAGAAACAAACAATGTCTGGCTGGTGAAGGAAGCAAAGTCAGAGGAAACTTCCAAATTCTCTTTTAGGAAGAGTGAAGTGCTAAATCATAACCTAAAAATCAGGGACTATGTGAATTGAGGATCTGAGACAACTTGCTCTGTTCCAAGCCCTGTGTACAGAGGGGCTGAAGGTGATCTATATCAAATGGTTAACCTGTGTGAGCAAAACATAAACACTTGTGTATACAAATAAAAAACAAAAAAAAAAAGGAGGGGGGGAGGCAAGCTCTGCCAAAACTTTGTGTTTCGAGAACAAGAGGTCTTTACTTCTTTTAGTACTCATTAAGCTTCAGGGGAGTTTCACCTTTAAGTGGATTACTGTCATTCCAGCTCTGTGTAGTGGGGTGACTTGGCACTGGAGTATTTTACACACTTTGCTTGTAAAGTCTGTTTTGTATAAACCATTCGGGGTGAAAAGCACATCGCTTGATTATTTTTTTCTTTAATTTTATTTTTCCTTGACTTTGACTGGAATGCAAGTAACTGGTGGGAAAGTTAAGGCTTGTCTAAACACAGAAATAGCCTGGGATGGTTATTCCAGCCTAGACTTTCTTTACAGTAAGAATGCCTGTGAGAGGCCGAGCTAAATTCCCCTTGTTTTGTCCAAAATGGGACAAAGCTGTGAAGTACAGAGGGCTCTCTCGATTCACAAGGCATATCTGCTCAGGGTGCCCATGTGCTGTACTTTCGCCCTTTTCCTTTCCAGCTGGCCTTATTTGGTACCAGTGACATCCCAGAAACTCACCTGCATTTTACAACCTGGTGTTCAGCCTCTCTTATCAAGAAAAGGTTCATTTGGTACATGTTGTTGCTGTAATATATGGCTGTAATGTCATAGCAAAGGTTACGTTGTAGCACGGTAAGAGACATGGGCCTGGGAGGGATTTCGAGTCCTTGGGGACAGTTGATTCCTTCCTGTGTCAAGGACCTCGAAAACTGTAAATGCGGAAGTCCTGCTTCAAAAAAAAGCCCATTAAATTTTGTCGTGTGTTTTCCTTAATCCCATTAGTTCTGCTGGAAAGAAGCTGTGGAGCTCAGTGCTGCAAGAGGTTGCAGGCAATGGGGTGAGCTGGGCAGAGGTCTTCTGCTGGCCATTACACACGGTGGTCGGCAGTGCCAGGAGCTGAGAAACAAACTCTGGGGAAGATTCTTCAACACACACCTTGGTCTTACAGAGGTCCATGATGACCCGCTGTGGTCATTGCAGATGGAGTTGAGGTTTGGGGGACGGATGGGCCTTTCTGTCCAAACCCAGAATGGTTCTTATCTAAGGCTGCTTCAGAAGATGGTTTCCATAATGGTTGAACCCTGAGACTCGTGAATTGCGATGGTGAAGGGGACCGTGGTGATTTACAGTTACTGATAGTGGGAGCACCAAGGAAATGGGAGGGTTTATACAGAGTTTCATTCCTGCATTCTGGCAGCAGGAGCACCTGCTTTTTGAGAGGAAAGGTGGAAGTGAATCGTTAAAGAGTTGGTGTCTGCAATTGTGCGTAGAGCTGGGGCAGGGAATCCCTGTGTCAGCAGTCACAGTAATTTATTATTTTACCTAATGTGGAAAAACAACGAAGGGCACACGGAGGGGAGTGGCAGAGCAATTAGCACCGTTTCTGATCTTTGGCCAATACAGTACTCTGCACGCTGTTATAGGTGGGATAATTTACCAAACAGAAGCCTTGAGGTCACTCTAAGTCAAATTATGCCTGCAGGATGATCATTTAAATTCTTATTTTTAGGTTTTGGCTCAAAAAGGGAGGGGGGGGGGGGAAGTAGTTTAGCTATTCCACCCACTCCTCCTCCTTTTAGTTCAAGGTCAAACCTGTTAGCAGCCTTCAGAGAAATATGGAGAGCTGTAGGAGCTGGGATCGCCGTCTACAGACGGGACGAGTGGGTGACGGGCACTGAGCATCCCAAGGTGCAAGGCCAAGGTGGTAATTGGGAGTTCCTGGCTCCCAGGCCTGTGGTCAGACCACAAGGTTGGTTCAGCCCCATTCCCTGCTCTCCCCCCTCACCCTTTCTGCCCCCACCTGCAGCCAGCGCTAATAACCGAAACGTACCTCCGAGGAAGAGCAAGTTACCTGACTTGTTCAACGAGCTCCTGCTCTGGGTTTCTTCCCTTCCTTACCCCACCTCCGAGCATAAACAATGCGTAGCTGTGCAGTGATGCTGCTGCAAAATGCAGCTCTAAATTCTGTATTAAACTGATTTGAGCCGGCTGTAGTGGTACAATGCTGCATCTACGAAAAACATTTTCTACTTTTGGAAAAGACCTCTTTTTTGTAATGGAAATAGGCCCTTACTTAAGGGATCACAGTTGCCATTATGGAGGGTTTCTCGTGAATGCAGAGCTGAACGACACACAGTGTAAGCTTTCAAGATGACTCCAAATGTCTTCATAAATGTAGTACTAAGAAGCATGCCTGTTAAATATGGTCTATTCAGATGATTTTCAGAGTTCTGTAGCCAAAAAAATGCATCAGTCTCTCTTCCTAAAATGTCAAAAGTTTTTGTTGCTAGGCACTGTAGGTACTGAGCGGTTTTTTCTTTCCTTTTTTTGGGAGCCTGGAAATTGAAAACAACTTCTGGCACCAAGTCACAGTCTGGATGATGCTGTAATACTTCCATGCAAACAGGCTTCATGGTCCTGGGAGCATTGGGTGCCATTATGAAATTATGTTCCCATCCTTCCCCTTCAAACTGTGCGGGGGAAAAAAAAGAAAAAAAAAAAAAAAAGCCCACAAAAAACCCAACTGAAAACCCCAACGAAAGACCACCAAACCAGAGGTTGAATACCAGTAGAGGTAAATGCTTTAACTGAAACCATGGGTATTTGCATAAGAGTAAGAGACAACGGACTGTCTTCATCCCTGGGCTGATGCAGCCAGGAAAAACAGAAAAACACCGTGTTAATTAAATTGTTTTTCTCCCAGATGCCAACTGAATTGAAAGATGTGCCATGACTTGTATGCCTACGAGATCTTGCTGTGTTTTGGTGCGTGCGTAGGGTTTCAGAGAAACAGTTAACTAGGGAGAAGACTTACCACACTGCATGACTGCACCCTAAAGAAAGCAAATGTATTTACACACTTGTTTAAATGAATATTCCTGCCCCGCCCAGATAATCATGATAATGAAGGATTTATTTTTCAAATTAAATTCCAGCTCAAATATACAAGCCAAATTTAGGGTGATGTTGCGTTGCACATAAGTAGTCAAAATAAGATGGTATTTATTTACACATTCTTATATGGAGACCTCTCTTCTTAATTACCTTTTACTTCTTGCTCTTTCACTTTAGAGATTTTTAAAATGTCCCTTCTCGGGTGGTTTGGATTTTTTTTGTTTCTACTTAAGGTCAACCCTTTCTTGATTGTTTTTTGCATGTCTTCTCCTGTCTTTTCCCTCATTTCCCTGTTGCTCATGCTGTTTTCTTTCCACTTTAAAAGTGTCCTTTCTTTTTTCCCCCTGTGTTTTTAGGTGTTGAGGAACCTATGTACTTCCCCCCCACCACCTCACCTGTGCTATATATTTGTCTTCCTTTTCATAGTGCCGCATTATCTTTGTCTGAAGTTCTTGCCATGGCGACATGCATTAGGAGCTGATAACACTTGCAGACGCAGCACCACTGCCAGTCCTGATTCCCAGAATTTTTTTATTACTTTTTTTAATTATTATTTTTTAAAGAAAGGTGTCCGTATTCTTATGTTTTCCCATACAGTGACTAGCTGCTTTCTTCTTTGCGGTCTGGAGGATGGCGATGGGAATGAGGAGCCCTGCAGCAGCAGCCCTGCTCTTCCCACCCCGTTCACCTGCTGGAGCTGCAGAGCTCTGGGGCAGGCCCCCTGCCCCTTGCCTAGGAGCAGGAGTGACACTGAGGGCTGGCGAGAGAGGACAAGGAGGACTCAGCTCTTTCCTCATGTCCATGAGGTTGCAGAAGTGAGAATGACAACCCTACTCTGCTAGGACATTGGAGGGAGGGCACGGACCGCAATCTCACTTCCAATATGGGCCATGCCATCTTGTCTCCTTCTCAGTGTTGGTTAGAGGGGGATGCTTTAGCAACAGGTAGAGGGAAGGTTTTTGTGGCTAGTGAATGTCCCTTGGGGACCAGAAAGGCAGTCGCATGCCTGAAAGCATGCGGTATCGTTTGCCATTCCTCCGAACGGTGGTATTTAAATGCCTGCTCGTGGATGACCTGCTTCCCGCTGCCGGCTCCGTCTCTCCCATGTTACAGCTTCGCAGAGTTTTTGGGTGCGGTTTACTTTGAAGTTTGAGGCAAAAGTGAAACGCTGAAAGGTAATAGCTTTACCTAGTCAGCGTTCCGCGGTGCGCGTTTAATGTAAGTCTGTTAGGGGTGTGGGAAACTCAAGTCGTGCTGGGAGCATCTCAAATGCTCTGTTGTTTTATCATGCAATAGTCTGGGGGGGGGAAAGAAAAAAAACACCAAAACAGTCCCCCCCAGTCTCTTTCCAACCTCTCCACCTCCTCCCACCAAAACACTTGAAGAAGTAATAACATAAGGGAATTGTATTTGCATTTTGTGGTTAAGGCTTTAGGCTTTATTTTTGTTATGATTTAAGACCTGTAATTGTATGATGCTAATTCCAACTTCAGATGCT
This sequence comes from Pluvialis apricaria, assembly GCA_017639485.1. Taxonomy (NCBI): domain Eukaryota; kingdom Metazoa; phylum Chordata; class Aves; order Charadriiformes; family Charadriidae; genus Pluvialis; species Pluvialis apricaria. The sequence continues at coordinate 47,267,375 of CM030007.1, forward strand.
CACAGAAATGCATTGATCAAGCTCTGTATTAAAATAATCTAGTTGATTTTTGTCCCCGTTGTCCCTGTTAGTCAATTCAGAAGCTTTATTTTTTAATGGTCAGAAGCCTTATGTTTTCTGCATAAATGTATTTGATCTGCCTGGCCGTGGATCCTTGCTTTTGGACTGGGCAGCTCTTTTCTCCCCTTCTCGTGTTGCTCCCCTTGTGCTGGTAGATGGCAGTAGTATTGCCTCTCATGCTCCATTTCATTCGTGTAACGGAACTGAGTTCTCCAGTTCTCTCCATTATATAGGTCCCTTGTCTTCTCCTCCTCATCACACTCCTCCTTCTCTGCAACTCTGCTAATTTGAACCTTTCTGAAGTTTAAACATCCTGCCCTCACTTACGGAGATTGGGAACCCCTCGGTGACAGAGGGGCGGTGTAGACACAGGCATGAAACCCTTTTGTTCTCAAGCATGCTGCTTGGGTGACTTGTGGTCACCAGGAGATAGGCCTGGTATGTTGTGCTTCTCTAGGCTTTTGAGTTCTGAATGTTTAAAAAGAATCCTTTTTGTGGAGTACAATGAGATTCAGATTGCATTATACCCTTTGGAGCTGAAGTTGTAACGACCATTAGTCTTATTAAAGTACAGTTATGTTGGTAAAAGGACTAGCGTGATGGCTTCTATATTTGAGCACATTAATCACCGAACAATGTTCATGTTCACATTTCTAATGATAAATCTAATTGCAAGGTTGATAGCTTGTCATTTTTTTTTCTGCTTATTTCTGTGGTGCTATTTAAAATTCATTTTCAGGTTCATTATTCTGGTAGGGTTTAAAAAGGCTGCTAGCTATTTCGAGACCTGTAGCTTCTGTGATTTACTATGATGATTAGGGATGGTCAAGAATAACTTGGCAAGGACAATATTTAGAAGTGCTGATTTGTTGAAATTCTACCTTTTTGTGTCAATATCCAAACCCGACCAAGAACCTTTTAAGTAACCCCTCTTGATGCTTTAGGGGTGAACTGGGGCCCTGACTGGAGGAAAGGTGTTGGGGCAGTCACCTGTGAGATGGCAGGCATGATCAAACTGCTGGCTTGGGAGCTGGGGGGAGGCAGATTTTGAACCATGTTTTATCCTGCACACCAATGAGTGCCGTGATTAGCTGTGTGCTGCCTCCCGTGTTATCTCCTCCTGCCTCTCACCCGTTTCTGAAGGTCTTGACTCATGTGGGTGATGATGTTCTCAGGGGCTGTAAGTGTTATTTATCAGAATGTTGGTGCTTGATAGGTTTAATTGCTGTGACACCTTCAAAACTAATTCTCTCGTACTCCCAAGTTTGGTGGTGGTTGTGCAGCTGAGCAGCCACCGATGAGCAACCCCTCTGCTTTGTTTTCATTGGACTCAGGGTGTAGGCAGCATCCATTTCTCTAAATCTCTGAGTCTTCTTCCTTGTTTACCTGCACAATGTGCTCATTCTCCGCAGTTCAGTTGACATAACCCATAGGTTTGGGAGTTTACTCTTGAGTTTTGGTGCCTAGTCAGACCAATCATGGCACGTTGCCTTAGTGTTGATGTCTGTTCTGTTCATTACCTTGCAACTACTTGTTTCTTCTGCTCTGCTGCCTTCTTCTTTTGCCTTCCCTGCCTCTTTCTTGGACTCTCCAGACCCCCAAATACTGACCTAATAGTTGCACGTGTCTTACTGTTTAACAAGTAGTTCCTTTCCTTCTCACAATGGGACTTCAACCTGTGGTCTCTTGCATGCAGAAGAAACGATGCCTTTTCAGGCCCTTGGGTTTTTGATGCTAATGTGACACTCCATTATTAATTGACCAAAAATGCCATATTTGGCCAGCTTTCCCTGTAGGGGCATTGCATGGAAATGAAAAATAAATGCCTCTCCTGAGGTTGCATCCCCAGCATGAAGCTGTACCTTGGCCACTTGTGCCAGCAGCCCCTTGGGTACTGCAGGAGCTGGTGCCGAGGCAGAGGCGAGGTTGCCTGTCCTCCATCCTTCCCAGCCCCTCTGCTCATCCACCACCATGTCCTGTCCCTCATTGTCACTGTCAGGTTGTTTTCCCTACCCCAGCAGAACAGCCACCATTAGGCTTTGGGGCATAACCTTTGTGGCATGAGACACTTGCAATCTTTCAGATGCGGTAACGTGGCGCCCGCAGCCTGCATGGGGAATACCTTGTTCAAATATTTTCCTTGAATGAAGCCGTGTTTACAGACCGATAAGAAATACTAGAATCCTAGGGACCTTCAAAACAGAAGGTTGTGGGGATTCTTGGGTTTGCTTTACTTTTTTTTTTTTTTTAAGTATTTGTTTTACTTTTTAAAGTCTATATTAGAAGCAGCTGCTGTTTTCTCTATGGATTGTTTTTTTAAATAAATTTTAAATGATGGAATAATTGTTACATCCAGTGAATATATGTTAAAAAAAAAATAAAGTTTAAAGTGTATTAAATTGGTGAAGCAGAGCTTTTCCATACTGTAAAACTCCGATGCCAGTGCCTTGACTTACAAACCCTTCGAATGACAGGGCTGTGCGTAGCTTATGGATTAAGTAACTTTGTGTACCTTTTCCTGTGGCTCCCAGCTGAAAGGAGCAAGTGCGCAAGAGGGCACATTCTTTTGTTGTTGATAGCATTCCGCCTTAATGAGAAGGAATTTCTTGCCTATTGTTTATGAAGTGGAAAGAGATCACAAGTTGTATAATCTCTCTCTATATCGTTGGATTTATTTTTATTTTTGTAACCTTGCTCTTGCCATTCAGTTGATCTGCAGCAGGTGCAGCGAGTGGGTGCTGTAATACACCGCACCTATATTTTGTTTTATATCAGTGTGAGCTGGGGGGGTGCGGAGTGGAAGGAGGGGGGGCAACGCAAAGGAGAGATTCCTCCCCCCCCCCAAGTCAGGAAGCAGCAGAGCTGAATGCGATTTGGTTTCTGTCTCTCCGGAGCTTTGCTCAGCAACCAAACCCAGACTCCAGGTGCAGTATTCCCTCATCGGTCTGTGAGCATAGAAACAGCGCGTCCCTCCTCTTCTTCCTCCCCTGCCAAGAGTTTCTGGGTGGTGAATGTCAGTAGCTGGAGTTATTTTTAAAGGCAAGAGGTGAGGCTTGTCGTGCAAAGCTAGGAAGAGGGCGTTTGTTTGCTGAGCGGAGCTGACATCAAAGTGGAGATTGCTGCCTACTGGCTCGCTGCTGCCTTATGCCAGGTAATCTTTAACGTACCCCTCAGTCACCGGGATCGCAACCCAGCCTGCCCGTGCGCATGAGAAACGACCTGCGTTTATGATCCAGAAGATTGCTTTTTCAGGATTATTTCCGTGAGCTGGACTTTGACATTTAAAGGCTCGCACTAATCATCTTGCAAAACCTGCTTAGTGCTTTTAACTAAGCAACTGCTTTCTACTTCTCTTCGCAGGATAATATAAATGTTTTTCTGAAAGCGTGCGAAAATATTGGACTGAAAGAAGCTCAGCTTTTTCACCCAGGAGATCTTCAGGATTTGTCCAATCGAGTTACAGTCAAGTGAGTTTTGTGGTTTTGTTTTTTCCCTCTCCTTCTCCCTCTAAGCTGTTCCAGTGTCTTTTTTTTTTTTTTCCCCTGAATGTTTGCCTATGGAAAATTCTTCTTTTAATCTGATACGAGTAGTTCTGAATATTGTCGTGAGGGTTTAAGCATTGTTAAGGCTGGTAGATAAGATGATTGCACAAATTTAATTTAAAAAATGTAGTAGTACTGTGCCTTACAAGCAAACTAATTGTTAATGAATATTTACAGCATTTAATGTATGAGACAGAAGCTTTTCAGGTTATTGTAAACTTGGAGCAAAATTAAATGATATTGAAAACATCACTTCCCTTTATGCTTTGAGATTACTGAAGTAAAATCTGAAAGGCTGAGGTGGTACTTCTGATACTTATCTGAATGGCTCTGAGGCTCAGGTATGGTGTTCCTAAAGGACCACTGGTTTTGCCACTCCAAATATTAATCAGGTGTTTGTTGCTGAATGTCACAACTCCTGTCAAGGTGTGTGTGTGTGTCTCTGAGTAGAAACCAAGTACTGAATTGCACAAACGGTAATTGTCATGCTTACAGAGAAAAGAGTTTTCCTGTGAAATAGCAGTGGTTTGGTTCTGAAATATAATTAGTGGATTCTCAAATTTCAGGACTGCTGTGTCTCCTAATATGAGTTTTATTACTAGTTTCTGAGAGATTCAGGTGGAGTGTCTATATAGTGTCTATATAGACATTTAACAGGTGTTTTAAGATAAATGTGCCATGGAAAAATATCGTCTTGGGGTATCTTGCTTTGTTACAGTACTAGCTGTTTTTATTATGCTGGTACAAAGGGTGAATTTATTATCAAGTCTCAAAAAAAAAAAAAAAAGACAAGCTTTAGTGAATTTTGCTGGAAATCTGTCAGGTTAAACATTAAGAATTGATTCCTGTCTTAAATTACCAGTTTTATCAAAGAGGAATAGGTAGTAATCCTTCTGTAAATACAAGGGAAAAAATATTGTGGAATGACACATAACTGCTTTAATTAGAAAGAAATCTCTTGTAGGTGGATCAGGTGGTAGCATGTTGACATACTCTCTGCTTGGTTTCAGAATGAAAGTTCATACCGTTTTGAGGTCTGATACTCGAGATGGCAATGTGTTTTCCAATCTTTGACTCATACCCGAAACGTAATTTCTTGCTAATGTGGTGTTTAGGGACCTGGCGCCTTTCCAGGACGCCCATATTCTCCCTGCTCATTCCTATGTCATGCCAAAAGCTGGAGGGTTGGTAACCTCTGCCATGCTTTAATTACCCGCAAAACCCTTGCTAAAGTTATTTTGGTGGAGGTTTGCTCGAAGGCTATAGCTGGGAAGGGCTGGAGGCAGGCAGGAGCTGGTCTTCAGCAGCGTCAATAGCGACAAGCTGAAACCCCGGGGAGGTCGAGTTAGCAAACGGTTGTGCAAGGTACGTTGTCCAACTCGTCCCGACATTAACCGCGGTGCCCAAGTGAGGTCAGCCATGAAATACATCCAGTGGGTCTGTAACCGGGGCTTTTTTGGGTCCTTTCAGCTCTGCCAGTTCCCTTTCCAGCTCCGGGAGCCGAGAGTGAGGCTGGAATTTGAAGCTGTCATAAGGCAATGGGGGTTTTACATCATACCTATTCAGCAGTGGATTAATTAGTGTTTTTTAAGAACCCAGATTTAACTATGGAGCACTTCTTATGGACAGCAATGCAAGGGGTCTGGGTTAAGAGTCGAAAGAGCTGCCAGCAGTATAGCCATGCTCTTTTGTTTCAGCGTAAGTTTGATTTTCCACACGTTACGTATCATATGACAGTCCCACAGTGTGTATAAAATGCTTATAGAGTAATTCAAAACTTCTGTATCTGAGCATGCTGTAAAGTGGTTACCTAACTATGCTAGCACATTTTGACATGTTTAGGAGTTTGGGGAGAGACGTTTTATTCCAAGAAATTAAGGAAATAAGTTTCATGAAGATAACTTTCTCAATTGAAAAGTTAATTATGCGTCACTTGATTACCCAGAGGGCAAGCTGGTCTTCAGAGGGTTTCCAGGGAGAGTCATATGTGTGTCAGAAGAGAAATGCTGTCTGATCAGGAACTTTATCTGATCTATTTTTTAATTATTGTTATTTAATAGAAATCAGGAATTTCATATGTTCAAGCTGAATTACAGATTTCTTTAAAACTTGTAGGATGCCAGGCCTCAGAAAAGGGATGTTGTTTCATGTCCTGCTTTTGCATTATCCTCTGTTAACCTTGGACTCAGCATTAAGAGTAAATCATTTCCTGTCACAAAGAGGGAAAATTTTTTTTTTTTTTAATATGCTGATTTTTATAAAAGATTGCATTTCATTTTTGGCTTTCTAACATTCCTAAGCAAATTCATTTTGCCGCTGTCACCTGAGGCTAATTGCCCACATCTTAAACCAGCTGCGATAGGTTGTACAGCATAACATTAACGTGTGCCTGAAGCAGTGTGTATTTTGACACCTCGGCACTATTGCTGTGTTCTGCTGTTGCACCACCGTTAGCGCGTGCTTTTTATCTACCCAAAATAGATTAAATAAACAGTTGCTTAAACAGTCAGCTTTTCAGGCTGGGATGGCTGAGAACAGTGCGCTGGTAGGATACATGTATGTACTGCCGGGCATTAAAAAATGCCTAATTTGCCTTGTATGTGGAAAATAGAGAAGAGGAACCATTAAAAAGGTGGGTCCGTTTCTGTCGCTAAGGAGGATGTGAGAGTTGTCATCTTACGTCACCGCAAAACCAGTCTTTGACACTGGCTGGGAGGTTGCATCTCTGTCCCTGCTGTGCTTGGCCTCCTGTAGACTTGGCTAATTGCCCCGATGCCTCCGGTGCTGGGAAGGTCCTGCAGGAGGAATGCTGCCCCTCTTGAGGATGATGGCGCTCTGTGAAGAGGTGTTCACTCTGTTCCTCCTGTCCCTGCTGCCCAGCAGTTGTGTGTGGTACCACCTCCTTCCTGCCTTGTGGGAATTCGTAGGTCCTCAGGATGTTGGCATCCCAGACCACTGTCCTGTCTGTCCCACCTGGGCTGGCCCTCTTCCCAGCAGGAAAAGTTATTTTCTCCTCACACCTCGTTTCTGGGTGTGCTTGCTGCCTTTCGCTGTACCTTTGTTGATAGGGCTCTGCTTTTCTGTCTCATCCATAATTATGTCAAGCCATTAAGAAATACCAAACTCTTTCTTTGTACATGGTGTAATGTTCTTGTGTCACCTGAGTTAAGGTAAAGACCCTGTGTTCCTCACGGCTTGCCAGAAGCTGTACTAAGAAAATAATCTTCCTATCTGGTAAGGAGGTTGCAACTTTCACTTGTATTTTGTTTTCTGTTGCAACTGAGATGATGCACAGGCATAATGTGAAGCCCTCCTCTGTAATTACTACTAGGATCTGGGACAGGAGAGGCAAGAATCCTCTTAAATATCCGGACTCTCAGTTCCAAGTGATTATGTGATTATCCTTTTTGCAACAAAAAAGCTCCTTAAAATTTTATTGTTTAGAAGTTTGTGTGAAGAGCACTGGTTAAAAGTACCGCTTGCTGTTCAAAGCCTTGCAAACCTTATGCTTTGCCAGATCAACGATGAGCTTAGTAGTCGGGTGATGTGGAAAAATATACAGGCATCGATGGTTTCTTTTCTGCCAAAGAAAATGGGAGTGTGGATTAAGGTCTGAGATTTATAGTTCAGTCTTTCTGTAAATCTGCAGAAGTTATTGTTCAATGGTACAGTACAGTAATGTGTCATGTGTTCCAATAAAGATTATCCAGATGGATTTATTCCTCGCATACCGTGTCCAGCAGCCATGTGCGTATCTTCTTGTTTTGTGGCGAGTTATTTGTGTAAATGCGTATGTGTCTCTCTTCAGTTCTTTCAGTATATTTGATTTTTTTTTTAATTAGCCTAGGATTTTATTATTTTTAATCAGAGGAGATGTTATTTTAAAGCCCGGCAGCTTGTTTTGGTTTTGAGGATTTTTTTTGTGTTTGTTTTGTTTTGTTTGTTTGGGTTTTTTGGGCTTTTTTTTGGTTTTTTTTTTATAGTAATGAAAAGTTGTCTTAATACTTCATTGGATTCTTTTTTAGTTCTATCAAAGTAAGAATGTAATACGAGCTTAGTGACTCTCAGTTGTCAGCATGGTTACTATTTAAAAACATTAAGCACTTCCTTACCCAGCTCTTTAGAGGTGACACACCCAGTTGTTCCCAGCTGTGGAAGGGTTCTTAGTAAAATCATGCCAGGGAGTTAAAAGTGAGAGCTGGCTCAAGCCAAACTTCTATTCTGATGGAATGTGTTACCCCAATTAGCAGTTTTAAAGGAGGCAGCCTGAACAATCAGATGGCATAATTAGAACTTGTCTTGTCTTTCAAGCAAGTTATTTCTTCCATCTGAAAAAAATTCTAATTCTGTAAAATGAGGTTGCCACTTAAAGAATCTCATTAAATACCAATAATAAATTCAAACAATGGTGGTTTAATAGATGAAAATATTAAACTAAGCAAAAAAAATTATGAAACAATTCACTGCCTTAATTCTAAATAGCGAGCTTTTTTAAAGATACTGCAAGCCCTTGAGTCCTGATGTTGAAGTTTTACTACATTAATGTCATTCTTCGATAAAATATCAAATCAAAATGTTTGGCTTCTATTAATATTATTACTATGGGGTTATATTTAGACTAGGTCTTGAATGAAACTCAAAAATTGTCTCCGAAGATAGCTAGAAGTGTCTCAACACCTTGCAGAACTTGGTATTTGGATAAGGGCCTTCTAACGTTTTGCTGCTCTGTACTTCTTCACGTGTTGATAATCACTCCTGTATGCTAAATGAAGTGTACATCATATAAAGCAAACAGAAAAGGCTGTCGGAGAAGTCTTGCTGAAGTGGGATTAAGTGCGTACATGAAATGAAATAACAGAGCTCTGACTCTGGCCCTAGTGTTTCTAACCTTTGGGTAGTCTTAACTTAGCAATTGACTGCTTCTTTAGCACAATTATTTTCATTATTTCCTAAAGCAAAAAGCAACCCTGGAAAAATTTGAATACCGTGTTTTCTGCAGCATACGTAACTAGGGCCAACTGGAGAGAAGTAACAACTGTTACCTGTCATGTTCATCCTTGTGTTCGTGCGGATCAGAAGCTGAGTTTTTGAGACAGGCGCTCTACTTCAGTTCACAGATAATTCTTTCTGAATTTAAAATACCACAAAAAAAAGTTTTTCAGAGATTAGATGCTTTTAAAAAAAAAAAAAAGCCTGAGAAAATTAAATAGTCACTAAGTGATGCGGTTGTAAGTATATATTGTGCATCTCTTCGTCCATCTGGAGCAGGATACATTTCATGGGCTTTTCTTCTGATTAAATAAGAATGAATGATTATACCCATTCTACCAACATAAACTATTTTTAAGCATAGATACAGAATCGCTACCTGCCATATCACAGCTATTGTCCCTTACTAAGCAACCATCTCGCAAAGGAAGCCTTCTAGCACCTCACTAAGCCAAACACAGAGCATCCTCTAGTACCTATCTTCTTCATCCCATAATTTGGATTACAATAACGCCAGTGCTTCCTTCCAGTGATGAAGTTTCCTCACTTGTCGTCTTGGGCGCACCCACTAAATGTGCAGGTATAATAGGGTTTCTGAAAATAGCAGCAAATCAGTAGCAGAGAGGGGTTTAATGCAGACGTGGCTTCTTCCAGTTCTACGCTCAGTGCTTTAGCAACTTCCCATTCTTCATGTGGTAGGAGAAGAACTGTAGATTTTAGTTTCTAATTAGAAAATAGTTTGGCTTGGGTTTTTTTCTGTTTGTTTGGATGTTGGGTTTTGTTTGTGGTGGTGGTTTTGTTTTGTTTTGTTTTTTTAATATAAGTTGGTAGTTTCTCATGACTTTCATGTTCTTCCTGTCTAGTCCTGGGGAATATGCCGGGTTTCCTGATTCCACTTGTGTTTCCTACTCAGGGTGCTTTCTTCTGCAGGGTCAACAAAGGCAAAGTGAAATTTCTGTTTTATGGGATGAATGTTACCACTGCTGAATAGATCACTGAATCTGCATAGAAACCACTGAAAAGAAGAGCTTTTTGACTGGAGGATTGTTGTCAGTGCTCTTAAAAATCTGATTTTTGGAGAGCTTTAATTGTGAAAGCAGTATCACCTCTTAATTTTAGGAGGAATTTTTTTAGGGTTGCTTTGCCAGTAACGTTCAGATCTTTCAACTGTCTGGCAAGGGACTTACCTGGAAACTTAAGGTGGGACTTGTATCCCATTTTGTGCCTTGGGAAGAGCTGCTGTATTTTCCTCAAAGGAGACAGAGGAGAGAGAGAGACACACACACAAATTCCCCATAGATTGGCTTGCACTGTCAGAGAGAGAGACAGTGCAAGTCAGTTTGTGATCGGGTAGCTCAGAGCTGGGGTTTGCTGTTGATAAAACTGAACTCACACTTGGGTCTTCTTCCATATCCAATGTATTTGCAGAGTTACTATATCTTCTTGAAAACTTTTTTGCCCAAGAATTTCATGCTTTTAGTAAGAGTGCATGATGGAGCTGGACCTGAATTTGCTGTACTGATTTTTTCCAAGAAACACACGTTTTAATGAGTTGAAAAACCTAGTTCTAATTTGGCTTCAAAAAAATAAAAATACAAAACACAACACGGAACCACCCTTTCCTGCCTTTTTATTTTGTGTAGAATAGAAAGTTGTGGACTGGATGAAATCCAAGTGCTTCAGTGCAAGAAGTATGACAGTAGTTAGCCCAAAACTTACACCTGTGTAATGTCTCCGGCTTACACCTGTGCGACTGAAGAGTTGAATTGCTCCAGAGGCCGGGGCATAAAGGTTTAAGAAATTGTCTTTGAATTCAAGTTGAGATAAAAGGAATAAAAGAGGGCATCTTGTGGGTCTTGAAAGATGAAATGCAAACCATTTAACCAAAATTTAATTAGAACAATGAATGATGCTTCCCCCCCCCGCCCCTTACATTCAGGGAAATGACATTTCTTACACATGTGGTTGTAATAGGCTTTTATTGTGGTAACTGAGTTTCCTAGTGACACTTCCCTTGAAATGGAAAAGTGCAGCACCCTCACTTCAGAATGACTCTAGAAATGTTCCTATGACTTTGTAAGTGTGGAAATTCTCTTTTGGCTATGGACATTTTTATAGAAATAGGTAATAGTTACAGCAGCTAATCTTCCTGAACATAGCCATATTCTAAACATTGAAACTGCTGTATTTATTTTGTTTATGATATAACTAATTTCAAGATCATTCATTTCACACATTTAACTTTTGATAATACTGGTGACAGTTGTGCAGAGGTAAAGAAAATGAAAATAGAGTGTATTTTATCAGCCTTGTGAAACTGTTGTGCTTAGAGTAAAATACTGACACTCGTGTCATTAATTTGCATCAGCTTTAAATCATTCCAGTAAAACCGTTGTAGGCAATAAAATATGTTCCAGACTTTGGACCCTACCTGCTAGAAATTTACCTCCAACTCTTCAGTGTAAAGTCTATGAAGTGTTGGGTGTGGTGCAATTTAATCTTTCTACTTTATCTGTGAAGTTTCTGATCACTAAGAGAAATGTTTGAGATTGCTCATTTTTTCTATTGAGTAATTTAACAGTTAATAATTTACACTTCCTTTATGGGATTATACTTTTGATGGTGTTTGATGTACCATTTATCTATTTTGTGAAGATGGCTCTGCTGTAAGAATGAAAAACTTTTGGAGTTGTATAGCTGTATGTACAAGAGTACAGAAGGAGTCTGAACAAGTGTGGTAAAAAATGACATTAATGTGTTAGTTGTATCGAGAGCAGCTCAGGTACCTTTAGTGACACAGATCTTATATTGGAATTTAAATAGTTACGCTACAAAACTGAATGATTTGCTGAAGGAGGTTGTAGTAGCTTTCTGCTGAAAGGTGTTGTTTTGTTCAAAGTCCTCATTTTTCATCCTCTTACAGTATCTCTAGAATAACTTTTGTGGGGGTACAAAACCATTATTGCTAAAAACCTTTACAATGTTTTCCAATGTTCTCTTGCTTTGTATTAAGAGAAGTGTCTCTAACCTTTTGGGATTCCCATGGGAATCCATCTACGCCTTAGGCACCTGTATTCATTTTAAGCATGCACATCAATCCCCTAATATCCTAGGATTAAATGCAGTTTATAAAACAATGCATTAGAGAGAGGAAAGCAATTTGAGTAGCAGTGAGTTACGAAAGAAGGTAAAGAGAAAACCTGTGTGTTTTGTATGGGGGGGTGGGGGCGGGGAAATCGCCACCAAAAAAGGTGCTTGTGTGTGAGGTTGGAAGTTGAAGGACTTCTAAAAAGAATAAGCTTGTGTTACCTTCATATCAGTTATACAGAATATGTGTGCAAGTTCACGATCTTATTATTTTTAATTGCATTTTACCATGAAATTGCTGAAGTTTGTTCAGCATTTTTGTAGACAGACAACTCTGTAGGAAGAGCTCCTATATTTAAATACTGGGGGAAGCTGACTTCTTGAAGTTTTCCATGGATATAGGAGTTTGTTAACCATACTCTGTAAATAGGGAAAAAAGCCGAACAGTGTGTTGACACTTCTGGATCCTACTTCATACAAAACCCCAAATTTTGGCCATTTTTTTCCTGAGCTGTGATTAATACTATTGTTACACTGCCTTCAGAGATTTCAACTCTGATTGTTATTACTGCTTAATTGGAGCACTCATAGTATCCTTCAAAGTAGCATTAACAGGTTTTCTGCTGTGAGTACTGGAGAACGTAATTGGTAATGCAATAAAAAATTCAAATATTTTTATAAAGCACATGTCAGGAGGGTTGCAGGGCTGTTTTCATCTTGTCACTGAAACTGGTTAAGTGAAATCATGTCTCGCCACATGGTTAGAAGACAAGAAGGGACTAGGGGGGAGGGGGAAGTGGAGAGTGCTAGATAGCAGCCAAGCTTAACCGCACAAAGGCATGATCTTTTCATGTTTCTTTTAAGTGATAAAGATCTGTTGTCTTTAAGAAACAAAAGGAAAAACCTAACAACAACAACATAAAACCCAACTAGAGAACCCTTCTCCAGGCTGAACAAGCTGGATGATCACGCTCAAGATCTCCAGCCCTGACCATCGTGGCGGCCTCCACTCAACTTGCTCCAGTTTACCAATGTCTTTCCAGTACTGCAGGGCACCAAACTGGAGACAGCAGCATTATAGATGTGACATAACGAGCGCTGAGGAAAGGGGGAACGATCAGGTCCATCAGCCTTCTGGCCACACACAATTTCTTACAGCCGCAGATGCTGTTGGCCAACATTGCCGGGGTCTGCTGCTGGCTGACATTCAGCCCAGTAAGGACCCCCAGGCCTGGCTCCCCTCTGGACTCTGCCATCGCAGTGTTTAGGTCCATCCCAGGGGCAGGACTCGGACTTTGTCCTCATTGAACGTCATGAGGTTCCTGCAGAGCTGGTCCTCCCAGCAGCCCGGCCCTCCGGCATATGGACTGCACCCTCCCCGGACTCCCGTTTGCTCGGGGAGGGAGCGCAGTATCAGAAACTGACTCAGAAAGAAAAATTTTGTAAGCTGCTGCAGCCGATTGCTGGGATGAGAGTGAGAAGGCTGACTAACGCAGATGATATTTCCTCTTTCCTTTCCCTTCTAGAAAAAATGTCCTGCAAATGTAAACACGTAACACACCTTTGAACCCAGTATGTACAGATACACATCAACTGACGTGGATTCCAATGCGTTATATGATAAAATATTTAACTGGGGCGGGGAAAGGGAGGCTAAGTTCAAAATACTTCTGCTTTTGCGACGGCTATTAAATTACAGACAGCCACTTGTGCCTTGTGAATAAACGCTGAAATATGCTTGTCAGATTTATGGTGCAGTAATGTATCCTTTTTAACTCCATGACCCTACGTTTGCAAGATGCTCTCAGCTGTGATCGTTTTCTGGGGTGAGGGATGTACTTGGTAAAGCACTAGCTAAAAATGCCCCCAAGTTAACAGAAGGCACAGTGTATTTATGTATGGTTTGACTTGAAGATCTGATGTATTTTCATCACAGATCTGTGCAGTTTGGGAATTACTGTGCAGTTCCACAAACTAATCCTAATCTGTCCAAATTTACTAGCGTCAACTACTCTAGTAAACAGCTTTTAATAGCAGTTAATTTTTTAGAAACTGTATTCTTTTTTTATGTATAAAATAGAAAGAAAGCTTGGGTATACACAGTTTTGTGTATAAAATGATGAGTTCTGGAACAGCTGATACGGCTCAGGCCTGAGAAAATGGGGTTAGGAGTTTTGTGAGAGTTTTATGAGTTCAGTGCCAGCCCAAGAGAAAACGAAAACAAAACCACCAACAAAAAAAAACAAAACAACCCCACAGCTGTCCCCCCGAAAACCCCACTCAGAAACGAAACCCAAGCATTGTTAAGAAGTATTACGAATAGGAAAAACAATGGCACATCACTGTGCTGCTGGGGGTAATCTGGAGTTTGCCAGTGTTGTAAATACCACCTGAAGCTTTGGATTTTGATCACTTTCCCTTTCCTCACTCTCTCACTTCGCCTCCCCGAATTCCCGCAAAATCAAATCTATGGAACTGGAATATCTTCATCCTCATGGCGTTTCTCTGACCAAAAGTAGGAATAGCTTCTGCTGAGGTGTAGTTAAATACGGTAGGAGTCTTGAGCCTAAAAGAGATGACAGGTGAAGAGGAGAGGTGGACAAAGTAGCAAGGTTAAAACAAACAAACAAATAAACAAACAAAAAAAACCCCTAGCAGATGGCATGGATGAAGTGGTTCAACTAGTCATTTTGTCCCACGTTATATGAATAATCAATGAACCAAACGAAGGGGCAGTAGGCTCCCTTGTCAACAGATACCGTGGATGATAAAAGTTTACTTGAGTTCAGGGGGTAGTGGAGAAGTTCACAGAAGGGAAATCTCTTAAGAGTTACTTAATACGGGGAAACCACATCTAGCCTGGGGAGTCCCCGGGGGAGCGGCGTCTTGCCTGCTCTATTTTTACTCTTCTTTAGGCAACCACTTGGGGTTGCATGGGAGGATGGGATGCTGGGCTAGATAGAGTTTTGGTCTGGGCCCGTGTGGACGCTCCATGTGTGGTTTTGAAAAGGTCACATCCAGCGAAAGCTGCTTTTAACTTCTGTAGATCTGTGATAACCTCCACCAAGAAGCAAAACTAAGGAAAAAATCAGATGCAAATTTTATGGAAGCAGTTAATTTGATTTGCTAAATCAATCAAGCGTTCTACCATTGTTAGGCTTTAGCAAGAGTGCAACATTATGCAAAGGTACTGAAAAGATGAATAAAATCCTGGTAGGTCTCTTAATCTAGACCAGCATCTGACTACTTCTGTATGTGACCAAGTTTTGCGACTACAGCAAAAAATATTATTATCAGTTCTTAGGAATTTAATATTTGACCTTTTTTTAATCAAGCCACTTGAAATTTTAGTAAAAGGTAAGAAAAATAAATAAGAATGGCTGAAATTCTCTTGAAATAAAATGGCACATGTATTTGCATATACTATATTCAGCATCGTTACTTAAAACCTACTTCTGCTCTAAAAAGATGAGTTAATTTAAGAGGTTTTGTTACTGATTTTGGCATGGTTAATGTAACTGTAAGATCACACATCAGATGGTTATGCAGAAGGCACACCCACCCAGATTGAATAAGCACAGAATAAGAGGCATCAGTAATGATACTCCTCTGCTATGCTCGTCCTGCAAAACAGTCGCTTTCTCTGTGCAGAACATTTTATTCTTTGAAATCTGAGCTCGCCTCTTGTATTGAATGTTGACTGCTGTTGAGAAATCATACAAAAGTCACTTAGCACTGGTGATTTACTAGTATTTGCCATTTCATTGTGATGTTTTCGTTCCTTCAAGAGGAAAAAAGTTCTCTTGCAAAAGGATACTTTCCTTTTTAAAAAACATTTTGTCTTTCTGAAGCATTTTTAAGTTGTGACCAAATTACTTGGTTTAATTCAGTCTTCTGTTTGAATAATGTGTGAATGTATTCACCAAGCTCGTTTGTTCAGTTATTAACTAAGCTGTACAGAAATCTCCAGTTATCCAGGTGGTGTAGTCAGTCTAGGGTGGTGATCATCACCAAAATGACATAACTACGTTTGTAAATTACTTCTTCTATTTTCTGTTCAGTATTCTTTTTCATTGATCGGATAAGATTTTTAAATCTATGAATCCAGGGACCGATGGCACCAAACAGCGTGAGCCTGCGTGTCCGAGCTTTGCTTGCTTCGGGTACCACGGCAGCGATGAGCGCACAGTAGCTGCTCTCAGCTGCGCACCAGGCTGCCACCACAGGAGGACACATCAGCTCATCGCCTGGCTTGCCAGCACCGCTTTGGGAGAGTGTGCTGGTTCAGACTCTCAGAATAAACTAAGCCAGGTACTTTATGCTTATGCTGTGTTAGGTGTCTGCCAAAGTTGCTTGATAAACTTCCTTTCTTTAATGGACAGCGTGAGTTTTATCAGGAGAAAAGCTGGAACAAAGGACTGGCGCTTCTTGGTTTTCTCGGAAAGTGTATTCACACAAATGGGCACTGCAGTGAAAGGGCAGAGAAGCGGCGGGAGGCTGCCCAAAGGTAAAACCCAAGAAGAATCTGAATCCAAAGAGGATTCAAAACCTGTTCTCAAACTGGAGCTTAATCTGAGAAGTTGTGAAATCTTCACTGAACTCAAATTTGAACTGAAATCAGGCTGAGAAGAGATAAGAAGTCTTAATCTTAAGAATGAACTCAGTACATGAAATAAATTCACTTCTTAGCAATTTTTTTTTTTCAGCCTTTACTATATATCCTTTCCCAAAGGATGAATTTTACAGTGAAAAAGCGCAATGGCTTGAAAAACTGTCTGAACAGAAATATAAACTGAACATAAAAATATATGAGGAGAATAAAAGGCAAAGTCTTGGTTCCCTCAAGCAGCTCAAGTATGAGCACGTAAGTGAAAATGCGTATGTCGAAGTAGGTCAAACAGAAGAATGCTTCTTCCCAGGTAGCGTAGTCTGTGAGGAAGAAAGTTGTCCACTGGTTCAGGTAGTACACAGCTTCCCTTGGTTTTACTTGATCAGAGGTAGGTCTGCACAATAAGGTGTGCTGGGTTGGCTTAACACCTGGGTCATGGGAACAGCAGCTGCTTCTGCTAATACTGCAAGGGCTGACCCAGAGCTGTGTCCCACCACAGTGCATCTGGAGTGTGTGCTGTTGGCACCTGTGAGTGTGTCCTGCTGG
Organism: Pluvialis apricaria; assembly: GCA_017639485.1. Lineage (NCBI taxonomy): Eukaryota > Metazoa > Chordata > Aves > Charadriiformes > Charadriidae > Pluvialis > Pluvialis apricaria. The sequence goes on from CM030007.1 coordinate 47,284,208, forward strand.
AGTTAACATCACTCTCTTTATCAAGCTCTTTATTTCTTTTATTAACTATGACGGAGAAATGGATCTCAGCTGGTCACTAGTATTAGAGAAGCATTGCAAGTTATTGTCAGCATCACCGAAATGCATTTTCTCACTTTCAAGTACCACATTTCATGTGGCAGAATGGTTTGCATTTGCATACCTACAGATTTTTTGGTTTTTTTTTTTTTTTTCAGGTCCAAGAGGAGCCTGAATTAAAAGTTCCTGCATTGGCTTAATTCCAGTTTGGGGAGGTGGGGAAGCAGTGAACACTGGAAATTTTTTCTTGTCTCCAGTTGCCCAGGAATGTGTTTGTGTGGTTTCCATCATGTAAAAATGGTGTTTTGCTGTCTGATCAGTCAGAGGAGAGAAGCTTTGCTTTTATCTCCTGGGGAAAGAATCTTTTTGATGGACATGTACCAAAGGCATGCGCACCTTACTTATAGAGGGAGCTTTTGTTTGCAGAATTTTTGTCAGGAGAGCAAATATGTTCAAGCTCCTGGAAACTGTTTGGTCAAGCTTGATTGCATGTAGGTTTTGGCATACAACGTTTAATGGAACATGTTCCTGTTATTTGTGCATCTGCAGTTGCAGGAGAGACTGGGCCTCCTTATAAGCTGAAATAAGGAGCAGTGAAAATGGTGGAAGAAAACTGCTAAACTGTGTTTTCTACCTTCAACCATCAGAGAGTACTTCAGCTAATTACTTCAGGTTACTTCAGCTCTTGGTACCGTGACTTCTTTGTTAATGCTACATGTTTAATTATGAAGATTCCCTTCAGTTTCACACCGAGTGTATTAAGATTAATCTTTACCTGTAAAATATTCCAGAATCTGCTTTTAGTGTAAATGAAGAGGGGGTAGCATCTTCTCAGTTGCTAGTTCCTTGGCTGTAGGTGGTCCGTGTGTGACCGCTGCCATCATTCAGAATAGCCTTCTGATAACTCTTCAGCTAATTTGGGATCCCCGGTTGAAGATGCTTTCTCGCTGTTTTCATTCTCCATTGCTCAGAAGTCTCTGCCAGGCAACTCTCAAAACAAACAGCAACACCGGCTCAGCCTCAAAGAGTGCACGCTTTGAAGAAGAGGGCAGGTGACGGTTATAAAAGGTTAGTCTTTAATGGTATTACAAAAGGTAGCTGTAGATGTTTCCATGCATTGCTTATTAAAGCGTGTAATACCTTGATCCTTAAAAACAAAAAATAATTAGTGGGTAATTATTAGAAAAAATTACCGTATGCTTTCCTTGGTGGTGGAGGATATAGCAGAAATTAGTTTATAGCCAGGATTCGAAAGCGTGTGGCTCTTTTTTAAGTGATGGTCAACACAGCAAGATACAGGGACAAAGGCACGAGTATAAGACAAGCTGGGTAGAGATGGTCAACTTAAAAGCCTTGTAAAAGAGAGACAGCAGAAAAAGAAGTTGGCTCATTAAACAAAGCAAGTTGCAGTCCATTCTAATCTTTGTACCTGCAATACAATTAATAATTATTTAAGAGAGTAAATACTGTGTTATTGTGGTCATTGGATAATTATATGTTAATTTTTCAAAAAATTGCTTTTTGGTTTGACTAAAGCTCTCTTACTCTGGTGTTAACTCCCTGGCTGGTTTTCAACTTGTGAAAGCACTTTGGCAAGGCTTGGTTGTACCTGTGAAACACAGGATCCTCTATGCAAGCCAAAATTAGCAAAAAATAAAAGCCTTTTTGAAGAAAGCAGAATTTAAAAACAGTTTTTATTTCTGTAAGTTGCTCTGGAATCATGAGTGTGTTAGTGAACATATTTTTGAGAGGAATTGGTATGACACTGAAAATGAGCATATTTGAGATTTTACACACTGTAAATCAGCACAGAATGAATTTAAATGTGCATTTATGTATTTTAAAAGGCATATTTACTTCACATCTAATCTGCTGATTTCTATGCTATCGGCATCCATCAATGCTAAAATTTCAATGTCACCGCTTAAAGAGAGAAGCGATTTCAGAGTGCTTTTGACAGGAGTTTGCTTTTTCTCTTTGCAAAGAATGATACCTCTGTGCTTTTAATTTATTATTCTTTTCCTGGTGGCTTTCCTTTTTGAAGCATTGCCTGGTTTTTGTTGGTAACTTTATTATACAAAAAAGTTCAAATATATTCACCTGTGTGTACCTTATCCTGTGTCTGCTAGGGTTTTTCCTTCAGGGGCTTAAGTAATAACTATGTTACTTTTAATAATAGTTCAAATAATTACATACTTGACATTCTGTCTAGGGTTCATGCAACAGTTCTGGATTTCTTTCCCGAGCAAAAGCTTCCGCAGATTCTTTCCTACCTGAAAAAAATTTTGGGGTGCATATTTTTACATGTTCTCAATGTGCTGTTTTCCAAGTGAAGAGCTTTAAATGTGATGTGGCAAGAATGCTTCACATTCATCTTCTTTTCTCTTTGAGCAGTAAATATCTGACTACTGCAGTGGTTCTGAATCCGTGTCTTCCAATAAATTAGCATCAAACAGATGGCTGATTTGTTATATCATGAGCTGTTTCTGATAGTACTGATTTATGTTATTAAAGATGAGGCTTGCATAACTTACACTGCAGTATAAGCTATTTTTGAGTATCTTAGAAAACTTTTACACTGTGCTACTCTGCCATAAATATATTTCCTTGATGGTGAACTGTTGCATGTCTTTGTACCTTCACTTGCTAAAAAAATGTCTACAACAGTGACTCTTACTAAATTTATTTTTAAAACGTATACTTTAGCAGGTTAATTGGGCCACTAACTGTATCTACAGTGAAATGTAGAGGGGATAATATGTTAAGAGCACTCCAGCTATTTTTTTGTGGCCTTCTCCACCTATCTAATGCTGTGCAGCAAGAAAGTGAAAGTCTATTGCAAAAAACTTTGTGTTGCGTGGATAATGTGGTCAACAGTTTGCCATCTTGCAACGAAACATGATGATCAAGGTTATCTCCCATATATGCTGTCTGTGGATCCAAGGGTGAAGGTATTTCCATCCCGTTCTTTTCTCCTGTGCTTTCTGGTGGTTGCCTTCCTGTCAAGGAGCAGCTGTGTTTTGCTGCAGTTTCACAACTTATTCCTAAACCATCAGCAGAGACTGATTTATCCTCTCCTCGTAGGAGGACGCTACTGGTTATTCCTCCGTTGGACTGAGTTAACTTCTTCTTGTAGCTCTGTTAGCCTGGAGGTGAAAAGAAGGAGGGGAGACCTTGGAAGTTATTGAGTCTCACAGTTGCAATGTGCACATTGGTGATGAGGCCTTTGAGATGGCTTCCTGTGTGATTCTTCCCCAATTGTAATTTTTTTAAGGTAGGCTACACTAGAATTAAGTGTAATCAAGAAGAGAAACATCCAATTAATTTTAGCAAGCTGCCTTTGCATTTCTTATCCTGTCCAGATTATCAGTCTTAATTGTGGGATAAGGTCTTGGCTTTTCACTGAATTGTAAAACAGTGAATATAGTGACAGCACTGCTGCTGTTGGGATTTCTGAATCAAGTAGGGCTAAAAACTTGAGATCAAAAGGGCTGCTCCCATAGACACTCCCAAGGCAGCAGGTCTGGATTTAGCACTCCCTAACGCAATGTGCGTACTTTCCCTTATGAAGCTGAGCCTCGTAGCAATCTGGTGCTTTTGACGTACTTTGCAGTTTCACCATTAGTTTGATTTAATCTTTGCAATGATTAAATGCAATAATGATTGCCATTCACAGGATTTTCAAGAGACCCTTAGCCTTCAGAAGCTGTGGATTCCTAGATGAGAGTCTCAAGGTTTCTGTTAACCTTATCTGGGTCAAAAAGACTGACTGATCTTTGTGTAGAAATGGTGAGGATCGTTGGGGAAAGGATTTGCGGAATAGCCTCTTGCAGAGCCCAAGGGTTACTTTTGTGTTATCCTGGCTCTGTGGTTTGATTGACTTCTGGAATGGATCCTTACAACCACCATGTGTGTTTTAAGGAGCCTATTTCTCCAGTGCTTCATCTGGCTAGGCAGTTGGTGAAATTCTGCAGATGGCTAACTGTAGTTTCCAAGAGTTGGTGCATATAGTATCTTCTTTCTCATGAGAAGGAAGATTCCTAATTTAGCATTTACTCATGCTCTCATTAGAGATGTTGGGAATATTGCCATGGCCTCACTTGGAGCAGAATCGGATCGTTTTGTTCCACTCCCTCCCTACCACCAGACTTAGTTGTAATAGCTTGTTGGAGCATTTTGGTGGTGTCTTAATTGGTATTTTAAGCTTTTTTTTTCCCTCAGTCATCAGTTTCATGGTACAAATTACATACTTCATGATTACCAGTGAAAGAGAGGTGTGAGATCATCTATAGTTCCCTGGCTGGGATTGTTTTCCCATATCGTTAATTTTGCTCAAGTTTTTATTCTCAGACTACTCTAACTTTACAACAGAAACTCTCAAGTGACTAATAGCACATTTGGTTTCAGTAGGTTGGGATGCTCAGAATCAATGTAAATTCCCCAACTTCAGAGGTATATGGTCAGACTAGCTTAACTTTTCTTTTCTTTTTTTTTTTTTTTTCCTTCCTCCCCTCCCTCTCCCGTTTTGCCTCCCACACAGACTTTCTAACATTCTGGCAAAGCAACTATTTGGACTTTTACCCATTCTCTCACTTTGCAGTAAAGAAGCATTCATTTTTCCAACATTAAAAACTTGGCCAGAAAACCTGGCCCAAAAAGCTTAATGTTTTGAGCAAATGTTTAAAAATACCCTCTGACTTGGCTGCTCTAAGTAGCCTTAAAGCAGTGTTGTCCACTGAGGTGGACAAATTCTTTTTCCTCCAAAAAAGCCAATACTTATCCAGTAATATTGATAGCAACACATTGAATTCAGTCATTTCAAATGTTAAAGAAATAAACCTGAAGCCATAAGGAACCTGAATAAAAATAGTTACATCTTTAAGGAGCTCCCTTACATGTGGATGTTGCAGGAGCTGAGGATGGGAGGTGAGAATTGTAGCAAATATGGAAAATAATACCTGCTTATCTTACATCTTGTCTGTTCACCAAAACAAAAGGGCACATTTTTGCTAAGAGTAGTACACTTTGTGAATTTTACTTGATTTTTGTATCTTTGTTTTAAATTGTGTTGCTGTTTCACGCCATGTCTTCTGGGAGAGATGGCTCAAGGGAATACATCCTTCCAGTATTCTTTTCTGATAAGGGTGAATACATTAACATTTGACTCTGCATTAATTGAAGTGCTCTTTCCTGGCTCTAAATATGTCTTCACAAATGAAGGCAGATCAAGAAAACATAGGAAATAATTAAGTTCAGTTGTATCTGTGTACCTCACTTCTTTTGGGCGTATATGCATCAATCTAAGTTAATAGAGAACTGACTTCAGTAGAGAAAAGTCAGGTTCAATCTGTGTTTCATGCTTTTGTGCTCTGTGTGATGAGTGATGATGTTGTGCTCTGTGTTGCTAGGGTAACCCAAAGAAACATAGAGAAAATACGGCAAAATTTCAAAAAGGAAGCATTATAATTTCTTCAGTGCTTCTTATTTGCTTGTGAAATATTTTGCCAAAATATTACTGAGAAAACCCAGTAGTCCTTTAAACTTTTTATTCCAAATGTAGAGACTAAACTAAATGATGCAGTCATGCAGCAGTGATTTATTTCTACTTAAGAACAAATTCCAACATCACTTTAACTTGTTTCCAAAATCATTATCATGGAATAAGCTGCACTTACCTTGTACCTCCGTTTTGTCATCTTTGCTCTGTCCATCTCTATAAATAAATCTAAATGCTTTCCAAAATCTTAGCTTTATGACGCTTTCCCCAAAGCTGTGCTTTCAGTAATTCCCCTTTAAACTGCTAAAGCATTTGTTCTTTAGTAATATGACAAAAGTTGAGAATAAAATGAGAGGCTGGGGTAGACACCACCCCAATTCTCTGTCTTGTACAATAGTTTGGCCAGCACTACTTTAGAATTGCTACAGGGGAAAAAATGAGCCATCAGAAATCTGTGTAAGTGACTCCCAAGTGCTGCATATCCCACGTACCACCAAAATGCAGGGGGTCTGTCTCCTCTCAGGAGGGTATTTCCATCCTCATGCGTATACCTGGCATTATGGGTCTTGGCTCCCCTGCAGAGATGGCGACCGGAGTGGGCTGAAGTCTGGATTACTTCCCACTCATGGGCCATGGATAGGGCATCTGTAGTTTCTGCTGTTAACTGTTAGTGAGTCACCTCTGCGCTGAATTGTTTCCTGTGTGTGTGTTAGAACGACAGCAACCAAGCAGATACCTATTTGGACTGGTGAAACTCGATGTTAGCACAGGCGTGAACATAGCAATACCCAGTATAAGTTACTGTCAGTCATCTTTTTTTATCAGCGGATATGCTCGTTGCCAAATATCCGGTGTAAATTATGCAGTATAGACATGAGTTGGTTTTTTTTAATCTTTTTTTGCACACCATGAGAAATTAAATAAACCTCCTGAAGTCGCTTTTGAGTGTTATAAGCTGTGTTAAGCTGTTTTCCTTATACACAAGGCACTTGTACATCACCACCTGTTTGCTTGACACAAAAATCACAAAGGATTACATTTACCAAATCTTTCTCTGGGCATGGACCAAGGGAGGAGACTGAATGCGGGAGGGTGGGGATTTTTTCTCCTCTCTGATTATAGAGGCTATAAAAATCTCTGTCTCTCTCAGCAAGCAAAGTTGTATAACCTGCCAAATCCTAGCTCTTCCCAAGGGACCACCTCTGAATGCTTTATCCAAAATGAACGATTGTATTAATCCTGGGCGTCGAGGGTAAGAGAGTGCACGCAGGCAGTTGCTATGGAGTAGTTGGTATATGGAAAATTTTTTACCCTAGCTTACCTTGCAGTAACTTGTTTATCCATGCGCAGAGTTGGTGCAGAGGTGTCTGAACGATACTTTAGAAGGGAATAAATGAGTCAGTATTGAGGGCTATTCTACAAAATTACCTCTGGTATCTGCGTGTGAGGAGAGGGGTTGTCGAAATACTTTGGTTAGATTTAAGAGTGGGAGTAAAAAGGACAACAGTTTCAGAAATACTTAATTTAACAATGGCAAAGAGGCATCAGGCAATAGAGAAAGTGGATTTCGGTATTGTCTTGAAAAAACACTAACTGTGAGTTGCCATGGTTGCTGCAGCTTAGCTGAAGCAAATAATACACTTTATACAGAGGAATATTTTTGTAAAATGCTGTTGTACTATTTCCATGCCTAGTTAACAGCTGCACATTCGTGTGTTTTTGTATATATTTCTAAAAACTTACAGGATCACACTTAATTGCCTATTTTGATACTTATTTTTCAGAGTGACTCCCCAGATATACCAACTGTTTCTTTTGGAAAGAATGCTAGCATAAATGTGTGTTCCACATATGGATTTCTCTTCAAATTAATCTACAAAATTTACACAAGATGGTCTAATTTGTTGGGGGGTGGGGAATGAAGGGAAAGGATCTTCAAAACTGAATGTGAGAGAAGTTAACGTAGATGATGGTCAACTGGATGAGCTCAAGTCTGTTGCTTTTTGGGAGGGGGGAGAGTAAAATTTCAACACTTAACAGAAGGTACCAGGAAGAAAAAAGGTAGAAGTGGTAACATTTACTATAACCCTGGTGCCAGGGTCAACTGAATTATGTAATTCAGTTAAATTCAGGTAAATTTAACTGTAAGATTTTTACTGTGTAAAATTCAGTAATTCAGGTAAAAGCAGGAGAGGTGGAATGTAGTAAAGTCCAGTAAAGTGATAAACTCCAAGTTCTAAAGACCAATGCTTTGGAAGTCACAAAAATCTATAGGGTGTGTAAGTAGTGATATGATAGCTATCTATCCATCTATCTAAATTGCTGTGTTTTAAGTGTTGATTATTTTTTTTTTTCTTGAAAAGCAATTAATTTCACCTTTGAAATTCAAACATCTTCTTGAATGTAAACAAACTGTTTGGTTTCCTTTGAGAGCTCCTAATACTCCATCTGAGCTTGGAGTCAACTCTGCAGCTTCTAATTCCTTGTGCAGAGAGTCTGTCACTTCTCGTAAGAGTCAATGGATGTTCTCGTGCTTCTTGGCCAAAGTATACGGCATGTGACTGATAACTTTCAGAAATAAAATACGCGCTATTTATTTTTGCCTAGGTACCAGTCTAGACCTGGAATTTAAAGTCACTAAAACAAACTGGAGAAAAATTCTAGATTTGCCCTGGAAAAAAACAACCAACCAACCAAACAAAATAGTAGTAGTAGTACCCGGTTTAATTACCTGTATTTAGTGAAGCTGCTGACTTTTAGGGTTTTTTAGGAATGGTGTAAGAAAAGGACACAAGAAGTGTTAATGGTCATCAAAGCTACACTAATTTTTATAAATACTTTCATTTTCTTTACTGTAGCTTAAAATTTGAGCAGGAAGCTGCAGCATCCTTTCAGTCTCTTCTTTCTGTGCAAGTTGTTGCTGCAGCGACGCTCCATCCTTCTTCCCCTGCCCACTCCTGAGACGAGAGCCAAGGAGTGCTCAGGTTATCAGCCAGGCCCCTCCACACAGGCTTGTTCTTCTGGGGATGGTTTTGGGGGTTCTTTGGGGGTTTTATCTTTATCTTTTATTTGGCAGGTATGCCTTTTGCCCTACACTATCCTGAATATTAGTTTTCTCTTTGGGAGAACCTGTAGATTAGACTGAGATATGAGGAAGCTGGCAGAGGTGGACCACCCAGGGAGGGGTCGGAAAAGAGCGTGAGGAAATGGATAATTTGAGTGTCCGGTGACTTGCCAGGGCTGATGCACGTTTCTAGAAGTGCCTGTTTTTGTTTTGATAAGGGATTTAAGAATAGCGTGGAAGCATAATGGGTGAGATCAGCAAGGAAGCGCCATGCTCAAGAGGCAGTACGAAAGGACGGGCTCTGAGGCGATGGACAGGGATGCGTTCCCACGGAGGGTGTTGGCCAGCTGCATTCCCTCTCCGCCTTTCCCCTCTTGGGCATGTCCTCTCCACCCCTCAGCCCCTCGGTTAGTAGATGAGGGTGTGGGGTGGGGACAGGGTGCTCGGTCATTATGGCCCACAGAGCTCCTTGCTGGTGGTTTTGTAGGGGCATGGAGAAATGCTTTCCGCATCATTTTATACCTGACTCACTGTGCTGTAACGATGTAAGTGGCATTGGGTCTGGTGGATATGTTGCTATGGAAAATACATGCGCTTTTTATAGTCAAATAGAAAGGTGCATTTCCAAAAGCTGTTCTTGAACGCTACAGCTATAACCCGACTGTTTTATTTCCACCAATCTCGGCAGTGAACTGTGGCTGTTGGGGTTGTATATCAGTTCGCTAAGAATCCAAGTGCTGGAGGAATGTCCTCATGTTTCTGTACCCATGCGGCAGCCCCGTCTTCCACTGGAGCATTTCTATTCTCAGCAGCACGTGGGAATTCGGTGAGATCCGATAACGGCAATATTAATAGCAGTTGAGTAGGTGGCCAAAGAGGTTGAAATTTAGCACAAGCTCACTGCTAGTTGGACAGCCGGCGTTCGTCTCCTGCGCAGCATACCTCGGCGGGGGTGGAGAATCCTTCAAACCCTCCGACGTCGTCCTCAGAAGCGTAAGTGAAGCTGGTGGGTGTCGGGCTAGAGCACCTGGAGCTCAGTGAGGAGCTTGGGAGTGGGCTTGTTCTGCAGCCTGCTGATCTGCTCCAGCTCCCAGGCCAGGGCAAGCTTCTTCCAAGCCCTTCAAAGGGCATCTGGGAGGTGGAACTGCTGCTTTGGTGGATAGAAGCTTAAAGGGAGAGCACTGATACTTCTTTTTAAACAGAAATCTGTTCAAGTCCTGTGTTCGTGACATCTGTAATACAGAGAGGAAGGCATGGAAAACGGATAGCTTTGGCAGCTGTTGGGGTTTCTGGAGCATTCGTCACCAAGGGAAGGGTTTGGCACTGGGCAGGGTGCATTTGTCACTGGCACATTCCTATCTAATAGTGGGAGTGTCTGTCCCTTCTTTCTCCCCGTAAATGGATTCAGATTTGTCTTATCACTTTGGGCATGACCACATGGCCTCTTCTCAGCAGATAACTCTCATTTAGGGGAGGGGGATTCTTTCATGTAGGTTTTTTGGGTTATTTTTGTTTTTTTAATCATAGATTGATACCTATACTGTAAATATATTTCTACACAAGAAACAGACCCTCAGAAAGCCATGCTTTCTGAATGAGATGCTGTAAAATAATCTTCCAGAATTTTGCTCCGACTTCTTGTTATCTTGGTCTTGATTTGGTATTGAGCTTCATGTTGATGTTATCCCTGGAAAATAACTAAGTGAATTGTCAAAGTAGATTTGACACAATGAATTTATAGTTTCTGTAATTTAATATATATTAGGATGTGGGGGAACCAAACCATTTAATGTGTTAAGAAAACAAAATCCAAACTCTAGGGTATATTTGTTAAAAGTCTTGAAATAGTCAACCTAAACATAGCTACTTAAAATGCACTACTCTTTTGTGGCGAGTCACTGGAGAGGTGTATGTGTAAGTGTCAGCATTGCCAATGGATATATTTTGTAATTGATAAAGTGTAGTTCGTGATTTCTTAAAGTACTGTGGCCTGCTAGCTACTGTAAGGTATATGACTGTCTTGTACAATATTTTTTTTATTATTATTATTTTTAAAATACCTCTAAGTGCATTAAAATAATACTAGCCGGCTTTCCTCGCTCCTCGGAGCTAAGCATCAGCAGGTGAAGGGGAAGCACAGACCACCTCTGGCTGGGGTTTCATCACACAAGGACACACACTCACGGTACTGGTGTGTGGAACAGGGTCCTCCTCCACCGAGCCCCCTGCCCGCTCCTCTGTGGCAACGCGTTGCCTCTGCTGTGGTGTTGACGCGGTCGCTCGTACAAGTGTGCTATAAAACAGATGAGCGAGTTAATCTGGGGGTTGAAAAATGTGTATTAGGAAAAACCCAAACAAAGAAACAGGCACAGCCCTCTGGTCCTGATGCACAATGCGGAACCGCAGCGTGATTCAGAGCCGTGTTGGCATAACCACGGGGGCAGCAAACAGGAGCGGCTGGAAGGGAAAGGGAGACCAGGAAACCCTTAAACTAGAGCTGCTGCCAGAGCCTTTGTATTGTCAGGCTGGGGCCCTAGTGACTAATTTTGCTATTTAACCTTGAGCAAACAGTGTAGCCAGGAATAAATTCCTTGAGCTGCGTCTCAGCCTGCTGGTGTGCCATGTCACTTAGCTTTATTCTTGTAGAGTGGTCCTCATGAGAGAAACATCCGTCGGTCCGTGCTGGCTGGGCGTAAGTGATGTCTGTGAATACGCGTTGCGTTTCGACATAATGGAGGTATTTGGTCTCTGAGCGTATCACCTGCTAACAAGCCAGAGCTATTTCTGTCCTGTTTGTGTTTTTTCTGTTTGCTAAAGGATTGACGTAGATGAGATGATTTACACAAAAGGTATTATTTCTCCACGTGTGGTTATTCCACATCTTTTGCATCAGTGTTCAACCTGGAATCGTGTAGTTGTGCTTCATAATTATTATAATAACTCCACATACTGTTATCTCGTGGCCTTTAGACTTTCATGCTGTTTGACAGATATTTTCCGGGATGGCTAATCTTGAAGTTGTACATAAGCTTTTATTGAAACCACTGCCTACAATTAAGGTTCACGCTTTGTGAATTAAAGTTGTACTTTTAAAACTTTGACAATTTTGAGTTAGGGTTTGACATTGGGGTTGGATTAGGTAATACAGAGGATCAGAGTTGCTTTTCTTTTAAACTTCAGAAAGAATACTAAAATGCTGAGACTGTGGCAAGAGCGGAGGAAGTATTCGGAATAAAATTCTTTCTGCGAGATCTTAACCACTCTCCTTAGCAATTTCCTTTGCTTAGTTCAGACATCTTTAGAGAAGTTGCATTGTTAGCGAAAGGAGATATAAAAACCTCTGGGAAGACAGAGATGGTAATGTTTGAAATGACGCAACATTGTCTACCAAAGCACTTTGTATCGTCATTTGGACAGGAACCCTCTTCTTTCAGCAGATAGTTTTTAAGATGCAACCTTGGCTGTGCCCTCCTGAGCAAAGCAGCAGCCCACTTGTAACTTTCAGCATAAAGGCCTACATTTATTCAAGCCAGAAATTAGGTTACACATAATAATGTTTTCATGAAGAATATAGTCTGCACCAGCTGGGCTCTGTGACGATTTTGGATGAAAACATCAAAAAGCAGACTTCTTTCACAGTTGTCCAATGTAGGATTGGTGTTTATTTGCATTGATGAAGATACTTCAGCAAGTGGGTTACCCCTTGAGTTCCTAGAATAGCTTTCATAGGACAAATGTCTCTACAAGCAGTGCTGTGTGTGCGTTTCAATGCTATAGACGTGTTCAAAATAAGGTTATAACTGTCCAGGAGTTTTTAAAAAGCTTAAAGGCTGCATTGCTGAAGTTCTTGCACTCCAGCTTCTAACTGATTTCTTCAAATACAGTGTGAGAAACTGGGTGTTTCAGCCCTGTATTTTAGAGGCAGACTGGAGAAGGGGAGCAGAGGCGGGAGCAGGAGCTCGCTGTTGGGTAGCAACAGGTTGTCAGAGAAGGTAGGATCGTGCCTCCTCTCACAGCAGCGAAGAACTTGCTATACTTGAGGGTGGTGCCTCCGTCTTGTGCCCTGCTGTGAACTGTAGCTGTTCAGAGCTATACACGAGACCCCAGTTGAATTCTTTGCATAGTACTGCATAATATTTACATTTTGATAACACTTTATGAAGAACTTCTATTTAATATAATTATTTCATTTTGTGTTTTCATTTACTGCAGTTGAGGTAAAATCTCGCTTTCTTTTATTTTGATGCTCACAAGAAAAAGTCATTCCTCTTAAAAGCTCTTCAGTTTGTCTCACACTACCATCCAATAGATATTAGCCCAGCTATTTTAAATGTAATACACTGGAGGGTAACTGTGCAATGGCGTGTGCACATAAGCTCAGATGTGCGTTGTGAGCTTGGCCAGGTTGTGCTTATAATAAGGCTCTTATTTCACTTGGAGAATGATAACAAGTGGATCCAAACTGCGTCTTCTACAAGTTGCATGCCTCAGAGGAGAAGCCGCTGTGAAATTTGCAGGTGACAAATTACTTCTAAGGCCTTACAGTGAGATAACAGCATTGCTTCTTTATTCAGGATTTTGTTTTGGAAAAAAATTATATCCCTTTTGTCTTACACAAATTCTAGGACAATACGTTAATCATCGGGAATCCTCCTTTTTTCCCTTACTTCTGGGCCATCAAAGAATTAACATATGCCTATATAAATGAAGAATTGATTGCTCTAGATTACCAGGGGGTTTCTTATTTTGTTTTTTCTTCTGGTCCGATCACGTCTTTCATGAAACATTGCTTAAAAGGTTGAAAGACCAATAGGTGTAGCTAAGAGAAAGAGAGTAGTAATACAAGTGAAGAAACTTTGCTCACACAGAGTAAACAACTTGTCCGTTTGCTTCTGTTGTTAGCCGAGCAAACATGTGAATGGAGCACAGTCTCTCATTCGAGTGTGAGAAATATTTCCCTGGCTGCATTTTGAGTCTCAACTATGCTCATTAGTTTACATGAATGTTTTAAGTTTTGCGTTGTTTATAGCCCAAGTATGCAGGCCTAGTGTAATTATGGTTATTCAAGTGTGGAAAATACATTAAAATATAAAACTGGCTCGAACATTCCTCCTGTTGCAAATGACTGACGTAAACGATCCTAGAGAACTCATGGAAAGCAGAAGTGGACACCATCATGTTCAATCGTGGTTTTGCTCTGTTGGCAACCTCTTGGACACAGGCTCCAGCTGACTAAGGGCAGAGTTTTTCACTGCTCGCTAGCCCGCTAAAGTTTGGAAGCAAACTTTAAGGCATCCTTAGCAAGGGTGTGCCTGGCTTCTGCTTGTATAATTGCAAGTAACGGAAGAAATTCTGCCCTAAAGGCTCTTAGATCTTGAAGCTAAAGAACGTAAACCCTTAAAATGCTCTCTGTCAGGTGTGGGAAGCATAGTGCTGGTACGCACCACTACAAGACTAGTTTTCCATCCTCTGCTTGGGAAACCAACCTGTCTCTAGCCAGCACATTGGGTCACAGCCGTGGTGTGTCCTGCAGCATGGATGTTGGAAGAGAAATCTGCTTACTGAACAAAAGGAATAGGAAAATTTTTTCAATAATAGTCTCCAGTGAAAAAAAAACAACCCAATGTGTTTCAGAAGGGGATTAAAAAAAAAAAGTGTAAATATTTCACATTAAAGGAAAAAGGATTCCTCCTTATCCGTGAGGAGGAGGTCACTGACTACAAAGCCAGTGATTTTAAGGAAGCTGCAGGTGGGCATTGCGCAGGTCGGATCCATCCCAGAACTTTGTGTTCCTGGCAGCCTGATCTCTTTATGGTGTGAGGGACGGGCAAGGCAATTACAGCCACACTGAGTGGGAGCGGGTGCTCTCAAACTAGAAGGAAAGAGGAGGAGGGACGGTCTGTGTTCCTGCTGGTTGTCGTGTTGCTTTCAATATTGTAATTCTGTGAAGAGTGCCATCTACCCTGACCAGGCCCTGTCCTCATTTTGTTGCCTCGTAACTGTCCCCTGAACAGTTTATTTTACTTTTTCCCTGCAACCTTTGACTAACTTGTTCCTAAACGGCCAGAAACAGGATAGCTGCCCTGGTATGTGGTTGGTTTGACCTGTTACAGGGCTCTGTGTAGCTCTTTCTGCTGTCGTATGTTAATTCATGGCATTTTTTGTTTGAACCCCTTCACCGTGCGGTGTGTGAAGCTTGCCGCTGCGCCACCCCAAACCAACAGCGTCTGGGGTGGGTGAAAAGTCATTTCAGTGTGTTTAAGCCACTTACTTGCCCTTCCATAGCCGGGAGTGTTGTGCAGCAGCTGTCTGCAGTCCAGCTGTGGATATCTACATCTGAGGACTGAGTCCGCAGTACCCCACCTGCGGGAGGGTCCCATCCAAAAAGTTTCTTCTTGCTCTTAAAATGAGCAGGAGGAGAACGGGACCACTCTGAGTGTCAACTGGTGCACTTCTGAGGTGTGCCACAAATTGGCTATGTATTTTGAAAAAAGAGTTTACTAATGTTGATGATTGCATACTTATTTAATGTTTTTTAAGAAACATGCATCTTACATGAAAGCAAACCAAACCCCTCCTTCCAGCCCTACAACATCTCTCTCCAGCTGTCCTAGTGTCAGTTGCTCATTTTTTTTGCCTGAAAAATTCTCTGTAGGCTGAAGTATTCTCTGTGTTTGAGGCAAATATTTTAGAAAACATAATGCAATTGGGGTGGGGGGGTGGAAAGTAACAACTGAATCTGCTCTCATATGGAACTGAAGATCTTCCTGGCTAATAGAAACTATATTTCCTGAAGTTGTTCACTAGTTTTCCACTTTTATTTTGTTGGCAACTAAAAACCTTAGCTAATTAAAAAAGCCTAGAGCCTTTCTGAGTACCTCTCAAATCAGAAACTATAATAGATCAGCTAGTTTCTTGCTTTATATGTATGATTGAAACAGTATGGAGTTAGGCCTGTGAATTCAAAGCTAATTACTTTTTATTTCTTTTGGAACAGTCCTAGTTGCATACTTAGAACTGGCCTCTAATTGGGCTTGAAACCTTTTAAATCTTGAATAATAATTAAACTTTAAGTCAAGTATTTTAAAACTTCTTGGTTTGTTTTTCTTACTCCCTGCCCTGCTTCAGACCGGAGGAGACCAACAGAAGAGTGAAAAATGTAAGACATACTTACTTCAATGCTTTCTGAAACAATTTCATGCTAATTCTCATTAAATATTTCTAAAACACTTCTGGTTGTGGCACTATCATGTTTACCTTATTCTTCAGCTGTTCATTTGTCTGATGCAAATTAGTGCCATCTTATGATGGTCTCTATGCAGCTTACTTTCCCAAATAAGTGTAATAATTAGAAACAGTACTTATATCTGCTTACTTGAGATACATGAGCTGCATCGTAACGCTCTTTAATTGGTTTTGATGGAGAACATAGCTAATACTGTAAACCAGATTTTACAATTCATTGTGGAAAACCTCTCTAACAGCATGTTGAGATTCTTTTATACTGGTACATGGTATGAGAAGAAAGTAATTAGGTTTGTATTTTTTTTGTTTGTTTGTTTTTAGGTTTTGATTACATTATACTGGCTTGGGAGAAAAGCTCAAAGTAACCCTCATTATAATGGTCCATACCTCAATCTTAAAGCATTTGAGAAGTTATTAGGGCAAGCGTTGACTAAGGTAAGGAATCCAAAAAGAATAGTAAACAAATAGCCTGAATTTTGTAGTTTGCTATACATTACAGCATCAACTCTAAACAATCTCTTGGGGGTTTAATTTGATTCTTGGTTTGGAGAGCATAGTCATTTGTTTTGTTTGTTTTGCTTGCTGTCAAAGTCCATGTGAAAGGAATTTTTAGCTTACACTGCTTCTTCTGCTACCTGTATAATCACGAAATTCAGAATCCACCTTCTCTTATTGATGTGGTAGATTGTGAAAAGCCTTGTCTTGATTCCCTTTGGCTAAGATGAGAGCAATTTAAGACCTTTTGTTGAATCTCCTATCCAAGCTTTTGTATATGTTGTTTTTAGGGGTTTGCAGTAGTCTTTGGTAAAGTTCATTTGTGCACTCAAAATGCATTTTAAAATTTTTTAAGCAAAAACTTGTGAGTAGCACTTGCACCTTAAATTAT
Source organism: Pluvialis apricaria (assembly GCA_017639485.1). Classification (NCBI taxonomy): domain Eukaryota; kingdom Metazoa; phylum Chordata; class Aves; order Charadriiformes; family Charadriidae; genus Pluvialis; species Pluvialis apricaria. The sequence goes on from CM030007.1 coordinate 47,300,957, forward strand.
TGCAAAAGACCTTTCAAAACTTACTCTCATAGGCGCTTGAAGAGTCCAGTCACCTGAACAGAAGTGGCAGGGATAGTGGGTACGGTGATATTTGGTACGTTGATCGGGGAGAGCCCTTTTCATCTTCAGCTAGCCATAAAAGAGACGATTCCTTCGATAGCTTGGACTCTCTTGGTTCAAGATCCTCCACAAGCTTTTCATCAGATATAACCTTGAAAGGTGGAAGTGAAGGTATGTTTTTTCCTCTTTTAATTCTTTTGTTGACATATGTCTTACGAGTGTGAGAGAAGATGATGTATGGACCTAGTACTTCGGGAAAGGCAACTCTAGTTTTGCAACTGCTGCAGTTGCATTTTGCTTAAGCAAATATTGACCTTTAACAGTTGGTAGAAACAAAGCTATGCTCACATAAATTTTCCTAGGAAGGGTTGCTGGGACTCTTGCTCTCGCAGCCACGTTATGGTATGTGTATGTGCGGGTATTTTCCCACAGTACAGGAAGAGAAGTTGCTAAAATTCAGATCCCGATGGGATCACCCAAAATTCAACAGTTGCAGAAGTCTCTTGCCTTCTTCCTACTGTGGATATGTCAAACCTCTGTTTCTTCACTTCATTTGTGAATATTCAATATTCAATAGGGTTTTTCCCGCCTAGGTTAAAAACTGAAGATTTAGTTATAAAAATAGTGAGCTTTTAGATTTTGTACTATGCAAATAACAAAATCATTGAGCCAAGTCCATGTGGAGCATTTCTGATCTGAGCAAAGCACCATGTAGCCATGCTACATATGTGATGTACCTTCAGCTTCTACTGGGCATTAATCTGGCGAGATGAGCATGTTGCTGTACTATTTGCTGGTAACTTGGCTTTGTTGGTAAATTCAAGGGGCAAGTATGTTTTTAACGAAAACATTCTGTGCCGTTTTAAGTCTTAAGTCTAGAGGTTAGCTCTGTTTCCTGCAGGGTACTGTGATAGTGAAAGAATGGAACAAATGTAGCAGGGGCATGCAAACCAAACTCAGCTTAATGGACCTTATCGCAACTTCACAACAATCTTCTAAAAATACCTCTTCTACTCTGCTGTCAGTAGCTCGGCAAGTTTGCAGCCAAAACATCTTGAATATGGAGTTAAACCGATTGTAGAACATCTTGGTGCAAGTTCGAGCTAGAAGCTTCTGTCTAGAGGATAATGTTTGTGCCTTCATTTTTCTCCCGTTTCTTCTAAGGTTGTGACAGTGACACAGACTCGGAACTGCCTTTCAAAATGCATGACTCCCATAAAGATGACAGGTCTTACCGTAGGATTTCCGTGATTGAACCGAAACCTACCACTGACTTCAATCGCTTCTTACCCAACAAAAACAAGCAGACAGCGTATGTGCCAGCACCCTTAAGAAAGAAGAGGACAGAGAAGAATGAGGACAACAGAAGGAGCTGGGCAAGTCCCGTCTTCACCGAGTCAGATGGAACATTTTCAAGGTACTCGTGTGTGGTCTTAGTAAGCCAGACTTTGATGTAGGAATTCTTAAATAAATGATTTCTTTATTAGTTAAAGAAAAGCTGCTGTTGCTGCAATACAAAGTAAAGTATTTGAGTTTCCGTATTTTAAAGGGAGGGATATTTTGGTGTAGTTGTGTGGTTGGTTCTTTGTTTTGGCTTTCCTTTTTTACTTTGTTCCACCTAACTAGTTTTCTGGTGTTTGACTAATGTTTTGAGGCTGGTCAGATTCCAGATAGAGGGGATTTAAATGATCTTAAATGCAAGTTCACAGGAGCTAGACCTACGGTTTTAGTTTCTCATTAAAGCCTTTGAAAATACGGTGATGAATTTCAGTTGTCCAGCTTCTTGGTGCGTACAGATGAGATTAGTGGGCAGTTCTTGGGTTTCATCGTTGCCTTCGTGACTTCACTGTCTTCATTCTGTTCCTGTTTTGGCCAACCTCAGTGGACGCGAAAGGAATCCTGTAGCTTCCTGCCAAAGTAGCAGAGCAGAGTGTGGGCTCACAAATCCGGCTTCCCTCCAGATGATCTATGAGTATGACAGTGGCTCTGATTCAGAAGATGAAAGAAGGCTGCCCGACGTGGTCATGGATGACTTAGCAAAACGTAGATTTCTAGTCAAAAAGAGCCCTGTAAGCTCTGCTGCACCTGGACATCATTTCGTGTTGCGCAATGACCCTCCTAAATCTTGCTCACAAGAAAGTTATCCAGCTGGTCCACTAGCTGCAATGCTTGAACCACTGAGGTCAGAGATACTAATCCAAGATCCAGTAACTATTGTATTACCTAAATTGCAGTCTTAGTCTTAGTCTTCTAATCAGCATTTTAACACAGTTGATAAATTGGTATGCCTTTTCTGTCAAACTTCGTACTTTTGTCAGAAGCGATAGGATGCTGATATAACCATTTAACTTTTTTTTTATTTTTTTATATATATTATTATTTCTGGTGCTGCAGTGATGGAATTGAGAACTAATTTGCTTCATTCACGAGGTTGAACTCCTGAGCCAAAAAGCATGTCTTTTTGCATTCTTTATGTCAAGTTGCTCCTAAAATATCTTAACTGATTGGGTATTTTGAACAGTAACCAGAGGAGGCAGAGGGAGTTGGATGCTAAAGAGGAAAACAAACCAAGAGTTAACATTCCTTCAGAGTTATCTGGGTATTTTGATGAGGACGAGGAAGAAGAAATAGGCATCCCAAACATTGAAAAAGATGATCTCTATTTTCGCAAGCTAAGTTCTTCAGCGGCAAATACAGTGGTTGCTTTTGACAAATTTCTTCCTAAGTTTTGGACTCCAGAAGAAGAGTTGCTATGGAAAAAAATCAGGAAATCCTCTTTCAAACCCTGGTATAAAGAGATTCAAGGGTTCAGGTGCGTTTTCATGCATGCCCCTGTTTCTCTCCTGTGTGCAAAACTTACAAATAAAATGTAGTTGTATGACTTTATTTTTATTTTTCATTTTTATTGCCAGTATAACAGCAAGATATGTTTTCTCCTCTTTTTTTTGAGAAAATAATTGAAATATTATTTCCATTACACTGTTGCACTCTTGCCACCATGCATTTTACTCAATGAGTACACTTCATGTTTTTTTTGTCTTTCCCTCTGCTCATTCTTTGTGCTGCCACACAGTAGAAAGAAATCAGATTCTGAGGATGGGGAATTTGCTTACAGACAAAGCTCTGCCATTGTTGCTAATCAACCAAGACCAAGTTTTGACTGGAACAGCAGTTACAGAAGGGATCAGAGCTATAAACCAACTGCTGAATTTGTGGGAAGCTCATTGTCACAGATTGCAGAAGGAAAAATCTTGGAGGCTTCTGATCAGCCCAGGTTGATATTGCTGCATGAGCTGTACTCTTGCTGCATCAAAAAGAAATGTCTGGATATGCAACAGCTAAATGAAATTAAACCACGTCCTGTGATGTCGCGCTTTTTTTTGGTTATTACTATTTTGTTGTTTTTCTTTTTTCTTTTTTTTTTTTTTTTTAAATGTAGCCGTAAGTTGCTGGTCTTCTGAAACATGTAAGTGCAAAAGTGTAACATGCTGCATAGGGTTACTGGCTTTATGTGTGAGCATGTAAGCGTGCTGTTTCTGAGCAGGTTGGTATGCCATCATACCTTTATATTGGTTGACGTGTGCTGTGCTACGGTTAGTGCTGGTGAATGCCAAGTGGTGTAGTTGTACTGCTAGGGGTACTGCAAGTCTAAACCAAATGTATATCACAATACCTTGTGATCTGCTTGTCTTTTGCTAGTTAATGATATTTTTACTTCCCTCCTTTTGTTTTATATGCTTCAGTCAGTTTTCGTTACTTCAGGCCCTGCAAAAATACTCTGACTACTTGTCTTCTGAAACGAAGACCAAAATTGATCCTACTTCTGGCCCTAGGCTCATAAAATGTAGAAAGAATATTTCCTTTGAACCAGGATGCAAGCAAGGAGATGCAGAAAATGGATATCTGTATCCAGATTTAGAAAACGATGACTTGTTCGTTCGAAAAACTGGGGCTTTCCATGTGAATCAAGTTGTTCTCCAAGACCCCCGGTATTTAAAAAAATTATCTGAGGAGGAGCCTCCCCTAGAGGGTGAGATAATTCTGCAACCCAGAGAGGGTGAACCTGTGATTCCAGATTTGGAAAAGGATGACATGATTTTCCGTAAAATCCTTTCTCAGAAAAAAGAGGTGCCTTTATCAGGTGCTCCAGACAAGTATCACCCAGCACTCTTTCCTGATCCATGGAGTCTTCCGGAGGAGATACGGTCCAAATTTCTATGTTTACTTGAGAAAAACACGACAACGGAGGAAAGAAAGAGCAACGGCAGAGTGTTGTCACCATCTTCCCGCCATAAGAAGGACGATATGCTGACCCGCAAGATCGAATCTTGGAAGGTGGGAAGCAACATCCAGCCAGTAAATTTCATCCCGGGTCCATGCAGTGAAGAAGACTGGAAGAAGTGGGAAGCGATCAGGGAGGCCAGCAAAGTTAGACACAAGAAACGGCAGATGGTGGAGAGGTCAGGTTGTGTCCTGCACGGATTGCGCTTGAGTGCAGTTGAACCCTTTCCATTCAGAAAAGCATCGTCTTGTGCTGAACCATTCATAGAGTGCCAATCTGCTCTTTGTTCGTGGCGTCCTGGACAAGCTTTTTATTTGCTTTAAATAGAAGCTCATGACTGCAATACCATATTTTCAAGAAAAAAAAATAATTACAATGCTTTCTAGTTTTAGGCTGCTATTTTAGAGAAAATACATTCTCATTCCTTCAGGCTCAAAGTTCTGCATAAGTTTTTTATGGTTGAACAGGAATAGCGGTTATTCAAAAGACTATGGAGGCTAGAAATATTTTTTTTCCCCCAATGCAATTGGTAAAAACATTTCTGAAACACATGAATGCTTTAAGGAAAAAATTCTGGAAATGGGCATTCTGATATTCTTGCTTGCACCTAAGTTTGAAAATGCTTATAAACTGTCCTTCCACAGTTTTGAGATGATTAGATGAGGTGAAAAAAAATGTTAGTGTTATTTTGCCCACCCAAAGTCACGGTGCATGCAAGGTGTGTGTCCAGGTAATATTAAATTTCACTGTGACATATTTTATTCTGCCAGTGTTTCCTCCCTGCTTTCATAAAGTCCTGATTAATGCTTTCCTCTAATCCTTTACTGGTATACTCAAAATTATTTTCTGTGACTGAATACTGTTTTTAACTAGTTCCTAGCTCTCCTTTGGATTTTGTCCTTACTGGGGGAGAGTGGGGTTTCAAATGTTTCCTTAGCTCTGAAAATACGGCATTGCAAGTTGCAGTTCTCCCAGCTGTGCATCATTACTTTGTGACTAAGACACTTCCATGTTCCAGCTGATACTTTGATGTTGCTGCATTTAATTTTTAAGCTTACTACTGTTAACAGAGTGCAAGCTTCACTGAGGAATATTTCTGAAGTGCTTGAAAATATTTCACGTTTTAAGAATTCATTCAGTAGAATAAAATACTTATATTCAAGAATACTAAAAATCCTCTTGAATCACACTGCATGAATTTGGTTATCCGCTTAGTGTGCTATACTTCTGTATATGGCCTTTTATACTTATTCATTCTAAGTATTACTTTCATTTAGTATCAGAGATAGTTGAAGTAAAAAGAAAAAAGCCTCTGTAAGCCAGGCTTCTTGTTGAGACTTAAGTTGCGTTAATTTTTATTTCTTGAAATGAGTATCTTTTGAGCATCATGCTGTTCAGCAGCACTGGAATAAGTGGTGCAGAATTAGTACAAGGCTCTATTCATGCAGTATTGCAAAATCGGAAGCGTTGGAAACTTGCAGGCAACCTTGTTCTGTCAGTTTTCTGCCTGACTTGCACATCATGCAAGTCCTGATGTGTTTTTTGACTAGTGTCAGATCTCCGATGTGCTATTCCATGCTGGCTGGCCCTCAAGCTTTCTGTTTCCCCTTCACTTGGTGAGAGTGCTGGTGTACTGGTGGTATTAATGTTGTTGTGAATATCAAGACACTGAATCTTTTCTTTTTTGGTTTCTGATTTCTCAGACTGTTTCAAAAGCTTTCTGATGAGCAAGGGTAAGTTTTATAAAAGCTTGAAAGATCATAGCGCTATTTTCGCCTGTTGTTGAAATTTTCATGCATGCACAGTAGCTAAAAACTTGTGCTGAAAGCAACTTGTGCATGCTGCTTTGTTGTTCTGTGCTTCGGCAATTTACATAAGGAATGTAAGAGACTAAAAGCTATGTGTCTGGCAAAAGTTCTCTCTGGCGTCTAGGGTATCCGAGTTATGGTTATCAGGCACTTTAAAGATCAGCTCTAATATTTTAGTCCTGCTGAAGTGAAGTACTAGGTGTTCTGTATTTAAATTAGGCTTTAAAACATTCAGAAATGTAAAGGAAGATTAATAAATATTTTATTTCGAAGGCTGGACAGCTAGAATCTGAAAATAATTGAACGAAACGGTATTTGTCATGGGACTGATGAATGTTCTGTGGTTATTTTATATACTCCAGGTTATTGAATCCTCAGTGGTAAACTTATTGGTTAGTGCCATGTGAACTTAGGCATTGTTTATGATGTACTGTGACTCAAAGAGAAATCTTTTTCCACTTACTGTGTGGTGGCATGTTAAGTATTTGGTTGTGCATGGTGTTCTAATTTTTTTTTTTTAAAATGTACGTTTATTTATTTACTTACTTATTTTTACCCTGAGGCAAGACCTGGTACATGGCTGAACACTTCCAGAAGAAGCAAGAAATGTTTCAGAAGAAGTTAGGTGTTAGAGGAGGGAGACTCAGAAGGCTCAAGTCACTACTTAGATTTTTAATTTAAGACTAGAATTTAAACTAACAACCTGTTCCTTGGTATTAATATACCCATACTTAAAGTATATTGTATTTAGGTCTAGATTTTCCCATTTTTTTGCAGGCAGATATAGAAACTTGAGAGAAAGAAAAGGAAACCCCAGTCGTGTAAGTTTTCTTGAACTCATCTGGAACAATTTTGATACTTACCTACAGTTCGGTTACCCAAAACCTTTTCTACATGTGATACAGCTTAACCATTAAAAAAAAGAGGAAAAGAACTGTACACAAAAAGACTTTCTGCAATAATGACCAGGAGATTTTTGATAAATTTGGTATTCTTCCCACTCAGAAAGTAGACAAGCAAACAGGTATAATGAGTTAATGCCCTAGCCTTTATTTTTAGAGGCCAAAGTCCAAAGTCTTATGTTACCAACAAAAGCAAGTTGGGCCTCTAGGGAGGAAGTGAGAGAGTCTGGTTTGTTAGTTCAGAGCTTTCTTGGTATGTAACAGGTTAGATAGAGCAAGGCCCTGTAATGAATCAGTTTTGTTTTTAACCTGATTTTCCATCATATCAGAGTGCCACACTTTCAGGTCCTGTTAGAACTTGGTTACATTCCTCCATCATTTAGATTTTGTTTGGATAAATGACAAACAAAAGTATTTTTGAAAAAATAAAACCGAGAAGTGTAGCTTTCCTTTTATATTACAGCATTGAACCTTATGATGAAACACCTGCATTTTGCTTGGTGTCTCAGAGGCTTGTGGTCAGCCCTGAGCAGGAGTCTTGTCCTCTTTTTAGTTAATTAAAAGTCCTATTACGATTATCACTGGAGTGTGAAAGAATAAAGGAGAAAATATCATTGAAGAGAAGCGCTAAAAGCATGAAAGGTGAGCTTTGAGGAATTTAGATTAAAGGGAACTAGTGAGCAGGAGTTCATGGGGGAAACCTGTAGCCATATTGAAGAAATTATTGAAAAGATGGCTGTGTTAGCCATCCCGACTTGGACAGAAAACATCTGGGAGGCTTGGGGAGGAGTAATGTAGGCCAGTGGGGCCCATGACATGCATGACTTTTATCACATAGAAACATGCATCAATAATGGACTTAATTTTATGGTTAGCCTAAGGAAGGAAAGAATGGGAGGTGATGCTAGGGCTCTTACTGGAGAGAAGAAGTGAAAGGAAGGGAATTTGGACCCAAGGATGGGGGATGCCTTTTAGGTCAAAGAAAGGAGGAAGGTCAATAAAGAGAGTAACATGTTTAAACAGAAGTAGCCATCAGGTATGAGGAGCTCGATGTGAATGATCAGCGTGGAGCTGCTACGGAGCTGCTTATTCCCTTAACCTGATTCTTATTTGCTCAAATACGCAACTACTGACTTGAGTGCTGGCACTAGAGCATGTCCCAGCCTTGCTCGTTCAGCTGCCTGTGTGTTTCCTGCTCTATTTGAAATAACACTCAAGAGCGCTCAGTTGTACTAATATAAATCTCTCTCTCTCTCGAAGGTTTTACTTGCATAAGTGATGGCTAAGATGTGATAAAGCCGAATACTCTTTTTTTTTGTCTTTATAGAAGTAAATCTTTGAATGATGTCAGCGCAGAGGAGCTGCAGTCATTGCGCAAAATCCGTTACGAAGAGCTACAAAAGATAAAAGAACAGTTACAAGAACAAGATCTGAAGTGGCAAGAAGTAAGTGCTCCTTTTCACCCCTCCTCACGTGTCCTGCTGAAGGGCTGGGTGCCCCCTTACCTTCAGTGTCCCTCGAAAACAGGATTTGGCATGTGTGCAGCAATTCATGGGGCTGACTTCTACACCAATCTGTCTCATGCAACTGGCAGCAGTTTGGGGGGATGTCCGTTTAATGCAGCACTGAAATTATTTTAAATAGCATCATAAGTATCTGATTAATGCTTCAGGATAAGGCTTGTATATATTGTAATAAAGCCTTCAGGCTTGATTTCTGTGGACACAAAGAAAAGTTAGGGCATAGTTTCATGTGTTATCTGAAATTTGTGAATACTTTTTTTTGTGAAACGATTGGAATGTCTGAGTATTTGATCCTTTGGGAGAAGGGAGGGAAATAATATTTTCTTGTGCAAATTCTTGAGGCTCCTCTCCCCTAATAATTCGGTCTTAAATCCAGCTTGTAAATTGATGTGGTAGCTTTGTGCAGCATCATACGGGTATCTGAAGAACTTTTCTTTTTTATTAAAATCTCTGCTTGACAATAATTGCCAACAGGAAGCTGAAATTAAGAACAGAGCTCCAAGCAAGAAGTTCATAGTTGTTTGTTTAATGCATCTCAGCCGTCTCAGTTCTAATATTCAGTACTTATCTTAAATCAGCTGTGGTATTTCATGGAGAATATTGCCGGTTCACATTGTGGTTTTACAGAACTGAAGAAAAGATAGAAGTATATGTTTTCAATTTAGAATTTAAGGCATGTTTACTCTCAAACTAGTGTATCAGTCTAACATAGTAGTGATTTGGAAAAAAAACAATAATCCCAAACTCCAAAGCCTACAATGTAGAAATACAGATGGCATTGCATTAATTTTCAACTGTGTGTCATTGGGTGAAGTATTCTAGAATAAAATAAAAAATATTAAGGGGGGGGGGGGGGAAGGGCAAAACATGTACTTTTCCACTTGTAGTCCGTTAATTACAATTGTTAACTTTAACAGGCAGTGAGCCTGTAACCCTAACTGAAATATGATAACCTGTTTATTATTTAGGGAGAAGGTGCATGAAAATGTGGCCACAATGCAGACGTGCAAGTAAAATCAGGGCAGTAGGTAGCATGTGATGGGATGCCTCTGTAGATTTATGAGGTCTTGTGAAAATCTGATTGTGTACGTTCATGTTATTCTTATAGGATCTAGCAAAATGGAAGAATCGTAGAAAGAGCTTCACTTCCGAATTGCAAAAGAAAAAGGAAGAGAGAGAAGAAATAGAAAGGAGAGCCTCTGAGGTGTCTGAACGGACTACCAAGTCACTGAAAGAAATGCAGCAGGAGAGGTAATGACCCTAATGGGAGTATTATGTTGAAGAACTTAAATCTGAGCATTTTTATTCCCTTGAATTCTTGAGCAGCTTTTACTGGCAGGTTACAATTGATTCTGCAGAGATCTCAACAATTTTAGTTGCAAATTACAGTGTAGAAATCTAGGCAATTGAAGGGAGGAATATGGTCTGCTAATGCATTGTTTTCACAGAACATTAAACTGTTTTGCTCTATAAATAATATTTTACTTTGCTATCCATAATAAATGTATTGAGAAGTCAGTATTTACATCCACTAACATCAATAGTGTTGAACTGGATAATTGCCTTTTTTATTCTTGGATCAACTTAACGATTTCTCTTTCCCCTACCACTGCATTTGCTATTCTTTTAGCCACTGTGGATAAATACAGCCAGAATTTTAATGTATATCACAGAGCTGTAAACTTTTACTTGATTTCCCCTCTATCCCCAGTTCTTCCTCTGGGTATTCTGGTCTTTTCTCTAAGGCGTAAAAAGTGTAAACTGAGTAGCACAGTACCATTTCTACTAATGACAGTCTTTTTTTTTTTTTTTTTTTAAATGCATGCATGACTGAGATGAAGGGAATAGGCACATGGCATGTATTCATAAAAGAAATTTAAATAAGTCTTAAAACAGAATGTTTTGAGTTTCTGAATTTTTTTTTCTTATTTGTGAGGACAAAAAATGGTCTCTTGAATAAAAATGCGAATGCTAGTTGTATTGAATGTCCAATATTGTCAGAATCTTAAAAATGATGTGGTAAAGACTTCCTTTATGACAAAGGAAGGAATAGCAGAAAAAAGCCCAATCTGAACTTCAGGACACCTCATTTTGTTATATAAAGTTCAGTATAGCATTTTCATAGTGCAGAGACATCAGCAGAGCTATACAGTTCAGACGGTGTTATGGGACTACCTTCTACCCATTTTTTCCTCAATAAAATCTGAATTTCTGTGGCTATGTAACTTGAATAGCTATATCACTTTCTTGGCAAAGATATTTTTGTCATGGTGGCAACCTGATAATGTGAGAGTGGTATGCCTGAGTGTTATGGGAGTGTTGAAATGAGGAGGAGGGGGAAGAAGGTAGATTTAAAAATACATTAAAATACTAATACTTTTAAATGATTCCATTAATTTTCACTTACTCGACATGTGTTTCTCAGTTTATGCTCTGTCTTGAACATTCAGTAGTCGAAAGACTTAGTGCCCGCTTGTTTGTCAAGTCACTTTGGTATTTTAACGCGCTCTGTCCCCATAGGGAGGACAGAGATCAAGACTCCTATGGGCAGCGAAAACATGAACGCAGGTGGATGTATTCACTGAATGATGATGTGTTTAGTGAAGAAAAAGCACCTTCCACACAGTCAGCAGCAAAAGGTTACCTTTTGGAAGAAGATACCTCCTACAGCACTAAGGACAACAAAAGTGCGTATGCCACGCAGATGCGCAAGGAGAACCTGCCGGAGAGCTTGGCCACTCGGGAAGCTCCCGCTCCATCAAAGAGCCTGGCAGAGGAGCAGAGCTCTGCTCTTTTGTCTACCCGCTACTCGGTGAATGCTCAAACTGGGTCAGCTCAGGTTTCAGCTTCTCTCTCGAGAAGTTACCAGAAAACTGATACCTCTAGGTTAACATCTGTGGTTACACCAAGACCTTTTGGTGTCCAGTCAAGAGGAATCTCGTCACTTCCACGGTCGTTCACGGTAAAATTCCGCTTCATTCCCAAAGTTTGTAAATGTTGGGGTCCTGGATGGCGGGGGAAACAGTAGAGTTTTAACATTCATTGTTTTTTAAAAAATCGTCCACTCTTTGATGACGGCTGTGTTAGTAGAGCAGGCAATTCTGTCGTGGCTTTAGATGTTTACTCATGTTTCTATACTTAAAGGCACTCCTAGAAATAAGGCTGATAAATATATTTGGTAGAATAATCTTTTTATTACTTGTAGTAACTGTCCTTAGTGTTCCTTATCAAAAAACCTGCCTTTGTTGGGTGTACTTGTCTGAAGCTAAGTTAACATAATTAAGTGTTAAAGAAAAATTTTTCAGGTGATACAAGTTTCCTCTGCTCTGCTGACTTTGTTGAAATTGAAATTTTATGCTAGCCTAAAATTTGCCTGCTCGGTAAAGCGCTGAAACACAGAAATTGATCCCCTCCGATTACTTCGTCGATTTTCATAGCTTTCTCCTAAATTCCTAATTGTCTCAATTTTAAAAATGGTAAGAATGCAGATCATTCTAAGCAGATGCTTTTAACAAGTTTATCTTAAAAATTCTCGACTAATTATTCTGCAAGCACTTCAAGAGAAAAAGATACATTGCTCTTCTTTAAAGTGAGTAATTAGTAATGGGTACAGTAACCAGAATTTGCATGAAAGGGAGAGCTTTTTTTGTTAAATATTTAGATTGCTGAAAGATTAGGGTTTGTTTTGTTTTTTTAAGCATGTATTTACCAAACTCCTTTTTTTCCTAGATGGATGATACCCAGAAATACAACGGAGAAGTAGAAAAAGCTAAAAGAACTCAAACTTTGTTCACCAGCAGTTCATTTTCACAACCAGACTCTGCACACCCTCTCTCCGCTAGTGCATTCAGAAGCAGAGGTGAGGAGGAGGAAAAAGAAGGTGTTCAGTCAACACCTCCTCCTAGTTTGGCATTACCTGTAAAATCCCAAGACCAAGATGCTGAAAGCAGTATTCTTAAACCAGAGTATTGCTCTCCTCCTGATTCTCTTTCACTTGCATCTTCTGCAGAAAATGTGAGTCTGCCAGAGCCTGAGGATTCAAAATCCCTGGTAAGTGTGGAAATAATGTGACTACTTAGTGTAAGTGAATGCTACAGCAGAATAAAAGAAAAAAAAATAATCGCATCTACTGCAACTATTTTTTGGTAGTAAGAAAACAGCTTGGAGAACTGCTATTTCCTTTGATTTAATTCAGGGGAAAGAGAATATTTGGAAAGAAAATAATTGGTTCTTTTGCTGTATTTTTTACCTACCCTTTATATGTCCTGTTTCTCATTCTAATTCAAAATAGTTATTCTAAAAATTGTTCGATGCTTGCAAAGTTTTTTTTATTCTCCAAATTAGCACATTATGTGCCCAGTCAGGTATGTTAGTTAGATGAATGGTCTGAGCTGCTGTAGCATTCATTTGCACTTTTGAACTGGTGGTGGAAAATAAAGATCAGCTTTTCAAAGGCCAGCCTTAAACATTAGTATCATACTATCCTTTTTTTTCCATCTGTGTGGCTTGAGCACCCCCCCCCCCTTTTTTTAAATAGTTATTGACTTGAAATTAATCCAATTAATGTTCACATTAATGAAATTTAAAGCAAATCACCATCTCTTTGTGTATGTGCTTATCCAGGAGTTGGGTCTTTCCGTGTTTTTTGGAATATGTATCTTCAAGTGCCATTTCCTCCAATTGTGCGCACGTTTCACATGTGAAAAATGACCAGCAATAGCTTTAATTGTCAATACCTTTCTGTAATATCTAATGATGCGGTTCATACCCCTTGACAGATTAGAGATGAACTTTTTGCATTCCTGATGCTGCTGTAAAAGTTAATTGTGCCTGTTACTTGGGTGAGGATAACACCACTTTGGATGCTGATTCATGAAATCACTTCCCAAACCAGCCTTTTGTAAATTCAATCACTTTGAAACATTCTTCTTCCTAATCACTTGTGTAAAAGGAACAGATTTCAGTTTAATAATTTCAGTTTAATACTCCTGATACCCTTTGGCCATTGCCATGAAATTATCATAATTTTTTGAAACTGTGATTGTTGTATAAGGAAAGAAATCATGACCATTTCTTTTTCCTCTGTTGTAGCAAAACCAGGCAGAGGAATTGTTGTTCTAATCAGTGAAAACATAGATTAGATATGGGTTCTTTGTATCGCTTTAAGGGAGCCAAATGAGAACAAAATGTACTAAGTCCATTTCTTTTTTTCCTGTCATTAGCCACAAGATCATGAATTGTCCTTTCTGCAGATAAGTAATGTAGGGTTTTAAAATGAAAACAAAAAAAAAAATCAAAAAAAGCTTGTGTTGTGTCTCAAACAAGCTATAACTTAAGGAATGCAAGTTCCACTTGGTGTGTTTGTAAATCATTGCCAGAGTTGAGAGATTGATATAGTTCAGTAGTCATCAGGGCAGCAACACCAGGTTTGTGGAGTACTCAGTGTTTTGGAGAAGACCTGTCCAAATGATGAAGTTCAGTGTACAAAGTTGCATTACTCCTCTGACAAGAGGTAGGTTTGAAGAAGAGCTAGGTTAGGATGGTGGAAATAAAAGTAATGGTAATTTCCAGGAACACACTCAAATTCAAAAGCTTTATATATGCGTCAGCCCAGTGTGCTAACCTATTAGTAGACTCACTTTTAATGTGCTGTTACTCCCCTAAGGACTTGGGTTCTACGGGAGCATTTGCAAGGTAGTAGTTGTGTTTTGCAGTAAGGACTTAATTTCTACCCTGGGCTGTAACGGGGACTGTTTTGCCAGGATCATTCCTGTAACGCAAGGCGAAACCTCAGGATGTTGCCTTGCAATGTTGTTGTCTTCTGCACCCAGCTCTTGGGTGCTGCTGAAGCCTTCTGTGGCTGCATCCTGCCCGGAGACTCTGGCTAACTCCATCTGCTTGTGCGGTGCTCCCTGCAGCTGCCTGGTGCATCCTACCAACATAGGAGCTTTGGGGAATTGATTTAGATACCTAGACTTCTAAATATTTTAAGTTAGGGGAAAATGAATCTCACCCTTCAGGAAAGCTGATTCGCTAGGCAACTAAAATGTAGGTGCATATTTAGTACACCAAATTTAGTACGCAGGTGGGGGTCTCCTCCATACATGCAATGCTGGAATATATGTATTTTAACTGTGTTTAACAGAAAAAGTCTATAATATTTTTTTCCTTTTATAACAATGTCAGTTCCATGATAATGAAGTGAATAACATGCATTTGGGTATTTCAATTGATTTTTAATGAGTTCACATTAAAACGTTAATGTATGCAACATATGTTCATAATATAGTGTGGGATTGAAACCAAGTGTTACAAAATGTTTTCCCAATCAAATATTTCTGTAGTTTAAAATGGTAATGTTAGGTTTTGATTCTGATTTTGAAAGCATCTTGCAAGTCCACTAGAATGGAAGATCTGGATTCTTGCTAATTCTGGGATTAATTGTATTATCTAAGGTCTCCATTACAAAATCCACAGCAAGCTAGTAATACTTCACACAAAATTAAAAAGATGATTCTTCACCCAAGTAAACTTAGTTGCAACACTGAGCCTAAAGGAAACTGATGATGCCCACTGTAGGATGTGCAAGAAAAAAAATAAGATGATTTACTGTTATTTAGTTTTTTCACATCTGTGATGCTTTCTCAGAAGGCAGTGTGTTCCACAAATTCACAAGACTATCCGTGAAGACCCGTTTAGGGGTCTAGTTTCCTCAAATTTCTTACATTTTGTAGGGTTCTGTTACAAAACATTTAAAATAAGGGAAATACACAGCTAAATGTATGCGGAGAGAAAATGTAAATTGAAAACATATCTGTTTGAATAAAAACAAATGAGGTAGTTAACTGACTTCAATACTGTTTCCTTTGTCTATGATGCTAATAATAGATGATTAAAGTGGACATTGTGAGCAGCCTCACTTATTTAGAGGATAAACTTTCCCTCATTTAGATTCCTGTGATACCAGATACTGTAGTGTCATGTTTTATTTTTCAGGAGCAGTACAGTGAATTGAGAATCAGTATAAACCAGAGACCTGGCCACAGTCGCAGCTTTGGGTTTACGACAAATTGGAGTTCTTCAGGGGCCTTTGTACAGACAGTTGAAGAAGGTAAATGTGTGTTAACTGCACAAATTTTTGTTCTTGTGTTTAGTTTGCAGAGGCTTTAAATTAAAGCATTTGCTGTTAAGAATGTTGCAAATATTTAAAAAAAAATCAGGTGGAGAATTGAAAAATCAATATTTCGTTTGCTAATGTATTTCTGTGAATCCTCATCTCTTGGAGCAGGTTGAATTCAGCAATACCAAAAATGCATTTTCCTAATCGAGGACACTTCCATAACCACTGAAAAGGCATAAACGTGGTTACTCAAACATTCATCGAGCCCTTTACAGAACAATAGTAAGGGGTACATACAGACTTGTAATATCCAGATTGTTTGTTTCAGCTAAGTTTAAAAGATTTCATTTCATATGGTTTGAAACGCATGCAGAAGAAACTTATTTAGAAGTTAGTTCTTTATTTCATTTTTCCCTTTCTTAGTCATGTTGAATTTTGGAGACAGTTAATACTTCTAAGCAGTTGCAACTTCTAAATTGATTTCCAGTGCAGTTTTTCAGATGTGTTAATACAGAGGAAAATTAAACATTTTTGTCTTAAAATGAAACATACATAAAGTTTGTTTCTAAGCTTTAGTAGTCTTCTGCAGAGAACAAGCTCAGTTTTCTTAATGAAAAAAAACCAGAACAAAACACAACAAAAAAAACGAGCAAATCACATGTGATGCTTGTTTTCTGAACAGTGATCTTTCCCATTGCCAGTAATATTTTAGGAATATTGAATTGTGCCCTTTCTTCCAGCTAACACAAGATCATCCTGAGAAAGGAGAAATAACTGGAAACTCATTTAATTAGCCCTTCATTATGCTTTCCAGGGAGGAAAAAAAAAGCCCACTTAACAGCACTTACTGAGCAGCCTTGATTTTACTTTTTTTTCATTTAAAATTAAATTTTTAGACCTTTCTTTGCTATAGCTGGGTACTTCTCATAATTTGATTGTAACCATTAATATTCGCTTTGCATGAAGAATAACTTTCCATTTGTGTTCTCTGCTGCTAGGCTTCTGGTTTAATTTTGTTACTTGGAGGCAGAGGACTGTCTCTTTGCGCTGTCAGCTGTAGATGAGGGACCTGAGGGTAGTGAGTGTTCCTGCTGGTCATTCACAAAGGTCCACGTGGGCTCTGTCCCCAAGGACAAGGTGAAGGAGAAGGTGAAGGCCTTGTGGCTGTTATCTTGGTTGTGCTTTATTACAGTTCTCACAAGGAAGGGCACAAGTATAAAGATTGAGTGGAGAATGGACTGTATCTTGATATTCTTGTTTATAGCCTGTGTTTAACATGCTTTTTTCAACAACTGACTCATGTTGTATCCTTATTCAAAAGCTGCAGCTTCCTTTAAAATAAAGAAGGATGAAAGAGGTGGACAGCCCCTTGAAAGAGTAAGATGTGCTTTCAGCTGGGCACTTCTGAATGTTGTGTTTCCTATTTTTAAGGATAAGTCATCGCATAATTCAGGTTGGAAGGGACCTTGAAAGATCACCTGGAGCAAACCCCTGCTCAAAAAAGCGTCAAGTCTGAATTCAGACCAGGTTGCCTAGGGCCTTACCCAG
This sequence comes from Pluvialis apricaria, assembly GCA_017639485.1. NCBI lineage: Eukaryota > Metazoa > Chordata > Aves > Charadriiformes > Charadriidae > Pluvialis > Pluvialis apricaria. The sequence continues at coordinate 47,318,200 of CM030007.1, forward strand.
CGGGGTTTGAGACCCTCCAAGGATGGAAACTGCCCAGCCTCTCCGAGCATTGCATAATTATCCTCTCAGAAAATTTTCCCTGCATATCCAGTCAGACTGACTTTTGTCTCAGTTTATAACCACTGTGCTGTGTTCTCCTACCATGAATTTCAATAAAGAGCAGGCTTTCCCTTCTCAGTGACCTTGTGGTAGGTATTGGAGGGACTGCTGTTAGGTCCTTCTCTCTTCTCCAGGCTGAAGAAGCCCATACTCGCCAGCCTCTCCTCACAGGGCAAGTGCTCCAGCCCCGACCATCCCAGTGGCCTCCCATGAAACATGCCTCTGTTTATTGATGTCTATCTTAGAGTGGGACACCAAAACTGGACACAATATTGCCAATGTGGCATAACAAGCGCTGAGTGAATGGGATAGTGACTTCCCTCCATCACTTGTTATGGTTATGTTAGTATTCATACAGCCCCACCACTGCCAGGGTCCCCCCAGCCCTGCTGTCCAGCTCATCAGCCCCCAGCCTGTACCATCATGGGGGTTAGTCCATCCCAGGAGCAGGACTCTGCATTTGCCCTCATTGAATGTCAGGTTCCTGCTCTGAAGAGCAGCTCTGCCCTCCAGTGCATCAGCCACGCTCTCCATTTTGGTGTGATCTGCAAACTTGATGAGGGTGTGTTTCACCTCCTCCTCCTCCTCCTGGTTATTGCTGAATGTGTTAGAGAGGACCGGTCCCAGGATACATCCCCGGGGAGCTCTACTTGTAACCAGCCTCCAGGATGAGTATGAACTGTTAACTGCTACCCATAGAGCTTGAGAGCCCAGCCAGTTTTTCACCCATCTGGTGGTTCTGCCTTGTAGAGAATACCATTCCCACTTTGATACCTGGATACTGTGGAATATCATGTCAAAAGCCTTGTTAAAGACAAGGTGGATGGTATCCACCACTTCATCCGCAGATCTAGTAATTTCATCATTGAAGACAACCAGGTTGATCAAGCATGTTTTAGGCTTGCAAATCCATACCAACTGTTCCCAGTCACCTTTTTCTCTTTCGTGAGTGCAGAAGTGGCTTCCAGGAAGACTTCCTCTGATTGTCTTGACATACTTGTAATCCTAACTAGCTATATGATTTTCTTCAGGTGATAACCTGCATTTAACTTTTTACTACTTACAAATGACTCTGTATTCTATGTATGATTTTCCTTCAAAAAAATCTTAAGAAAACTCCTTGGCAAGCAAAATTAACTTCTTATAAGCGTTCTCAAAAAGCTTAATAAGTGTTAAGCTTGTAACACGTTTCAGTGAGACCCATTTACTACATATAAGAGAAGATAGTGCTCATTTCTTACAGGAATTTTCAACCTTTACACTGAAAATTAGGTAAATAGAAAGCCTTAAAGTCTTAAAGAAAGCCTTAAAATCTATACATTGTTCTGCCAACTTCCCCAGTGTCGTATAATCTTCATTGTGTCAGTCCTTTCCCTTTCACCCACCCTATTTGCAGTTCCATTTTGAGATTGTATTGATGTACATGTCTGTGCACATTTGTGCTCAAACACTTGCAAGCATGTAGGAGAAAGTAAATTTGACCCACTTGCTTAAAGTTTTAATTTTTTTGTATGACTCTGAGCTAGTATTTATCTGTTGTAATAACAACAGATGAGGATAGGTTAGAGATAACTAAAGACACATGGAAAATGAGTGAATTTGATTGGTTGTGTTTTCATTGGGGGGTAGTAAGAAAGAAAAACCTTTTACCTTCAGAAAAGTTTATGAAAAACAGCAATACGTGTTTTATGTAGTGTAAACTAAATCCTCTATATAGAGAGGATATATAGGTATAAAGAAATTATCGGTAAATACTGTAGTCTTGGAGGAACTGGACAGAGAAAGGCACCTTAAACCATGGCAGCACCATGCAACTTCTGGCACCTGAATTGCCAGCTACTCTCTGTAGACTTCTCCATGGGTGAATCAGAGCAGAAGCCCAATATAGGCACCTTGATTTGCATGCCTGAGAAGCCCTTTTATTCACATACTGTAGAGGCAGTAGAGGAAGAGCAGCTGGCAATTTTATGTGCCAAAAATTGAGCAGTGTAAGTTGTCCTGGCTGTGTTAGGTCTACACATGCAATCTAGAGACTGCTGCTATTCATTCAAATCTGTATGGTCTGGATGTGGTTTTTTTCTGGTGATATCATAGAAGGAACTGTGCAATCTTAAATTTTCTTCCTTTCCTAAAACCTGAATTAGTAACCCACTTTCTCCCTCACGTGCTTACCTTGACTGAGCTGAGGTACTGTTCTCGCCTCTGAACTGGGTCTCATCCCAATTGAATTATCTGAGTAAAATGAAGACCACCTTTTTTGATTCCTAGGGCTCATTCTGTCACAACACAAAACAGGGAAATTACCAGTTCTGATATCTTTCCTTGAGCCTAAAGCATTCCCTGTACCATGGGCATGAAGTGCAGTCTACAAGTAGTCAAACTACATAATACTAAAGATCTTGGATTTTTAAATCAGACACAATTCCAAATGTTATATGGTGTTGTTGAAAATATTAACTTCATTGGTAGCATCTTCAATAATATCCTTACTAGTGCCTTCCATTAATAGTTTTGAAAATCCATTAATTCTTTAATATCTTCCTGGCTCTAAGAAGATGCACATTTTTTCAGTTTACCTGTCACCCATGTTTTCTTCCTCCAAATGAAAACCCTACCTTTTCTTCTAGAATGTTGCTTAAAAGTAATTGGTGTGCTTTGAAAATTTTACTGATAACTGCTAATGGAGTTTTTAGTCCATGATTTAAGAAGAAAGCAGAAAAACAGAATATGGAGCTATGCTCTTTAACATAGTAGTTAGTATTGTTTTTTACTGAACTATGATGGATCACAGCAGTATTAAGAAACATAAAACTTCTTCATTTCTTAACTTCCTGGGGTGCCAGGAATATTAAAACCTATTTGAATCCTTAGTTGATGATCCAGACTTCTAGCAGCGTTTTACTAGTGAGTCAGAAGAAGGTCAGGATGAAGTATATGGTGTCTAAGTTCTTCTGTCGTGCTTGTCCACATTTGTTTCTGATGGTATAATATAGCATTGTTCTTGGTATATTTTAAAAATGATGTGTGGATTTCACTGCTTGCTTTGGAAAACGCATTGTCCAATTCAAATTTGTTTTATTTTATTAACGTGAGGATTTATTGTGCAGTCTGTAACTATGTTTTCACTTAGCTTTTCCATTTTATATTGTGCTAAGGGAATAATTCTTAATGGAAGAACCATTCAGCTGTAATTCATAAAAACTTATTTAGGCAAATCTGAGTTTTTCAGCTCATCCATTTTCTCAATTAAGTAGAAAAAAGATTAATAATTGGCCCTGTATACTCTCTGTCCTTAGGCTGGTGAGGTCACTTGCCAATGTTTAGTGGTAAATGAAAAAGAGTATAAAGTGCAGCCTGTCTTGCAAAGTATCAGTAGAATTCAAAGTCCAAGCGGCAATAAAATTTGCTTTTAATTGACAAAATAAGTAGAATCCAGGGAAGTCTAATGGGACAGCACCCAGCAATATCTTGAGTCCAATTACCAGTCAATTCAGAGCTAACAAACTATTTTAGCAAAGCAGTAAAGCAGCATGTTCTTGTCTGTAGAGCCCACAAAATATAAATAAGAATATGAGAAAGCCAGCTTCTGCTGGAATTAACAAAGTGGAGGCTGGGGTGTTTGGTTTTTTTTTTTGGCAAATAAGAGGATTACCCAAACATTGGCTGAATTTCAGCTAATTGTTGGCTTCAGATACTGTGGTGCTGCCTATCTCTCACTAGTGCAGATTATAAAGGTGAGTTAGGGAAGGCAAGAGTGGGCCCGGAGGTTGTTCATTAAACAGGCTAGCCAGAATGTGAACGCTTGCAAGTCCAAAAGACTGATGTTCTTTGTCATTTTCATAAGTTTCAAATTGAAACACTTCTTTGATATCAGCTGAGTTTACTGACCTGATATTACAGTGTATTAGACTTTTCAAAGGCTTTCTGAGTGTCCTCCAATAAGCATTTCTTTGAATGACTGCCCCCATCCCCCCAACCCCCCAATTCACAACTGTGGTAAAAAAATAATTGTGAATGGAGACATAATTTTATTTTTCTCCTGTTTTCTGCAGGTAGCCCTGCAGCACTTTGTCAGCTGTGTGTAGATGATGAGATCATTGCTATCAACGGCACAAAGGTTTCACGTATGGACTACAGTCAGTGGGAAGAAGCCATCAGCAGAGCACTAGAAACTGGAAACCTGGTCATGGATGTCAGACGATATGGAAAGAATGGTGAGTCATTTCGTCAGGCAGATACAGTATGCTCTGTAAGGCAAATAAGCTTTGTCTCTGCTGTACCTGACAGCTGAGAGTCCTTATTACCCTTACAGTAGTCATATGTATCTAAGCTAAGTAGTTTGCTAGCGTGCCTGTTGCATTTTAACACAACTTGGCTTTTTTTAACTACTCGTGCACTAGAAATGTCTTGATGAGCAAGTCTGCAAAGCATTGAACTACTGACCTCTCTCTTGTGCTCTGGCCTGTTTCTGAGAGGATGCACAGGTAAAAAAGTGTGCAACCACCACACAAGGGAATATAACACTTTCTTTCCTGCCGTACCACAGAAATGAAGAGGGACTGGTCTCTAGAGGATAGTAATTTTTAGAGCCTCTCTCCCTCAATCGGCAGGTTCCTTTCTTCAGGGAAGGTGAATCTTGGGTTCCTTTCTTCAGGGAGTATTTCAGGTGGCATATGAGCTGATGGAGGCATATGTGGATGATGTAGCACGTCTATGCTATGCTTTTGGCCATTGACCCAAATATCGTGATGCTGTAATCTCTCCAGAATGGTACTACCCATTCTGGCTAGTGAGGAGTTCCATCCTGGCTGAAGGCCTTGTAGCGTCTGTAAACTTGCTATGGGTTTAATCAGGATACCCTTTCAAAGTCCCAAAAGAATTTTTCCAGAGTTGGAAGTGCAACCAATGACTTCTTTCTCAGTATAAATACAAAACATTCTTTTAGTGGGAAGCTAGGTAGAATAAGTTACCAGCAAGTGGGGAAAAAAATAGTGAGGTGAGGAAGAGACAAGAAACAAATCACAGCTTCTAGAGGGCCTAGCACAAATGAAGAGTGAGATTAGTGGAGAACAACTCATTGAATAAATTTTACATAGTGGGAGGGGAGAAATGATGGAGTCTGATAGAAGATTATCATTTGTCTTCGCCACATCAGTTTTGCTCCTTTAGTTTAGACTGCCTTTTTTTTTTGCCCTGTGTGCTTCCTGACGAGCATGGACATGAAAATGACAATCCCTGGATAGTGTGTGAGTCAAATTGTACCTTGTGTGAGTAAAGGTGGAAGAATTTTCTCGATCCTTACTAATGCTAATGAAATAGTTTCCAATGAATACTAATTGCTATGTAATGTTGAGCTGCTGTAGTTCATATTAGCAAAACATCTGGTAAACTTTTACCTGGCTTATGACTAACACTTGCATTTTTGGGGAAGGCGGTCTGCTCATAAAAGCCCTTTTTCCTGTCTTCACAAATTCCACCTGATTTGTGTCTGTCCTTCTTCTGTTATGTGCTTTTTTTTTTGTGTTATTTTAATGTGTTTTCACTAACTCTTGTTCTGTTCTTTGACATTACTGTCTACATTAATTTCTTGATCCTCCACATACCAAAAAGATTGGGGCAAAGACCAGCCTTCCCTGCCACAAGTAAGGCATAAAATCCTCAATCTCACCAGTATGGCTACCAACATTATAGGTACATCTGAAAATAAATGGATTGATGCAACATCTGGAGAGCACGTTTCAAATGTTTCCACCATATCAACAAAAAGAGATTTCTCCAGCAGCCTTCGAAGTTCCGTGAGTATGGTTTTGAAGGGTCGAGGGATTTGGGGGAAGGAAGAAAGTAAAATGTAATGCCTTGATAGGGGGAGGATGGAAAAAAAAACCCTTAGAAATCTTACTTTTACGTGTATTGCTTAAAGAACATATAGGATACTGCAAATATGGAGATGTAATCATGTACTTACTAAAGTAAATACAATGTTCTAAAGACTTGATACTGTCCATTCATGAGTGGACACTGCTAGGTATTAAAATATTTGCAGCCTGTATTTTAACTAAAATGTATAGAGTGTTTATTCTTTAGAGAAGACCTCTACCTCCATTAATTAGTGTAAATGAAAGTTTCAGCCCCAAAGAAGAAGGGTATATGTGCTTTCAAATTACCTGCAAATAACTCTCTGCTTGCCAGGGAGGTGAAATAGGAAGTTACCACTTCTGGGATTTTCTTGCAAACTAATAGTTTTTATTTCAGCCAATTCACAGCTGGTTATTGATCCCCTCAAATGCCTGCAGTCGTTTTATCATATAATACACTCAGGAAGTTTTAGATAGTTTTGTATCTTTCTGTGAAAAGTGTTCTGAAGTGTTTCATGATATACAATTCTTGTCAGGGGAGACATGTAATTGGATAAACTTCCACAAATCTAATGAACCTAAGCCATTATTTTGTATTTTTTTTCAGGACACAGAAGCGAAGTTGATAAATGGAATGCAAGGAGATCTTGGCTCTAGCGAACAAAGAGGTAAACTACTGTTGCTTTTCATCCGTTATTTGTGTGGGTTTGGAACAAGCATAGACACTAAACCTGTAATCATCATAAGCTTTATGCAGTGGGCAAAGCGAGACCTTAGCGAACTGAAAGCTAGACAGGTATCGCAGGGATCTAGTTGCATCCAAACTGGGTGTAGTTTGCTTCCGCGACATGCTAGGCAGTTGGAGAACTGACAACAAAGCAGTGACAACCCCCCCATCTCGGCATTAGTGGTTGTAAATTCACTGTGTGGTAGGGGTGAAGGAGAGGAGAAGGCACACAGCTTGTTGTAATTGCCACTGCTTCATGTGGAGACTGAGTCAGTATGAGTATCATTTATTTCGCTGCCCAGGAAGAGTGTAAAGAGTATTAAATTTCTTTTTTTTTTTCCCTATTTCAGTTGTGAGGTTTTGGGGGTAGCAGTTGTTTTACTATTATTATTTTACTTCTGTTCCTGGAGAACGATGTTGATGGTTTTGGTATGAATAATAATTACTTATGATGCTGTGAACAGTTATAGCCTTACTTGATGACAGTGAGAGAAACCAGGTACGTAGACTTCCTAATGGAACAGTAATCCTTAAATGGGAATTTTGTAATTCATTTTATCTCGAATGTGTGTGGCGATTTATAAAAGAGTTTCCCCAAGAGATCATTTGCCCTCTGGAGATGCCTTTCTGATGACCTTAAATGGTGATTAGGCTCCTCAATCCAATTTGGCATCTCAGTTGAAGTGGCTTAAATTAGATAGGGAGAATCTGAGTCCAAGTGTGACACTTGTACTGTTGTTATAGTTAGACATTGTTAGTGATAAAATGAAATACTAATCAGTATATGATGTAACATACTAAAAACTGTATTTGTTACTATGAAAGATTAGATTTCCCTTGTGTTTCAGGGGCTTTTTATTTTTCTGAGGTGATGTTACTGTAGATTGAAGGTCTGACATGTTTGTTATCCAGTGGTGATACTCATTTAAAAAAAAAAAAAAGCACCTCATTGACTTGTTTGTATTCTTTGTATTTTTCAAATAGCTTCTGAACCTATTTCTTTGAGAAACTTAAAAAGACGGTCACAATTTTTTGAACAAGGTAAACCAAAGTGCTAACATTTCATGTACTTCCATGAAATTGTTCCTGCTGCACACTCTTCCTAACAAGTCTGGTGCTGGGTACTATACCTCTTCAGAATTGTTTGTTGCAGTTACAATGAAGCAACATAATAAATCTTCCTTCTTTCCCCAGGGTCATCAGGTTATTCTTACAATTCATGGGTCTACCTTTGTGGTAATGGGTCTTTGTGTGTTCTCTTATATCTAGAGCTGTTTAAGTCTCTTCTATGTTGTTCATACTTTTTTTTCACTGGGTAGGATGTAAGAAGGATATCACTCTCTATTCAGGTTTGCTACTACCTACAAAACAAGAATAACATTGAATACTCCAGCAGAGGCATAGCGCACATCTCAAAGAGCTGTTGATAAAATACTTAACTCTGGATTTGAGTTTATCTTGAGTTGCAGCTCTGTGCTTTCATCTAAATTGGTGAAAAATGCCAGCAGCTGCTGGCTTTCAACTATATGGTGATGTCACAAGATCCCAAGAAGACCAACATAAATTCTGAATTGAATATGTTAGCTTTTAAAGGCAAAAAATAAGGCACTCAATTTTGGTTTTGTAGGTTGCTTTTTGGTGTTTTGCATGTCACAACTCACATACTTCCACTAATGTTTTATGTCTAATGCTGTCTTCAGATTATGTACGCCTTGCTGTTTTGCTGTAGCCTGAAACAGTGAAATTCTGGCCCACTGGAAGTTCAGTGTGAAATTTGCCAATGATTTTAGTGGAGCCAGGACTTTGCCTTCAGTGGTGATGGCTTCTGTTTTTTCCAGAAGTGATATGTGAAGTGCCACAGCATAAATCTGTGTTTGTGGTTCTGTTTGCTTTTAAATACTTCTGTTGCATTGAATCTGCAATGTGGTGGTATTTTGTTGCTGGTTGGTTTTTTGTTTTGTTGGTCTTTGGGTTTTTTTTTTTAAAGGCTGGCTATGAAGTTTGGTTTTTATTTGGGTAAATTTTATAGCAATATTGAAGTAGTCCACTTGTGCTTGAGGGGGAGGAGAAGGGTGTATTTCTAGAGTGTATGCTCAGTACAGTTTTGTTCATTTTAAACTTTTGACACTTTAGCTTTACAAGGGTATGAAAGATTCTTCTTTCTAAACCTGTACAGACCAGCATAAGCTTACAGGGGTGATAAGAGGGGCGCAAAGATAGGTGCTGCCTATGCTTCCCTTCAGCATCTCCTGGCGCAATTGCAGGAGATCAAGTCTGTGTGTCCTGTTGTCACTGTGGCTGTTGCAATCTGATAACGAAGACAAAATTGCACGTATATATATATGTCCACGACAATTGGACACCAGTCTGGGACTCATTAGATGTTCTTTGTATCCTAAATTTGACCTTTTCTCCACTTCATGTGGTCATACTTCAGAAAGCTGTTGCAACTTGTTGCTTTTATGCATTTTTTTTAAAACTGAAATTTGGACAGCTAAGTAACAAGTAACGCTACCAACAAACAGCAATAGTGATGATGCTTGGGAAAGGATTATACTTAAATTTGTGCTTCTCCACATTTTCTTGATTTTTAATATATTAGCATAATACATGTCTCTCTAATAATCATCTTGGCACAAGATAAGACCAAGCATGGTAGCCTCAAATAGCATAAGGTTTGTGATGAATGGTGACAAGCTCACCAAATCTGAGTGTGTGCTTTTGGGGCTAGGAAAGGAGGACAGTTGGAAAGGGAAAATACATGGGTTTGTGCTAGAGAAGTTGCCTGTGGATGCCTGTTGCTCTCAATTCACATTGAGGGTAGTAGGTGAGTAGCTGCTCTACCCTGGAGCAGCATTCTGGTTATTGGTCATGCTAAACAGTTGGGTTTCAGAGTAATAATAATAGGAGAGGTGTAACAAAGAACCTCTGTATTGCCACACTGGGAGATGTAGTGCTAATTCAAGCAGTTGCTGATGGCATTTGTAAGCATGTAAAGCTTTTGAATAACTGTGCACATTAGCTGAAAGCACCTAATGAATTCTGACCTCAAGTAAGTTCAGTAGGGCAAAATGCAAGCATGGCTTACTAAGGAGGCAAAACTTAGTCTGAAGCTCGGACTTTCCACATTTGCACAAGTCTTGCAGTAGTGAGTATGTATGGTTCTAATAATTTCTGGTTTTTGTCTTCCAAATCTCACAGGAGGCCCAGAGCCTGCAATGCCTGATGTAAGTACTATTTACAAACTATTAATTAGTTGTATCATCCTGGTCTTTTCAAGAAGTCCACTGCTTTCTGTCATTTTTTGTACTGCTTTAAAGCTGTGATCAAATCCAAGAGTACTGACCAACATTTTCGAATCTGTAGTGGAATGGTTGCTTTCTGTCCCTTTAAAGAAAAGGCAAATTTAGATCCTTGTCACTATTAAGCTGTAGTGTTTGTAATGGCTTTTATTTCTCATTTAAAAAAAAAAAAGTGTTTTAAAATGTAGATTGTCAGTTTCATGGAAAGAAGATAATATTATTTCATTTCTGTGTTATATTAGCTCCCAGTCCCATCCATTAGCGCTCCTAGTCGTCGGGTTTGGGATCAAGAGGAAGAACGAAAACGACAGGAAAAATGGCAAAAGGAGCAGGACCGTTTATTGCAGGTATAATTAATCTTCATAATCGTAAACTGGCAATCCCTTGGGTGTGCAGCAACTGTTAGGGAAGAAAAGTAACACGTGACTCCTGCAACTCTTCTTACTGATGGCCTAAGAGGACTTTCAGATACGTTTGCTGGGCTGCACAGTTGCACATAGTAGCGATTATTCAGCAAAAAGAGGACAATGCATTAGTGAGCTTCATGAAATCAAACCCAGACTGAGTATTCACTACAGCCAGAAGTGCTCAGTTGTCACAAGGCTGGTATGCTCTTTGTGGCAACAGAGTTAAAAGGATAAGCTAAGACCTAAGGGGCAGTAGTCTTCACTTTTGAATGAGTTTTATTTTTTTTCCCTTAAGAAAATTGTCTCTAGAATGAGTTTTACCTTCAATTAGTGATAGTGCCTTATATTCAGAGATGAAGAGAAGGCAGCCAGTGCCATGCCTGCTAGCATCCTGTCGTTAGCAATCAGCTAATCAGTTGGAATCAACCTGGTTCCCAGGACCTCTGTGAATCAGGAAGCTCAACCTACTAATGCAAAACCACCTTGATAACCCGTTGCTAGAGACAGAGGGAAGTGTTGCAGAAGAAAGGGGCGATGTTTGTCATCTTGGGATAGCACAAAAACCAAGCACACATCTCTGCAAAGACCTCAGTGTAAGCCCATATAACCACATTCAACAAGACACATGTCTGCAAATTAAATTAAAGTTAGTTATCTAAAGTCTGTTGGCTAGAAGAGGTGTCAGTGAACATCATTTACTCTGCACAAGCTCTCTTAATAAGTTTGCTGCATTCAGCAGAAAACTGTTATGTCAAAGTACAGCGTACCAACTCTGTTGCTTTTTGGATTTTTTTGTCTTTTGTCATTCCTTTTAGCTTACAAACTCTGCAAGGCAAGAGCTGTGCCTTCCTAAACATATTTGTGGGCTCTTTTATGGTTTGGGTTCTCCATTTGATGCCTGAAGAGATGGCTTTAAAGAATGTAAACCTTGGCTCCCCTTTCTTGAGAGCAATCTCAGCCCCTCTGCCTTCATTTTTCTTTGCTTTGCTTCTCCTTTTTTAGTCCTGAAGTAGTAAATTTCGCCAGAATAATAATGTTCTTTCTCTTCCCCATGATCCCAGTAATGAATTTTCAAATAATAGAGAAAGGAAGCAAAGTTTTTCTTTGCTTATTTCCAACATCTGAGAAAGAATACTTTTGACATCATTAAATATATTGCTTTTCCCAAGACCTAAGTGGTGACTGACAAAACCACCAAAACTTTTATTGTGTACCTTTAGTAATGCCTTAAGACATTACATTGATTTCATACCAAATCCTGTCATAGGACAAATTTGGAGGTCCAGAAATTGGTTTTTGTTTAGATAAGCTTCCAAAAGACCAAGAGTTCTTGCTTAAACCAAATTACTGCCTCATATTTCACTTAGTGATCAGTTTCTATTTACTGTATTGATGTACCCAGTTCCAAGTTAAATATAATCACTCCGTCTTTCAAGAAATACCTTAGCTAGCTGATTTTTGTTCAAATGGGAACCAAACTGTAAGATGGGGAATACAACAGATGTGAGGTCAGTTGTTTTGAGACTCAGCGTGTCATAAGCCTGGATTCTTCAAAATCAATTGCAGAACTCGTTTGGATTGTATTTGAGCCAGGATTTCATTCACTTGTGGCAGACCTTAATGTCCTAGTGTAGCTCAAGCATGTTTTCACCACGCGGGTCTGTTAAAAAACACATTAAATACCAGTAGTACATTTTAAAGCGAATAAAAAATACCATGTTTCTTATTTGCGTGCTTAACTTCAATCTAACCTAACAGGAGAAATACAAACGGGAACAAGAAAAACTGAGGGAAGAATGGCTACGAGCTAAGCAAGAAGCAGAAAAGGAGAGCTCCAAGTATTTTGATGAGGTAAGCTATGAATCATAGAATCATAGAATGGTTTAGGTTGGAAGGGACCTTGAAGATCATCGAGTTCCAACCCCCCTGCCACAGGCAGGGATACCTCTCACTAGACCAGGTTGCCCAAGGCCACGTCCAGCCTGGCCTTGAACACCTCCAGGGACGGGGCTTCAACAACCTCTCTGGGCAACCTGTTCCAGTGCCTCACCACCCTTAAAGTGAAAAACTTCTTCCTAATGTTTAATCTAAACCTGCCCTGTTCCAGCTTAAAGCCGTTCCCCCTCGTCCTATCACTACATGCCCGTGTAAAAAGTCCTTCCCCAGCTCTCCTGTAGGCCCCCTTTAGGTACTGGAAGGCCGCAATAAGATCTCCCCAGAGCCTTCTCTTCTCCAGGCTGAACAGCCCCAACTCTCTCAGCCTCTCCTCATAGGAGAGGTGCTCCAGCCCTCTGATCATCCTTGTGGCTCTCCTCTGGACGCGCTCCAGCAGGTCCATGTCCTTCTTATGTTGGGGACTCCACAGCTGGATGCAGTACTCCAGGTGGGGTCTCACGAGAGCGGAGTAGAGGGGCAGAATCACCTCCCTTGACCTGCTGGCCACACTTCTTTTGATTCAGCCCAGGATACGGTTGGCCTTCTGGGCTGCGATCGCACACTGCTTGCTCATGTCGAGCTTCTCATCAATCATCACCCCCAGGTCCTTCTCCACAGGGCTGCTCTCCAGCCATTCTCCGCCGAGCCTGTATTTGTGCTTGGGATTGCCCCGACCCAGATGTAGGACCTTGCACTTGGCCTTGTTGAACTGCATGAGGTTGGCTTGGGCCCACCTCTCCAGCCTGTCCAGGTCCCTCTGGATGGTATCCCTCCCCTCCAGCGTGTCTGCCTCGCCAAACAGCTTGGTATCATCAGCAAACTTGCTGAGGGTGCACTCTACCCCACTGTCCATGTCGCTAACAAAGATGTTGAACAGTACGGGTCCCAGTACCGACCCCTGAGGAACGCCACTCGTCACTGCTCTCCACTTGGACACCGAGCCGTTGACCGCAACCCTTTGAGTGCGACCGTCCAGCCAGTTCTTTATCCACCGGGTGGTCCATTTATCGAATCCATGTCTCTTCAATTTAGAGACCAGGATATCGTGTGGGACAGTGTCAAGCGCTTTGCACAAGTCCAGGTAGATGACATCAGCAGATCTTCCCTTGTCCACTGCTGCTGTAATCCCTTCATAGAAGGCCACCAAATTTGTCAGGCATGACTTGCCCTTGGTGAAGCCATGTTGGCTGTCGCCAATCACCTCCTTGTTTTCTGTGTGCCTCAGCAGAGTTTCCAGGAGGGTCTGCTCCATGATCTTGCCAGGCACAGAGGTGAGACTGACTGGCCTGTAGTTCCCCAGGTCTTCCTTGTTTCCCTTTTTGAAAATAGGGGTTATGTTTCCCCTTTTCCAGTCGGCAGGAACCTCGCCCGACTGCCACGACTTCTCAAATATGATGGCTAGTGGCTTCGCGACTTGATCTGCCAGTTCCCTCAGGACCCGCGGATGTATCTCATCAGGTCCCATGGACTTGTGCACCTTCAGGTTCCTCAGGTGGTCTCTCACTTTATCTTCATCTACAGTGGGCGGTGCTCCGTTTTCCCAATCCTCTCCTTTGCAATCTGCGTCTTGGGCAGTGCGGCTGCTGTCCTTGTCTGTGAAGACTGAGGCAAAAAAGTGAATATGACTTCACCTTTGGCTGTTTAGTTCCATAATGGCTTTTTTCTCTAGTAGTAGATGCATGGAAGCAGGCAAATAATTTATTTTGCTATGTCATTTATCTTCTCATTTTGGAAAATAAATTGTTGTCTATAACTTCGTAGAAAGAGGTTGCAAAAACGGGAAGGAAAGAGTAAATGGGATGTTTTGAGATGTGTTCAATTTGACCTTTTTCCTTATGGATTGGTTGGGTAACTAACACCAGAAATACATTGGCAAAAACTTACAGCATGTATTAATTATTGTGACCAGAATGAAATGGTCGCCTTTGCTGTATATTTACCTCCTGATGCTACTTGTTGGAATCCTGCTTCAATACTTCATCATGAGGCATGTTTGTAAGTGCCTGGCTTGTTACTGGCAACCAGTTCATCCTAGCTCTGATAAACTTGCATATCAAATCAAGCTCAGATTTGCTATCATATGTTTCAAAATATCAACTGCGTATAGTTTCTGTAGATGCAGACTTTTGTGGCTGTTGCTTATAGGAAGATGAACAGGTTTTTTCCTGGGTGTGGGAAGTGTCTGAGATATCTCTTGTCTATTGCTATGCTAGTGCTGCTTCAGGCATTCTAGCTAGATCAGTTGTGTTTATACAGTCAAGAATAAGTAGACTGTAATTTAAGGCTTAGGACTTCAATAAGAAAGCTCTTTGAGCTGTTAGAGGACGTTGCTGCAGAAGAACGTAAACCATTTCATATTTTTCATTATTAGAAGTTTGGATGGACCAGTCCTTAATAGACAAACAGTATTTTTTTTCTGCAATTAAAATGTATTTGACCACTGAAAAAATCTTTTTTCATGTCTGATAGAAGAGTCATAGGGGTGGTAGGTCTGAGGCTTGAATTTCAAATGGTAGGAGAATGGAGGAGGATGGGGGCTTCCTCCAAATGATGATTCGCATGAAATTCATTGGTCTGATGTACATGTGCAGTGTATATCTTGGTGTATATGCTCTTAGGTAGGTCTCAGGTTTTGAAGTCAAAACAGTAGGGAGAAATGCTGGGTATCATGAAAGAGTTTGTTTTCCCTGGATATCTAAGTGGGGATGGGATGGCTTGAAATGTAAGTGATACTTCAGAAAGCAGAATGTTTCACATAGTTGTGGCCGCGCTGCCTGTGGCGCTCGCTAAAGCTGCCGTGTGGAATGAAGCTCTTGCATTAGGAGAATGTGCTAGCAGGCACTCAAAAAATGAAACTAAAGTACACCCTGGGTCTCGCATTGAAAGTGTTCGGCATGCTTTTTTGCACAGTCTTCCCTCAAAGAATAAAGGAACTTCTCTGAGTGAGCAACCTGTCTAAAAAACAGCTCCCTCGCATAAAAACATTATTTTTAAATTTTTTTTTTCCTCTTTTCTCCTTTGCTACAGGAGCAGACTGTTCTAACCTTAAACATAACGTCTGTCCCTGCACGGGCTCCATCTGTGTCCAGCTGGAGGGCAAGCCCTGAAGCGGATACTCCTGAGGAGCCTGAAGGAGATGGAGGAAGCGAGCTGGCGGAGCACTTGCTGGACAAGGAGGAAGAAAGGAGGAGGCTTCAGGAGGAACGCAGGATCCAGGAAGAAGCAGCCCTGCGTTTTGAGCAAGAAAGGGAACTTCGGGAACTGGAGCTTGAAAGACAACGTAAAGAGAGGGAACAGCAGTATGCTGAGGAGCAGAGGCGGCAGGCGGAGATGGAGGAACAGAGGCGGCAGGCTGAAAGGCAGAGGGAGGTGTCAGTGGAGACTCCTCAGTACCAAAGGTGTGCCCTTGTGATGGCATGTACTCTCTTCCTTCTGCATTACAAATTCAAATACATTTCTAAAGGGACTGCGTATGTCCTGAATATATAAGTGTATTCATGTAAGACTCGTACTGTAGATCAATCAGTCAGTGCAAGATACCCCAGGATAGCCTCTCTTTCTAAAGGTAGAAGAATCACGCACAAGACAAAGTCTTTCCCCATGAATCAAGTGCTCTATTAACCCACTTCAGCTCGTTTTTTAAATAGGAAGTGTAAATACAGTAACTGCAGCCAAATCAAAGATGACCTGAAGCACTTAGCTGAAGATTTTGTAAGAACCCTGCATAATCTTGTAAATTGAGAGCCAGTGGTTCGACATACAGTGCTTTCAGAAGAAATACCAAGTTAACTCTCTTCCAACAAACGTGTGACCGATTTTCCAGACTCCCCTCTCATTTTAGTTCAACAGTGCAATGATAAAGTTCAATAGCACTACTGGGTTAATTTGTCAGTGAGGGGTATCATGGTATATGAGTGAACAGATACTGGTTTGGATATCATAGCCTGTTAGAAGTGTCCCCTGTGGATATATTTATTGTAGAGCATGAAAAAGTTTCTTCCATTCCCTTCTTCAGCAGCTTCTATTTTTTAAAAAAAGACTAGAGCAGAAAACCAAACAACCCACCCCCCCCAGCTATTAGTTTACAAGTGCATGTTGTTGCCCAGAAGTTTTTGGACTACTGTTACAGGCATCATGGGAGATTAATCTGTCTGAAACAGATTAAAACAGTAACTTTTCGTTATTTCATGTGCATTTGGCTTACTGCCGTGTGTATGACTAGCTTTGCTGTTTCTCTTGAGGATTTTCCCCTTTCCTTGTATAAGAGATGACTGAAGATAACACATGGTATCAGGTTAAGTCCTAGGAGAAGAAAATATGATTATAAAGTTGCATATATTTGCAGGGGAGATGGTGAGGCCTGGAGTTACTTAAGCTCATTGTAAATGACTGCTGCTTGAGATCCCTGCTGAGCAAAGCAGAGGCACAGTTGTTACAATGGCTAAACAGGTTCTTCTTGGCAGCTGAGCCAGGTTATCTCTACAGTTTTAGCTTGCTCCAATTGCAAGATAATAGGACTTTGTGCGGTAACTGCTGCAATATCTGCATATCTAAATCCTTGATATATGCTTTAGTCTCAGGGGATTTCGTAGCTT
The DNA here is from genome assembly GCA_017639485.1 of Pluvialis apricaria. Taxonomy (NCBI): domain Eukaryota; kingdom Metazoa; phylum Chordata; class Aves; order Charadriiformes; family Charadriidae; genus Pluvialis; species Pluvialis apricaria. Next base: position 47,335,120 of record CM030007.1, read on the forward strand.
CTGAGGTTGCTGCCAAAGGATGTGTTTTGCTAAACAAGAATGGCTTTGCTTAACAGTAAAGGAACAAGTTCAGTGAAACTGGGATTTAAAATATCTAGTGTTAAATGTTTGCTTTACGATGGTATCCAAAGATACAACTCGAAATCTAAAATGTTATATAAACATCTGTGAAGGCTTGTTACTGGCTACAGAGAGCACTGAGGTTGGGGACAGGCAGCTGGGAGAGCTTTATCTGTGGAAGTTAGTGAGTGCTTCTCTACGGGTTACCAACTGCATCTACATAATTTGCTAGAATATACATGTAACTTTTAAAGAACTGCTTTGTTTGGACAAAGCTTACCTCCTGGCTTTGAAGCAGATGGGATAACCGCTGTCATGTACTGATACTTGTAATTTTTGCAGCATCTTAAAAAGTCTTTGGGTTTTTTTTCTCATATATTTTCACATTTCTAACTAATACATCTGAACTGTCTCATATTTATGTATGTATACTTACTATTTGCTCAATTTCTAGAAAATGTTTTTTTGTGTTTAATACGTATTTTATATGTATTTTGCTTCTAGACATTATGAGCGCTATGAAGTATCTAAAACAATAGAGGATCGAGCTGGCCATCCTCTCATTGACAGGTAATAAGAAATTGAATCAATAGGTAGATTGAAACATCTTCATCAATAAGTATTAACCATTTTGGTGCACTCAGGCTTAGGTTCCTTGTCACTTACAAAAATGTGATTTCAGGCATTTTTTATAACAACCTTTCTTTTTCTGCCTTCTTTTGTTAGTTGTGTTTCTGACTAAAATTAAGTCTCCTTAGAACTTTAACTCTTCGAGATTTTTTTCCTTTTGTTCCCTTGAGGATCTGTTTTGAATATTTCTAATAGGAAATATTTACGTCTATGTATGTCTTTTTCTGTATATGAACATAATGTATCTTTTTTTTTTTTTTTTTCTTTTATAGGCATTATGAGCGTTATGAAGTTTCTAAAACCATTGAGGAGCAACCTGGCCAGTCATTTGCTGACAGGTATGTGGGATACTGAATCTCAACGTAGATTGTAACATCACCATTTCTGTGTCAGAAAGCTTTGAAACTTTAAATAAATTTTAGCCATGGGAGCTAACTGTGTTCTTTATATTATTGCTGTGTTTTGCAGTTTTTATGACATGTTTTCATATTGAGAAAACAAGCAGCCAAACTTTTGGCAAATTGTACGCTGTGCTGTAAACAACAGTTAGTCAGTAGGATTTTACTGGGAGAAGCAGAACTATAAGGAAGTAAATATGTGGGTGGTACTAGAGTTATCTGGCTGGAAAACAATTTCAGATAGTATTGTGATTGTGTCGTAACGTGCTATACAAACTAAGGTGCAGTCATCCCAATCAGGATTGTGCAACTTAAGAGCAAGTAAACAGGGAGGGAAGTGAGAGGCAGCAGCAGTGTATTTGTCAGGAAGATAGTAGATGTGCCACTTGTCAAGTTACCTTGGCTATTTTCTATTTTGTTTTGCTTGGTGGTTTGTTTGGGAGTTTTATTGTTGTTTGTTTTGTTTTGTTTTTATTTTAATAGAATATATTAGCCGTTGCGGATTTGGGCTCTTTGAATAGATAGCTTTTTCTTCTCCCTTTTAATAACTGGGCTGTGGTTAAAAAATGTTGAAGTAATGTAAATCCAGAATGTTTTTGTATCAGGCCTTAGTCTTAGATGGTATCCCACAGTAGCTCTGAAAGATAACCCCTGCTTCATATTTAATCAGTTCTTATAGTTGGCATGAGCATACCTTTTTTTTATATTAAGAGGAACCCCCAAACTTACAGAGTACAACTAATGGATCTGTTACTAATGGAAGATCTAAATCTAACTTCAGAAGGTGCAGGCACTAAATAGTTACATCTTGGATATATGTGTGAGGAGGACACTCGGGTGCTAAAAGTATCCCAGGCAAGGCTGACCTGCACTCTGGAGCTCCTGTTTATTGTAAGCAACTGTGAAATTGTTGCATCTTCTCAAATAGATAATAAAATAGGTCTGCACCATAGGACAGACAATCAGAACTTGGGGGAGCAAGAAATGTGATGCAGTTTATGCATCATTTATTTGCAGACAAAGGACAAGACTCCCTCAAAATGCTGTTTTGCAGCCAATGCTGTACATGTAAACACATTAATGTAGCAGCTTTGAGTTATGACCCAGGAAAGGATTTCTGTTCTTTTCCAAAGTATTTTAAACTAAGAAACTGTCTGTATTACTTGGGACGAATAATACGGCACAGAAGTGTTGCTGAAGCTCCTGCTCTGTGCTGTAGGAAAACCAACTTTTTGCCATTTGTCTTCATGTATATTGAATGACATTTCTTGGCTAAAACTCATTAAAAAATTATGCTGCCAGGTATAATCAGTGAATAATAAGTTTCTGGAGAACAATCTGCATTTTGAGGAGGTGTTTTGCTAGTAACTGTGCCGAAGTATGATTTAAGTTTCTCAGGAAGTTAAATAATTTATAAACCTGCTTTGAAAGTTGTCACTTCTTTGACTGTCTTACTGTAGTCTTCACAAAGCGTCCGCAAGGCAGGGCTCAGTTCCTTAGACCTGAAGCACTGGGAAATTTCAATACACGGTTTTAATGTTTCATCAATGATTAGCTATTGACTTCTAAATATTGAATTATTTTTTTTTTTCCCTTAATAGCCTGTTGGTCTTTGTTTGGGTATTTTTGCCTCTTGTTTTAAGTACAGCATAAGTTCTTCATGGGAGGGATGGTGAAAAAAGGGGCTGTGTATCTGTGGTCTGCAATGATAAGATCTTTGTCTATGATGAGTTCTCCCAGTTGAGATAGAGAAATGAATGTTTTCTGTATCCTTAGGAATAAGTCCAAGTCGACTTCAGAACTGAATGAATTCAACACAATCAGAAATGGTAAGTACTGTTTAGTTTCCATTATTTTTAAAATGTATTTTTTTGAAAAAAAGGTGTATCAGACATAGTCATCCTAAGAAAATTGTCAAAGTGCTTTTTGATAGTTGCATTGTAATTCAAATTCATACCATGGCACGATTTAAAGAAGTTTTAACAGCAAGAGGAAATTCGTACAGTAACATATAAGCTCAAAGTGCCATAGCAGTGATTACAAATGGAACTCAGAGGCTTAAATTTTAGATGACTGATACTTATATGAGATTAAACCAATCGTGTAGGTATACCGTCGAAGATGTATGTGTTCTTGTTATGTTGACTCTGTTAGTAAAAAATGCTGCACGTACCAAGGTGCTAATATATTTAATACGACTGTTTGCTCTTTTTAACTTTAGCTAGTGTAGGAATAACACAGCTAGAAGTCAGCTCTCAATACTGTCACAGTGGCTTGTCTCTTGGACCCTGCTTTGTTGCTGCCTTTCTTGAATTGTCCTTCAGTTACACATTCATCTGAAAATGCAGTAATGTATCAAACAAACAAAAAAACCAACCAGTTTTATAAATATGTTACACTGGAAAATGACCGAAAGCTATTCCTGTCTCTAAAACATGGTTAAAAAAAGTAATCAGAAGTAATCATAAAAAGTAAATCGTGTATTAGAGAAAATATTGCAGATTGACAACACTGTTTTCACATATTAAAGCTTGGTCATTGAACCTAATGAGTAAGTAAACATCCACAATATTTTATAATGGTAATCTACAGCAATAAAACCAAGACCGAATCTGTAGTCAGAGCAGCATTTAAAGGGATTGAAATTTCAATTGAATGACTTATCACTGAGTAATTTTCTTAATTAATCTTACTGTAAAAAATAGTTACTGGATCTGGGAAATAAAGGAAAATTGTTGCTTTCTAACACATCAAGACATATCAGAGAAAGATGGCTTGTTTGTTTCCCCTTCCAAAATGTCAAAGGCCATAAGATTACACACTCTCCCCCCTCCCCCCATATTCATATAAAGTGATGCGTTTAGTGCCTTGAATAAGGAAACAATTCTTGAAAACAGGGACAATTTATAGAAGATAATATGAACTCCTAAAGGAAAAGAAGGTATCCCACTGTTCAATTATATATTCCATACATGCTTTAGTTTGTATTGGAGGAAGAGTCCAAATTGTGGCACTAAAAGAGATCATGCCCTTTTAAAAATACATGTATGTGTGTATGTATGTGTGCACACAGATGTATATGCATATACACTTGGGAAGTGAAGGAAAACACCTCCTTGTATTTAAGTTAAACATCATGTAAAAGGCCTCATTAACGGAAACACAAATTAAAAAGCTGTAGTAATAATAATGATGTATTGCCCAATTTGTTGCTGGTCACCCCGCTGCAAAAAGGAACTGGAGAAACGTGTGAATGTAGTGGTGAACGACTGCTTTTGGAGTTATAGCCAGAGTACTGGATGTGTGATAACTGCTTTTGGGCCTTACTGTGTCTAGCTGAAGTTTGCCCATGTTGTCCCAACAGGTACTCAGAGCAAGTATTCAGAGAGGTCCTGGAACATGGGTGACTCGCAGAAGAAGTCTCAGAAGGAGCACAACCTGTCTGCAGCAGAGTTGGAGAGACAGCAAATCCTTCAGGAAATGAGGAAGAAAACATCTCTACACACAGACAGCAGCTGGATTAGGCAGCGCAGTTCCAGTATACATAAGGAGCCTATTAGTCTGTACAGCAATAGTATGAGGAGGTAGGAATCGCGTTAAAAATTAACTTTGTCTCTCATCAAATATTTTTGTTTGCTTATTCTAAACTTCAGCTTGTATTACAGAGCACAGAAACAAATCGAGTCTGTGAAATGTTGTAAGGTAAACTGAATAGCAGCACAGATAGAAGAAAGTAGCAGTATTACAGCTGGGATTAAATGCTTTTTGCAAATAGAGAATGTGGATGTGACCTGTAAATAACTCAACTGCTTATTTCTTCATCGGTATACCAGCAATGGAAGTCAATACGTGTGCCTTGCCGTTGACAGATGTGCTTAAGAATTTCAGCATGACAGCTTGTGGAAATTGATTATTATGGCTAAGGAGTGTACCTTTTTTTTTTACATAGAAATATCTCAGATAGTCTGGAGTTTGTCTCTTGCTTTAAGTAATGTATGAATGTTGGATTTGTCACTTAGGAAACAGCCGAGTTATCAGTCAGGAGAGTGTTTGGCTATTGGGCCAACACCTTGTACCTAGACGATGCTATCCAGTCTGGGTGGATTGCTATTTCGATCTGGTATCCCTTGGAGAAAACAAAAACAAACCTGGTATCTGAGGTCCGTTGCTGTACAGCGGCTTTTGATACGGTTCACCCTGATAAGGCTGGAGCGAAGAGTGATTTGCCTTTATTCTGTAGCGGTTAAGTGCCACTTCTCTTTTGCCTTGCCTGCTTTTTTTCCCATGAGACTAGGACTGGACATAAAGGATAATTTGCAGTTCAAACATTTTAAGTCAGTATGTGAAGAATATTGCTTAGGGTGATCAGACAAACATATTAATGATAGAAAATCTTAAAAATGCTAGGGTAATAGTTTCCTTTAAAAAAAAAAATATAGTAGCTTTTCTGCTCCAGCTGTACTGCCATTTACATTTGTATGTGTACCTTTATTGCAGAGGGGAGTCTTTGGACAATCTTGATTCTTCAAGAACAAGCTCTTGGAGGCACCATTCATGGCTGAACCAGTCTGCCTCCTCTTCATCTCTATCCTCTACTCAAGATTTCAGTCGCCCGGTGTCCACTTCAAACCGAGCCTACATGTGCACTCCTTCCTCCAGCAAAGCATCTCCTGCAGCCACCTCTGCGAGAGCCCCCTCCGTGTCCCAGGCAGCCCCCCGGGCTCAGTCTCCCCTCTCCGCTTCCCAGCCAGGGTCCCAGACACGCAGCAGGTGAGCGGTTGCCCTTCTGCTGGGAAGGTATAAATGTCGGGCTGCACTAAAGAGTGCACTTGGTATATATGGTGGTCTACGGCAGTGTTCTCGCCCATAACATTGAATAACAAGCCTGAAAAGTACCAGTTTTCTGTCTGGTTGGAATGGTGGAAATATGGGCTGGTATTACCTCCCTGCTCCAGTCATTCAGAAAATTCCCCAGGTTTGTCATCGCTGCTTGACATCGGTTAAAAAAACAAAGGAACTGAAATAATAAATCTCCAGTCTCCAAGCTGTATGTTGGTTACCAAAACGATTAGTAAAAGCCTACTCCAGATGGCATTTCTGACATTTATTTTCTTAGGTTTGTTTTAACAAAAGATTCCTGAAACCCACGCTTTATGGCCCTCGTCTTGGTCTCTCCTCCCCCCTTCCTGGCATGTGTTCAATATCATCTCAAGGAGCACTCAGGAATGCTCATAACCCGTGACCCTGGAGAATTACAGAGTAGGATGTTGGTTTTAATCTAGGAGGAGAAAGCAAGAATTGCAACATATTTTGAAACAAAAATGGAATTCAGTTGTGGTAGGGTAGATAACTCTGCTGGTTTATGTACTTGAAACATTTTAAAAATACCTTGGGGTAAGACCATAGAGAATCATCCCCACGCAACTACATGTATTATATATAACAACAGTGTGAACACTGCTTCAGTAGGTCTTACACTCTCAGGCACTTAGTGATAAATTGACCCTTTTTTTTTTTTTAAGCTAGGCACCTACATCCTGTATAAAGTAAGAAAATTACCTTCTTAACCATGTTTTCTTATCTTGTTCTTACTTCCATTTGCTAACATCTTGGTAGATCTATGGAAACTGACCTCCGTATGGCTTATGTTCAAAGAGTTAACATAATATTATATGTCCAGGACTAGCCTTCTGTTATCTAACTGGGTGCAGATGGTGGGACTTGGCAGGAGTGCTTGCTAAAACTTAGCCTTTGGGATAATTCCCTGCAAATAAGAAATAAGGCAGGAGCACAAGACCTGTGTTCTTACTCTCCAAACCTAACAATATACTTTTAATGTTTATTTGTAGAAGGTATTTTATACAATGAAATATCTCCCAAGGATGTGACAGAAATTCTTCATTTGTTCCTTATGTAACTTTGATCTAAATTATAACACTTCAGCTTTCCCTAGCTTAGAGATCTACTGTAAATAATATTAATTTTTACTTTATTTTCCCCAAGCAGCCTAATAATCCACTTTTTACCAGTATGTGTTTATTTTTAATCTCAAAAAGTCTTTGATAACCTTTCTTTGTCTTTTAAACCTTTTCAAGCTGGTTTTAAGGATCTTCATTCTGTATCTAGGTCAGTCAGTGGGAAGAAAATCTGCTCATACTGTAATAACGTTCTGGGCAAAGGAGCAGCCATGATCATTGAGTCTCTTGGTCTTTGTTATCATTTACATTGCTTTAAGGTGAGAGCTGGGAGTCACATCGTGAAGGAACAGAAACTAATCAGGAGCACGCATGGCTACTCAGTGTTATGCTCACAGGGGCTCTACTAATCACCTGCTTTGCCTTCTACTCTTGACAGCGTGGTGCATGCATATTTCCATGAGGCAGTCCTATCTGCAGGCATTTAGCACTCAACTCCAAGGCTATTTCTTAAATGCCAGAGCTGACAAGTAGGACTCTGACATGTAAAATGGACACGTTGACTGGGAGATCAAAGTTCTTCCTTCTTCAAATAGACAGCAAAAAAATCAGGAGGTGCTGAGCCACCTCTCCCAGAGAAATCCTCTCCTTAAAAAAAAAAAAAAATCTCAGCCTGGACCCATGCAGGTGAATCATTTAAGATGATCCATCACTTCTAGGCTAATCCTAGCAGACAGCGTTCACATGGTGTTTTCCAGGCAAAGGCATGTTGGCAGTGTTCAAACTGGCAGGATAAAACCCAGCACCAAACCAGAAGCTGTGTTTAGTGCAAACCAACCCTGGTCAGAAGCTAGATATATTAGTGCTAATCAGCCCTGGTGAGAAGCTAGGTATATTAGTTTATGCTCAGCACTGAGACATAGTTTTACGTGGTTTCCAGTCAGCTTGGGGCATGTGTAGACCTGAAAGAATAAATGCTTGCCTGCAGAAGATGTAAAAACACTCCTAGTTGCCCTGCCCTGGGACCAGATGAGGAATTAGACTGATTTGGAGGTGCTGATTTGGACCCTGCTCCTTCCATGGCTTTAAGAAACAGACTTCTGTGTCTGGTTCAGAACAGAACCCTCTGCTGCCCTCCGTGCCCAGCTCAAATGTGTCAGCTGGAGTATTGCAAGGGATTGACTCAAAGCTCTTCCTGGTCCTGCCTGCCTGAGCAGGAGGGACTGGAGTAATCCATGGGGACTGGAGTAATCCATGGGGGCTGGTCGTCATTCCCTTTCTGCTGAACGTGTATTGTGTGGGAGGGAGTCCACCTGGAGATCCTAACCTACATAAGAAAATACCAAATTTGTGGTTTTCAAATTTCTGAAGATTAACGAGCTGTTGAACAGATTGCTATCCGAAAGATTAATTACTCATTTAAACAGGCAAGCTATCTGTCTTTCTGTAGACAGCCGAGTCCTTTGCTTTGTAAATTCAGTAAGGAGAGTGTTACGCTTTGGTTTACAGTCCTTCCAGAAGTCGTTGATATTCACAGCAAAGATGCATTCAGCCACCATAGTTAAATAGTTTAATGTTAGCGTGACAGCTTTCAAGCCCTTTATTTATGTGTTTATTCAAGAAAAATGAAATTGGCCCCTTCTCTCCAAATAAGAACTCGTTTCTGTGATGCAAACCCGGGAAGTTGGTGGTGCCTGAGTATTTGCTGCTTTGAGTGCCAGAGGGCTGAGGACGCCAGCAGCGTGTAGTGCCGCATGGAAATCTGCAAGTAGCACACCCAGGTGTTCTGTGCCAAAATTGCTGTTGCCGTCTAGAGAACAAATTTTTTTCATGTCGAGCCAGTTTTAATTTTCAGAGAAACTGAAGTTCAAATTAGATTTAATGAACTAATCTCTAAAACCAGCCTGCTCTATGTTTGCTTTAGTTGGTGTATCTCTGCTATTCGTTGTCCAGTCGTCACCTTAAAATACTTTCTGAGGGTTCATTGCATTTTGATCTACTAATCGTGATACATTTGCTTCTAGTGATTGTGGGTTTATGGTTCAAGCTTTGTTGAGCTTAATCCAAGCTGCTTTTGAACAGCATTTTCATTTCCTAATGTTTTGTAAGGAGTTGCTAATTATTCATCTATCATACAGTGCGTTGCCTGTGGATGCGACCTTGGAGGATCCCGCTCTGGAGCTGAAGTTAGGATCCGAAACAACAAACTCTTCTGCAACGACTGCTATATCAGATTTAAAAGTAAGGCAATCCAACTGCAGCGTGCATGACTGTAGTTCTTTGTGCTGTAAAACCTCAAGTGTTTGCGCAGCTGAGCCACTCAATAACTTTCACGTTTAGCTTTAAATTGGTATCTGAGAGAATAGGTTCAGCAAGGTCTGATTGCCAGTTTCGCGCTTTTGTAGAGTAGTCATTCCTAACTTTTAAGTTGCTGGTAGCTGATTTTGCCACCTTGTTATTAAGCAGCTTCAAGCAGACAGTGCAGTGTAGTCATGCTGCTTTCTTCATAGATCTGAGAAAGTGGTGTCAGGGAGTTGTCAGTTGCTGAACAGGCTTGTCTTGATAACATAGAAGTCTTTTTGAAAAATTGTCTACATTTTTTTTAAAAAAAGTAATCTGAATATGTACTTAATCCAGTCCTAACGCATACCTGGAAAGCTATTAGTTTATCCTGTGCAGGTGGCACAAATGCTGGTTTCTTTTTGCGATGCTATTATTATTTGAATTATAGGTCTGTGATTGGTTATTCATTTAGGTACAAGTTCAGGAGGAATTGATTTACTTACAGATCTTAATTAAAAGGTGCAGTATAATTTTTTTCCTTTATTATGGTTTGCAGAATTCTGATTTACTGGAGCATGATGTTAAGGCTTTGAATAATGGTGCTGAGTTGTTTTTTCTGCTGTCATAGATGATGGTAGACAACCTCCTAATTTTGACAAGTCTTGGGAGTTTTATATGGCTCTATTTTTATGTAGCAAATACGGAATTCTCTAGAATGATCAAATTCATCTAAGGGAAAGCATTTCTGAATTACTTCCTGGGAAAGATGTCCGTGTTTCTTCATGAGCCCGGCACATTTTTCTCATGGTGGACCAGAAGGCGGTGAAGGGAACAGGATACTCATGCAACAACACTTGAGCAGGACTTGGGCATCTGCTGGCTGAGAAGCCTAACTCAGAAAAAGAGAAGCTCTGCATCTGATGCTGTTACTGTTTTCAGGCTCTTTTTGGCTTCCAGGAAGAGGAAAAGCTGCCTGCACCACAAAGAAATGATTGTGTGGTGCCCAAGCTAAAACCAGAAAACCCCACACCTCTCCTTGACGCTAAGAGTGCGTTCACAGAGGCTAATTTTAGGCGTAAGGGTGCCGCTGTGATCAGTGGAAGGAGGAAGAGAATCACGCCCTTCCGCCTGGAGGTGATCCAGAGCACTGGGCCCTATCTCTCAGAGTTACTGTTCGGAGAATTTATCTCCTGCTTGATGACAAGACTGCACCAAAGTGACCGTGTTCCTATTTGAAGCACCCAAATGTGTGGGAGACTCAATCTGAAGCCCGCTCGTGTTATTTTTGCTTTATCTTTTCTTTTAGTGGGCAAAATTGCTGGAGGAGTTGTGCAAGTTTGGTACTGAAAAAAAATAAATCTGTTTTTTTGTAATTTCCTGGCAAGACAGTATTCAGGAATTTGGTGATGGAAGTAAGCAAGAACTTTATCACGGATAAATTGCTATTTAGTCTCTCTTTGACATTACAGCCCATAAAGTCATGGCAGTGCCTTTCAGAAGCAGAGTTGATCTGTGAGAAATGGTTCTATTCCCTTCCCTTCAAACTGCATCTTCTTGGGCCAGTGGGCACCTCAAAACATATTTGTATGAGATACGAGTGAATCGGGAATTTTAAGAACTTGTAGGTACAGAACAAAGCATTGAAATTAGTGATTAGTAATTCAAATTAGCTATTTGAATAATACAAAACCCAGCTATGTGATTACTGCAACGAAGATATACTGACAGCACAGAACTGGTCTGTAATGCAGATTACTTTGTTTGCAGTTGGCATTTGACATCAGCCTGGCTAATTATTCGTTAGTTTGGAACGTGAGCATATTGGCTAAAAGGTTTGATAAACTGTAAGATTATTAATATTCACTGTGTAATGTTATGGTGTGCTATTTTTTGCACATTTTTATGTTAATTTTGTGGTTTAAACTTGGAACATTGTAGCAAAGCAGTGACTTGGCAGATGCCCACAAATATATGCAGAGAGAGGACACAAAAGGTCTTTTTTAATACTGTTACAGTTATTTAGCAAATTTTAACTTCTTCATTGAAGGATAAATTTAGAAAACCTGTCACCCTGTCTCTATGTTAATACTAAAAATAATTCTTAAAAACTTGGTAAGGTGCATGTTCTGTGGAATATTACTTAGCCTGAAATACTTGCAGTGCTGTAATTGGATTAAACTCAAATTTGTATTGTTCATTAAATTTGGATTTCTAGGTTCAGAATGTATACCTTAGTTTGTGTTACCATTTTCAATAGGTGTTGGAAATACCATTATCTGACTATTTTTAACTTGGAAATTTTAATTTTTGTCACTAAGATGCTTCAGTAGCTAGACTTTAATTACAATTTCTTTTCTCTCTAACAGCTGGACAACCAACCTCCATGTGAAGCAAATGAAGATATGAAACCACTGTTGCAGATAAAAGAAGAGGTGATTGCTGCTGATGTAGATCTATAAATATATGTATTGTGTGTATGTGTGTTTTTTCTAAGAGTAACTCTTGCTTGTCTAGTCTTCATAGCAACGCATTGTATTCTTCATATAACTATTTTTATTTATAAGAAAGTAATTGCAGTAAGGAAATATCTGGGGAAAATGCTTTCACTTTTTCAGCTTCAAGTACTGAGAGCACAAGGGAGAATAAGTATATTTTCAGTAATAACTTCAAAATATTTTTGAGGCTTATAATCAACTAGTTGACTTTCCAATGGTATATGAAGAGGGTATTTTGTTTCTAAGCTCTTGAAATGAGCATTAGAGAAATAGCTAATATAAATATATATATTTGCAATTGCTGTCTTTATTTTTGACATATACTGAAAGTGAATTCTCTAGGTTAATATGAAGCTGCATTTAAATGCACACAAATGTGTTTGCTTTCCATATGCTGGTTTCTAAAATTATCTGCTTTTTTGAAACTTAAATACAACGAATAATCTGTTTGCTCAGTGGTGTTGGCATAATATTCTGTGGAATCCATTTAAGGGGAAGAGTTCTCTTTTCCCAGTTGGAAAATGTAACTATCACTTTTTCCTCCACAAACCGAGTGGAGAATGGTTGTTGAATTACAGTATATTTGTAAATAAAATTTCTGATGTTGCATTTATTAGAAGGTTTCTTTTTTTCCTTTCTATCCAGCTAAGTGTGTCTAAGGTGATTTGCTGAAATATAAAATTGTTTGAATTTCATCTTGGGAAAATATTTATTATGAAAGGATTAAGATGTCCACCTAAATATGTGCAAGAAAAATAGTTTTTGCTTTTCTCTTTTCCTTTACGATAGATGTCAAATTTTGTATATAGTTCTCCCATCAAGCTCCTCGTGCTCTTTGCCTTTCACATTTAATACAAGTGGCAAGCCTGATTCTTTGTCCTCTATGCTCATCCCTGAAGCACGACAATTGAAAGAGGTGGAAGTTCCCAAAAACCTCTCTGCTGTGACTAGAAATGAGGTGCTGAAAATATTTTGGGTTAGGTTCTGCTCCTTCTGAAAACGCAGCTGGAATGTGTACTGTGTGTTTTTCAGTGGTGGCTCCCAAATTGCTTTGGTCAGTGGCTTCCCCAAAGCCTTTCATGCCCTGTTATGTACCCTTCTGTGTCTGCGTCCTTGGAAGCAGCAAAGAAAACATGGGATGTGGATCGGAGGAGTTTGGGGGAGCATTTTGTGGGTGAAACTGAGGAAGAGGACAGCTGGGAGGTGTAAGAGGGTGGTGGGGCTCTGAGTTTGAGTTTGAGCTTGTACGTGGCACCATGAGGAGCCGCAGTGAGGGTGCCAAAACAGCTTAGGGTGCTCCTTCCTCTCAGGGGATTTCAAGGACAGACAGGAGAGCTAGGAGACTGGGGAGAGGGATTGTGGCTGCGGTAGCTGGCGGCAGCAAGGGAACATCATGCTGTTTCGGTGTAATGGGAGAACTTCACCTGTGTGGGCCTCCTGTAACTTCTGCTCCTTGTAACTCCGCCTGTCTCCTGTTTTGCTTCTGTTTGTTGATCTTTCCCCTGAACAGATGGGTTCTGCCTTGTGCCAGGGAACTCCCTGCTAATAAATACTGAATTACAAAGAGCCAAACATAATTTTCAAACTTTGCTGAAAAAAAAAAAAAAAAGAAATCTAAAATGCCTCGTCAACCCAAAGTTGACAAGCTTCTTGTTCAGCCACCTTCGTGACTTGGCCTTGGCTTTTGGTATTCAATTAAAGCGTCTCCTATGAAGTGGACTGGTAAAGATATTTCGCTTGGCTTCCACTGTTGTGGTAAGTAATGACGTGGTAGACCACAGGTGAGAACTCTGGGGTATGAAGACCCTAGTCCTCAAATACAGACTGTGGAGGGGTATTCACACTCGCAGCCCTCTGGGAGCCTGGGGTCCTCTCTGCTGCTTGTGGAAGAAGATTGCTTCCCTGAGAACTATTCAGAATGGGAACCCAAATTAGGTGCTGTGCAGATCTGGCTCTCAGTTAAGGCACATACCTAACAGAGATGGTCTGGATGCCCCTCTACACTGTCTAGTTTTCAGCCTTCTTTTGTGGTAGGCAGAATCAGACTATGAGGTATCCTCTCCCCACCCAGTAAATTCAGGATCCCCACAGTTCTCATCACCAGCCCTGAAAAACAGTGAGAGAGAGAAGTTTTTTTGTTACAGGTCAAAGTTTCTCAGCCTCCAAGGCATCAATGAATTTATCCTAGCCTATCCATGATTTCCCCTCTCACAGCATTGTGTCATGCAGCAAAGCAGCAGGGAAAGTCAGAGGTGGCCAGACCACCTCTTGCAGCTTAAGACCAGTCCTGGTTCCCTGTCCCTGGGAATCATTTGGGCATGGAAATCGCCTGGGGGGGTGAAGAACAGAGGGAGAGAAGAAAAAGCTCAGCAACCTGCGGTCTGTGATGCCGCTAGAGCTGCCTGACTGGTGTCCCACAGCCTGGAGTGACACGCTCTGAGCTAGGCTGGCTTTTCCTAAATGGTGTCAAGTATTTCTATGCAGGCTTCAATTTCGTTTTCCCACAAAATGGTCTGAGGAAAGAAAAAAAAAAAAAAAAGTTTCTTTCATTAGCTTGTTCCAAATGGTTCGCCTGCGAGCAAACAGTGAGTGGAATTTTGGTTTAGTGGGGCTCAAAGAGCTGAAGTTGAAACTCTTGCAGAGTTGAAGCTGAGTTTCTCCCCCTTGTTAAAGGCCTGGTTTAACAAAGCTCCTTCAAACCTACGTTTGCTAATTTGAGCTGGCAAATGTGAGCAACGAAAACTCTTTCCTCCTCTCCTTTCCCTGGAGGGAACAGGCAGAGAAACCCCACGTTATGAATGCTGCTGTATCGATGTATTTTGATCCTCACTAAAGTATTTGGAGGGTGTTGGGCTCTGAAGTTCAGCAAAACCGATTATCTGCTAGCAACACAAGATGGCAGTGTGTAAGTGCAACTCGCACAATAAAAAGCCTTTTGCATGGTTGTAATCTTACCTAAAAAGGGTCACGTTTGCTAAATTATATTAAAGTTGCAATGTAATGAGAGTTGTAGAGAGAACTTCCACTTAATCTTGGGCCTTTCTCCCTACCTGGCATCGTGGAGGTGCGATGCGCAACTGAACCTGAGCGGTCTCATTTGATTTTGTCTGCCAGTTGATTAATTAACTGCTATTTATACCAATATTGAGTAGGGAGAAAAGTAAAGAGAACACTTCCTAGGAAGAAAAATAAACTAGATGATTTATAGTGGAGGGTTTTGGCATATTTTGTTGAATTCTTAAATTTTAGGATGCTGTTCAAGGAAGAAGAACCAATTGCTCTCCCTCTGTTCATCAGCTTCCAAAACTGTTTAAGGTTAAAACCCTTAAATGCAGGTGCCTACAGGTGAGCTAGGCCTCTGCGCTGCTCTTAAAATCTGGGTGGATTTAGGGCTCAGCTCTATTCTTTACTCTCGGGTGTCTGGTGCTGCTTGGGATGTTTTTGAGTGTCTAGGACGTGTGCCCAGAGCTGGGGGCGGGTATGGTGCAAGCCTGGGAGATACTCGTACAGCTGCTGGTGCAGGTGGGGTGCTTTAGAGCATCTGAAAGGGCAGCTGAGATTTATGAGCAAGCAAATGGGATCAAGCTCAACTCCCTACAGACAGTGGAGCAAAGGTGTGATTTCACGGGCCAGCAAGTAGGTGTCCACTGTCGGGTGAGGTGCTTGGCTGTCTAAGCTTCACTGGTTTTAAGAGGTGTGTGAACCCTGGCTTACGTGTAGACAGCTGCATTCTTGCACGCCTGTGTCTTAATGTTGACTGAATTCTTCCAAAAGTGTCTGAGAAATGCTGATTCAGCTAAATCCTTCATCTACCCTATTTTTAGGCTGCCAGCTAATTAATTGCAATGTACATTTGAATATGGCTTTGAAACTGAGTGGTCTATGGATAGCAGCTCTGGCACAGGGCAATGTTAAATAAAACAGCACTTCAAAATAGAAAAATTTTTCTATAACTTTCAGTGTGAACTTACTGTGGGATTCCACAAACAAACAAATCAAGCATCTCAGTGAAATTCAAGGTATTGCACATGCTCTTAGTTGAAATTTCTTTAAGAATTTTTCTTAATAGAAGATATGTCAGAAATTTCAAGCTCAATTACCTAAGTGTTCATCTCTTCGGGCACGCTGCAGCGCTGCAGGCAATGCTGGTTAGTGGCGAGATTTATGCAGCAAGCCCTTTGTTAGAGCCCGGTGTCTGAATTTGGAACTCATGCCGACACAAGAGCTGGACAGAACCAGTCTCATTATTTTCAGGAAAGTACCTCACAGGTGAACCCCGAGGAGGGTCCAAGTGATAAGTTCAACACTTCCCTTAGTGTAGTAGCTGTTGTAACATGGCCCACCTTGTTGCTTACAGAGGGTAAAGGGGTTTGAAATCTGACAATTTGAGCTTAACATGAAATCCGGCGCACTTGCAGCAGAGTTTTAAATTCCAACCAATCATTTGTAATGGATTAGCAAAACCTGTGCCAGAGCTGTAATGGAAGGCTATTAGCAGCAGGTGTAATTACATGAAAGAGGAGCTTCATGCTGGAAGCTCTTCAGCATTTTCATTTTAGCTCCATGCTTCTTGGGAGCTAGGGGCAGCGACATAAAACAACATAGGAGGATGATGTAGAGCACTTGCTCACAAAAGGAATATTCTAGGTGAGCAGTAGGGTATCAGTTTATTAAAGCTGAAGAATTTTTTTTTAATTGGTTCAACAACCTACTGGAAACAAGCTTGCCAATTAATTAGCTGCTGTAGGCAACAAACACTCAAAAGAGATGCATCGTGCAATGGCAATTACTGGCTTCTATGGGTTTTCCTTAACAGTCAATGTTGTACAAAGAACTAAAGCACTTTAAAAAAAAAAAAAAGGTATGTACAAGGGTGTGTGTACATGCAGACTGTCTTTATTAATTGTCGTAGAAGAAAGAAAGAAAAAGCTAGGGCTGTTAAAGGGACAGTTCATAAATACAACCCAGTGAGAGCAGGCTTGCGGTCAGCCCAGCATGTCATCTTAAATGGCCTTTTGCAAGTAGTTGTGCCAGAGCAAGTGTTTCTGATTCCCTGAACTGGAATTTTCTTTTGCCCTCAGGCAGCCGACCAGATGTGCCATTTATTGGTGCATCACTTACATATGGCCTTTCTGGCATGGAAATTCACAGATTTCAGGGTCAGATCAGGCTGCTGCAATCATTTGATCTGCCTGTATCCCTACAAAGATCAGAACCTCTTCCCCAATAATTCCTGTATTGAACACAAAACTTCTGTGTGAACCACAGCGTTCTTTGTTGGAAAGAAGCCCTGTGTAGATCTGAAGTATGCAAATGATGGAAAATCTACCACATATCAACATAAATTGTCCCAGTGGTTAATTAGCGCTCTTAAAAATGTTAATTTTATTTTAAGCTGTTTTATTTTAACGAGCTTTCTAGCTTAATATGATTTTATTTTCGTTCATTTAACATGATTTAGGATCTTGGCCTGGATTAACTCTTTTTTCCTTTTCTCTTAGATTGTATATGTGACTTTAGTAGTACCCATTTTTTAAAGTTTTCTTTCTCACAGAATAGTAGGGGTTGGAAGGGACCTTCAGAGATCATCTAGTTCAACCCCCCTGCCAAAGCAGATTCACCTAGAGTGGGTTGGACAGGAGCACATCCAGACAGGTTTTGAATATCTCCAGAGAAGGAGACTCCACAACTTCTCCACACAGCCTGTTCCAGTGCTCTGTTACCCTCAAAACAAAGAAGTTTTTCCTTATGTTCAGATGGAATTTCCTGTGTTCCAGCTTGTGCCTATCACCCCTTGTCCTGTTGGTGAACACCACTGAAAAGGGTCTGGCCCCATCCTCTTGACACCCACCCTTTAGATATTTATAAGCATTGATGAGATCCCCTCTCAGTCTTCTCTTCTCCAGGCTAAACAGACCCAGGTCTCTCAGCCTTTCCTCATAAAAGAGATGCTTCAGTCCCTTGATCATCTTCGTAATCCTCTGCTGAACTCTCCCAACTAGTTCCTTGTCTTTCTTGAACCGGGGAGCCCGGAAGTGGACACAGTACTCCAGATGTGGCCTCACCAGAGCAGAGTAGCAGGGGATGACCTCCTTCAGCCTGCTGGCCACGCTCTTTTTAATGCACCCGAGGATACCGTTGGCTTTCTTGGCTAGAAGGGCACATTGCTGGCTCATGGTCAACTTGTCCACCAGGACTCCCAGGTCACTTTGCGGAGCTGCTTCCCAGGCAGGTCAACCCCTAATGTGTACCAGTGCATGGGGTTATTCCCTGCCTAGGTGCAGGACCCTACACTTGCCCGTGTTGAACTTCATTAGGTTCCCCTCTGCCCAACTCTCCAGCCTGTCCAGGTCTTGCTGAATGGTGGCACAGCCTTTTGGTGTGTCAGCCATTCCTCCCCATTTTGTGTCATCAGCAAACTTGCTGAGGGTACACGCTGTCCCCTCATCCAGGCTGTTGGTGAATATGTTGAACAAGACTGGACTCAGTACTGACCCCTGGGGAACACCGCTCGCTACAGGCCTCCAACTGGACTCTGCACCACTGATCACAACCCTCTGAATTCTGCCATTCAGCCAGTTCCCAATCCACCTCGCTGTCTCCTCATCTAACCCACACTTCCAAAGCTTACCTACGAGGATGTTATGGGAGACAGTGTCAAAAGGTTTGCTGAAGTCAAGGTAGACAACATCCACTGCTCTCCCCTGTATATAAAGCCTTACTGCCCTCACATCAGTCAGAAAATGCAAGATTACATTTGTTGGAGGATATTGTGCATAAACTGTCCCCCTCAGTGAACTGCAATACAAAACTCTCCCAGGAGAATATCTAGAACAGAGGGGAAATAATTTTTAAGTGCATTAAAAAATCTGGAGGTCTATAACGATCTCTTTGTGTAATGCATAGGTTCAAATAAGACCTTATGCCCGCAAGGGAATTTTGCTGCATAAATCTGCTATGATTACTAAGGCATTGAATTGCCTTTGTGGGAATGACCATGCCCAAATTCCTGTGTGTTTCTGCTAATTTTCCGATCTTAGGAAAGCACCCGTAAGGGATTCTCGTGCTGACGTGTCTGGGTTGACAGAGGGACAAGGTCACATTGCATTTTTATTTCTCAGCATGAAGTGTCAGCTGCAAAAATAGTTAGTTCCTTCAATGTTTGGCAGGTATTGCTAGGAGGGGTCCAACTTGCAGCCTTCCATCAAACTCTAGCTCTGTAAAGATAACAATTACTCTCTTTTGATGCCCATGTAAACAAGACTCCTGCAGAGAAACATTAGTTTTACTTGCATTTGATACTTCATTTTAAGTAAAATTAATTCCTACTGAGGTAGCTATTGCAATTATGAGATATATATGTGTTGCACCTCATTATTAATGCCAATGGTTGTACCAGTGTACTCCTGTCTGTGCAAATCAGAGGAGAATTCCAAAACAGTTTAGGAAAAGCCCCATTTATTGCAATCATAAAATGGTTTAGGTTGGAAGGGACCTTGAAGATCATCGAGCTCCACCCACTGTGCCTTGGGCAGGGACACCTCCCACGAGACCAGGTTGCTCAAAGCCCCATCCAACCTGGCCTTGAACACCTCCAGGGATGGAGCTTCCACGACTTCTCTGGGCAACCTGTTCCAGTGCCTCACCACCCTCACAGTGAAAAATTTCTTCCTAATATCTAAATCTACCTTCTTCCAGCTTGAAGCCAATCCCCCTCGTCCTATCACTACATGCCCTTGTAAAAAGTCCTTCCCCAGCTCTCCTGTAGGCCCCCTTTGGAGCAAGTCAGTAAATGAGCAGCCTTTAGCTAGGCACAGCTAACATTGGTTGATAAGCTATGGCCATCTAACACAGCACACTGCTGAATGGCAGCAACAAGCTATGCAAATCAGCATATTTTATGCAAAATTCACGTTACAAATCAGCGTGCATTTCTATTAACAATTTGAATCCTTACAAGTACTTTTGGACCTCAGCAAGTAAAAAAAGTGACAAACCACTTCTTTGCCCTTTGCTATTGGGATAATTGGATGGTTTTGGCTTTTGACTGGTGAACTGAGTATTCTTTGGAGTTTTCTGTTGCCCATGATAGTTCAAAGCATGTCTAATACCTGCAAACCTCAGGATGTGTTCCCTCTCCTTCACTACGGTGTCAACTGAGCAATAAAAGAAAGGAAATTGTAGGCTGCAGATCATCCCTGTCAATGCACAAAGGTATTTAGGTTGTCCAGAACATTCTTTGTTATGCCAGCCACCTTAGTTTCACCATCACCTAATCTTTTTCATTTCATCTGCTTCTCGTGATGTAGTGCTAAATGGAAATCAAAAAGTGAGCAGATAAACACCAGTTTGATACTGGAAAGATGAGTAGGTGCTAAACAAGAGGGGATATACAGGCTACACAATCCATTTAGCCTTATTACACTAATGCTCTCTGATTATTTCATATAGGACTTTGAAGATATACAGTGTCATCACATAGTGTGTTCTTGGTATCATATGCACTTATGTTCTCTTAAATCCTATTTGTTTGTAACATCTTGGACTCAAAGCCAAGAAACCTGCTGATTCAGAAACACTGTTTACGTAATCTTTTATTCCTATTCTCTTTGCCAAATCATGAATTGTTCGTAAGACTGAACTGTGTATAAAATACTAACTGAAAGTGCTAACTTCATTAAGCCTGTAAAGCCAAAGCATCCTTTCACCTAGCACTGGAGAGCATTTGAATTCTTCCTTTCGGTGTCGCAAGGCTATGAGAAGTATGTCCATAAAAGTGTATCAATAGCGTTGGAAGTATGTCCATAAAAGTATCCATAGCAAAAATGTTCCTGGATCAGTCTCCCAAGCAGCAGATATTTGCACTCCCTGATTTTCAGTCAAAGTATTATTTTTTTTCTCTCATCTGTCCTGCTTCACTGTTTTTTTCCATGATAACAACAATGGTTGTATACCGTTCAGCAAATATATTTATCTTCTGATCAGGCTTCATGCTGAGGCAGCAAAACAGATGCATTTATAATGCTGTTCTCATGCACATAGATCGAATGCAACTTTGATTCCCACAGAGCCTGATTGGTTTTGAGCAGAGCCCTCGACAAAAGTAAGCCTGGGAGTCATCTGCCCGCCTCTTGCCTCCCATGACGGAACAGGCTCTTTGCAACAGCACTGCCGTTCTCTAGCCTGGGAAAAAGATTTCCCCATGCAACCCACGGGTATGTTCTGCTGTTCAATAAACTCCAGTGGCTTGCGTGAAAGGCGAGCCTGCACCACTGGAGATTTACTGCATTACTGGCCAGTGAGAGCAGGAGTATGACTCGAATCAGCAAGGGCCATTCGTGAGGCTGTGAAGTGATAACCTTGACTGAGCTAGATACTGAAGGCTGTGTTGCTGGACAGCATTAGAAAAATCAGCTCCGTTGATGTGAGCAGAACCGCAGTGGTTTGCCTTAGCTGGGCTTTGCACGGTGCAGATGAAATTCCAACTACCTTGTAATTCTTATCGCTACTTTAATTTTTTGTATAGATGCTGCAGAGGTCTTGTACAGGTATCACCAGGTTGGTGGGGGTTTTTTTGAAAGCTTGAGAGAACAGCTGGAAAGTTAAGAGTGATGAAAACAATGTGCTGTGGTTCTGTGAAGATGTTGAGTGCTCACCTATTTTGCCGGACTAGAAGTCTCCTTTGTGATGTTCTTGAAGCCTCCGATTTCCAGCTGCCTAATAAATGGTAATTTTTATAAACCAGGTGACATTTTTTTCTCCTTAAAGCAAGAAAACAATGACAGCGAACCAGATAGATGAATAAAAAATTATTTTCTGTTAGTATTTCTTCAGCTAATAGTGTGAAAAGCCCTTGATAGATGATTGCTTCACCAAAAGAAATGCCAAGGTTTAATTCTTTCTTAAATTATAAAATGAATCTGATCCTGGACTCTTGAGTGGTGTTGTGATTCCCCCACTACTTTTAAAAGGAGTTTGTGGGCAGTATTTTCTAACTTTTCTAGTTAGATGTTTGTAACATGAATCTGTGTAGCTGTACTGATTATTATTTTCCACATGAGGACTTACTTAAATTTTAAATTTTCCAGATGTACTTGTAGCACCCATCAGCTGTTAGTAAGCTTCAGTATTCAACAAACCAACCTGTGAGCAGAATGCTTAGAAGGATAATAAATGTTTCTGTTTAATCTTAGATCTGAGTTCGGCCAAGATCTAAACTTGTTCCTCTTTGGCACGCTGTTTTTCTGTGTGAAGGGCACTCACTGCAGGGATGGGGACTTTGCACTGAAATATATCATCTCCAGCAGTGGTGGAAGGTTTTGGGACTCAAATCTCTTGCCAGACATGTCCTGCTCTACTGCGTTGGGTCAGATTAGAAAGAGTAGTGTTTGTTTCTTTCCGCCGCCTGGATATTAAACCCTGAACCTCTGAGACCTGATTCAACGCTTCAGAGCCGTAATAGGTAGAAACAGCTTTCATCTACCTGCTTTTCAATACAAGACTGGGCAGATAACAGCCAGGACAGATAAATGCTGGGCAAGTTCTGCTGTCCTGTTTCCTCTGGCATTAGAGTATGGACTCTCTTCTTTCTGCCAGTACAGGACTTGCCCTGTGCGTTGCATTGGGCAGAATTTGACGTGTTTACCTAGCTGCTTTTCTGAGCAGAACAACACTTTCCAGTGCATTTTCTTCACTGGTGGTTCTGGCCAAGAGGGTTGGATGCACTCCCATACCATGGCTGCTGGTTTTATCTTCTCCATGCTCACGTTCCAGCACTAAAGTCAGATTTTTGTATCCCTGACAGCTGAAGCAGGAGGAAACCTGACGTTCAACCTCTATCAGCCTCTCCCTGTAACGTCAGTAATTAACTCTAGCGTTTTGTTTGCCAAGCAGCGCGCCTTGGGGTTCTTGCAGCCACGCTGGAAAGGGAAATGTGGCAGTCTCCTCACTTTCCTACGAAACTGTCAGGTTGGCTCAGTGATTATCTACTGACAGTCGAGTAGCTGGCAGAAGGAGTGATGTCTCTTTGGCAGCTAGCCCACGCGTGACTTGGTACTTAAGTTATTATTTCTTTCCTTCAGCCCCGCTTCAGCAGAGCTTTACAGATTCAGCCGGAGCTCAGGTTCCTTTTCTGCATTCACTATGCTGAGGGGAACTTTTCCCTGTTGACCTTGTAATTAAGTCAAGTTGTAGGTTTCATAAATCACTTGCTTTAAATGCAAAGCATTTTTGGAGGTTCCTGACTTCCATCAGCTGTATATCTGTCTGCCACCACGCAGTGGAAGTTGCTTATTTTAAGCAGAAGCCACCTCTGCTGTCAGAGACTCCCAGGGAGCAGAACGTTTTGACCTTTTGAGTGTCTAAATCAGGTACTGGAGGAACAGTGTAAATTTAGGGTAAAGGAAGTACAACCATGAACTGTTTAGCAGGGAAGCTATTCATTCTTTGTATTCCCATCCCCCAGAAAAGCAGAAATACGGGGAACTGTATGAAGGGTTGCCTCCTGTTTTTAGGTGGTACTGTGATGAGTGTGTTGGTTTCGGTGGGACTGTGACGAGTGTGATGGTATATGCTGACTGCAGGGATTTGAATGAAGGCAGATCACAGCAGGAGAGGGCTGGATCCGGAACAGAGAAAGGCAGCTTTCGACTTCACTGGTTGCAGTCATTAAAAGCTATTATTTCCCTTATCATAGCTTGAGCTGTGCCTTTGATTGTCAAATAAAAAAAATTAGAACTTAAAGGATAATGGCACAACGCAAAAGGATTTTTTGGCATTTTCTGAGAGATGCATTTAATTCCTTTTTCTAAGAGGTTATAACCAGTTTGGTAAAAACCTCGCTCTATTGGAGGACTATGTGACGGAAATATGGCTTGCATAACACAGGGGACAACTGGATGCAAAACTATTTACATCAACAGAAGGTATCATAGGCTTAATTTCTGATTTTTTAGGCTGTGATAAACCCCTTTCTGTATTTCAAAGACACCATTTCTACAGGCCTTTCTCTGAAGAATTTAGTTGGAACTGACTCAGCAACAAGAGCAGCTGATCCACAGGCAGCAGACCAATGAAGGACATGAATTTTGGAGATTTTTGTTGGAAAAATACTGAGCAGTTTTTCTGTGTTTCATGAAAAAAATGTTGGCTTTAGACTATGTCTAATTGACACTTTCTTGCCTGGATGGTGGATTTTCTCTGAGGTTTCATACCCAAGGTCTTTGTAGGTTTGACCTTGCTTCCCTTGTGGCATTTGTGGAAATGCCTCTGGCTTTGCAGAACCATACAATGATTAAAGAGTTAGATATGCCTTTTAATTAATTTTTAATTAAAATGGAGGAAGTGGAGAAGAAAAAAGGAGAGAGTCCTAAAAAGCTGAAATCTTTGTTCTGCTTTGTTTTGGCTTCAGCTGTTGTTACATTTGAGAACTACAACTGATTCAGTTTGGCTAAGAACTGGCCAGGGTACGTGGACATTTTCTTGCAAAGTGCATCCAGACTTTGAGTTCTCTGTTGTCCCTGCGTGCTTTGGTCTGATTCTGAACTCAGAAGCCATGGATCAGAAATCCAAGCCCAGAGAGGCTCACAGAGTGTACTGACCACTTATGACAATATTTAATATTAAAATAATTTTACAAGACTGCATCCATTAACACAAACTGCTATACATTTTTTGACACAATGTAATTACCTTCGTTTCACCTCTTCTTTACCCTCAAAAGTCTTGTCAGACAGTATGAATCACATCTGCTCAGGTTAAATGTATTAAGACCACTTAATAAAAGGTCATGTTCTTTTCCATAAATGCCATTTAAATATATTCAGTGAATGCGTTTAAAGATTTTTCTTTAAAATGACACTATGCTTAATTGCATTTTTACACTGAGAAACTTTATTGGAGTTAATGAACTACTTTCATAGCTCAGTATAATATTCAATTAGGTGAACATACCAGTTTCTATTTTATTTGCTAACAGTCTAATTTATTAAGATTAAGTTTTGTTTTGCTTTTAGATTGAATTCAGATAATCATCAATTGTATTTCTTTGCATATGCTTAGAATCCTAATAAGTGGAAGAGGAGCAAGCTAAGTCTAAATTATATTCAAAATGCAACTTGTTATAGATCTTACATGGTCGTTATAATACGTGTAGATGCCATGTGAGGCTGTCTGACTCTCCCATTAATTTTTTTTAATCATTCAAAACGCGCTGTGCATGACTCCCATTGCCTCTAGATTTGTTTGGCCCAGCAAAGCGCTGAAAGAGAATATGATGATTCATGTATAAATGCATTCAGGAGAGGGAAGGTGGTAAAAAAGACAAAATCTTTTCAAGTTAAGAGGAAGTACTGGCATGAGACCAGAGTGTTCTACACTGGTCATAAAATTAGACTGGAAATTAGAAGATTTCTGACCATTTGAAGAACGAGGTCTGAGCCAGTCTTCCAAACATGGCAGTAGAGACAAGATGGACTTTCAGAGATATATGGAGGAGTGTGTATAGCAGAAAATAGAGCAGTTCCTGAGCATAGAAAAAAAATAATCTTGTGGCCCAAATCTCTTTCTTCCCTCTCTTGATGATTTCTGAGGCATGGTAATTTGGCTACAACTACTGGCTCAGGTAGGGAGTGTTGGTCCTTCTAGTGGTATTTGTATATTTTGCAGGTCCCAGGTCTGTGTGCTTTGATCACTCACAGGATTGACTGGATTGCCACTCTTGGGGCCGGGACAGAGCCCTTCCCAGTCAGGATGACTGGGGTTTTGCCCATGTGTGGGACACTCTAGGAGAAAAAGGGAGCTTCACAAGGCAAATTTGCTGTTGTTGGCAGGATTAAGGACTACAGCAATGCTCTTGATCTTCCCTGATCTGTTTCTACAGCATGTTATAAAAATTCAGCTTCTGGCTGAATTTGGATGTTAGATGCCAATGCATTAGGTCCTTTTCATTCCGTACAAGTACAGGTGGGTGCTTATCATATTCCTATCTGGTTGAGACCTACATCATGTATTCAGTTTTCCCACAGGTTCCCCTCCCTCCTGCAATCTGCTGCCCTCACTGCAATGCAGTTGCGTCCCCTGCAGATCTGAGTTTTCTAAGAACAGTCAGTCATTATTCCCCATCATTACCTGAGGTCACAAGAATACCTCTCCAAAACATGTATCATTGTGCTCAGATTTAATATATTATGTTTTCCAGGTCATTGAAGATCTTGCCCCAAAATAGCCTAAAAAGGAAATCCTGAGACATCCATGATTAGCCTCTTACTAAAGTCTTCCAGTCTTTCATAGCACAGAAAAACAATATGAATTAATTTTTCAGATGTGATGGTGAGATGCAGTATTTAGAGTTTTACTAAAGCATGATACTTTATGAAGCCTATATTCCTTCTACCTGCCTTCTAGTGACCACTTCTATCTCTGTGTACATCAGACTTCATGTTTTCTTTCCAAAACGGTGTCAGGTGGCAAATTACATCAGAGCTATGACTCAGTAAACTCTGGACATGTGCATATATTTTCATCTTTTTCTTATGCTGTGTTAGTGAAATGCCTGAGCCAAATCCTCAGCTTGCTTCCTGACATCTTTGAAAGTAAAGGGCAGAAACTGTTTCTCAACACTAGGGAATGAACCCAATAATTCAAATTTATTTATTTGCTATATTAGGGATAATTGACAATAAACATATATTAAAAATGAAGTACTTGTTCTTTGATTTTATCACTTGCTTTTCAAATTGGGCAGTGAAAATAATGAAGAGGTTTATTTAGTCAGTTTGTGAGATTCATTCTTCAAGTATGATGTCTTGGAAACAATTTCAAGAAATGCTCAAATGCTATTTCCTAAAAAATTCACCCTTGTAGAATTGTTTCGTGCACGTTACAAACATAGAGAAGTTGGGAGTTCCATATTAAAACCAAATAAATTTTTTCTGTTCCCTATTGTCCCAGATTAAAGGGCAGCAGCTGCTTCTAATAATGAGCCTACTTTTATTTTCTTCGTATGCAATAAGAGCATCTGTTGTAGAAACTGATGGATGTGTATTTGTCAGAAAGGATCAGATCTTTCATTAATTTCAACACAGAGCAACTTTGGAAGGACATGTTTGATGATTTTCCAAGAGCCCTGAACTTTAGTAGCTTGAGGTGAAACAGAAAATCAATCCAAATCAGTCCATTTCTTTGAAAGTTAGAAAAAAGCCTGGAAAAAGTGAAAATTTCTCTCTACAATAGCTTTTGTTTTTTTTTTTTTTTTTTAATCTTTTGCTCTTGTTACTTATTTCCAAAGTGAAGTAAGCTATGAATTAAAACAACAATTAGCAATTTTCCTATGCATTTTAATTTTCCAGCTGTTAATCACAGAGTATGTTGGCTATCTAAAATGGTTTTTTCTTTTATTTTTAATAAGTCAGTAAGTTTAACAATAGGCAGTGATTTTTTATTAGTTACCATGGCAACCTACTCTGCAAAATTTCCTTCAAGAAATACCTTTTAATTTGCTATGTCCTAAAATATATGTTAAGTAGTTTACCGGGTCTTAATGCAGTAAATACTGCTGTATTTCATACTATCTTATGAGTAGCATGTTAAGTCATCCATGAGCTTTGTATCTCATTTTGCAAATGGACTTGGTAGAGAGAGGCCCTTAATTCATTAAGAATGTATATAAATGCTATTATTCTTATTTTCATTCTTCTAATCTGCTTCTGCGGGTTTTAAGTATGAATCCCTATGTTTCGTTTTTCATCTTCCCTGTTATTTGATGGTGCATGTGAATTTCACTGGGATCCCTTGCATCTCTTTTGAAGCAGTTGACCCACTCTTCCCTCTCCATCCTTTGCTGAGATATTTATAGTAAAATTCTTATAGCTCAGTGTGGTTTTAGTCGTTAACTGGTATATATATTTTCAGGGTGATATGAATTAACTTTGTGTGGCACTATTTAAATGCTGTATTTCTGAAGAGCGCACAGTCTGCAAAAAAAGGCAAAGTACATCCAAAATGATTTGGCAAGATTATGGCATGTTGAAAATTACTTTCTTGTACCAGACAGTGGAGGTAGCTTCCCCTGACACATGTTCATGAAATTATTTTAGCATCTAGAGATTCAGGTTTATAGGTCAGGGCTGGAACATCTCGTAGAAAAACAGGAGAAACCCTCAATAGGATTTTGATGGCCCCATGTACTGTACTGTAACTCAAGATGCAGATTTGAAATTGTAAATCGGAACAGTGGAATAATAGGCAAGATTGTATTGGCTCTGTTTGTAATATTATAAATATAGAATATGATAGTATTCACCAAAGTATAAGATATTTTAGAAATTAGTCAGGGTAAAGTTGTGGTACTTGCAACATTTAACAAGCACACTTAGTTGTTTCTGTTAAAACCTTTGAGTTTTGCAGCCTGTGAATCAGGCTCAGACACTGAGCCAGTTCTTTCTGTTTCTCTTGTAGACTCCCGAAGGCAGTATTGTTTTTCATTATGTCTAAAATCATCAGGATATTAGTCTCTACTCAAACGTATATTTGTATTGCTATGACTATCTCAGTGGACCATGGTACTCCAGCAGAGAGAATTTTTGCACATTTCTCATCACAAGGGTGCAGTGATTTTCCCCATGGCTCAGGGACTCCTCTCCATTCTTTGGATCTCTCTGGAGGTACCGTTGCAGCGTTGTTACTTTCCTTTAAACATTGCTTTTCTGTTGATTGAGATAGTTGTGGTTTTGTTTGTTTGTTTTGGTTTTTTTTTTTAAATAAGGTGATGACAATTCTTGGCTGTTTAAAGTCACTGTGCCGTAAAAGCTCTCCCTTGCTAGTCTTTTCCTTAGCACTGCCTAGTACATGGTACTGGGAATCTCCCTCAAGGTAGAGAAGACAGTCGTAATAAAACCAACTCTATGGGACAATGGGATGCTTTTGTTTATTTGGCTGGTTAACATTCAGGCAAAGTAAACATCTGTGCTGCCCGAATTTATCACTTAGCATCTCACTGTGTCTTGTGGATGGGTTGCACCTGTGGAAAGAGCTGACTTCTTTACAATGTTTAACCGCTGTGCAGATAACATATGGATTAGTGCCCTCAGATGTTACCAGGCTTTCTTTTATCCTACAGCTGTACGTAGGAAAATATGACAGTCATGCTTAGGTATGGACTCCCCCTGTTAACGGGAATAGCTCACTGATGTCCATGAGCTATGTAAAGCACCTTTCTCAAAATACTCATTGCTTAAATGGCTCAGTACTGTTCTCCATAGAGTAGTAGAGGTTAAATCCACTTGACAGTCTTTCTGGAGGGGAAATGCCTGACTTCAGTGAAATATTTAACGAGTAATGAAAGAACCCTATAAAGAGTCTCTAGCCTAAATCTCCAGCTTGGTCTCTCTGCTGGCGGAAATCTTCTGCCAGCTGTTTGCAAAGTCTGTTGCTGAAGACACTCCAGTAATAAGACATCAGTGGGGTGCAGCTGTCGTGCACAAGTTGCTGCACCTCATGCTGAACAGAGACCTAGAAAAGAGGAGTCGTGGTGTCTTTATGGGTGCAGGAGGAAACCTCTCGGAGGACCGGAATGGAGAAATCTGTAATTTCTTCATTACCAAAAAAGAAAAAAATGCTGTTAGTCCATTCCTTGCCATCTGTCTTTACTCGACTAATCTATTCACTAAACACAACTGCATTTTCCCAGTGTTTATCTGCCTGCAGTATGGCCAAGATGCCTCTTTGCTGTGCGAGTCCAGACATTCCTGGATACAATCAGCACTGCCAACATCCCCATGAAAACCTTGGTGAACAGTGAAAAAGAAAAACTCTGCAAGCACACAGCCATTTAATTCAGCTAACCTCTGTCATATCCACTTAATGCTGCCTGGTTTTCTTCATATAAACATGAGTTACAACAATAGCTTGAAGGAAGCATATCCTCTCATGGTTCATGTGCTCCCAAACAGTTGACTGCTTACTCCTGAAAGTAAATTCTCTGCTCTCAAATCCATTACCTCATTAGTAAGTAAAGCTCATCACATCTTGGCTGATTACTTCATTGAAATGGTTTTGTGGGTTGCTGTACAGTGTAATTCCAGAGTTTGATAATTCGCTTGTTCTTCTTGTCTGTTTAAAGGCTTTATTTAAATCTCACAAGTATCAAAATAATAATCATCCCAACAAATAATTTTTTAAGGTGTGAAAATACATCACAGGATAGCTGCAATGGAGAACGTATTGTCTTCGGGAAAGAGAAGAGAAAATGTGCTTGTAATTGCAAAAATTCTTTGTTGCTTGTTTTGCTTTGGAAAAGTCTTGTTTTAGCTTTACCTCAAACCTGACACTAGCAAATCACTGCATGACATGTTCATATAAGGAGTGCAGATAAAGAAATGGTGAAACGTTCATTTAAGGTATTAAAAAACTATGACAAGAGTTTCCCTCTTTTCCTGCTCCAAGAAAAAAAAGAAAGGAAAAGCTATAAAACAAACGAAAAGAACTCTTAAATTGGTAAAAATTACTGCTCTTGCTGAAAATGTGTGCAATTCTATGTGAAAAATGAGGCTGCTCATGAAGTTTGCTTAGAGATCTCTAACTCACATGGTGAATAGCATCTACCTCACCCTGCTTCTTCCTCCATTTCCACCCCATTTGGTCAGTCTCTCCCTACCGCCACCTCTTCTGTCTAGGTGTTAAAGTGTGTGACATGCAAAGGTCCTCTTTGGCATTATTGAGCAAAGATGTGCCTGTGTCTGAAAATAAGAGAGACAGCATAAAGCTAGACCCAAGCTCAGGGATGTAGTCCCCAGAAAAGCCTAGAGAGAGTTCCTCTGGATGAAGAAAGAGGGCTGGAGCTGTTAACTAGAAAACCACCAAATTTTTAAAAATCTGAATTGGAGGAAAAAAAATAAATAGAAAAGCGCTAATTATTTAAAGCAGTTTCCCCAGAGGGCTTTCAGTGAAACTTCAAACAGGAACTTTTTAGGTCTACATTGATGGGCAAAAATGCAGAGGCAGATCCCAGAAGTGTTAGTAGACTCAGAGGTGCGGTATGAGGGAACCCACAGAGTGCTACCAACTCCTGAGTTTTCTTCATCCAACACAAGCGCTATGACCACAGAGCCACTGAATATTCATGGTGGTTGCTGGGGCTTGCAGTTTTTTAGAGGTCATGGCACTATTCTCCCTTATAAAGGAACAACTGCTGAGAAAACAAACTTTCCCATGATCGGGAATTGCTTTCTGATGAGCCAGGCTGTTGCTTATTGCTGTCTGACTCCTGTTGTGCTCAGGGAAACTGCCTTTTCTCTTCTTTGCTAATAAATAGCAAATAAGTAAAGAAATACTGGTTGTTAACACTGACTTCTTCTCCTAACTGACTCTGACTTCACTTTGAATTTTGCCTGCCTGCCTTCAACAGGAAAGCAATAGTTTCTCTCTAGTTCCTCTTCTCTGTGTCTTTTACTGTTTGCTTTCTGATTTTGTAACTCTCTTTCTTTTTGAATCCATGGGCAGGTGTGGGCAGGTATGGTAGGTATGCTCCTTGCCTTTCCCTCTGGAAAAATCCAGAAACTCCTGGATGAAAAGTGGTTTAGCTTTTCTGTGCAATGTCTAGCAGACAGAAAACAGCAAACTCAGCATTTATGTTGTGGCCATTTAACACGGCTCTTCCTCTGTGACATCAGTGCACCATCGAACATAATTTTTGTTTCAGATTTTGTACAAACTAAATATTTTCACTGGAAAATGTGCGCTACTTTCAATTCACACCTCCTTCAGGGTGAGTGAAATAGGAGGTGTTCCCCATTGAGTCATGAAAAACCTTTGAAATCTGTTTTTTTCTTCTTTCCTATGAGCAAAAGGCTTCTGTGTTTGCACTGTCTCTGTCTGTCAGGCTTTTGTTGGCTAACATCCGCTTAACCTGGCAGAGATGTGGAAATTTCAAAATAAATACATTCCTGGGGGTTCTGTGAAAATGCTGAGTGGATGGAAAAGGCCCAAATCAGTGCCTGCATTGAAAGCTTTTGATAAGTAGAGATGGATCCAGGCTCAGCTGTTACTTGTCTTGGCTGACATGTGTAAACTGGGTGGCTCTCAACCATCCTGGGCTCTTCATAGAGATACTGCAGGGCGTGTGGGGATGTGCAGCTGTGGTGGTGAAGAGGTTTTGGGGACAGAGGCCACAAATCCATAGGCAGCCAGCAGCGGGACCCTTCTGCTGCTCATGGAAGCAGTCATTTTTGAACAGACAAGAAAATACCTTTGCAGTGTATTGAAAAGTCTTGTCACGTTTATGCTTTGCTGCCCACTTGTTTGGAGGTTTTTTTTTTCCATTTTTTTCCCCTGCCTTTCACCCAAGATCATGTTCAAAGCTGGGAGCATTGTTTCCACATTCTTTACCTTAAACAGTCTTGAAGCCAGATGAGATAATGTGAAAAGCAAATGAAATCCTTTTCAAATAATCTGTGAGGGAGTGTCTGGAAAGTATCAGTGACTAGCTGGCTAATGTCACAGCACAGCTGATGTCAGGCAGAGAGGATAGAAACGATGTTTAATCATGGATGTGAATACTTATTTAAATAGGTATTCAAGAGTGTTCCAAATTTTGAGGTGACTTTGACCTTTGTTAAAAGTACCTGTATATATGTCACGTATATAATGTGTTAACAAAGTAGGCATACAACCCAGCGTAACTCAACAGGATCCAAAAGCAGCAAAAAAAGGAGAATAGATATGATTTTTTTTTTAATGACCTACCTGTAAATACTGTTTTTTTTCACCATCCTTACTTAGGTAATGAGTGACTGTCATAAACACTCGCAATCAATGCAAACACGTGTTCACTTTGGACTGATGACTCAATTTGGAATTTGTGATCCTGTCTTCTTCAGAGAGGTTTGATGCATGCGAGCAATGTACCATGGTGGGATTCAGCTCCTGAGTCACATATTAATGTATATGTCTACATGTCCACCTGTGTGTGAAGTGTCTATGCTCCCACTACAGCCTAAGGAGAGCTAATCAATACAGTCAGTGGGACCGACTGGGAGCGATGGTTATGCATTTTATCATATACCGGATAGTTAGGGCTCAATTCAGTTGTTAAAACATAGGCATCTAATGCCACTTGAAATACTCATGGATATCTGAGGCATCTGCATGGGCCTTGCATATGTGAGAGATGACTGACTGAGACAAGAGGATTGTGTCCCTACATTTGCTCACTGAACTGCTCTTCTGATCCCCTTGGCTGTATTGACTAGATCTCCACTAACACCAGGTATGGACACTTCTGTAGGCATCTACATTGAGATACCTGAACCTGGAGCTGACTTCTAGATTCAAATCCCAGCGCCCCAACCTGGGCCTTCCTGTTTTGTTATCCTGGAGATGCTCTGCATAACACAGCCACCTTAAGTCATTTCAGCTAAGATTAAAAGATAAGCTACAGCAAACTATGTCAGAGTGAGATTGAGGAGAATGAGCTTTTAATGACAACCATTAAAAAACCCTGAGAATATACAAGGCTTTCTTGCAGGGACATGAGGTAGCACTGAAGTAGTAAAGCTGGTTTTATGATTTTAAAAATTCCTATCATCTTTCTCACTCATAAGGAATAAAATTGAGACCTCAGCAGCACTCAAACCTGGCCTTTGTGTACATGCTATGAAATCCTGTCACCAGCAAAGTCAACAGGAGCCTTGCCATTGATTTTTAAAGAAAACATGACAGCACCCTGCTGCCACGGCCTTTATGTATCACGTACTTCCTAGGAGGCTTTGTGCTTTTTAATTCTTCACGGGGCAATTCTGGCATGAACTGCATGTAACAGGGCCACCAGCAAAGCGGAGATCTGCCTTACAAAGAGATCAAAGTACAGGGAGTCTCCCAGCCTCTGGGACTAAATACAATCAGCAAGTGTCAGCTGGCAAGCCTCAGAAGCTTTAGCAGGTGAGACATTTAAGTGACACACCTAGTGATTGATTTATTCAGTGTTTTCACCCTTTTCCTTTTAGCTCTGACACTTTTCTCTCTTACATGGGGCAGAGGGAAAGAATAACTGGCATACATCTGTATGGGTAACATAGGGAAGGTGATGTTCATTATTAAAATTGTTAGCCTGACTTTTGGAAAAGGACTAAAGTCTGGATGCCTCTGCATTTTTTTTGGTACTTGGTGTGTAAGATACCTTAGATGATAGGATTTACCATCCAAGGATGGGATTACATTACTTTCAGAGTAAACCCCTTTTAAGTAAGCTAGGCAAAGTACAAGGCTCCCAATATCAGTAGTTACTTTTGAAAACGCAGAACTCTTCCCTTCTCAAAAAAATGGCTAGAAACACCTTGTAGGAGTGAAGAGCAGTGATCCTGGCACGTGAGCAACTGGTGCTCCCATCCCTATTACACCAGATGTGATCAATAAGAGAACAAAGGCAAGAAGGGACCTGCTGCTATTTCGTTTTTCCTTTAGCAACGGTTGCATGAAGCCTTTCCGATCTCCGTCTCTGTAGGAGAGATGGAGATGCTGGGGAGCACAGGCTAATCCCAGGGCAACCGCTCCCTCTGCAGGAAACAGACTGGAGGGATCCACTCCTCCGACCTGGGTGAGAAAGCAATGGAGTATGTACCAGCACATGAATGAAGTAGAAAATATGGGGGGGACACATGAGACGGTGACGATGACATGGCCAACAGCTGTCTTACATGCGGGTGGTCCATGTAACTTCAGAATTTGCTGGAGGTGAGGTTTGAAGCCTCTGTGATGAGCAAGT
Organism: Pluvialis apricaria; assembly: GCA_017639485.1. NCBI lineage: Eukaryota > Metazoa > Chordata > Aves > Charadriiformes > Charadriidae > Pluvialis > Pluvialis apricaria. The sequence goes on from CM030007.1 coordinate 47,369,657, forward strand.
CTGCCTAGAGGGGAAGGGTGGAGAGATGGCTGCTGTATCCAAACAGCATGGTGATAAGGGAACCAGATTTGTGAAGGGCTGCTCTGCTCGCTTCTGCTTAGCCCAGCCACAGAGGTCTCTGAAGCCTGGTGTATGGTATCTTACCTGTACTAGGAAAGATTTTTTTAAACTGTTTCAAGAGTTGATGACTTTGGCTGTTAAGACAGGGCGATCTGTATTTTTACTGAAGTCAGGCGTTATGTCTAGCTGTTAATCCCCAGCTGTGGTCTCATACTTTCCTCCCCTGATGTGCTAAAAATAATTCATAGTTGGCTCAGCCCTGCAATTTTAAGTCAGCTGCTGGACACAAGCATGTTTCTGGTTTTAAAAGAGATTTGCTGGGCAGAAGTCTGTGCATTTTATATTGTCTGTGTAAAAATAATTCATGGGTGTTTTATGGTCCATCTGATACTAAAATGACATTTAATATGAAATTTTTACTTTACAGTAAGGAGCAAGAGCTCTGCTTCTCCTCGGTTTGGTTAATGAACATTTTATGAACTTCACGAATGTGTGTCTGGAGTAGATGCTAATAGCTCAAATGTATCAATGAACTAGGTTTAGATTAAAAAATCACTAAATACCTATTTGCCTAATTTGGTATTTAAATACTATGTATGCCAACTTCCATGATAGACCAAGATAGAAATGGGCTCAGACTACAGATTTGCTTCCAAACGTCTAGTCTTGTCAGAAATTATAGATCTTCTGTATGAATCACTGAATTGTAACTTTGTTTTCTATTACTTATGGAAGTAGATTATATAAATGTAATAATGTTGCCTGTCCTTGAGTATATGAATCATCTTTCAAAAAATTCCCCCAAACAATACAGATCCATTGACCCCCAAATGTTTGTCTGTCAAGTTACCTTTACAGTAAGGATTATATGTCTTATCAGTCTGTGAATATGACACATATTGAATGATTATATACATTAACTCACAGTTGGTTATTCATCAGGGTAAATGATTTTTTTCTGAGAAAAAATATGGAGTCATTTAACTGGCTTATCTGATCTTCTCCATAAGTAGGAAAGAGAGTTGAGGGCTGAAGTTTGGGAAGGTATTCACAACATTTAAAGTAAGAAGATTTTAGTTGTTCATTTTAGTTTAAGAGCTAAAGTTCTCTATACAGCTGTGGGAAGAGTTAACTCCAGAGAGTAATTTGCACCAGTGAGACATGTATACTTTTGCCTCCCTATTTAGATGCCTTCCAGATGCCTTTTTCCCTTCACTGATCACGTGAGGAGTCAGGACTCTTCAGCTAGGCCTTTAAAGTTAGAGGACATAAAGTCAGGAGCCATTGCTGAGGGACAGTAGACTATGAGATTCGGTATCGCTGTACCCATGAGTCACAGGTGCAGGCTGCTACTACTGCCTCTTCTCCCTGAAAAAAAAAAAAACCCATAAGGGGAAAAAGTACAAAAAGTACAAGTATAATAAATTGTGTTTAAAAAGCTTTTATAATTACAAATTCTTTTTTTATATGTATGTATATAATTATGCACGCATGGAAATAATTCCATAGAAACATTAGACTGAAGGGAAAACGAGTACTAACATTTTCATGTAACCACAACATAGATTTCTTTTCAAAAACTATTCAGACTCCATCTCACAATGAATGTGGGAGCAATGCCTTTTCTTCTTGGAGAGATTTCTTTCAATACGTACTTGAAGGAGATGAGAACTTAAGAAGCAGCTTTTCTGTCGCTGTTTCATTTCCCCCTTTTGTACAGAGCACAGAAAGAGGCCTCAAGCAATCATAGCTGTAGCAAAACCCAGCAGCAAAGTGAGGGGCATCACTGCATGTTATTGCTTTCTTGTTAGGAAACTTGAAAATGGATAAAGGGCGTTAAAGGATTTGCTCTATTTGTGAGAATGCAGAAGGCATTGCTTACAGCGGTGGGTTGAAGCACTTATACTGTGCTTTTAACTTTCCACTTTAAAGTGCTCATCATAGTGTTGAGCACCACGATCTTAACTGCTACTTTGGCTGTAAGCTCCTGGATGTCTTGTTTCTCTCGTTCCCCATCCCTTTCCTGATTTCTGCTGTCGTGATTTTAGGTGTTAAGGTTTGAAATACAGCAAATGTATTGAGATCGCAGACCAAAGGAATCTGTGTACATTACTTTGCCCATGTTTTGAACGAGGCATTAGCTAACCTCTTTGGGCTGGGACTGGTGAAATTTTAATTTTTTTTTATTGTGACATGTGTTAACCAAAATCCAGATGACTTATTAGGAATCCTGTAATATGCAGGAATAGCCTAGCCTCTTAAATCCTCATGTTTGGAACAAGCAATTCAATATGGTTTATATTTAAATTCTGTATTGGATTATCAGCAAGAGAAACTTGAAAAAACTTGTCTGGCAAAACCAGCGATTACCATGAAGCTTTTAGAAGGATATTGGAAGTTAACGTTTTGGTTTTTTGTTTTTTAACATGGATATATCATAGAGAATTTGATAATTAATGACTAAGCTACTGATCATTGCTAAACACACATTAGATGATACATTGTAATAATGGAAGGCTTAATGCAGAGCTCCCTAAAAGTCACTGCAAATCTCTTCACTGGTTTGAGTAAGACTGAGATGAACCTCTTACCTCAGGAAGATTGAAGATATTAAACAGCTCTTCATTCTGCAGGCTGTGGACTGCTTGTTTTGTTCCTTTCCTTCATTTTGCTCATTTTAGACGTTGAGGTTACTTGCATTTTTGTTTAATATCAATTTTGTTTTCGGGCCCTGTGTCTGAGGAAGCTTAGGCTGCCAACAGTGCTGAGGAATATGTTATTTGTTTAAAACCAATCTATTTCTGTAGATGTCTTAAAGCAAAGCCAACAGTACAGTTCTGTAAAAGCTTGTTTTTGCAAAACCTAAATTCTGAGGGAGCAAATCTGAATTGAAAAGTTTCCTTTAAATCTCTGCCATAACCCAACTGTGTCCCTTTTTCAACAAACTCGATTTTTAATGACTTCTCCTTGTTTAGGAAATGGCTGTCTATCTGTGAGCCTTCTGGCTGCTGCAGGGGAATAATGGGATGTCTCTCTGCTTTCCGCTGCAGAGCTGTTTTCAAGAGGGCTTGTAGGAAAGCAGAGTCTTTTTCGCTTTCCTGGTTTTTTTTTTCAGGCTGATTTTCAAATGGTTTGTCTCAGTGTGGTTTTGCCCAGCCTTAGTAATGGTGCCTTTATTTCCCCCAGTCTTTTTGCTTGATTTACAACAGTGGGGTTTAATCTGTGTCTTAGGTGTGAGGGGTGATCTCCATACATGATTTCCGAGGAGTCTTCAAAAGGAAGCTAAGGAAAGCAGTGGACTTAAATCTGGACTCTGAGTCTCCATCCGTCCTTTGGAAACTTTTCACAATCAGTATACTGAAGAAGATTTCAAACCACTGCTCACTACAATACTCATCTTACATCCATGCTTTTTGGTATGGGTAGGGATGAAATGAAAAGCTTAACAAGCAACATCCTACGCTCTGAATTTTTCTATGATGTAAATCTAGACTCTAATCATAGAATCATAGGGTTGGAAGGAACCTTCAAAGGTCATCTACTCCACCCCCCCTGCAAATAGCATGGACATCTTCAACTAGATCAGGTTGCCTAGAGCCCCCTTCAACCTGACTTTGACTGTTTCCAGGGATGGGGCATTTACCACCGCTCTGGGCAGCCTGTGCCTGTGTTTCACCACCTTCATTGTAAAACATTTCTTCCTTATATCTAGTCTGAATCTACCCACTTTTAGTTTAAAGCCATTACCCCTTGTCCTATCAAAACAAGGCTCTGCTAAAATGTCTGTCTCCATCTTTCTTATAAGCCCCCTTTAAGCACTGGAAGGCCACAATAAGGTCTCTCTGGAGCCCTCTCTTCTCCAGGCTGAACAGCCCCAACTCTCTCAGCCTTTCTTCATAGGAGAGGTGTTCCAGCCTTCTGATCATTTTTGTGGCCCTCCTCTAGACCCGCTCCAACAGGTGTATGCCCTTCTTATGTTGGGGACTCCAGAGCTGGATGCAGTACTCCGGGTGGGGTCTCATGAGAGTGGAGTAGAGGGGCAGAATCACCTCCCTCGACCTGCTGGCCATGCTTCTTTTGATGCAGCCCAGGATATGGTTGGCTTTCTTGTCTGTGAGCACACAATGCCAGCTTTTCATCCACCAGTACCCCCAAGTCCTTCTCAGCAGGGCTGCTCTCAATCCCTTCATCCCCCAGCCTGTATTGATACTGGGGGTTGCCCAGGTGAAGGACCTTGCACTTGGCTTTGTCAAACATCATGAGATTCACATAAGCCCACTTCTTGAGCTTGCTCAGGTCCCTCTGGATGGCATCCAATCCCTCAGGTGTGTCAACCTCACCACTCAGCTTGGTGTTGTCTGCAAACTTTCTGAGGGTGCTCTCAATCCCACTGTCTATGTCATTGATGAAGATATTGAACAGTACTGGTCCCAATACGGACCCCTGAGGGACACCGCTTGCCACCGATCTCTGGATATTGAGCTGTTAACCACTACCTTCTGGATACAACCATCCAACCAATTCCTCATCTACTGAACAGTCCACCCATCAAATCCCTACCTCTGCAATTCAGAGAGAAGGATGTTGTGGGGGACCATGTCAAAGGGCTTACAGAAATCCAGATAGATGACATCCGTAGTTCTTCCCTTGTCCACTGATGTAATCACTCCATCATAGAAAGCCACTAAGTTGGTCAGGCAGGACTTGTCCTTGGTGAAGCCATGCTGGCTGTCTTGAATCACCTCCCTGTCCTCCGTGTGCCTTACCATAGCTTCTAGGAGCATCTGTTCGTTCCATGATCTTCCCAGGCGCAGAGGTGAGGCTGACAGGTTGGTAGTTCCCAGCGTCCTCCTTTCTACCCTTTTTAAAAATAGGTGCAATGCTTCCCTTTTTCCAGTCACTGGGGTCTTCACCTGACTGCCAGGAATTTTCAAATACCACGGAGGGTGGCTTGGCACAGTCCTATGTGGGCCTGCAACAATTCATATCTGCTGAGCATCAGTTCCAAGTAATTGCGATGGGTTCATTTCTGCTGACTACAGATGTAAAGGGAATAGGTGGCACATAAACATAGAAAACAGCTATCCTGGCACACAAGATACTGTAGAGTCTATGCTGGCTTCTTATAGCAGTGGGTTTTAGGATGTTAAGTGTATACTGGCACTTTTTCTGTGTATCAGCTGCAAGACAAATGTAGTCCATATTTGGTCTTCGGAATCTCCATTTGATTGCTGTGCATTCAATGTAATAAATTGACCGTCATTGCACCAACCCTGAGAATGATTCAAGAACCACTTCAGTATGTAATAAAACTCACACTCCTGTTAGGTTTTGTATACTTTTATCTTGTAAATGATTTGGATGGTTTGGGTTTCTGATCTGACCTTGGCTGTTACTGAAATTTGTGTACAGGATGCTTTAAACTGCTCTTGTAATGGATGCACTGTAATTTCTGGTTTCTAATTCATGCCATTGACCATTCTGCTGCAAGTAAAACCACAAAAATAGCATGGAGGATGGGAGCTCAGAACCACTGACTGCAGGAAGCTGAACGTGTGTGAGAAAGTGTCTTCACCGCCTGCCAGCCAACACAGCCTAGTGTTAAAAATGTGATCTCCTGCCATGTTGGCTTGTATACTACTTTGTTTCATTTCTTAATATAACATATTGGGGGGATGGGGGGTGTTCCTTCTGCGCTGCAGGATGTGATTCCTGCATGTGGTCCAAAGGCAGAAGAAACTGGAAAAGCAGAATCATTGTTGTGCCCATTTTCCTTCTGCAGAACTCAAAAGCGCTTAGAAAAGCTGCTGTCAGAGCAGAGACAGCTCATTTGTTAAATGTCTGTATGTCTTGACTGCCATCATAACTACTGCAAATATCAGTGCTACGGCCTCAAGGTGACAAGCAAGAAAAGATTGAATGGTGTTTTATGAAATGATTTATTTTCAGTAAGCTGAGTCCATCTCATGATTTTTTTAAGGATGAACCACAGTACTCAGAATAGCGCTTCTCTGAATGAAAATAAGGCTACCAGAAGAATAATTTTCTACTTTTGTACTGCAAAACCTAGATTGATGGAGTATTTACTGCTTTTGACATATTTTGCTCAATATATAAGCATTTTATTTATTAACTTGCTTATGGTTATTAGTATGGCATTTAAACCAATTCACAGCACATTTAATGAATTAGATGCTAAGGCCTGTGAGTTCATTGATATGTGAGTAACACTTTAACAGCACTTGCCATGATGCGTGATGTACTTGCCTACATCAAAATGTGGGCAGGAAGGTGTTGAGGAGAGATTTGGGATGCTTCAATTCGGCTGTCAATTTTATTTTATGTTTACATTAACCCATTTAAAAATTTTTTTCTTCCAGTCCAGGTGTTAAAGTAGGGAAAGATTATGAAGTTTCTTGCAGTTTCAAAACTGTTGCTGAAGAAACCCTTTTTTTTTCTTTCCTTTCAGTGTTTGCATTGCAAAACATCACCGTCTGTTGAGATTTAAAAAAAAAAATCATGGGTATCCAGTTATGTATTCTTCTCCACTCAGCCTTTTGATCTTATCTGTCTTTACCATTTTCAAAGTGCTCCAAAAGGCACACTTGAGACTGGGATCTCAGCTCTCACATTTAAAACAACTTTTCTCCATTTAAGTCATTTAGTATGTATAGACATAGCAGAATAGAATTTACTCCTTTGTGTATCTTTTTTTTTTTTTTTTTTGGTTAAATAGAGAACTAGCATGATGAGTGTTTAAGTTGCTTTGCCAAAAAAGAAGGAAGTGAATTGAAGTCAGGGGATTGGAGTGAATGACAGGTGACTGAGATAAGCCTGAAATAGCAGCTTAAAAGAGTGACAGGGGAAGATTAAAAGATATAAATGAAGGCAACTGCCAACAACCCATAGAATCTAGGACACAAGATGATGTAGAATAAAGGAAGTTTGGAGGGGAAAGCAATTCAGACAAGATGAGAGTGAAAGGGGAGCTGTCAGTATTTTCTCCAATAGGAAAAAAAAGAAAAAGAAATTAACATTTTGATAATACTTGATGGGGAAAGAGAGAAAAGACCAAACAGGCCCCTGTCTGACACAGAAATAAGGAAAGTGAGCAGGAAGGAAAGTGTGAAGGAAGGGAAGTGAGGCCTTTGCAATAAAAAGGAGAGTTCAGAGGGCTAACAGTTTATTCAGAATAAAATGGGATTATGGTCAGAATCATTTCAGAAGGCAGGACTAGGTCTAGTTCAAAGGCTGAGGCATTGGAGGCAACCCAGAGCTAATTTCTGATACTCTTAAGTAGTGTAGTGAATAGTAGTCGTAAAACCTCTCCGTCTTCCTCTGTTTTCATTGAGCAGCCTATGACACGAGCGCTTCGTAAATCATAAAGTAAGATTATATATATATACTTCTGGTAATGTGCTTGTGAAGACAAAATGTTCCACTGATACAAGCATAACAATTGCTAAAATGAGGTGCAGTGCAACAACAGGTGACCGATTTGAGGGAAAACCTTATCCCACAGCTCCTTCCTTCCTTTCTACCTAGGCCTGAGAGCACACTCTAGTTAGAAACAGAATTAACACTTTGGGGTAATTATTGACAAAAGGTGGAGATGATGGAACACTTGCTGACACACTGGTTTAGGCAGTTTTCTCAACAGGCATCTGGGCACAGCCTTGGAGCCAGGTATCTCTCCGCTATCACAGCAGAGTGACTGGGTATCATTTATAAGAATTATAGTATCGTATCCACGAGAACATCCTCGTGTGACGCCTGACACAGAATTCATCCAATTATCTCCAGTGCAGATATTAGCAACAGCGGGAGCAGTTTCGTGCTTCCTTCTCACCCAGTGGAGAGGAAGGAGGACGTTCCATCTCATCCTAGTGTAGATATCTAAAAAGGACAAATGGATCATTTTCTAAAAATGCCCGTCTTTCTCCTTTGGCTACAAAGAGAGCTTTTGGTGATTTAAACATCCAAAGTTAGGTAGGATTAATCCTTCATCAAGAACTAAGCCTAGCTCTGTCCTCCCAGCCTCCTTGTCTCTGTATTGGTAAGGCGCTGAGACCTCCACATTACTGCAGGGGCCCTGATGAGCATCTGGGCACCAGGAGATGAGTTCAGGGCAGGGATCTGTGTTCAGCTGAGCAATTTCCTAGTCGTTCAGCCTCCCACATGGAGAAAGATAAGCCCTTCAGGGGCAGTTCACCTCACTGTGAAGTGACTAGGCTCCTGCTAGGAAGCACCTTTGGGGCTTAGATATATCAGCTTAGATAAGATGTCTTTTGGAAAAGATTTATCTTCCTGAACTTCAGCTAAGTGTACTGTGTTTGGAGTCCAACTGAGTTTGTATTTAAAATCTTGTGTGAAATCAAATGAGGCAGGTGTGTGTTTTTCTGAACCAGGGCCACAGCAGAAAGCTCTTTTTTTTTTTTCTTTTTTTTTTCTTTTTTTTTTTTTTTTTTTACTTTTTCTTTATTTTTTTTCTTTTTTTTCTTTCTTTTTTTTTTTCTTTTTAACTTTCACTTTCTCGAAGTATAATGCCTAAATTTATCAGTAACACAATTCTTTTCTCCTAGAGGTCATTTCTGTGTACATCTCAGAAAGAGGGACTTTTATCTTCAGAAAGTATACTTTAAAACAAAATTTGATAATTAAAAAAAACCATGAAGCTTTGCCATTTTCCCTATTTTAATCCTTGAAGTAACTGTTATCATGGAGATGACTAATAATATCCTTTACTCCATCAGGGAAATGCCATGACAGTAACTTACATTTGCCTCTGGAAATTCCCACCTAAACTATCCCTGAGGCACTCTTCTACTAACGCTAATTGGCTTCTCGATTTCTGTGCTTTGAACATGTCCATTTTTTTGTCTTCTGGTTATTGCTATCTCTTAAGGCAAAGTAACTTAATATTATTAACCACCAGCTTAGTTATGGAGAAACACAAACGATTTTTCAGTCTTTTTAACTTCTCCAATTTTCATTTAAAATCAGCAACTTAACAATGGATAACTGGGCATAGGTGTAATTTTGTATCGTTCTCCCCCACAGCGCTCAGAGCAGGGCTAGACCCTTCCAGCCTAATGAAGCACAATATACTAGGAAAGCATACCTAGTAACTCACAGATCTTAATTCAGCTTATCGTGTTCGAAAACTCCACAGAACACCACTAATGAGGTCCAACTTTATCACGATTATGTACAGCAGATGGACACATTCATTTATTTATTGACTTCTTTATTTAAAAAAAAGGTCACTTGAGAGATTTTAAACTGGAGTGCCTTTCAGTGAGTTACTTTTAGTAACTTTAATGTCACTGTGTGACACAACATTAAAGTGAGTACACTTTTTAGTTTTGGCGTACTAAATAATTTGGTTTTAACTGCCGTGTTAGAGATAGCTTTAATCTGTGATGATTTAATTCCTTCTGAACCTCTCCACAAAATAATTTCAAACAAAAAAAGAGTATTTATTGGGTACACAGAAGTACTGCAGTGGATGAGAAATCATGTTGCTATCGTACTCTTGACCATTATGGTTACCTATCAACTAAAATGATTTTTTGATTTTAGCTTTACCAACACCTGAATCATTGACACTAGTTAAGTGCTGACACCTGATTTTGAAATCATGTAACATTAACCTTAGGCATTGAGTTTAATTCCCTTTTGTGCAATTTCCAGTCTTACAAGAGCATTGTTTTTCTCCATTGCTCAGAATTAGTCTGTTCACACCAATAAAGCATCATGATTCTGTCAAAGGCATTTTGCTGCGCGTTGAAAGTGTTCAGCATATATATTATATGTAACAAATGTAATTTCAACCTGTACTCAGTTAAACCTGCTCACACACAAAGACCCGTTAGCACCATTTTAAGACCACAGAATCACGGAATGGTTGAGGTTGGAAGGTACCACTGGAGGTCATCTGGTCCAAGCCCCCCTACTCAAGCAGGGCCACCTAGAGCCAGTTGTCCAGGACTCTGTCCAGATGGCTTTTGAATAGCTCCAAGGATGGAGACTCCACAGCTTCTCTGGGCAACCTGTGCCAGGGTTCAGTCACCCTTGCAAGGCCAGGAAAAAAGTGGACACCACCCCCTCCCCCCCCGCAGCACCTAAAGTTAAGCATATGAAAAAAAAAAAAGTAGAAATTGCATGTCTTGAATATGCTTTTTACAGCATGAATGAACACGCTTCCTATTTGAGATTACGCTTGTATTAGTAAAGTTCATTTGAGTTTAGTTTCTGGATCAGCAACAAAACAAAATCCCTCAGTTTGGCTTAGGAGATACAGTAGAACACAAGCAAAATTTATTAAAATTATTAAAATTATTACAATTATTACAATTATTAAAATGTGAATGTGAGAGAAGAAGGAGGGGGAGGAGGTGCTCCAGGAGCCAGAGCAGAGATTCCCTTGCAGCCTGTGGAGAGCGCATGCTGGAGCAGATTTATCCTAAAGGACTGCATCCCATGGAGAAGACCCATGCCTGTGCAGTTTTTTAAGGACTATATCCCACAGGAGGGACCCCACGCTGGAGCAGGGGAAAAGTGTGAGGAGGAAGGAGCAGCAGAAAGGAGCTGTTATGGACAGACCGCAAATCGCATTCTCCATCCCCCTGTGCGGCTTGGGGAGGAGAAGGACGTAGAGGAGTTGGAAGGATTAAATGAAGTTTAGCCTGGGAAAAGGGGGGGACCATGGGAAAGGTGGTGTTTTAATTTTGTGTTTGTTTCTCACCATCCAACTCTATTTTAATTGGCAATAAATTAAATTAATCTCCCCCAAGTCAAGTCTGTTTTTCCCATGGTAGTAATTGGTAAGTGATCTCCCTGTCTTTATCTCAACCCATGATCTTTTTCATCTTATTTTCTCCCCCTGTCCTGTTGAGGAGACAGAGAGAGAGAGTGGCTGGGTGGGCATCTGACAGCTGGCCAAGGTCAACCCACTAAAACTATATTGCCTGCAAAGTCATGTTGTGAGCCAAGAGAAGACACAGGGTCATATCCTTGGATTTCAACAAAGTGATTCTGTTGACAGAGATCCCAACCTGTGACTTTTAATGTCGCACATCATGCAGACAGCGATATTTGGTTGTGTTTGGAACAAACTACATGTAAAAGTACTGAGACTCAGGAGATGCAAATTTGGGGTTTTGAAGTTTTTGTTTTTCAGCTTGCAGCAGTAGTTATGTCATGGAAGTCTAGACCTATTTTTGTCTGCACAGCAAACAATCTCAGCTTTGGCCTGCGGTCTGTTAGATATTAAATTACCGGAGCCATTCTTCTGAATAAAACCTAATACCATTCTGGAATTTGCTCTTTTCTAATTGAGCTCAGAATCAACATAGTAGGATACTACTCGTCAAAATGAAGTGCAAACACGTAAGTGAGGAGCAATAATGAATTTTTTATTGTTCAGCAAGAACTTCTCTCCCTCCCATCTGCCTTCTCTCAGCTCCTCCATGTGTTCTTTTCCCCTGAAGATTTAAGACACCATAAATAGCAACCTTTTGTTCCCGGGCATTATCATTTTGCCATTGCTAGATTTCTTTAGTTACTGCATTTCTGTATGTGGTGGACAGCTAATGGCTTTTTTTTTTTTTTCAGTAGGGACCTCTGAAGGTATCTGAAAGGAAATGAAATAAGTACTAGCTTGAAAGAAGACATATAATTGGAAGGGCAGTGGAAAACAGGCCAGTCAAATGCAGAATGCATGCCAGCTATCACTCAGTCATTTTAGAAGACTACTGCAAATAAAGTAGCAGCATTAACTAACCCCCCCCCCCCTCTTGCTCTGCACAATCGCTGACCTCACGTGTTGTTTTTAAGAGTTATGGGAGCTCAGGAATGAATTTGCATGAGTACAAAAACAGCAATTGCGCTTTGAATGGGGAAAGCCGCATTTCTTAGTTCACCTCTGGGAGCTGTACCACCAAATAAGCCTATCCTGCGCACACACGAGCAGGTGGTGTGAAGTCCAGGTTCACCTGAAACTGAGCTTCAGTCACCAATTAGGTTCTGAAACTTCTGACTATTGCCTTTATGATCTTCCCAGGTGTGCTCAGCCAAGTGTCATGAGAACAGCAGCTTTGGTAAGCGAGGACCTGATACTTTTTTTGACACTGAGGGAGTAGAAAATAGTCATGGCTAGATTATGATTGGAGCGGGCACATTGCACAGCAGTGGTAAGAGATATCCAGATCTTGACTGTGTCCTCAGTTTAATAAGAACTATGGAAAGGCCTGCAGGAGACTTTATGGTTCAAGTAATAGAAATCGATCTGCTCTATTGAACAGAGCACAAAGTGCATGCTTTTAGCTTTTGAGGGCCTTATGTTTCCCCAGCAGCATTTTAATGTTTCCATACGTTAAGGCTGGCTGTAGCTGTGTAGGTCTTACACCCAAACTATTTGTTTCACAGTCAAGGAGAGCTGCGAAATCTAACTGGACCCTACTAAACAGTGGGCTGAGGCAGGGTTTGACTTAGTTACTCTTTGTATTTTAAGAGATGAAACCAGGGGAGATGTTTTCAACTCATTGGACTGAGATGATCTTAATTTGGGGATGCAGCCTGGTGGTGATATGGGTTGTAAATGTTAAAGTGTTACTTATTTCTGGAGTAGCCCAGTGGGATCACTGACCAAATACTCACCTTTTGCTTTATGGAAATAGCTTTGAAAAAGCATAATTAATGCAAATCTATGTAAATTAGAGTGAAAGTTTAGCCCAAGGTGTAAGAATTCCATTACATCCTTTGATTAATTGATTGGATTATCCTCTCAGTTACACTGCAGTAACTCAAGCTTCCCTCCGGTAACTTAAAACAGGTGTTTTTCTCTGACATGGGTGGAGCTCTTGTGTGAACAGCAGACTTGGGCCCTGAGTCCCTGGTTTCACTAATCAATTCAAGCAACAACTCTAATTTATCATGATGAAGCAAAACCAAATCCACCAGAGATTAACTCTAGATAATGCTTAGGCTTTTTGTTGTTGTTGTTAAAGAGACAAAAAAGCTACATGAATTTCTTTAATGAACAATAGGAGAAGTTGTTTCAATAAATGCAAGTCCTGAGTAATTGAACTCAATTAGGGCCTCATTATAATAGCTTTTTCCTAGACATATACAATTCACATACAGTGTACTTAAAGTTTATTAGCTCCTTAAAATCGAGCCTTAAAATCTAATTTCAGCATTGTGAGACAGGAGCACACAGTTCAGAAATGACCTCAAATCACTATAAATAGTAATTAAAACCTCTAAGGAAAAAGAATTATTTTTTTTTTATTCACTGTGTAAGTGTGATTATCTGACTGTTACTAAAAGTATACTTCAACGTATTTGTATATTCATGGTTTACAAATTCACCTCATCTCTATGTTTTGGTCAAAAGGAAATTTAGCTAACGGACTTTTTTGGTATTCCAGCCAGAAAAACATAGAGGGAGGGGACTCATGCAGAAGTAGCTCTTTCTAGAACAATTCATGCAGGTTTTTCAAGCCTAGCAACCAAGGCATTGCCACCAGGAGCATGTTAACACCGGTGCTGTGGTAGTCACACAACTGGCTGTATATTGTTTCAAGCAAATGAAAGATTTCTGTGATTACAGTTCTAAAATGGCTATTCTTACATATGCAAGACATAAATTTTCAGTTTAATGGGGTCTGAAATCATATTACTATTTCTTCATAAAACCATATGTGTCAAAGGCAAGATTACACCACTCACTGCAAAAAGAGTTTTTAGCTGGCTGCAAGAAAAAAAAAATATTTCTCAAAAAAATACGTACAATGCCTGAAAAAGAATTATGTTGAAAAAGATGGGAAGAACAATAGGAATTCAGTCCTCTGGGAGATCTTTCTGCCTCTCAGATATAACTAGATATTTTTACATTCCAAGTGAATATTACCATTAAAATTACCACTGTTACTTAATACTTGTTTTGGAAGAGCACACAGATTTGTGCCTGGCTGTGCCAGGTGCTATCCAAATAAGTGTGAAAGCACAGTTCATACTCACACGCATTAAGAGCCAAGCTGCTAAAAAATCTGCAGTGGGAAGGTGTCGTAGCTTTGGTTCTACGACACTGAGAACTACGTGCTTTATCAGCCAGGGGCATCGATAAAGCATGGCTGAAGTAACGAGCAGACACACCACCTGTTCAGTTCAGTCCAGTTGGGGTGAGAAAGTGGTCCAGAGAGCAGATCTCTGGGCTGGTCCAACAACCTTCTGCTGCCCTCCATGCCCGCTCTTGAATTGCCTGGTGGGCAGGATTAGCAGTTGGTGAAGACCAAAGGGGTCCCTGTTAATGCAGAGCCACCTCATGATGGGAAACAGCAGAGCTAGGCACAGATCCCTGAGCTAGATTAATTTTGTGAAGCATCCTGCCTGAAACCCTTGAGCAGCAGCTTTTTGGGTATGAGTGGCCCTCCGCAGTTTAAGGGTAGTTAAGAAATATATGCATGTGTATATCTATGCCTATAAAATAACTTTCTTCAGCTCTTTTATTATTCTGCACCATGTCAGTGTAAAAAATTCCCAAGTTTAGGAGCTCTATGTCACGAGCAAGAGAAGCGCGTTCTTCCCCTGAGCTTTGCTCCAATGTTATCCTGTGCAAGTATGCAATAAAAAATAGGTTTTGCTGGGAGGCCAGAAAACATGTAGTTAAGACTTCAATCCAGATCCAAAAATTGCACTTGGGCTTGTTCCTGCTTGTATTCACTTGCAGAGTTTATCATCAGGTTTATTATCCAGTCTACATATGGGTTAAATCCTCCTCACTTTATTGAGAGAGTTGTGTAAACTAGACGTGAGTGAAGATAAAAAGGATTCTGGCATATATTTCATGTACTAATTGTATATAATTCAAATATGCACTGGTGTCCTTTTCCTTCCTCTTTTATCTGATAGGACATCTCCGGGCTGTATTGCCAACACTTAACATGTTTTCGTGAAAGAATTGTGTCTTCTCAGTAAATTCCCAATTAATACACTTTTTTGCTTCCAAATTCATAGAACTTCATGGAACTTAAAGGACTTCTCTTGTTCTGTAGGCCCTAGTTATGTCATGCTGGCATCAAACTGTCTGATAAACACTTGCTTTTGTGGCTGGGATTAATTCCTCTGGGTGCAGAGATCTCAGCATTGAACACCTGACTGTGAGTTATAAAACCTGCCAGTTCCTTTTACTTTCTGTGGAGGGAAACAGATTTTTTAAGGGAGTAGTTCATAAGACCTGTGTTAAATATTCCCAGAAGAACTTCCATGCCATTCTAAGAAAGATATCAGAGCGCTTTTGGAAGAGGCCTTGCTTTTCTCCATAAAATACAGAGGGTGATACTTTAAAAGCTGTAATTTGCCCTTCCTTTGGACACTTGAATGTGAAAAAATGTGTGTCAGTATGTATGAACATTTCTAAGTTTTGTTTACCCACTAGCATAAAGATACAGTATAAAATAAGTATTTAGGGGCAGAACAGTAGCTATTTCAGCTAGGAACCATCATCTACAAATCTCACAAAAAAAACCCTGGACCCAAACCTTCTGGATTAAGCAAGGCATTCATTTGTTAACTCATTTAAAAAAAAATATTTTCTTTCCTTTCTTCTTTTTTTTTTTTTTTTTTTTTTTGGTGTTGTCATTTGAGATTGCACTGGAACACTGGAGACATTTTTAGCAGTAAGGAAAAAAGAATGGATGGTCATTCAGAGTCCAGTTGGAGGCCTGTAGCTAGCGAAGTTCCCCAGGGGTCAGTACTGGGTCCTGTCTTGTTCAATATATTCAGCAATGACCTGGATGAGGGGACAGAATGTACCCTCAGCCAGTTTGCTGCTGACATAAAACTGGGAGGAGTGGCTGACACACCAGAAGGCTGTGCCACCGTTCAGCAGGACCTGGACAGGCTGGAGAGTAGGTCATCCTCCCCCTCTGCTCTGCCCCGGTGAGACCGCATCTGCAGTACTGTGTCCAGTTCTGGGCTCCCCGGTTCAAGAAGGACAGGGAACTGCTGGAGAGAGTCCAGCAAAGGGCTACTAAGATGACCAAGGGACTGGAACATCTCTCTTATGAGGAAAGGCTGAGAGACCTGGGTCTGTTTAGCCTGGAGGAGAGAAGACTGAGAGGGGATCTCATCAATGCTTATAAATATCTAAAGGGTGGGTGTCAAGAGGATGGGGCCAGACCCTTTTCAGTGGTGCCCAACAACAGGACAAGGGGCAACGGGCACAAGCTGGAACACAGGAAATTCCATCTGAACATAAGGAAAAACCTTTTTCCTTTGAGGGTGGCAGAGCACTGGAACAAGCTGTCTGGAAATCTTGTGGAGTCTCCTTCTCTGGAGATATTCAAAACCTGTCTGGATGCGCTCCTTTCCAACTTGCTCTAGGTGAACCTGGTTTGACAAGGGGGTTGGATCTCTGAAGGTCCCTTCCAATACCTACTATTCTATGATTCTGTGATTCTCCTACCCTTTTTTCTTCCCCCCTCCCCCCCCCCCCCCCCCAGATATTGCTACAGAATAAGTTCAGAAAGGGTGCAAATTCTGTAACATATATTTCCATTGTTGTACTGCAACTTGCTCACAGAAATTCCTCAGAGTCCTTTGTTAAAACTCTTCTTATAGATTGAAGCAATTAATTTCCATGCATCTGGTAAAACTCTGCATTTGTTCCAGGCCAGATATGATCTGTGATTCATAAAAATACTTTTGAAGAACAACTTTTTTCTTTGGGACTGAATCAGTTTACCTCAAACAATAGGAATACACAAATAACAGGAATTCCAATAGTTAATTGTATGCATCAAGTATTATAACATAGCTCTGTCTTTAAGTAATAATTGAAGTTTTGCTGCACAATCAAATATTGTTAATGTAGTCTCATTACCCATGTAGCTATAGTGGATTTGTTTCATTGGTGTGTGACTGTAAGAATGTGCTGCATTAGCTGGAAAAAAATGTTGACTGCTGTAGGATCTATGGAAGAATACGAATATGCATAGATCATATTTAGATTCACAGGCTTGAATATTATGCAAAACAAAGCCCATGCTGAGGAATTAAAATGAGATTGAAAGAAATTCTAAAGTCAGAGTGAGATTACCAAATGAGTTTTTGCCCATGCTAGTTTTCTTTGCAGTGTGTGCAGAAAAAAATAATTGGAAAATTTCAAAAGGAGATTTTTTTTCCAAAATAATATTTAAAGGTTTCTTTTAGTGAGATGCAGCAGCGTGACAACTATTCATGGGTGAAGAATTAAATAAAGAGAAAAAGTGAGAGCAATGCAATTTGCTTTTTGATATGAACAAAACAAAGGCATTTTCCATCTTTCAATGTTTTGAACTCCGCTTGTTTCCATGAGATCACCTATTTATGAAACCAAAAATGGGCGGGTGTGGGAGAAACCAGGAAGCTTTTCCACTGCAGTTCCAGATGCCTGACCCAGATACAGACACTCTGTAACATGCGTTTCTTGAAGGTGATCCCCAAATTAGGGTTGGAGAACCTAGAAGGTTTAAGAAGGGATTTTGCTCAATGTAACTTCATGGATGTGCTATGTAAGTTTGTTGTGTATATGCACTGCATGGAGAAAACTGCTTTATTATTAACTGACACAGTATTAGCAAACACATCTATTTCAAACTCATTTATTCCCAATGCCACGGAAGCTGATTGTGTTCTTTGGGAAGAATGAAACCTCTAGAAAGAAGTCATCCTCCCCCTCTACTCTGCCCTGGTGAGGCCACATCTGGAGTACTGTGTCCAATTCTGGGCTCCCCCCACAGCCAAACCCCATTTATATACCGAGCATGATGTCTATGGTATGGAATGTTCCATTGGCCATTCCATTGTTCTGTCTATGTTTCTTCTCAGCTTCTATGGGAAGCTGAAAAAAGTTCTTGAAGTGTATAAACATCACCTAGCAACAACCAAAACAGTTTACACTATTGACATTCCTTTCATACCAGATTTGAAATGCAGCAACCACCAGAAAGAAAATAACTCAATTGCAGCTGAAACTAGGACACCACACTATCGTACTTGGCCTGTTTTTTTTCTAGATCCCATGGAATGCCCCATAGCTCTACATTGTATTTTCTGTTTTATGTGCTTTTTCCCAGCTCTAAGTAATATTTACTATTTTACATGCTTTTTTTTTCCCAGCTCAAAACATCTGAAATTTCAGTTGGCTGTTGTATGTCTCACCAAAGTGGTATTTTTCTAGCACAAAGATAAGTAAATGGTATGTGGCATGAGAACACGGAGGAGAGTTGAGACTGCTGAGGTAGTGTTGAAGGAATTTTATAGAAAGAACCAAATCTGATGCAATTTCATCAAATCTTTGTAAGAAGGGTCTGGATCCTCGAGGGTCCTGACTGAAGTTAGATGAGTTCAGAAGGTTTCAGATTTACAGAACTGACTGTTCCCTGTATTCAACATGGTCATGGATCTCAGAAAAGGTTTGCACAGATGTAACACAGGGGCTTCTTCATCAAAGTCAATTGCTCCAGGTTGTCTGATGCACTAACAGTTCTGAAAGCCAATATGTTTGCAATTGCTAGGTCAACAGGGAGAAGCAGGTCTCTAAATCCTCAGGAGAGGTGAAGTGCTCTGGTTTGTCTTTCTTTCAGGTTTGCCTTTTCCCTGGATTATTCTCTTTCAGCCAGTTGTCCAAGTGTCTGGATAAGTGGTTTTCAAGCAATGCTCTCTCTTCCTCACTCTGTGTATGTATATCTATATTTCTATATCTCTTTCTCTATGTATATATCTCTATGTCTATGTATCTATGTATCTCTATCGGTGCTTGTATCTATATCTATCTATGAATATTTTTTGGTTTTGTCCTTTGTCACTTTGGGTCACATGCTGTTAGCACAGGTGTAGGAGTCACTTATGTACTTCTTCAAAGTCTGCCGAGACTGGTTTTATTAGTGGCCAATCTGCTTTTCCTGGCTGTATTGACCTGGCTCCCTCTTAGGTGCTAGATTTCGGAGTAATCCCATGCAGTGCAGAATACAGGGTTCCCTCTGTTTAAGAGTTCATATGGCTTTTAATTGGTCCACAGTTTCTGGTACCAAAATGAATGAGCACTGCAATTTTTACATAGTCTGTAAAATCCAGGCACTATTTTGAATAATGACCATTTGTACATGTGTGTATCATGAGCAGCGTTTTTATCTCAGCATTTTTGATGTACTTTTATACTTAGGATTCACTTGGCATTTTAGAATATTGCCATGCTAACTAGCAGAGGACTGCATTCTCATTCATACAGAGAAAATACATTAGAATTTTTGAGGCAAGATCTTTTGAGCTTAACTTTAATAACATTCTGTTATTTCCCTCCCCCCTAAACTCTGAAGCATAAATATCAAAGTTAAGCCTTATACTTATTATTGTCCTTCTTGCTTAATATTAAGCTTCCTATCTCCACCTTTCATACATCCCACCTCCCGATAATATATTCTTGGTTTTAGTAGGATGATTACAATCACGTGCTTTAAAGAACCTTTGTTACTGTATAATTCAGATGTAAAGAAATGAAAACATTCCATAAGAAACTGTTCATTTTTGAGAAGTTGTGGGTAGAGCTCAAACTAGTCAGCAAAATTTAATTCCTCATTGAGTTAAAAATGATTATAGAATATTCACCAGTAAATGTGTACTATTGATGCTGAGGTCTTTGCCACTTTTTATACAAATTTACAATTCAGTACCTATTATTTCTACAGACAATCTAAAAAAAAATAGTAATGTGAAAAGGTTAAAAAAAACTTTACAGTTCATATTCTCTCATTAGACAGACAAATTTATTTTGTTTGAAAAGGGAATTCTTGTATTTCTTAAATCGGTAATTGTGATCAAAATATACAGGCCTGGCTTATCTGAGATAAACAGGAAATTAGTTTGTTGTGAGACCTTGTAAAAGGGCAAGGAGATATTTTTTTCCCAGACAATTCATTCAGACACCCATGGTCATTCCCACATGGTCATTCCCACATTTCAGTCACTCTCAGACCCACCAACAAGCACAAAAACACATGTCTGAGTGGTCTGCCCAGGGTCACTTTTGTGTGGCGAGGAAAAGGGACACCAGCAGTTGAGTCCTAATCATGTCACCATGTTCTTTTCTAGCAATGCTGAACCATTTTTTAACCCTTTTTATAAGCCATGATGTGATTCTTTTGCCTCAGAATCTTTCTTTCTTCAGCCTGCCTAAAACAGAGCCAAGTTTTGTCAGCATTTCCTCATTTTGGACCTCCTCACAGTTATACTCAGACTTCCAGCTGGGATAAAAGGAAGAGGAATAGCACACACCCCGTGGTGTCACCTTATTGCCACCTTCCTGTTGTCAGCACGCAGGTCTTCTGCTGAAAAGTCATCTGTGCAACTGGCTTTATCATATCATAGACCTGCTGGTCTTGATGTGAATAGTGACAGGTTCCTGAGCTTTAACCACTCTATTGCTGTCAGTCATGTCCTTGGTTATTAACACATGCTATTATTTTCACCTTTGTTCTATATTGAGTCCTCTGGTGCTTTCACACACAGATATTTCCATTAGTTCTTCACTCAGACCAATCAATCTTTCTGTTAAAATTTCTGTGAGTGAATGCTTTGGATCGTTCTCTCTAGTTATGACTTTCATTGTCTTTTGCTTTACAGTATTCATTTTCCCTGTTCCCATTTTCTCTAAAGCTCCTTGACCCTTACTATATGCCTGGTCTTTATAGCAGTTCACTTAAGTGCGTGGTTTCAGGCAGCCTCTTTATTCCAGTAATTGACAAATTGCCCCATCTTCCATTAACCATTTCACCTGATGTCTTGGAAATTTTCACCTGGGTAAACTGCAAAAGCCTGAAGTTAGCATAGCTTGCCTGGAAAGCCCCTTCTCTGTCTTTCAGGGGCTTTCTTAGCCTGACATGTCTATGCTGTATCCAGTGCTTTTTCCTCCTCAGCATCTTCGAGATCTCCCATTTCTTTCCTTTCCTCATGTCAAATATCTCAATGTCATGTCAAATAGTTAGCCCACTGTGTCTCCTTGTCCCAGTTACTATTCCTCAGCACCTCAAGCACACGTTTATTTTATTTGAAATGCAACTGTTCAATCTATTTTCACTGCACACTTAAATGCCTTTACCCTGCACACTGATTTGGTCATAACAGAAAGGGAGGCCATTGCCAGTTTGACATGAATATAAAACAACAAAGGAATTATTTTTGCTACCCCTTTTCTTGTCACCCCCTGGTTTGCTAGGAGACTATGAGAAAGGCAGGGCAAGGACTGCCTGATTTTTATTTGCCTTAACATAAATCCTATAGTTAATACCAGTGAACACACAATACTTGCATCTTTTTGGATGGGCCTCCTTTTATTGAGATTATTATGTCTCTGCAACAGAACAGTTCTTTCTTGGAATGGAATGACAGTCCCCTGTCTCCTCCAGGCCTATTGCAATGCAAACATAACCTTTATTTTTTGTGAAGTTTTCCCCATTTTTAAGAAATCGTTGCAGAACTCAAGCTGTTAATCAGAATTTTAACTCAGTCCCAGGAAAATGATAATACATGATTCACAAATTATACCAAAATCTATTCTACAAGGTATTTGTGTTAGATCTAATGCTGGAGCACTGGATACTTTATATATCTCTGTTAGGATTATAAAATAACTGTCATATTTTGGCTCAGAATACATTTATGTTCCTGGTCCTACACATCTTTATATGAAATTATTTCCGGTTAGTCTTCATAAAATTTGTATCTCTGTAATCCATATATTTAGAGTCTTAATACATAGGTGCTAGAAAACAGCATAAAAGAAAAAAGATTGGCATCATCATAATAGAATAAAACCATCTATAATGTCTTGGAGAGTTCCAGCTTTAGTTGGGAATACCATTGGTACTTATATGATTTTTGACGTGTCTTTTCTTTTAAGCTCCTCAGTCCAAGTAAATGTAGTAAGCATCTTGCAATGTAGGTGATTAAACATAAAGAGGTCAGATAATATCTTCTATTTAATGTATAAAATAGCATCTAGCTCTGACTTTAACATTTCAAAGCAGTTACCATCTTGTTTTTTATAGGTGTATCATAAAATGCTGAAGCAGAAAATAACAGTGAGGGCTGCCAAAGCTGTTATATTTTCTGCAAACTAATAAAACCACTGACAAATAGACTACATTAAAACTGGATCATTAATTACTTTAAATTCTCTTAAGATGTTCAATAAAACAACATTTTTCCACAGTATCACTGTTTGGCAGATGTTCTTGTGTGTTCAATATAAGCTGTTGATTCAGTGCTCATGTAATATTGCTTACTGGGGCTCCCTTGTTCTGGATCATTAGACAGGAACAAGAACAATTTATTTTGTTGTATGGGATTGTATCACCACATGGTGTGATAATCATAGGTCTTATCCAGTAGCTACTTTAATATGGACCATAAAGTAAACAATGCCCCATGTGTTATGCAATGTTCTGGGTTTATATTTGCAATTAGGGTTCTGCAAAGAAATTCCAATTCAATGTTTTGAAAAGGCTCCTGCTATAAATTCACTGGTTTATTCACGTATCCCAGCAAACAGTCTGCCAGTGTAAACTGGCATACCTTCATGTCCACGTCAGCTGTGGGTCTTGTCATTTCAATGCAGGTGTGCCAAAGAGATTGTGGATAAAATCACAGAATCACAGAATGCTCAGGGTTGGAAGGGACCTCTGGAGATCACCTAGTCCAACCCCCCTGCCACAGCAGGGACACCTACAGCATGTTGCACAGGACGGCATCCAGGCGGGTTTTGAATGTCTCCAGTGTGGGAGACTGCACAACCTCTCTGGGCAGCCTGTTCCAGTGCTCTGCCACCCTCAAAGTCAAGAAGTTCCTCCTCATGTTAAGATGGAACCTCGTATGCTCAAGTTTGTGCCTGTTACCTCTTGTCCTATCCCTGGGCACCACTGAAAAAAGACTCTTCTCATCTGCCTGGCACCCTCCCCTTAAGTATTTATAAGTATTGATAAGATCCTCCCTCAGTCTTCTTTTTTCTAGACTAAAAAGCCCCAAGTCCCTGAGCCTTTCCTCCTAAGAAAGATGTCCCACTCCCCTAATCATCTTTGTAGCCCTTTGCTGGACTCTCTCCAGCAGTTCCCTGTCCTTCTTGAACCGGGGAGCTCAGAACTGGACACAGTACTGCAGATGCGGCCTCACCAGGGCAGAGGAGAGGGGGAGGATGACCTCCCACGTCCTGCTGGCCACACTCTTTTTGATGCACCCCAGGATGCCATTGGCCTTCTTGGTCACCAGGGCACATTGCTGCCTCATGGTCATCCTGTTGTCCACCAGGACTCCCAGGTCCCTTTCCACACAGCTGCTCTCCAGGAGCAACCCTACACTTGCCCGTGTTGAACTTCATCAGGTTCCTCTCTGCCCAATTCTCCAGCCTGTCCAGGTCATGCTGAATGGTGGCACAGCCTTTTGGTGTGTCAGCCACCCCTCCCACTTTTGTGTCATCAGCAAACTTGCTGATGATACACTCTATCCCTTCCTCCAGGTCATTGCTGAATATATTGAACAGGGCTGGACCCAGTACCGACCCCTGAGGGACACCACTTCTTACTGGCCTCCAACTGGACTCTGCACCACTAACCACAACCCTCTGGGCTCTATCTGTCAACCACTGTTCAATCCACCCCACCGTCCATTCATGTAACCCACACTTCCTAAGCTTGCCTGTGAGGATGATGTGGGAGACAGTGTTGAAAGCCTTGCTGAAGTAAAGGTAGACAACATCCACTGCCCTCCCCTCATCCACCCATCCAGTCACACCATTGCAGAAGGTTATCAGATTAGTCAGACATGACTTCCCCTTGGTGAATCCATGTTGACTACTTCTGATAATCTTTTCCTCCAGATGCTTGGAGATGATGCCCAGAACAAGCTGTTCCATCATCTTTCCAGGGACGAAGGTGAAAATGAAAGCAGAGAAAATGAAGAAGGGAAAGCTAAAATAATTAAAAGTCTTAAAGGACTTTGATCATCTCTAGCATTGTTACTTCACACATCTCACCAGTAGTTCTATATGCAGTTCCACTCAACTGCACAAAAAAATTATTCAAATAACAAAAAATAAGGGAAGAAAATTAGAAACTTTCATTGAAACCACATTGAGCTACACCAGCTGTGTCTATGTCCTTTTCAGCTTAATTTATATGCAAAACATTGGAAAGGCATAAAGTCACAGAACTACAAAGAAAATGAAGACTCTATTATATTACCAAGAAAAGCTGGATGCAATATTTTTGATGAATACAACTCTTTGTTGAAAAGCTGTTGCTTCAGCAAAACAGAAATAGTTATTGGAGATGTATGAATTCTGCAAAGATTTTAATGAGAAAGTATTTGATAGAGGGCAAAAAGCAAACCAAGTGGTTAGATGAAGTGTGGTACTTCTATTTTTGGCAGGAAAAAGTTGAATATGTATGTAACTAGCTGGATGACTGGACAAAAAAAATGGCAAATGAAATTCAACATAGATAAATGTAAAGGAAAGTACACAGGGCAAAAACAGCCCTATAATATGATGGGCTCTGAAGTGGTCACTACTGCTGTGGAGAAAAACCCTGGGGGGTATCATAGATAGTAGAAAACACTAGCTCAGTAGCAGTCAAAAAGGAGATCAAATGATAGGAGTTATTAAGAAGGCAATAAAAAGAAAAACCAAAACAAAGAAAAAACATCATCTTGCTGCTGTACAAACCCGTGTGTTTTTCCACAGCTGATACACTGAGCGAAGTTCTAGTCCTTCTGGCTTGTAAAGGATATGTTGCAATTGGAAAAGGTTGAGAGAAGAAAAGTGAGAATAATTAAAGGGTGGAGAGTGCCAGTACAGCTTGGCAGAGGTCTGCAGACCTGTGAGTGGCACAGGAAGGACAACAGACTGCTCGCTGTCTCTTCTAGTGTGAGAACAAAGCATGATGAAATGCAACTAGCAGTAGCCATATTTAAAGCAACTGTAAGGAGCCAGTTCTTCATGAAATGGCTGGTAGACCTGTAAAAGTCCTTGCTAGAGGATGCAGCCCTTTGTGGCTGTGCATCAGGTGATCTTTACGCAGATAAACATGCATCTAGCCATCTTCATGCACAGTTACAGTGATGATCCATGTTACTCCAGATCCTGCCATTTGGTTTTGTTGGATCAGGTCCTTTATTTTGCAGACCTCAAATCCCATTTACGATTGGTTATCTATTCCAATTCTTTTTAGTATTACAATGGAGTCATTTCTCTTTGCCCATATTTGATACCTTCTGTTTTCACAGTAAGATGTCACCCACACCACTTGTATTTTCAAGTCTGCCTGAGTTGTTCATAACTGTGGTGATAGCTTTAGAGAAGAGTCAGGAGGTCAGGACAGCTGGCTTCTGTTTGCTGTTTAATCACCTAGCTAAGGCAGGTAAATTACTCTCTTATCTGGACTTACAGCTTGCCTATCTGTAGATAGGTGTAAGAATAATCCTCAGCGTGGGAGAACAGGCTGTGCCCTCAGGTTTCTTCCTCTTCTTCTAAGATAGAATCACAGAATTGTTTAGATTGGAAAAGACCTTTAAGATCATCAAGTCCAACCATTAACCTATTCAAGTCCACCAGAATACACTCACTACTTTTGCAGGAAGAGGATTTTACTTAAAGTGCATGCAGAAGCTATGTGGAAAATGCTGTGAGCCCAACAGGAACCCTGAGATACTGCAACCCCCTGCCTCAGGAAGGCGATACGTCCCCTGAGTTGGGCATCCAGCATCCCTGGGCAGTGAGAAAGGGTCACACAGCTCTGCTGGGCTCCTTGCCTGCAGGTCCCAGGACCCCATATCTGCTGGGTACCCCTAATCGGCAGTACCCTCCACTGGTGAAAGGTTGTGGGCCCTGGGTGGTTGCCTGATTTTCATGAAGCTGGGTGCCTCTCCAACTCTCACAATGCCAGCATTCTGCTCCCATGAAAGAGAGCCATTTCCAGGGCCTGCTGAGCTTTAGCCCATTTTCCTCCCCCTGAAACAGCACTGAAATAGTCGCCTCTCACACATTACAGGAGCTGTAATGAGCCTCCCACATAAAAGCTTAAAACTCTACTGTAATAATTCGACGTATGAAAGGTGGATTTGATCCAATGATCCAAAATAGAACCAGATAAATGGGAAGCCCTTTTACGATTATCAGAGCCCGAGGGATACAACTGACACCTTTCGGTTTTCCTTTCTTTCTCTTTCTCTCTTTGTCAGTAAGCTATAAACCTCTTGCTGAGCTGTAAAAAAAAAATAAAAATCAGCAAAGGCTGAAATGAAACAGGTACTGAAGCTGTAAAGCAATTTAAAGAGTGCCCTTGGTTTCAACAGCCAATCCATTACAAATTCCCTGGATTTTTTTTCACTCCCTTCTTGGGAAACCACACAAAAAACCTGCTGCAAACTCACAAAATAAATGTTCACTAACTTAGAATTTCTTTAAGCTAATGGATCTTCCTGGCTAACTGGGTTTGATAGTTTGCTGACCTTGGGTTTGAAAAGGTGAATAGAGTTCGGTCAATAAGACAGTCAATATTTAAAGGACAAGAGCCTGAGAGAAGTTTTGCTCTGAACAAAACAGTAGTAGGATGCACTGTATGCAGGTCTTCCAGTTGAAGGTGTACAGAAATGACAGTCCAATACGCAGCTGTTTTCTGCCTCCTGAACCCCTTAAACAATCACACGGAACTGTTTGAAGTACCACACTCATCATTCCTTCTAGTGTACCCCAGGTCTTACAGGGAGGTATGAATTTTGTTCTCAGAAAGCATCCAACATGCCATAAACTTTGCTTTCTTTTCTGGGTTTTTAATAACTGTGAACTTTTCCCTGGGCTTCATTATTTTTTCACCTATGCTGAAAATTCCTGTACAATCTACACTGACTGTCCAAAGCTCTGTGTGACTCGCCAGGTATTTGCCATACTGGGAGACGCTGACCACACACTTATTATCACAGCCTCAAGCTTCAAACAGATTGGTGAAAAGCATCATAGAGAAATCAAACCTTAAATCTTCTGGAATTTCTTTAAAAAGACGGATCCTTGCATGAATCTTGAAACAGTAGCTAAGTCCACATTATGCTGTTCACAACTCCAACTCCAATGCAGCATTTCCCAAATATGCATGTTTCTTCAATTATTTAAACAAAATACCTCAGGAGTCTTATGCTATACCAAGCAGTATCTCAGCTGTGAGCAAAAGATTCAGAATTACTTATCGGTGGTGACAAAGGAGTCTGAAAGATTTATATTCGATGAGTTTGGAAATATTTGGTGAGCACACAGAAATTACATGTATTGCAGTCTTTAAGCATTGTGATTTCGGTTTTGGTGGTTATAATTCTTCATATGACCACAATTCAGTGATGTTCAATGCTAGTGATCTGCTGAAGGGGACTCTTAAGAGTCTTGTTATAATTCTTCTACCAGATCGAAGGCGAAGATAGAGTGATGACCTTGCATCTGATCTGGAAAAAGTCTTCTAGCTCATCTCTAGGCTACTACTTAATCACATTATCAAGACAGATACACACATTACTGAGGAGTGAAAGTTTTGTCTGTGAAATGAATCAGCCTGAACTGCAGTAACCCAGAGTCTTCAGACAAATTCTCAGCCGAAACAACTATGAGCAGTCCTTTACAAGGTCTCTTCCTCTATGGACTGATCATAGATGGAAAGTAAGACATTTGATTCATCAGTGAGTTATATTCTGATTCCAAAAAGGAACTTCATGTCCAGGAGAGCTTTCAGATCCCGCTATAGTACACAGAGAGAGCCTGGTGCATCTGAATGGGAATCAAAGTGGACACCATCCTGTAGGTGACTCCAAAAGTGACAAATGAAGAAAACAAGGCAAGAGATAGATAAGTGTGGAGCCAATGCATTTTCCCCTGAGATGTCTTCCCACACATAAACCTTGTTCTTTCATAAGCAACATTGAAGTCATTCATTAAACGGCCCGTGGGGCAAGGGATACAGCATAGTCCTTGTGGTTTTTGTGCTCTGTCTTTGATGCAATGAACCTTGAAATAATTTGTGCACAAAGCTCAAAGTAATATTGACTGATTAAAGAATGGGAACAAATATTAACATGTTCTTGCAAGGTCTTTCCCTCTGTGTACTTACTGTCAGCTAGAAGAGTCTACTGAAGTAATCTCAAGAAGACATAGGAAGTAAACCTCAAACTCTCTTTCTGTGGATATGTGGCTTAACTAGTGAGCTCTCTGTAGAAATTTGGAGTAGAGGCTGAGGAGAGAAGGTAGCAACAGTAGTATTTTAAAAGAAAATTATTGCCACTGTGTAGCACATCCATGGATTTTTGATAGTTGTTTTCAGTATACATTTACTGAATTGAAATGATTACTAGATACCTGTAGGGGAACAACTGATTTCTAGACCCTGATTCTGGATATAATCTGCCAAACCTCATGGAGTGTGAGTCATGGGCAGGGAAAAGCTCAATTGCTGAGCAACTCTCACTTTGAAAGCAGTGATGCTTCCAAGACTAGGTAGAAGCTAAAAAGAGACTTGAGAAATGCAATTTTGAACTCAGGGAGCCTAAATTCTGAATAACTTCTGGCTTCTTTTATTTTCAAATGAAGTTCATGTCAAATGATAGCTATTCACATTCTCAGAAAGCCCTTACTGTGAGATGGCTACTTTCCTGGACTGTGCTGGTGAAGCAAAAATCTTTAAAATTAGAACAGCTGTTTAAAACTTCCTGGTCTGAACTTCAGCTAAACCTGCATTCTCTGAGCATCTGGCGTCAGAAGCCTGTGAAATGTACTTACCCCTGGTTTATCCTATCTGTGCCATGGATTACCATCCCTGTTATTGTCCACAGGTGGATTTCTTTGACTTTCTACTAATTTATTTTTCAAAACACACACACAAAATTGCCTGCAAAAGCTAATTTCAAATGGGTCTTCCCCTTTTTGTGATTCTAGCTTTTCTGCAAATCTGAATGAGAATTTTTTGGGTTAAAATGAAGATTTTTACAACTTTATTGCTGTGTAGCACATAGTCCATAAAACTTAGCATGAACAAAGGAAGGACTTTTTTTATTAGAGACCTTTGTTAAAATATCGGCAGCACATCACCAGACAGCATGCACTTTCCTTGATCTTTGTAAAAACAATGCTTAGTATTGTAACACAGATTTGTAAGTCACATTTATTTTCTATATTTAACTATAAAGTGTTCCCTACAGAGAAGATCAGATTAACAAGTTAAAAGACATTATTGCTAAGCACTTTGTTACTGAGGAGAGAAGGTCTTGTAGACCTTGGCCAACAGTTTGTATTGTTTCTGTATACAATTGTCTTAAAATTTCATCCTGACTGCTTGAAAAACTCACAGGCAATGTGTTCTGCCAGTAAAGGATCTATTTATTAATTTTCTTTGGAGAATTCAATCCTAAAAGATGAACCATTGTAGCTCAGAAGAGAACACTGTGATAGAAAGAAGGGAATCAGTATATATGGTTTCATCAAAGAAAAGAAAGAAAGTCTGATTGCTTTGCCTGTTGGAACAGTAACAATTTATTTAGGAGTATTATTACTGGAATAGCAGTCTGGTTTATTTCAGGCTGACTGGAGCTGTTTCAAAGGCTCAGAATTTCTTTTCTTCATCACTTTTACATAGTTCCAGTTCACACTCGGGTAGTTGCTCTTGCTTCGTGCTTATTCCAGATGCTGCCTCTCTTTCTTGTTTTGCTGGGATAGCTTTCATAAGCCGTTCTCATTGAAGCATCATCTTTTTTATCCAGCAAATGAAATATCCCAGTATGTTTTCTGGCAGCTATAAAAGACAAAAATCTCTCACTGATGCATTTGCAGACACAGCTCCTGAGACAGTTTTTCTACCTTGATGGAATAGCTAAGGTCATGATAACAGCAGGGCTGAAAGGTCAACCTGGTATTTCCATACTGGTACAATTATATTGCTTACAAGAAAGAGCCAGTTTTAATGAATTAGTACAGACAGAGACAGAATAAGCGTATTTTCTAAGCAATGAAGAGGTTAAATAGTGCTGCTCAACTTGCATTTCTGTACGTTCTTTATGTCATTGTTTGCTTGACTAATGATACTGTGACAGAGTAAGTTAGAAAAGAAAATCCTTTTTTCCAATTACAGTTCTGTAAATAAGTCAAGGAAATGGTTTTCAGCTGTATGCTTAATAGCAAAAACAGCAAAAAATGTGCACACAGCCAAAACTCCCACTGACTTGGGCAAACGTTTTCAAGGTGCCAGAAGCGTATGGACCCTGTTTTTTTGAGGTTGTTTTCTTTCTGTTGTTCTTGTTTAAGCAACAGTCAGCTTTCCACTAGCACCTACATTCTTTCTTAATACTTTTTTCTTTTCCAAAAATACTTCTCTCATACAGTGGCTACCTTTTAAATATCTATTGATCTCAGAGCCTCTTGTGATGCCCTTTAATAGGTTTCTGTAGAGCAGTCTGACCTTCTTCTCTCTTGGTGAGAATTAAGTTCATCCCTTTTATCACTTTAAATGCTGTGGGGAAATCCACATCTTCAATTTCCCTTATACACTCTGTCAGCTTTCTGGGGGAAACCGTATATTGTCTCCATTGCAATTTGCTTGCAATGCCATTGTCAAAGTGATGGCTGCCATACAAACAAAGAAGTTTGCTACCGCTCTAGCAAAAAATGCTCTCTATCTAGACAAAAAAAGAATTAGAAGAATGTAATAAAAAAAAATCCAAAATTTCCAACTTTTTTGCTTTTCTTCCATACGATGTTTGGTTGATGTTGTACTCAAGAGGATATATCAATGTGTAGAGGATCCTAACTGCGAAGATTAATCTAGCTGAGAGATCATCACTGATTGGTCACCCCTGATGGAGAAGGTGTAGAGGAACAGGAGAAAAAACTTGTTAGCATCATGCATGAGAGTGAAAAGAAAGGCAAGTGACCTGCACTGTAAGCGGCAGAGAATTCAGAGGGAAGTAAGAAAAGACCAGACCAAAGGGCAAGGGTGTTGATTCTGTGTACCTGTGTGTCTGCGTGTGTGTATAAATAGATAGACAGGTAGATATGTTTTGCATGAACTGTGAGGAGTGTGAATGTTGAAAGAGGACAAAGAGCAGTAGGGAGCAGTCAGCAAAGTGGCAGAAGTTAAATGCTTGGCCAAGCATTTACTATAGGGACAGGAGGAAAAGGTCAGCTGTGAAAGTCAATTTACCTAAAAGCACTGCTTGGTGGTTTCGGGTTTTTTTTCCTTCTTTTTCCTCCCTGCCTTTAAATGAGCTGTCTGACTTTCCTTTTTGAAATCATGTATCTGTTTGCCTTACATTAATATCCGTGTCTTGTTCTTCTGTGTTATGTTACCTTTGAAGTGCCTAAGCATTTGTGCTTCTCCTAGAAAGACTTAGCACTGAGAAATCTTACGATTAGACCCCCTTGTGAAACTGCCAGTTCCCTTATTTATCACTTTGCTTCTGACAAAATATCATGGTAGCTATGCTGAAGGTCCAGTTCTTGTATTTTACCTCTTCCTTTTTTCTCATTCTTTGCTTTTTTGTCTCAGTTAAATATCAAGGTCTTTGTTTCTGTCCTAGAATCAGATCACTCCTGTTTTTTACCAGAGGCATCCCATGTCCATGGCCTTTATGCATGACGTTAATCCTGTCATGCACCTCCTGAACCGTCCTTTCTCTTTCTGCTTTTCGAAGTAACTGTCTCACCTTGCTGTCAATGCAGTGAACATATGTAAAATGTTGTCTTGGCTCCTCATGATAAAGAGAAGCAGACTTGCCTCTGCCCTGGCAACAGGCTTCCTGCAGCAGTCCTGACAGCTTGTTTTCTCCTAGCTAAGGGAACTGCTGACTGCGAAGGAGCTGTACAGCACTAGAGAAGTAAACTCAGGGTGAGAAAAAGATCTACACTTGTGACAAAGGGCATCAGAGAAATAAGGAAGCAGATAAGCATACAGCCATTCAAAACATTCTGATCAAATGTGCTTCCATGCCTTAAAGCAGGTAAGTTGCCACATGCCGTGGGAATGAGAATGGCATCTTAACACAGCGATGCTCAATAGGGCTCCTAATCTGAAAGCTGAGGAGCTGCAACTCAGTGTGTTCGGAGAGGGTTACTGTTATAAACACCCAGACCAGCAGCTGAGCATGGCAAAGCATCAAAGGAATGTGTTGCTTTCCTTTTACTCTTGCCATCATGATTTATGGAGAAGACCTTCTCCCTCAGGAGATCAAAGTAGTGTTTGCTACCAGACACCTTGCTCACATAGAAGGAGGCAATGGGAGATCTTGGAAAATCACCAGTTTTCTTGTGTGCTGCCTAGGTGCTTTCATCTCTGGGTTTGGGGTTTTTTTTTTTGGTTAAGTTTTTGGTTTTTTGTTGTTCCAGGACTAAGAATTGGTGAGTTTAAAAGCTGAGAGATCAGTATTCTGTTGAACACTGGAGACATTTTTACGGGACTGAAAGCTACCAAAATTTGAAAAGCTTACAATGAATTAAAAATAATGGTTTTGGTGTCACCTGTGTCCTCTATATGTATACATAGAAACCGGTTATTTGTTAGTCATAGTTACTTGAGAAGACAGCCAACAATCAAGGCAGAACTCAGAAGTTCTGAAATACAGAAGATTTGCCTGAATTAAGTATCTATATTTGCTATAATATTTCTTCAGTGAAAAATACTCCAAATGTAAGTCCCAAGTTCTCTATTTTTTTCCCAGAGGAGTTAGCATTTCTTTTGTAGATAAAGAGTGGCAGAAAGCACTCTTAATACCCTTTGAAGCCTGTATATGTAACAAGAAACTGCAGTACTTCATGCTCCATAAACTTTACTGATTTCCTCCAGTTTCAGACCAAATAAAGTCAAAGCTACATTTAAGAGACTTCAAATATGATTAGCAATCACTGTTGCTCATACATTATTCATAAAACTGTTATTACACGTGCCAATTACAGGCATTGATATATGGTTTCATATGTTCTTCTCAATTAAAATCAACTGATTTTAAATGATAACCCTTAATTTCACATTCTAGGAGGTGGAATGAAAAAAAAATAAAAATCTCTGTCACTATATCTAATCTATGAGTTTTTCCAACAGAGGTCATCTTAAAATCTACTTTAGCCTGCTGAGAACAGCACCAAAGGAGTTTCCATAGCAAATAGAAATTATGTCGTATATCCCAGCACTTAATAGATAAATCCATTGTCTGTCAGTTGAAATGCTCAGTTTATCAGACTGAAGATGCCTACGTCATTCAAAATAACACTAGGATTTGATTTATTGTGAAGACAGATGCGAGGTATTTTACGAGCATTTTCATTTATCAGTAATAAAATATTTTCATTAATAAAAATACATACAAAGCTACATATTTGAATATAGGAATTAATTTATAATAACATTTAGTCTTATATTAGTACATTTTTGTGTACAATACTGCTATGTAACTGAGGATCGCTTTTTATTTATTCTGATGGCAATGTAAGTACCAGAGTCAGCAGAGGAAACTGGATACTGAAAACTACCATTTGCAACCTTGTTTTTTGAAAATAAAAGTCCTCATGATGGCCCTCAAACTCCTTTCCCACAGACTGAAAGGAAATAACTCAGTAGGCTGCCAAAAGTTCCCTTCCCCACATCTTCATGGTCCAGGAAAAGCAGAAGGCACTTTAAGACCAGCCTAATGGCAACACAGACCAGACTCAGTGAAAGCTACTGTTCTTTATAAAACATGCCTCCAGAGTTGTTAATGGGTGTGTTCTGCTTAAAAATAATCTGCCTATTTATCTATTTGAGGTGAGATTTGTGTCTGATTAACAATAGATCATCCTTATTGGAGTGAAAAGGGAGTTTCTTAATTGCTTTTCACTAACTGGAAAATACTAACTGTTCATGTTATCTGCTAATGTGACAGCTCATATTGTTGTTGTGCTGTTAGACTGGCAAAGTCATTTACACATGATGTCCAAGAATAGCATTTAAATAACAGAAAGGTAGCTGTTTCCCCAACACACAAAAGAGAAGCAAACATTTTATAAAGATGCATTGGTAGGAATTGTCTCATTGCATGCACGGAGAACTGATGGATTTGACAGCTCTAAGCGAATATTCTGTTGCAGTGTCGTGTGCTGTTTCTTCCTTAGCTGCTGAAGCGCCTAAGAGCAAGTAGAGAATTTCTGTATCGTGTTGTTACTACTGTGTGAACAAGAAAAGTCTTCAGAAACTAAAGGAGAGAATCAGGCAGGCCAGACGGCACCTTCTGGAGGTGTCTCATCCAACTTCCCTGCTGAAAGCAGTCAGGGTTTGCTCAAACCCCCATCCAATTGGCCTTTGAATATTTCTAGGGATGGAGATCCCACAGCCTCTTGAGATAACCTCTTCCAGTGTTTGGCCACCCTTAGAGTAAATATCTTTTTCTTTATAGCTATTCAGATTTTTCTGTGTTCCAATTTGTGCTTGTTGCCTCTTGTCCTGTAACTGTGCACCTTCAAGAAAATTGTGACTCTACTTTCTCTATGCCTTCCCATCTGGTGTTGTTCATAGCAGTAAGGTTACCCCACCAACAGCCTTCCCTTCTCCAGCTTGGTTTCACAAGTGCTGAATATAATCTCTTCCCTTGACCTTCTGGCTTAACTTCTGCTAATATAGTCCAGGACACTTTGGTCTGCTGTGAAGGTGCATTGGTGGCTCATGTTCAAACCTTTCGCCAGAATCTCTGGGTCCTTTTCTGAAACCTCTCCTCTGGCTAGCTGGGCCCCAGCCTGCTCTGCTGCATGGGATTATCCTATCCCACGTACAGGACTCTCTATTTGTCTTTTTGCTGGCCTTCAGGAGGTTCTTGTCAGCTCAAGAAACTGAGAAGTGTCATGTTAAATTTTAACAGATTGATTGTTTTTAAGAAAAGACAATAGAATTCAGAAGGTGGCTCCAACAAAATTTGCTTAAGTTGTTGAAGACTCTTACTGGGTGTAAACAGCAAGCCTGGTTTGACAATGCTCTTAGCTCCGAAAACCTTAATTTGAAACTCCTATTCTCTTTCTCTCAGAAATTATAAAATATGTGCCTGCATATGTAACCATGTACTTACAAATGCATATACATACATAATACCACGGATTTCTCTACTTTCCACTGAGATCCATTAAAACACACAAACAAACAAACAAAGACTCTTTCACATTATAAAGAATTATATCTATTCTGCAAAGGGCTATAGAGAACATAAAAGTAAGTCAGTATAAGGTCTGTTAATCTTGACAATATCCTCTTGATTACAGTGTCATGAATGTGATGCTCAAACATTGCAAAATTCAACTGTGTTGTTGGCCCATTAGGTAGTCAGTTACTCTGCTGTGTATTTTTTGGAACACAGATAGTTTAACATTGCTTGTGAGAGGGACTCGTGAGACTTTTTATAAACTGATGAATGATTCAGATGAAGAACTGAAGCATCAATAGTACTATTTCTGAAACAATAACTACCACAAGATGGAGGTACACACTACATACTGAAATGATCATTAAAGCCTTTTTCTGAGAATATGATCAACACGGAGACAGTTTCATGTCCCCTACTTTCCCTTGCAAAACTAACAGCACTGTCTGTAGTCTGAGAGTTTGTACATGCAAGGCTTATTCCAGGCTTAGCAATTTATGCACCAAGACCAAGATATATTAGTTGAAAGGCAATGGCAAAAGTGCTACTAATTCACACAAGCCTGGCTTTTATTTCTACAACTTTCTATGAGCACTTGTCTTGCACATGTTAATGTAAATGCCAGATAAATAAAAAAAACAATATCTCCTCCACAGGTTCATTTAATTTACATGCTGCACTTGAACCCAATAAAATGTTTGTGTTCTGAGCTGTATAAGTCATTAAATGATTTTAAGAGCCCAGGAAAACAGATGGAGAACCTTCAGGGCATGCCATCTCATGAATATAAAACTATAATCCTACTGCAAGAAAACTATGTGCCAAGTTGTACACATGACATGAGGTTTCACAAAAACTAAACTTTGTCTATTAGTGTGACTTCCATGGGGATTGCATGTGTCTGTGTGTATTTGTGTGACTGACTCATAACCTGACAGTAAGTACAAAAGCCCATTCATTTTAAATTAGTGTTAGTAGAGAAGCAATATCTGTGCAAAGCGGTGTCTTTTTAAAGAGTTCTAGGGAGCAATAAGTCAGGTTCAGAAAACACACTGGTTTCCAGAAACTTTGTCAGCTGCCACTGGCGGGAATGGGATGCCCCCAGCCTGCCATGGGAGAGGGTTTGTCACACTGTGTACAGTGGAAACGTACTGTGATAAAATCTGCTTGCAAGTGACCTTTCATTACACAAAACAGCAGATGGCAGCCTACAGCCAGTATATTTTACTGTGCTGTTTGCTACTGTAATTAATAAACAGAATCTCTCTATGAGAGATTTCTGTAGGAAAGCTGCGATATATTTAGGTGCATAGAAATATGAAGAATGAATGTTTGTGTTCTTCTCTGCTGCCTTGCCTCTGTGGCACAACTGCGCTCATTTGTATTTTTGGTGCGGAAGGAATTCTCCATTTTTCCCCCATCCAGCTGGTGAAATTTATTGCTTCAATGTAGTTGGCTCCTCAAAGAAACTGGGCAGAAGCAGCTGACCTGGGGACAGCAAGCAAGGAAGTTTTACGTTGTTGAATGCTCCTGACTACAGCCTTTGGCGAAGTCAAGAAGGCCTTCATAATATTTTTTATTTTCCACTGAGCTTTTATTAGTCTGCTCTAAAAGAAATAACTGTGCAGTTACAGAAGCAGCATCTCCCCTCCCCTCCCCTGGCTGGCTGCTGCTGTGCTAGTACACGATGCCCTGAAAGACTAACAAATTGGTGTGTGCTCTCTTACGATTTCAAGATCTCCATCCTGCCCTTTTAGTGTAAATGCAGCTACATCAGGGTACTTATATTTCAAATGATAGAGGCTCCGAAGAACTTATTTATTGGCCAAAGAGCACTTTGCAGGCTGGTATCTCCTTGGAGTACGTGGCAGGGTGAGAAGAAGGCTTCACATGTATGCATGGCTCACGTGTATCCAGACACATGAAGAAGTGGCCTACAATATAAACACATTTGCCAGATCTAGAAAGTATGATCTCAGGTCTTGGATTTGCTCTTTCTAAGGTTTCAAATTGCTTTGGTTTCATACGTCTGGTTCCTTCTCCTCCCCCGTTCTGATCCCCTTTGCCTTCCCCAGGATCGAAACAGCAGCAAGGGAGCAGGGGGACCTCAGAGAAATGCCCATATGGGGCTGCCTCTGCCCATAGAGACCCGCACCACTCATGCGTTATACCACTTAGCAGTGCCTCCTTGCCTTGCAGTCCTCATTGCTCGGA
This sequence comes from Pluvialis apricaria, assembly GCA_017639485.1. Classification (NCBI taxonomy): domain Eukaryota; kingdom Metazoa; phylum Chordata; class Aves; order Charadriiformes; family Charadriidae; genus Pluvialis; species Pluvialis apricaria. The sequence continues at coordinate 47,407,145 of CM030007.1, forward strand.
AATAGCAGCTGGGTTCTGCAGATTACAAATGTCCTTTGTGCAAAAACTTTTACACAAGCAGCTGATAGAATAGTTGTTCTTTTAATACTAAAATGGCGAGAATTACTTACATGTTATCACCTAAGAATATCACAGTAGGATGACAGTCAATTTGTAAAGGATTTTCTTTGGATCAATAGAGAGAAAAGACAAATGTTTTAAAATGTCTTTCAGCACAATTTGATTTTATAGACATGAAGAGAAGTCTTATGTATATTCATTAGGTGAACTATGAATCTACTACTTTAATTTGCTGAAGAAAAATCTGACCACAGAGAGTTCTTTTACAGTATTAAAAAAGCTGTTAAGAACATTGCCAAAAGGATATTGCATCAATAATTCAGGATATCTTTTACAAAATACAGAAATATTTCTAGGACTTCTAAAATGGAAAATCACAAAGTTTTGAAGTCCTCTTTCATAGAAGAAGGCTAGTCTTATCTCAGTTGCTATCCAGCCATAAAAAAATGTGGTGGAAGTCACCTTTGATGCTACTCACAGAATAGGGCTTGCTTTTAATGTGAGCTGTCACCTGCTCTTCCCAGCCTTGGGATTTTCCTCCTTTCATCAGGAAATAAAAAAATGTCATCTCAGAGCCTCAGTTTTGTCTCCCTCTTCTGTATTCTTGTGGTGGGTTGACCCTGGCCCCCATTCGGTCACTCAGTCACTCCCACCCCAGCAGGATGGGGGAGACAATCAGAAAAGCAAAAGCAAGAAGAGTTGCTGCTCGAGATAAAGACAATTTAATAGGTGAAGCAAAACTGCGCGTGCAGTGAAGCAAAATAGGGCATGCATTCACTACTTCCCATCGGCAGGAAGATGTTTAGCCACTTCCTGGAAAGTCATGCCTCAGCACGCCTAATGGTTACTTGGAAAAACAAATGCCATCACTGTGAATGCATCCTCCTCCTTTTCCTGAGCTTTTATCTCTGAGCATAACATTATAAAGCATGGAATATCCCTGTAGTCAGTTGGGGTCAGCTGTCCTGGCTGTGCCCCCTCCCAGCTTCTTGTGCGCCTCCAGCCTACTCACTGGTGGGGCCAGAGTGGGAAAAAGAAAACCTCGATGCTGTAGAGGCACTGCTCAGCAATAGCCAAAACACTGGCGTCCTATTGACACTTTTAGTCACGCATCCAAAACACAGCACCATACGGGCTGCTATGAAGAAAATTAATGCCATCCCAGCTAGATTCAGTACAGTAGTCTTCACCCCCTCTCTCTCCAGTGAACCAACATAAGATAGACAAGAGAAGATCAATAAATGCAACCTTTCTGGTCTCTCTAACCATGTAGACTTTTCAGACTCATTCAATGTAAACGAAAGGAGGGATGGTAAGATATAAGATTTCTGCATGAAAGTATTCTGCTAAGAGGACTTAACGGGGACTCCTTTATAAGAGAACTAAAGCAATACCCCTTTGTGTTGGTACTGCATTTAAAGAAGTGCTTTAATTTGATCTTAAATGCTTTATGAAGTTGCAACTAACCAGTCTCAACAGTATTGCAAAATAAAGAGCTTTTTGTTTCCTGACATGCCCAAGAGGAAGATACCTGCCATGATGTCCGTTGCTAAAGTCTAGGAACCATCTCCTGCAGGGGCAGCAAGTGCTGCATGAACTGCTCCAGCTGCTTCCAGAGGAGAGGCACTGCGGTTCCCTGCGTGGCAGGAGCTTACACATGCAGCATAACCCAGTTATAGACCAAAACATAGTTACCAAAGAGACCTGCCAGCTGGTCTGAGGGACCCGTCCTCTGATGGGGGTGTTCTGTCGAAGGCTTATGGAAGGATTTATACAACCCCTCTGAAAACACCCAACAGTTTTCTCCGCTTATCTTTGTGGGAGAAGGGGTAAGTATGAAAAACATAAGGTACATTCACCCTTTCTTATTACATTGCTGTTTCTTGTGTGGAGGGTGCCACTTGCAACATTTCTCATTTCAGCTGCTTGCTGGTATCTCCCGTTCTGTAAAACTCTCATCGGGGAGAAAGGAATTAGGCTGTGTTTTACAGATCATTTTTTTTTTGTTTCCTTTTTGCCTGCAAGGTGGAGACATGACACCAGTTGTCATATTTCAGGGGCAGGATGGAAGAGGAGATTATAATTATCAGCTTTACTGGAAAGTAATTATCCCTTAATTGCTCTTATAACACTGTAATAATAGAATCAGAAACAAGGGTTATTAACATATTGCTGTTGACTTCTGTTAGTAGAAGGTGGCTGAAGTATGACTACAATACAGAAACAAATATTTCCTAAATTCCACCATAGATACTGATTCTCTAGTTCGGCAAATTCAACAGCTTAGATCCAGACCCTCTTCTCAAGTGTCCTGATAATCACCTTCAGAGACAAGTCATGTATATAATAAATGCTCTGTGTCTCGTAATCCTATCTTTGGATCTCACCTGTCCTCTAACATATGTAACAGTGATCTTCATATAACTGTTGTGCAGTAGGTGTCAGATTGCTAAGGCTTAGGCAAATACCACAGTTATTAGATTGCATCCTTCCTTGTTCTTCATTGTCTTTCTCTAGTTATGATATTTACACTTCACATTGCTGTAATAAACTTTAGCTGGTAGGACACTGTGTTCCCTAGTTGGCAACATATGCAGTAATGAAGAACTTAATTCCAAGCAAAAATGTTCAGAATTGCTGGAGTGTAAATATTTATAAGAAAGTTTTAAATTCGCACTGGCACACCTCTTCTTCATCAAAGTAGGCACGCTGGTGTGTGAGGGATGTGGGGAGGAAAAAACAAGGAAGAGAAGAAAGCACAAGGGATGAGAAGGCTAAGCTGAGAATGGCAGACATCATTAGAGAGAGTCAAAAGGGCCAGCTTTGTGCATTTGCAAGTTTGTTGAAGGTTCAGACTTCTAAATTTGCTCCTGTGGGTGCTGATGCTAAATTTGCATGTGTGTGGGAAAGGGAAAACACAAGTACATTCACCCCTGCCTCACTGCGCAAACCTTCATTTAGGCTACCTGTAGTTTTCACCTTTTGGGTAGTGGCAGTAAAGGCTGAGCTTTTTCGATGTGGTCAAGCAGAGCAGAGGCATGTTTTCATAGCTGTTGACAAAGCTGTTTGATAGAGAAGGCAAAGGACTCCTCCTTATTTACCTTGGGGAAAAAACCAATAACAACAGGATGGCATTTAACCTTAAAACTCAGAAAATAGAAGCGCTAGAAAAACAACTATTTCTAACAGTTACACATTCTGCCTATGTATTGTAGTAGCTGCTTTGGTTCTGTCCTTTTTGTTAAATGTTACCCTTTAGGCAGTACTATTTGCTTATTTAAGAATATTTATTTAACGTGGGAGAACAGCAAATACATAGCAGCAAGTTCTTAAAGCTTCACTTCTTCTTTTTCCTTCCAAACATTGCACAAAGTCTAATTTTTTTATTTGAATGACATCTAGGCACAATCTTTCTTTTAGATTTGCCCAATCAGTAAAGTCAGAGTTTATATTCTAGAGACAGTGGTGTGTCAGTGAGATTGGTCCTTTAATGTAATACATAAGGCTATGTTTCTGATGTCTGTATTCATTTATTTCAGGTTTCGCGATTTAGTGACAGTGCCTCATTCATTACCTGTGTTTCTATGGCAACCGAATATCCCATAATGGCTCTGTTACGATGCCAAAAAATGTTTCAATTTAAGCTAATCTATTCAATTTTAAGCCATTATGCTGCAGTACTAGGAGGGATGACGTTATAGCTTTTTGGTTTTTTTTAGGCTTATTTTGTTGACGAGAAAAGGAAAAAATAGACACTAAAGAGACTGTTGTGAATAAGAAGCCCTGGGATGTCCATGCATTCAAAAAAGCTTTTATAGCTGTCTGGCATCTAAATCCAATATATTTTGTGATCTTGTGGTCCTCACAGCTGTATCCTACAATTGATTTTTACTTTGAAAAAAACGCAAAGTCCTGCTTTGATTCTTGTGTCCTTGTTTTTCCCTGTTTGGGTCTTAAGTTTTCTCTACAAGGAACAACTGTTCAAGCTTTTCCTAGTATATGAGTGTTCATGCTTCAAAAAGAATGCTTTTTATACTCATTGACTAAATACTGTAAGATTGATTTGAACACTTTGATCATCATAATCTCGTGGATGGACTGACCCCCGCTTCCAGTGGCACATTTTAAGATGTTAGCATTATGCACCTGGAGCCTTAACACTGTGATTACTTAACACACATCTAAGTTTGAGTCACCAGGGCATTTGCAAACACCTGTAATTAAGCAGCTGCATAAGAGTTTGAAGAATCAGGCATCAAATGTAATTTTTTGTTCTGTTTTTATCACATCAGTGAATGGAGCAACAGACTTGTAAAAGTATTTCTCAGCACAGTTTCCTCTGGTGCAAAAAGAAGTAGCTAGTATTTCAGCAAGGTGCCTCAGAATCAGTAAGTGATATGGGTCTTTTTTCTCTGTCTCTCTGCTCAGTATTCGCCCTGATTTCCCCTGGGATTCTCTCACATTGAAAAACTTCTGCCCTGATATGAACAAATTGATGCAGGACTTATTTCAGTGTTGTGTCTCTACAAATTCCTGTTATGATGGTATTACCAAGCCTCCTGGTTTGATGAAATTAAGCAAAGCAAGGAACTCGTTTACAATTCTTGCAACTGCAGCTACTAAATGTGTTTTGTTACTTGGGCTTGACAAGATAAATACCAACACCGTAAATGAAGCCGAAGAACTGAGAGAAATGGAGTGGTTTTGCCTATATTGAATTGAAAGGATATATATTTTTTCTAGGAACAGAAGATGAAATAAACTGGGTGAATATATAAAAAGTATTCAATGCTGTAACTGTACAATAATGGCATACATATACCTGGCAGATTGATTGTAAAGGGGTGTGCAATGAAGGCAGACTGACAAACTTGGGGAGTATGGCTGCCGGACAGGCAATATCACTTGCTACCAACACGGGGACAAGCAGAAGGTCTGGAGCTGCTCAGTCTCACTAACGCTGCAGGATATACAATGCCCAGCTGGAGGCTCTGGCCTGGCAGCTGAGCACAGAAAAAAGGAGCTAAAGGGTGGCCGAGTTTTTCTGGAAAGGAAGGGGGTGAAAGGGAGGAAGCTTTCTGCACATACTCCTTGCAGCAGGAAGGAGGTAATTTCTATTTTTTCTGGTTTAGACCACCTGCCTAATACCCCACAGTCTATTGCTCCCAACTTTCCCACTATTCCATCCAAATTGCCCTTTCTGTCACCTCCCCCTTGTTCTCCTGCCCCCAGGGATGAATGAGTTGGTTAAAAAGACACTACATCCAGTGCCGTTGTCCAGCCATTGCTCTGGGAGGGTGCAGAGCTGCTCCTCTCCAGCAATGGTGACCCCATTAGCAGTGGTGAGACCTCAGCAGTGGAAACATCAACTCACAGCAAGCGTGCCCAGACACCAGGCAAAGCAATTCTGGTTCCTCTCCCTAAATTACTTACCCATCAGAAAGAGCTGAACTGATAAAAGTATTTGCCTCAAATGCCCCCCATTCATTAGGTTGTCCTACGAGTGTATTAATTTATAGAGAACTGATAAAGACTCAGAAAAAAAAATATTATTAAGCTTCATATACCATTATTGTTTTTATGTGTGCCAGAGACTGGTACCAAGCTTTTTTATATGTTATAATCAGTACTGCAATAACAACCTTAAGAGGTAGGGTTGTTATATGTCACATGCTGTAGCTAGCTCTTTTTCAACAGTGAAAGAAACCAAAGAGTTAGAAACAGTTGTGTTAAGTTGACCTTGCAGCGTGGATTTTATGACTGTAGTATCTGTGAATCTCTGGAGTCAGGAATGTTTAACTGCTTATTGTTGGATGCCTAAAAATGAGGCTTAATTTTGCCATCAATAATTAAAGAATACCATCACAGAACAGACTCTGAGTTCCTGTAAACCTTGTTCTTTTCCAGCTCTGCTCAGTGCTACAGTTGTAATTTCTATCAGCTGAGAACATAACCAAGAGCCTTCACATAGTTCATCAATATTGTCCCATTTCTGACTTGTTATGAGAGTACTTTTCCAAAGCCAGAACATTGCTGTGCTTGCTTTCAGAGTTTCTTGTGACTGGGTGGGATACTTTGTCTTTACTGGAAACCACCAGTAGTGCAACACTACAAAGGAAAATTGCAGAAGGTTCACCCATTCACAGTCCCTTGAATTCTGTCCAAATCCAAATGCAACAATTAGCTAGGATGCACAGAACAAGATAATAAAAGGTTAAGTTTATATTCTTCATGATCCTTGAAAATTATATTCCTGCCTATTTGTTGAGAAAAGAATGCTGTTAGCAGAGCAGAAGCTTATCCTTCAAAGACGGTGCTTTGTTTTGGACAGCATCCCTTTGTTCATCAAGGGGAAACAGGCAGAGCACTCCCTGTCTCTCCCCTTAGGCTGAACATTCATCTTCTGTTTGTGGCCCCAGCCCGCATTAAGCCACAAAATTTAATATTGTCAACGTTCACTGCTTTGTTTACAAGACAGCACGACACAACAAGTAAAAATACTTTCCATTTTAAAACCTGAAGATTTGTACACAGCCAAAAAACATGTAAGCAACACAGGCTGTGTCTACGTAATGACTTCAACATGTTAAAAGTGGATGTAAAGAAATATTTACCTCTCCTGTAGTTAACTTTTTTTTTTAAAGTATAACAACAATGTTATACTTAAACAACAACAGTAACAACTATGCTATTTCCCTCATGACTTTACACTTTCTCATGCAGTATTTGGATGTATTGTGGAAATTTAAAATGAGGTAAACGAGTAATTTCAATTGTTAGACTACTATGATCATTACAAATATAAGAGTGCAGAGATTACCCTTAGGATCACAGCACAGAATACAGTTTCCTTCTTCAACTAGCAGTCTTTTGCTGCTTTAATACAGAACCTAACTGGAGGAGCTGAACCTACTAAAAACATGCAAAAAAAAATTGCTAAAGGTGCTTCTCACCATTCACTGGAGTATTTGTGATGTTGTTTATCTTTTTGCAATCCAGGATAGACAAAGAAGGTGACAAAGAAGCTGATATGATTCCTATTCTGCAAGTGAAGACCTGAGATAAAAGTGGATATCCAGATAGATACCAAAAGGCTGTGTATTTAACCACACTGTAGAGGTAAAAAATAGGCATAAGTGTGCTGCTGCCTGATCTGCAGACTTTCTGTCTGTCTTGTGAGCTACTGCCAGAGCTGCAGCTCAGGCTCCAAGCACCCAAAAAGCTTAGAAAGAGGCCAACAATATAATGGTGGATTTAGCTGCAGCTTGATCTAGTCCCACCATGTCTAATCATTTTACACTGCATGAGCAAGAACTTTGGCTTTTCTCAAAGGAAAATCCCAGACCACAATGCAAGTCTTTGACGGCACTTACAACAAACGTTCAGGAGGGCAAGTGATCTGAGTCAAGAACGGCCTCAGACCGCTGTGTAGCTGACATACTGCAAATACAGGATCACACAGAAAGTTCTGGTTTAGAGGGGAAAGAGGCCACCAGAAAGAGCATGAGCTTTAATTTTGCTGCTCCCAGCTGGAGTGTAATACAGGGTTAGCAATGAGTCATGCAAGTTGACTCACGAAGCGAGGAAGTACCTACAGCAGTAGCTGTAAATTTTGCTCCTGCAACTTAATAAAAATTCTACCATATAGACAGTATTGTCTTATTACCGCAGAGGATAATGAGGAAATTGAATTGTGCATAAAAAATACATTGAAAAATCATTGATTGCGTCATTGCATTACTGTGAAGTGCCTGACCAAGTATCATAGCGGATGTCAATCTGGCTATCAGCTCCATCTAAATATACACAAAACCCCTCCTTCACTCTCTTTTATATAAGCAGCCTTCCTTAAGTCTTATCTTTGTGCTTCCCAGAGAAAATTGACAATAATTAGCTATTCTGAGTCTTTGAGATTCGTCTCCTCTTATTTTAGACGTCTGTAAGTTGGATGTCTGGTTCTCAGATCCCCGTATTCCTTTTATGGTCTCTAGAGAGAAAGGGGCACTTTGGAGGGCATCGCCTACTTCACTCTAAAGTGGATGTATATTTTTAGAGTGACTGCTTTACTGCCCATCATTCCCTCTGGCATAATCTATGCACCACCCTGTGTCTCTCTGTAATCTCTTGTTGAGATCGTATACTTCTATGGGCAGAGATCATCTTTTGTTTTGTGTTGGTACGGGCATTAGCTGAATGGGATCAAAATTGAAGGTCTGCATGTTCCAGTCATGGGCATAAGAACAATAAAAGCACAAAGTACTGAATATACTTCCAGATAATTATATATCTCTTATCTGATGTCATCTAGTAATTTAAGGATGTTTGAGTTTCCAGATGTAAGATGTACACGTGGTTTAAAAAAGACGCAGAAATCAAACAGCTGGTGGTCCGTGTCCTTCGTTCCTGTGACATAGCCACCAGAATAGCAAATCTGTGAGCAGGGAGAGGAGCCTCATTTATCACCTGCTCTACTACGGTTGATGAAAATAGCTGTAAGGTAGAACAACCTGATATTCAGAAGGGAAATAGTGGCATAAAAGAGTTTTTTAATTTTTCTGGGTAGACTGTAACGACTAATCATATGTCACTCTGGCTAAATAATGAAAAAAGTTTCTTCTCCTCCAGGAAATTTGAATTTTTAGCCTGTCCAACAAAAGTTTTATGAGCACACTTTAAATACATTAAAATGCATTTCAGCAATCCCTATCCAATATTGCATTCAGTCACTCATTTTATTTTTATAGCATTCTCCATACAAGTGCCACAGAGAGTTCGACTGCAAAGCACACTTAATTAAAAACACAGCTAAGTAAATAGGATTGGGTTTTGTAAACCACAAGACACCTATCATTTTAATCACACATGGAAATGTGGTCCACACACAAGAGGCATAGGTTGCTATCTAGAGAAACTGAGAAAACAATCCTGCTTTTATTTTTACTGAGTTTCAACAGAGATACTGAAAAGATATATATTTCATATACAATATAGAGTGCTGAGCATCTGGTGCTTAATGTTCAAACAACTAAATACTGAAAAATAATTTCATGTGTGTTATACAACAGGCTGTAAAAGTGGAGGGTTAAAGCCAAACGTCTATTCCTCTTTCAGACAAAAGAAAAAAATAAATGCCTTTCAAAAAAACCATGTGGTCTTCAGCTTGGAATCTTCATCAGCACAGTAATACTGCCTTCAACTTTTTTCTAGTCATATGAATTATGTTTGTGTTTTTATCATTCTGCTACATCTCTGGATATTACATTTATGTATTCAGTGTGATGTACAAGAAATGAGCCAGATAATTACAAGTAAGCTGAACCAGCTGCAGATACAGATAATGTACATTCATTACACTATAATAAGAAGACCGCATGTGTATGTAAAGGTTTGTGCACTGCAGTTGTGTCTGGATTTTTTTTAGCTATTGCGCCTGCATTCTGAGATGCTTGCCAGGGTTTTCATGCCTGTGCAGACTGCCACTGCCATGTCTGTGACTCCAGAGAGCTCCGTGCTAGTGGGCTTTATGGCAGGGCTTTGTGTCTTCAGATGTAAATCTACTTGGAATAGTGAGTATCTCAGAGCTCGATCATGAGTGCTTAGCCACTGTAGCCCTGACCCTAAGAAGAGCCAGCATGCTAGGAATAAATAATAAACAAAACTTACATGATTGTGATACTAAATGAATGTTTCATGATAAGAATGATATTTTTTACTATAAATGACGAATCCTGTAAACAAAACATAGACCCCTTGTCTATGAAAGGATAAATATTAAAATTACTTATTAAATTGCTGTTTGAAAGGTGAATGGAAAGCTCAGTGCATTTGCACTTGACAGCTATTGTTGTTGTCGTGAAATCATTTTGACATTTAAATGTCAAAAATATTTATATGGATATGCTATTCTTTCAAGATTTTCACTGTCTTTGATCATTCTGGTATTTCTGGTTTTGTGTTTCAATGTTTTGATTTCACTGGGGATTTACGTCCAAGTGGTGTACTAAGTTCATCATTAACCCTATGTACTTTGCAGCATATTGGGAAAATGGCAATTCTTGCAACTTCTTTCCTTGCATATACTTTATAGTCATTTCCATCTTCCTTCCCTGTCTTCCTTTCCAACACATCTCTTGCCTTCTGCTCTATTTCCATGCGTTTTGTCTTCTAACTAAAAAATGAGAATTCTGGACCGTCTCAGATGGTGAGGGTTATCACACTCTTCTGCTTTCATGCTGTAACATTTCCTCCAGCCTTTTTCTACCTTTTTCTGTCTATTTAGAGTGGAGTTTTTAGGCAAGGACTGCAGGTTACCCTGTCTTGTTCTGTTTAGTCCTTAGACTTTATTCCAATAACCATGATTTTGAATGTTATTAGTTTTCACAGATGAATGTAACATAACATTGTCTTGAGAGAGACCTTGGGCTTAGGCTTTCCTAGGTGTGGGAAAAGATTTGACATCAATCTGTGGGGTATTTTATAAGTTCCTTAGGTGAAGTTGGGCAAAATGTTCCTTCCACATAACTTAGGCATCTAGAGACCCAACAAAGACATGCCTTCCTCCATGACTGCAGAAAATGCTGAAGGTACATTTACCACGGGTGCCTGAAGAAAGATGAGAGGGATATGATCCAAGGTCCCCATCCAAAAAGTTTTTTTGGCCTGGATTTTTTCAGAAAGGACTCAAGAGCAACTAGGTCTATCACAAATTAACTGTATTTCTTTGCATATACTCTTTGTTACATATTCCAAGACAGTAAATATGTTTCAGAGCTAGATCTGGGGTCTCTCAAATGCTCAGGAGGATGCTCAGTTTCTATGTGTTTTTTCTTCCTGTAACTTTAAAAACAAAACCCTTATTTCGAAGGCCTAAAGGGGAAATATGTCTCCTCCAATACATTTTCTCATTAGTACTATGTATGTAGCTTTTACCAGCATTTCATTCCACTTCATTTAAATAAAATATGGCCTTTGTAACCGAGAAGATAATTAGTAGCTGGTGGAAGCTCATTTGTAATTATGTTGAGTTGAAACTAGTAATTATTACATTACTTTATATGTAGAATGTTTTTCCTCCCAAATCCCCTCTGATTCCCTCATAGATGCCCATGAATTTTGCAGCAATTTTGCAATCACTGTTGTGGGAGACAGAGGAGATCCCAGCAGCTCCTTGTTACCTCTCTTTCACTACAGAAAAAGGAAATAATTCCTTGGCTTGTGAGGAAATCATCCTTCTCTAGATGATGCTGTTTAATCAGAGACAACTCATTGACGGGTTTTGTTTGAGAATATCTTGCTTTTACACTGCCAGAGCTGTCTTAAATGTTACAGGTATGTTTGTAATTTTTTAGTCATGGAATGTTTCCTGAGGTTCCCTCTAGAAAAATGTTCAATCTTATTAACAATTTCTTGTGATAAACACTGGGATGTGCTACTAGTCATACTTCTTGTATGGCTTTGGGGGGGATTGGATATTCTGTGAAAGATGAAAGGAAAAACACTGCCACCAAGATGCAGCTCAGCGTATCTCTGTGCTAATTGGCACAGTCTGCCCTCTTCTAAAAGGCAGCCTTTGCCTTTTCTCTCCACTCTCTCTTAGTGCATTCCTCAAAGTCTGTGAGGTCTCATGCAGGGCCTGGGGACATTTCTGGGTGTTATGCTTTGACGTGGTAGCACCACTAAGTAGTGTCATAAGTATCACAGCTGCAGGGGGCCTATCTACGCTTCTGTTCTGACCTCCTGCTGAACACTGCTTGTTCAGCACCAGAACGAATCGTCCTAGGGTGTCGCTGTGAAAAAGCTAGGCAAACTTGAGTTAAAAATTCCCCATCTGTGTGCTATCTTCTCTTTATTTAGGGAAAAAAAAGCCTTTGAATTAATCAGTCCGCAGTTTTTGAACATGTCATCTCTCTCAATATTTTCCTGCTAGCTTGCAGAATTTTACTAACAGAAATTTCTTTCCATGCAAACAGGTGTGAATATTAACAGTAATGCAACGTAATACCTCCCATGACTTTTACTAAGTGTGTCTTCTAGACCATGACGAGGTCTCATAGCTCTCTTTGAAATCCTTCCCCAGCTTCCACCATCTTCTTTAAAATGTTGACAACAGAGCTACAAAAGCTATTGCAGATGGTATGCAGGGAGGCAACACCACCTTCCTCCTCCTGTTTGATACCATTTGCCCTCCAAGCTATCACATTGCACTTGTTCATTACCATGATGCTTCATGTTTTTTCAGTGCCTCTACGTTGAAGAAGAAAATTGGCATCGTCTAACTGCAACATATTTTTTTCCTTGAATGGTTCTGGACAGATGGGATTAATTTCAAGACTAAGATAGATCAGTTTAGGTTGATAAATTTAGTGCCCAGTGGTGTCTGCGGAGGAGACTTCATAGTTAGTGGAGATGTGGGGAGCAATTCAGCTGACCATCACAAGAGATATGATTTGTTCACACCACAGAGACATTAATGCCACTTCCCATGTCCTCAGTAATCTCATCTGGCTTCCAGCTGCTGATCTAGAAGGGCAAGAGTCTCCCAGAGGTCCGTTTGACATCATGCATACCTCGAGATGTACCAGATGCCACTGTAAACCAGTGTGTGGGCAGCTGAGTCATCCTCTAGATGCCTGTTTTATCATGAGCTGAAATGCTTCCTAGTCTCCATTGCCTGTAATAGGATTTTAGACTTCTATAGACACCTACGTGAAGACATTTTAAGTTTTCTAGTCTGAAATTGATTCAGGCCTGAAGGCACAGTTTAGTTGCCTGAAAACAGATATTTACCATTTCTTCAATCTCAGGTCAACTTGCTCTGCTTTTTCTCAAATTGATGTCAGGACTGCATGACGGTAGACTGTGCAGGGAGATAGACTCTAATGGTTTTGATGCCCACAGGCAAAAGATCTCTAGTGTTCCCAGTTTGAGAACATTTAGCTTTATTAGTTAAAAATTTTAAGTGTTTCAGACTTGCCAAGGAAACAGAAACTATTCCATGAAGACTGGAAAATTTAAGTGCCTCTCTCAGATTTCTCCTGAGATAAAGACCACATATATCTGTTGAATGCATCTGCTTTCAGATCTTCACTGGCAGCTGTGTCAGTGCTGTCTAGTGTCAGCCAATGCTAGGATTTCACTTGCACATAGTATGCTGTATAAATAATGTGTCTTGGGTATTTTAACATTCCAGGCATGTGACTCTGAGCTTCAGTAATACCAGTATTATCATTTTCTTTCTTTAGAAATGAACAATGCCAGTTCCTTGTGTTTATATCCAAGGCCACTAGCGTTGGTATATACAATAGAAATCAAATACTTGTCTCTCTACTAAATGTCATAATCTTTGGCCTTCGTGATCTTATTAAATAGGACAAAACGACATTCTACTCCTCATTCACAGCTCCTTTCAAAATAATAGCAGTGAGATTGATATGATTAATAGTAGAAAATAAGAAAACCATTTCATTTTTGCTTGGACTATGAAATATTTGTGTTTACATTTAAATTTAGATTTAGAATTAGAATTAATTTTAGATTTAGGTTCAAGTTTAGATTCAGGTTTAGTTGCAGCAGAATCACCTGGCATTTGTGAGTTGAGGGTTTGGATTAGAGTTTTCTAGGTTTGGATATAATGTTCTGTAATGTTTTACAGACAGTTTAATATGTTACTCACTTCCCTTTTGTCTTTTCTTTAGTGTATTCAAGATTTATTTATGAATGTCTAAAATCAAGATGCTTGAGTGCAGGGGAGATAAAAGCCGTTGTCATCAACGTTGCCACACAATCTTTTCCACATTATATCATAGGCTCTTTGTGCCTTAATAGCATGCTAAAAAGTACTGTAAAGATGTTGTATCTGATGCTTATGACATTTCACATAAAAGATTATGGGCTGTATAGCTCAGCTGGTGGCGCCAGGTGCGTGTGCACTTCATTTCAGGAGATATCACTAAGAAATATTTATGATGGGTAGTGAAATGATTACGGGAGAAAAACATTGCTGTAATGGGAACTGCAGTATCATTTAACTTCTTTCAAACTCTTTTTATCCAAGTTGCTGTCTTAATAGTACTTGTCATAGATGCCTTACATTAGCATACTCATGGTGGGATCCATCTGCCAAAATCTAAGAGTCTGAAAATTAGACATACAATTCTAAGTTAGTCATCCTAGGCTATACTGTCATTTGAGAGATATAGACACCTCCAGAGGAATATTCACATTAAACTCTTATTTTATGATGAGCTGAATCGCCTTTGAAATGTAGCTATCCCTCATTGACTACAAAGTGAATGTAGAGTTACAAGCTTAGGTTTGGGTATGTAATTTTAAGTTACCTAGATTATTAAATTTAGACAGATGAAGTTTTGGTCGAACATAACCAGTACTTATATGTTTTCCTTAAAATCTTTTCCAAAAGAATCTATTTTTGTTTATATATCATAATCATCATTATATTTTTATCATTTACCCAAGAAAAAGTGACAAAATGTGGTAACAGAGACCCAAAGTATGGGAGCTTTACAGTATGCTTGCACACTGGTAAATGACCCGATCCCAATGATTTTTGTCTTGAGCAATGTCAGAAGGAAACGGAAAGGGCCTTTTCAAGGGCATGGAAATAGCTGTGCTTCTCCCTAGGATGATGGTTTCATCAAGAAGCCCAGCCCAGAGCTGCTCACTCAGCTTCATACTTCTGCGGGGATGCATGGCAAATTTGCAGGACTAAATGCCTTTTGTTGTCCCTGTAGCTGTTCTCACGTTTCTATCCCATTTCTGATGAGCCACGCAGACTGTTCTCAAGAACATGAAGCCCAGGAGTATGTGCTGCTTTGCCCAGGCGTACAGCATAACAAACAAAAGGAGTAGTTTCCATAGTTGAAGGTGGGAGAAGTGAGATTCTGGCAGAATAAGTACTCTCTTTCACTAATGAAAAACAGACAGCTTAAATCTTTCTCCTCTGGGGTTTTATATATTTATTGAGAAAACAGATCTCAGTTTAGTCCTTTGCCTTGTCAGCTAGAGTCAGCAACCCTAGCTGATATTATATTATTTCATGAAAATAGACAAAACCATGTTCTTTCCTAGTGAGTAGAAGTGATTATACTTTAGAGGAATCGTGAACATTGTAAATTTCCATGTGTTTTTTAGCTACAGTTCACAAATAGCCTAATAATTTGGCATTGGTTTTGAGACCAGCAGGTAGGAACAGAGGGTAAATACAGACACCATGGGGTGTCTTAAGGCATGGACAGTTGTTCCAAATTCTGTGAGCCAGCCTGGGCCCTGCTGAGTTGCAACGTCTACTATGAAAAGCCTGAATTCTGCCCTTTTTTCTTTGAAGTAGTTTATAGGAATATCAGTTTATTTTCAGATGTTTGAAATGTGTTGTCATAGTTATGTGGTGAATCATGTTACCTAAAAATACATCCCCTGTACTAATGAAAGGTAGTTTCAACCTTATATAATGTTATATAATGAAGTTGTAGCAACACATCTTTGCAGTCTCTAGCTCTTCAACTAGTTATAGCTATACTGTTTGAAAAATGATCTTTCTTTTTAGTTTGGGGGAATTTATTTTTTTTAACAAAAATATTAGGATGGGGTGCTGTTTTACCGCTGCCTGAAGAGGCCTGTGCTCTGCTCTGCCTTTAACAACACCATGTCTTTTTGGTGGAAAAATTAAAATCAAAGACTCTCTCACTTGACTCAGTGACAGGGAGCAGTTCCAAATGCCTCTTAGGTTGTGTAGGATTAAAATTATGCAAGGTGTTTATGATGGTATCCAAGGTATTACAACCTCTATTTTTGTCATCATCATGCTTCTGTGGAAGATAGGAAGATTCTCGATACCATACATTTGAAAGATTTCCTCCACTTCACCCAGGAAGTGTAAGAGGAAAATATAAATTAAGCCACATCTCCCATAGCTCAGGCTGGTACCTTTGAACTGAGCTAGCCTGGTGTCCTTAAAGACAATGAATTTTTGGTCCCCTTTGTTAAAGCCTTAGAGACAATTGCAATCAAATACTGTAGCTATGTCTTTCAATAAATCTTACCTTGGTTTACAGCTGTAAGAAAAAATGAAGCAGAAGTTATGTTAGTTAGTGTGAAATGGTATATTTGCCTTGAGAGAAAAAAATATTTGCACTTGAGTGAAAATACACTAAAAGTCAGGAGCTATCAGTTCTGGTACCCTACATTAGGGGGACACCTTACAGCCAGTGACAAAAAAAGAGCTGTTTAAATGGATATCCCTCACTTCAGTGATTTGCTGGGGCTGTTTGTTGGGAGAACTGTATTTGCCACCTTTCTAATACGGTTTTCCTTCTTATTATTACTGAAATACAGGGATGGCCCTACCTATGCTGGTGTATTCTTTTTCAAAGGCAGCTGACTCATGCGTTTGGTTTCCCCTCTGAATACTACTTGTAAGTCCCAAGTGCTTTGATCTCCCTGAAACGACCTTCCCTAGGCTTCAGGTCAGCTCTACAAGGAAGACAGTGATGCTGCCTAGATGATATAATACTTCTGATTTATTCTTTCTCTTTTTATTTTTTTTTCTGAGGGAGGGAATAATTTACTTTATGACAGAAATGACTCATTGGGATCAAAGTTTCAATAAAGAAATCCCTAGTGCAGGAAAGAGTTAAAGGCTTTTGTGTAAGAGGCCACTATCTGTCCTTGCAGAGTGACTTTCATACATTTCCAGTAAGCACTGGAAAATTGGATTCTAAAAACCCTCAAGTAGAATCAGGAAATTTTGTAAAGTGGAAGGTAAAAGTGCTTGTAAACTCATTTTTAGGACCAGCTATTCCACACAAATTTGGCTCTCATGTCCTTTTGTTCAGGTTGACAAAGCAGTTGTTCATTTTGTAGAAGACCTCTACCCCATTTGTGAAATATTGAAAACAATGTTGCTGGACATCATGTTCTCTAAAGAGCCCGACGTCTTGAAGTGCGGCCAGGCTCATTTGTCTAGAAAGCTCAGATCTGATGCTAATAGTAATACTAATTCTCAGACAGATTCTGTTTTTCCATTGACCCCTGCTATTATGTGTTCCTTTAATCAAAATCTTTTGGAGTTCCCCTTTTTCCCAGTAGATCTCTGACAAAACCCCTGCTTTTACTTAGGATGGGACTACTCATGTTTTGTTATTGGCTATTCCTTAAGTTCATTTTTCGCTGAGATGTGAGTTTTACTTCCCAGAACAACCTTCCTGTCCCTCAGAATGGTGATATCTGCCATCAGGGTCTTCCTTTCTGGCATTATGATTGCAGTCAGGTTGCCAGCAAGGACACCCACTGTCTGATACATGATGATGCAGAGAACTGCCAAACATGCATAAACCAGAGGTACGTACACGTCATTCACAACAGATGAAAGAAAATGTGCCTGGCTGTATGCAGGAATTAAAGGCAAGCAGGATTTGGTGCAGAGGGAAAGCTCTGCAATGACAAATAAGAAACCTGCTCTAGGTTTTGGAGTCCGACTTGAGTGATAGGTGCAAACCCAGGTTGATTGAAATCTTGCAAGACTTAGCATGTCTTATTCCCTGCCTGAATGTAATGATCATAGAAGCTAAACTCTTAACTAGTAGAAACCAATGTCATTTGTCCCAAAAGTTTCATTAGATATTGAGGCAGGCAGAGGCCATCTGAATACAGGACAGGCTTCTTGAGGTGGAAAAGTGAATTTTTAACATCTCGCCCAGCGTGGCTCCTTATTGCAAACCATGTACTAGGAACAACTGTGCAGTGATCCACTGCTTCCCCCAACCACTCGCAAGGATTAATTTCTTCATTGAGTGTGTCTGGGCAAACTTATTATAGGTCCTACAAATTCCTCCTCGCTGCCTGCTGTGAGACACATTAAGGCAATCAGAGCAGCTTTCTAGAAATTTTTACTGCATAATAATGTGTTTTGTTTTCTTTTTTTTTTTTTTTATAAGGCACACGTTGCCTTATTTAGCCAGGCAAGAGCTAATTTTGCTTCCCCTGGAGAAAACACCCAAACCATCCTTGTAACTGATGCTGCAAGTGCTATTTTCCTAGACAGTCATATAGGATGGATGTTTGATTTTTTTTCTAATCTGAATAGGACCACTGTGCCTTTTTAAACTACAATGGCTTTGACTGGGTGAAAACAAGAAAATAAAATACAAAAAAATAAAAAGGAAAAAGTGAGGCATCTTAATGTCACCTTTTTTGGAATTGCCAACTCCTCTGCTTTTGGGTGATAGAGAGATATTGTTGTTGCCTGTTGGTGGATCTCACTAAACTCTTTCCAGATTTATAGTTCCTGATAATGCAAAACAAACAAAGCCAGCAACTTACAGTTACATGTAGCCCAGGACAAATACTAGCAATTACTTTTCTTTTTGGCAACCAAAATGACACAAAAAAAGTAAAAAAATGCCAAAGGAATTAAATTATCTTGTGGGTTTTTTCAAAAAAGAGAGTCTGAAAACATGCTGTTAGTGGTATTGAGGAGACTCAATATGTGTTGCAGCTACTTATTATGGCAACTTTGTTAAACACCTTTGCTTAGGGACATGGGAAATCAAGACTACAAACTACTCCTACTGGTGCACTGAGCTCTGGTTATGTGTGTTTGCTTGCTGTACACTGGTATTTTTTCCTATACTGGCTTTTGTATTTGGGTGTACATTATATTAGGTATATTCAGTAAGGTACGTGTATAGATACAGATTTCTCAGGTTTTGCAGTGCCATGCAGAGCTAAGACACCCCAAGAACTGTCATGGGATGCACTGGGAACATCTTTCCTTTTCTGATGATGGCCAGAGCAGTTAGACTGCTAAAGTGATTTAAACTTTTACTGTTTATGTAAAATAAAAATCAACAAATGTCTTTTGAGGAATATCATGTCACTGCAACCTCATACTTCATGTTAGGGATTGCTGTTATGAATAAGGTACAGAATTTCCAAAACTGTTGAATGGTCCTGAATAAGAGGACATGAAGGAATGTTCAGACAGCTCTGAGTAACCCCATCTACTTATACTTCCTGCTGAGACTCCAAATGCACTTCACCTTTTCTGGACAAAAGAAAAAAGATGAGATGAGGTCGGATTGTTTTTTATGGGTGCAGGCTGGCTAATAGCTGGCTCCAGAACTTGCAGAAGGTGCTTTGTTGATTTGCAAAAGAACCTTGCCCTCAGAGGGATGCACATCGTGTTTCAGGACACCCAATTGCTAAATTCAATCCACGTACATTAGACATTGCTGTGGCTTCTGGAATCTAGAAGGTTTTTTTTTTATTTGAGTGAGTCGTGCGACTCTGCCACAGGCGTTTGAAAGCTTGCTGTGCTTGTGTTTTAAGATTCAGCAGGAATGTGAGAGAAGCTCTACATGGATTATTTTGGCCTTGCTGAGTGTTTGGGATTGCAGCTGATAAGGGTTGCATATTTTGTGGTTACAGAATTAAGTATCAATTTAAATGAGGTATCAATGTAAATGTAAATCTCTGCTTGCAAGTTGTGGGTCATATGGTGACATTTTCTTGGCTTGAATAGATTGTTTGGCCTTTCTGTGTATCTCAATAAATCATTTTGACATTGCTACAGCCTCCTGTCTCCTTACAAACAACTAAGGAGCTACAAATGATTAAACAAACTCTGAACAGTCTCAGATATACATAGAATTGGAGACTTCAGAGCAAACAGTCAGACCTGCTGGCGGCAAGCAAAGCCACACATAACCAAACTAAAACTTGGGACCAAAGTACAAAAATTTAAACTACAATGTCAGGGGAGCTTATTTGTCAGTGATATCTGCTACTTGTCTTGCCCCTCTTGTTTTCCTTTTCCTTTTTGCCTGTGGCCAAATCATTTGGGTTGCAACTGCAAAGCTCTGCTGCAGATTCTGTCCAGATGATCACAGCGATGCACTGCAACGTAGCCACAGGGGTAAAGTGGGTTATCAGTGCTTGGTAGTCGGTCTGACAGGGGAAAGACAGGAGCAGGAGCAAGAGCTGAACTCCCTGTGATCCCCTCAAACCCTACTTCACGGGGTAGCCCACCTGTCAGTAGGAAGGTATTAGATTAGGTCAGCCATCTCATGTGATATCACACAGAAACCCTGAGACTTTAAAAGCCCGGTGACAAACACAAGCGAATAAAATGTAGAGAGTCAACCTGTAAAATTTGTCATACCAACAAACCTGACTGACTAATTTAAATTCTGGTTCTCTGACGAAGTAGCAAGCATCAGCTCCCAGCAGTGTGGAAAGATCAGGTCAATACTTTATAAATTCCTGGTGTGATCTTAATTCAATTGGTAACCACAGATTTGCTTACCCGCCCTTTCTGAAGTTGCAGTTTTGTTTTTGTATGATTTTTTTTTTTCACAGCAAGAGTATATAGAGTTTTTATGCATCTTACATATGAACAGGAAAAAAATTGTTAAGATTCTGAAATGTGAGTCATGTAGCTATCTAATCGTCACAAGAATTGAAAGGTGAGAGGAAGAAACATTTACTTTCTGGCTTACTGTCTTTTGAACATTTTTTCTCTATTTGACAGCCTCCTAATACTGTTGTCTCCTAAGACTGCGCCTCCTACTGTATGAGGGGCAGTAAAGAGATCAAAATAGCTTTGGTCCTTTATAAATGTCTCATATGGCTGCCAGCATACACAGAAGTCAAAATTCTCTGTCAGTTTTCATTCTCTGGACCATCTACCAGGAAATTCCTCTGCTTCAAGTCATAACAGTTTATCTCAAACCCATAGTAAAGAAAAAAGGCAGCATTTGCTGTTACTGTACCAGGTTGTGTTTCTGTTTGCAGAACTGAAGAGATCCTCAGATAATTTTCTTGAGCTGCCTAGTGGAACAATTTGCTGAGCAGTATGCTTGAAGTCACTGTCAATTTTAATGACATAACCACAGTTGTGGGCTGAGACCTCTTCCTGAGATGTCTCCCCCTGCTCCTCCTTGTGGCGTAGGTCCTATTGGGATATACAAGATGTGGTTCCCATCACACTTCAGTGAGCTACTAATAGCAAAAAAGTGGAACTAGATTGCTGCTAATGTGTATCCTTCACTCTTGGTATCACTGTCTGTATATTTGCCATGGCATTGCAACGTGATCCACAGGATGTCTGACTGAGCAAGTTGCCTTACACTTCATTTAAACTATTGCTTTCTCTCCAGAGAGATTATTTTCATATTATAAATAATTAAACTGTCTAATTCATTATCACAGGATATTGTGGAGGCCAAAATGGGTTCACATCCTTCAGCATCTGTTAAAGATTATTATCTGGATGCAATCTCTGGTGTAGGAAGTGCACCCTTAAAGTCGAATGGGAGGTGTATCAAGGTCTGTTTGGACCTCTCAAATTTACAGGACAACTACTCTGTGAACTCATGAAGAAATATAATAAACAAACAAAACAAACAGGGGCCCAATCCCCTACTGCCCAGACTGGTCTAACACGTTAATTCTCTTATTCACCACTCAAGTAATAAGATTTCATAACTTATAACCCATAACTCTTAATATCGTGCACCTATGAGCAAAAGAAAAGAATTATTTACCTAGCCGATGATGACAGTGCTCATCCTCCCTCCTCTGTCACGGTGCGGGCATCCCCTGTATCACACTGGGAAGCACGAAAGCCTCAGCAGTTCAGCTGCTGTTGCATCCACTTCAAAACCTTTTGGGTAAGCTGATGTTTTATAT
Organism: Pluvialis apricaria; assembly: GCA_017639485.1. Lineage (NCBI taxonomy): Eukaryota > Metazoa > Chordata > Aves > Charadriiformes > Charadriidae > Pluvialis > Pluvialis apricaria. Next base: position 47,428,910 of record CM030007.1, read on the forward strand.
CTTTCAGCTTTGAAGTTTGGTCTATGCCATTTCCATATGCTAGTGGACTCTGAGGACAAAAGATAACAGCTGCTGGAGACAGCAATTTGCAGATGATCATAGCTGCATAAAGGTCCTTCAGCTCTTCCTGGCCATCAGTCCTTGCCTACGTGGTGCTCTTGCTTTGACTTAATGGCGCTGCTCCCAGCATACATCAGACCTTAACATGAGCTGGCTTAGACAAAATCTGAGCAGGAGTTGAGTGAAGAGTCACAGATGTACCAGGAGAACCTGATATGTATGCCCACATCAAAGTTACAAGCCACTTTTCAAGACAGATGATTGAGTTGGATGGATCTCTAGTATTACTGTTTGGCTGATTTTAAGTTCTTATCATTACAGAATCAAGCTTAACTGCATTTGACAGTCCTTATCCATCTAAATAGTCTTACTGACGTCAGGCAGAGTTTACATTTCCTAGCAATTGCATTTTATGAGTTGCAAGGCCTATGTACAGTGAAATGGCTTAAGGCTTGGATGAGCTTCAGCAGAAATTCTTGGCATAAATCAATGCATTTCAAACACAGCATTTGAGTACTTTTTTGTTTCTGAGTTCTTAGTTTCCTCTGCTCTTTGACATCATCATGAAAGAAAATATTTTGGAGGAGAGATCTCAGCCCCCATCAGAGAACGAGGCTCTGTCATGGTGCAAAGTAGCAGTCGGTCAGTAAACGATTGGAGCCAAAATCCTGACTGTTTGCTCGGTTGCTGAAATCAAAGGGTAAATGATGGTTGATTTCTGTGAATTCATAATTTCATCATTACTTTCCAGTTTCAGCTATCCCACTACTCTACTATCTTTGATTTTGGCAATAAAGATAAGTGGTTCAATAATTAGGAATCGCTTAACTTCGTTGTGTTCCAGTTTCCCATTTTGCTAAGGAGAAGAGGTACAAAGTCTGCCTTGGTAAAGCATTTTTGGATCCGCAAAAGAAAGTTAGTGTAGGAAGTACAATATAATCCCATAGAGGGGTGGTTGGTCAGGTATTATATATGCTTACCTTAGGCCTTGTGAGAATTTTGTCTACGTTAGGTGGCCTGGGGGAAACTCCCATTTCCTAAGTGTGGGTTTCTCCCCTGATCACAGCTCCTCACCCTTTTTCTCCCCCTCTTCTCTTCCCTGTGCTCCATATTCCACAGAAAGGAAACCTGGCGATGCGGGACCTTCAGCTGATGAGACAATTATTTTATGCTCACTCTAGCCACTAGTCCTAGACTGCATACAGTCATGATCTATCAGACCCTGGTACCCTGTTGTGAGCAGAAAGGGTCATAGTACACAATTTGGCTATATGTAGTAGGAGACTATCACCATGAACTGATATAATGTGTTAACTGCCTAAATTTAATAGCAATGCATGACAGCACATCTCATAACACTCAGGTCTAAACTCAAGTCCATTTTACTGTGAATCAAGTCCTGAAGCACACAGCTGTGAAAGTATAGATTAAAAGATAAAGATGACCTTAAAATAGGCATTTATCTAATTCTGCAGACAAGAAAAGGGAAAATGCTAGTCAGTGTTCATTAATCTAAAGAACAAAGTTGTTGTTTATTATTTCACCTTGGCAAAATGTGCCTTAGAGGGACCTGTGTAAAGAAGAAAGAGCAAAAGTCAAGGAGAGAAATAATAATTATGGAGAAGGTCTGGTTTTCTACTTTGTTTTATGTGTGTATTTTTCTAAATCTTAAGATGTTACTATATTTAACAGAACATTTCAAATTCCTGCTGCCTATTCTTTGAGTTTAGGACATGTAATCTACTCATTCCTGACCATGAAATGCTCTGCAGGAATCTCTTCCCATCTGGTGTGTAGGACAACAGGACAATAGCAACACAGGAATACAAGGAACTATTTTATTAGGCAATGAATCAAAAAAAAAAAAATTGAATAAGGCGAAGAGGCTTTTATCTTTATTATTTTCTTGGTGGGAACATAACGAAGTTAACACTAGCGCCTTTCCTTTTGTCATTCCTGCTCATGTTCTTCACAGCCAGCCTCTAATCCTCCTTTGATCCTCCCGCTATTTATTGCAAGTCATCCACAGAGCTCTGTGATTTAGAGCCAAAGTTTTTAGGGATTATTTTCAATGAAGGGCCCTCTCCAAGACTATGGGTAGAAGACATCACTTGGAGAGGAGAAAAAGTGTAATCCTGATGCAGACAAATTTCTGAAAACTGAGAAAGAGAGCAGAAAATACGTTTTCCCACATTTTAACGAAGTGAAGAAGTTCTTTGTTTTTTCCAGCCTAAACTTTTTTCTTAAATAAAGGTGGCAGATGAAGGACCTGAAATGTCAGTATTGATGGCATACATTATATGTATTTTCTGAGGACATAGGGAGTCAGAAAAGACCTTTTGGGCAACTTCTGCCAAAAAGCCATCTGACTAATGAAAACACACAGATGAACAAGCTTTTAAACTAACTTTGTTGCCCTTGACCATTCTGTGATGGACACATCAGTCAGGCTTTTATTTTTGCTTCATTACCTTCTAGGAAGCCTTTGCTGCATTTGCAGAAACCTGCTCCCAAAATCTTTAATCAGAGCAGGTGACATGTGACAGATTGACAGGTCCTGTTGCAGTGGAAGCTCATGCAGTTTCAACTCTGTATCTGTGCAGTACTGGCTGCGTGACTGTGCTTTCAGGCTGACAGCACCAGTCTTACCTGACAATCTCTCTGTTAGCTTCACTGCCAAATAACATTTCAAGTAATAACTTGAAGATAATATATTCTCAGAGCAAAATGGTCACCTCTGAAGGGGGTGAAGGAACCAGTGACTTGGCCAAGAATAGCATTTAGACTCTGGGCATTTTCAATGTAAGGGTAGGGGCTGAGAGTGGAGAATCTGACAATTGTATGTATTTAGAAGTGTGCTGCAATTTTATTGTTATAGTTCAGGTAGATACACTGCTGAGGTATCTGAAAAGGCACAATTTGCATGTTGAAAAGATCCAATTTGCATGTTTATGAGAAGGTTTTTTATTGTAATGACATGGATAATGGCTTAACTCTTTATATTATCAAATATAAAAAGGGAACCTGTCACGAGAGTATCTTGAGAAAGAAGAAAATAGCATAGTGAATCACTCAGCACCATGTACACAGTCCACTGATCAGTTTCTAATGCTCTAGTTCACCTGAATTAAAAAAAAATAATATTTGAGAGGAAATATATGCCTGCCCCAACTAAAATGAAGGAGTTAGAAGGCTACTACCATGTACAGCGACATTTATTTGAGCCCATAATTAAGATAAGGTATGGGTAAAATATGTAACCTAGTGCCCTCCTAAGTTCCACACTTTCCACCTTAGTATATTCTCTGGGCTAACTAATTAACACAAAGGTCATTGTTCTCATTTTTGCGGTATCAACAAAACATTAAAGCAGCACATCTCTGATTATGTTGGTAGATGAGGGACGCTGCAGTTGAGATGAAATTTCATTTTCACAAAGGCTAAGACCAAAGCCCATAAATTTAGCAAGGGGACAAAGTACTGTGCACAAAGCTTTTTTTCTGAATGGAGAAGAAAGGAACCATCATGAAAGCACACAACCAAGGAGAAATGGAAATGGGGATGGCCTTTATACTTTGATCAAAGGTGCATCTGCAAAGTTCTGTGGGAGGAATAAGTTAACACAATGAGTCAAATGACAAATGTTGAAACAATTCAATGTCTGTAGATGCAAATTGGCAGTACAGGTAAGTTGGTGCCTTGTAGTGGGGTCTATGTGACCACAGTGCTGCAGCCACCTAGCTTAACTGGGAATGTGTTATGTTGGATAATGTTAGTAGGAGAACTACATTCCTTTACATTTTGTTCCCTTTAAATCTGTAACAGAGTTAGGACAAGCACTCAACAATGCAGAGGATTGTGTGAGGACACTTGAGAATCTTTTTCTCAGGTTTCTGACTGCCTTCATTTGCACCAGAAATGTGCAAGACAAACTCAATATTTTTCACAAACGATTGACAGCTTTTCCTTAGATTTTGTCAAGAAAAAAGCAGTGCTGATATTAAAGAAAAAGAAAGGATATTTTTTGATTTCACTTGGCTTTGGGCTTGAATACTGCTGGAAGGCCAAAAGGATTCTTATTTTAACTAAATCATTTCTCTGTGTCCTCCAAGTAATTGACTTCTAAGGCTGCAAGGTTTCATTCCACTCACCTCATTTGATTTCTCATTAACTCCATGTAATGCGGACTTTTGCTTCCAGGAATTACTGCATCAAAAGTAATTTTTGACTGAGCTGAACCATACCTCCCAAACTGACGTTACACGTAAACATGTAAGCTAAAGTATTCAGTGAGGAAATATGATACTCTGTGTTAGATTCTGTTGCATAAAAATGGCTAAAGGCAACTTCGGATATGTTTGAATTAGTAAAAACAGGTGAATGAAGTTTTGCAGCCTATTCCTTCTGAGTTGTCTATTGTTAGGAGGAGGGATGAGTGCTAGAAACAAGTCAAGACATCTCTACAGACAATATTGTGACAGGGGCACTGGATGGACTGACAGAGAGGTGCTCTGCTGGATCTGCTTGAGGGGATGTGATAGCCAGTGGTGGCCTTTGCTGCAGTGATCATGAGATGATAGAGCTGAAGAACCTGAGGAAAGGAAGGAAAGCAGCTATCAGAATAATGACCATGAACTTCAAGAGTCCAAACTTCAAGGAAGTTTTTTCAGGGAACTGATAGTCATGGGGGGCTGCCATGAGGCTTAAGGGGACCAAAGATTGATGGTTGATCTTCAGGAACAACCTCCTGGAAGTGCAAGAGCAGTCCATCCTGATGTGCAGACAGTTGAGCAGGAAACCAGCTTGACTCAAAGGGTACCTCCTGACTGAGCTGACCAGGCAGGCAAGGGTGACATGAGGAAAGTCAAATCTCAGCTGCAGCCAAAACTAGTGAGAAATGTGAAACACAAATGGAAAGATCCTGTTGGTACTTTGGCAGCAAAAGAAAAACATGGAAATTGAGGTCTGCTACTTAATGGGGCACACAGCTCGATGATGAATGACATGGAAAAGGTGGAGGTACTTAATATCTTCTTTGCCTTGCTCTGTTCTGGCAAGTACGTCTTAGTCTTTATTGTCAATCTCAGATCTCTGTGCCTAGTAGCACAGTGAGGCAGAGAGAAATGCTGCCTGGAGCAAAGGACGAATGAGCAAGAGCAAACTGAAAACAGGCAAGCAGTGGAACTGAACAGGATGAATCTCAATTGTTGTCCATATTACTGTGAGGCCTATCATCTGTAATGTTTTTTCAAAGGGTTTGGCAATCAGGGGAACTTTCTGAGGACTGTCCACCTTCAGGAAGAGAACAAGGAGGACCCAGGTAACTATAGGAGGGTCAGCCTCACCTCAGTTCCTGTTACAGTTATGGGGAATGTCTTCGTGGAAGCTATTTCCAAGCAAATGAAGAACAAGAAGGTGATTGGGATCAGCCGACATAGATTTTCCTGGTACAATGTCTGATCAACGTGGTTGCTTTCTGTGATGAAATGACTGTCTATGTGGACAAGGGCAGAGCAGAGCACATCATTTACCTTGGCTTTCCAAGACCTTTGCAATGGTCTCCCATAGCATCCTTGTAGCCAAATTATAGACTGTGGGGTGAATGGGCTAGACTTCAAGCTGTTGAAAAACTAAGTAGGCCATTGGGCTCAGTGAGTTACTGGTCAATGGTTCTAAGTCTAATTGGTAGCCAGTGAAATACGGTATTCGCTGGGGCTGATACGGGGCCTAAAACTCTTTAATGTCTTCATTACCAGCCTGGACTGTAGGAAGGAATGTACCCTCAACAAAGTAATGGATGACACAAAATTGGGGTGAATAGCTGGTGAGAATATCCGCCATTTGTAGGAACCTTCACAAGCTGGAGGAATGGGCTGAAAAGAAACTCAAGAAGTTCCCTAAAGATGGATGCAGAGTCTTGGATCGGGAGCAGAATAACCTCATCAAGCAGTGCAGGCTGGGAACTGTGTGGTTAGGTCACAGCTTTGCTGAGAAAGGCCTGAGGTCCTTGTGGACAGCAAAACCAACTTGAGTCAGCACCACACCTTTAAGGCAACGAAGGCTAGCCATGCTGGGCCATGCTAGCAAAAGCATAAACAGTAGGTCTAAGAAAGTGAGTATTCCCCACTGCTTGGCAGTTGTCAGACCATGTCTGGAGCTGTGTCCACTTTTGGACTAGGAGGTCTTCAGGGGTTTCTTCTGACATAAATTTTTCTGTGACTGTATGAAAAAGGAAATTGCAAAGTAACAATTATACGTATTGTTTGGCGCAACAATATGAGGTATGTTTTTTTGTAAAAAATATATCTGTACTTCATAAAGGGATGGATTTCTGCTTCATTATGTTTAACAAGATTTTCAGCTGAGGACATGAGATGATTTTTTTGGGTGGATAAGCAATCTGATAGCCTTAAGGCAGTAACTTTAATATGAAGCCTTATGAAATTTTCTGAGATAATGAAGAGAAAGAAGAATCTGAAGAATTTGTTTTTCTGCTTTGGAGCGTTCTGAGAGGAAGAGCTACGTGGCTTAAACCAAAGCACAAATAGGATCATATTATTAACTATTTTGGAGTGAAATTGAACCTAGTGTTAATGCCCAGAAATGTGTAGACTTTAGGAATTGGTGTCAGTGTGATTATGTGGTCAGATACTGTAGCAAAGTAAAACTTTTATGTTCAGCTATACACTGGCTTGTTTTGTCTCATTTTTGATTGATTCAGCACATTGACTTTCTATCCGCGTCTTTGCATGAAGAAAACCTTCTTGATTTCTTTGGTTTTGCTACTAGTAGGGAATAAATCGTGGTTTTGCTACTAGTATGGAATAAATTATAGAAATCAGTGAAAGCATAATTTTTATCCAGTTTCTGTTGAAACATGCAGTTGATTTTGAAGGGACCTGATTATAAGAATGTTGTTGGTGCATTGAGATCCTTGCATAGCAAGTATTAGAGGGATACAGAAGCCTAGATTCTTTAACAACCTCATATAGAATTTCAAGAAAATGTGCTACTTCAAAATCAAATTAGATTTTTTCAAATGAAAGAGTAACTAAAAAAAAAGAAAGAAAAGGCAAAAAAAGCAGCACCCAATAAAAGTTCATATCTAGTACTTCTCCAGCTCTGCTCACATCACAGTTTTTTCATTGCCGTGATTTATTTTAGACCTGACTTGCCCAAGTCATCCAAGATACATTGCTGTCTCATTCTACCAGGGATAGGGTATTAATGCATCTCCTCCTCCTTGGAAACTATTCCTCCTGTTGAACATCGCTGAGACTCTGCAAGAATTTCTGAGTGGGTATCTAGCATAACCTTTTAAGATAAATGTTTAGACTGCATTATTATGCAGAAGTTTGAACAAAATGATCTTTTAAAGTCGACTTTGGACATACCGTGTAGGATCAATGAGGCTTGACATACACTGAGGTTCTTGGACACAGATCTGGTAAGTCTGTTTTATACAAAGCACATTTAACTCTGTTATGTACAAATAGAGATGGAAAGTTCTTTAAGATCTTTTTTTGTAACTCGTTGCTTAACTTATTATTCCCCAAACACAGTATAAGTATGTCTGTCTTTTGAATCATTCACACTTCCAAATACCTGGATAAAGGGAGCAGCCACTGACGCTCAACAATCTGATCACATCTCTTTGGGGGAATTCTTATGTATCAGAAAAAGAAATCAGCTTCTTCCAAATTGTTCTGAAGTGTGACAGAAACATCACAGTAATGGCTTATACGTGAAATATATTAGACACAAGCAAGAAGCTCCATTTTCTAATGTTTCACAGAAGGGAAGAAAGTAAACAGAAATTATCTTTGATGACATAATCAATGGGTGAAGGAAAATATAATAATTGTGGCTCTTTCCCTCTTTCTACTTGATATTTATGCACCCCTTAATTACATTCTCATTTTTTAATTTCTGTTGCTTTTTGTGAGAAATTCCTCAAAGTGCTACTTTCACTGGCAAATTTCAAATGCTAAAAAAAGCAAGTGGAGAAAATAGAGTCATTGTCCAGCACCATCCAAAAGGCTTGCCCATTATTTGCTTAGAAGGACATAGAATCATAGAATGGTTTAGGTTGGAAGGGACCTTGAAGATCATCGAGTTCCAACCCCCCTGCCACAGGCAGGGATACCTCTCACTAGACCAGGTTGCCCAAGGCCACGTCCAGCCTGGCCTTGAACACCTCCAGGGACGGGGCTTCAACAACCTCTCTGGGCAACCTGTTCCAGTGCCTCACCACCCTTGAAGTGAAAAACTTCTTCCTAATATTTAATCTAAACCTGCCCTCTTCCAGCTTAAAGCCGTTCCCCCTCGTCCTATAACTACATGCCCTTGTAAAAAGTCCTTCCCCAGCTCTCCTGTAGGCCCCCTTTAGGTACTGGAAGGCCGCAATAAGATCTCCCCGGAGCCTTCTCTTCTCCAGGCTGAACAGCCCCAACTCTCTCAGCCTCTCCTCATAGCAGAGGTGCTCCAGCCCTCTGATCATCCTTGTGGCTCTCCTCTGGACGCGCTCCAGCAGGTCCATGTCCTTCTTATGTTGGGGACTCCAGAGCTGGATGCAGTACTCCAGGTGGGGTCTCACGAGAGCGGAGTAGAGGGGCAGAATCACCTCCCTTGACCTGCTGGCCACACTTCTTTTGATGCAGCCCAGGATACGGTTGGCCTTCTGGGCTGCGATCGCACACTGCTTGCTCATGTCGAGCTTCTCATCAATCAGCACCCCCAGGTCCTTCTCCACAGGGCTGCTCTCCAGCCATTCTCCGCCGAGCCTGTATTTGTGCTTGGGATTGCCCCGACCCAGATGTAGGACCTTGCACTTGGCCTTCTTGAACTGCATGAGGTTGGCTTGGGCCCACCTCTCCAGCCTGTCCAGGTCCCTCTGGATGGCATCCCTCCCCTCCAGCGTGTCTGCCTCGCCAAACAGCTTGGTATCATCAGCAAACTTGCTGAGAGTGCACTCTACCCCACTGTCCATGTCGCTAACAAAGATGTTGAACAGTACGGGTCCCAGTACCGACCCCTGAGGAACGCCACTCGTCACTGCTCTCCACTTGGACACTGAGCCGTTGACCACAACCCTTTGAGTGCGACCATCCAGCCAGTTCTTTATCCACCGAGTGGTCCATTTATCGAATCCATGTCTCTTCAATTTAGAGACCAGGATATCGTGTGGGACAGTGTCAAATGCTTTGCACAAGTCCAGGTAGATGACATCAGCAGATCTTCCCTTGTCCACTGCCACTGTAACCCCTTCGTAGAAGGCCACCAAATTTGTCAGGCATGACTTGCCCTTGGTGAAGCCATGTTGGCTGTCGCCAATCACCTCCTTGTTTTCTGTGTGCCTCAGCAGAGTTTCCAGGAGGATCTGCTCCATGATCTTGCCAGGCACAGAGGTGAGACTGACTGGCCTGTAGTTCCCCGGGTCTTCCTTGTTTCCCTTTTTGAAAATAGGGGTTATGTTTCCCCTTTTCCAGTCGGCAGGAACCTCGCCCGACTGCCACGACTTCTCAAATATGATGGCTAGTGGCTTCGCGACTTGATCTGCCAGTTCCCTCAGGACCCGCGGATGTATCTCATCAGGTCCCATGGACTTGTGCACCTTCAGGTTCCTCAGGTGGTCTCTCACTTTATCTTCATCTACAGTGGGCGGTGCTCCGTTTTCCCAATCCTCTCCTTTGCAATCTGCGTCTTGGGCAGTGCGGCTGCTGTCCTTGTCTGTGAAGACTGAGGCAAAAAAGTCATTGAGTACCTCAGCTCTGTCGCTGTCCCGGGTGACCAGTTCTTGCGTATCCTTCCGGAGAGGGCCTACATTTTCCCTAGTCTTTCTTTTCTCGCTGATATACCTATAGAAGGATTTTTTGTTTGTCTTAATGTCCCTGGCCAGATTTAGTTCTAGCTGGGCTTTAGCTTGTCTAACCCGCTCTCTAGCTGCTCGAACGATTCCTCTGTAATCCTCCCAGGCTACCCGGCCCTGTCTCCACTCCCTGTAGGCCTCCTTTTTTCTTTTGGTCAGTTCCAGGAGCTCCTTGTTCATCCACGCAGGCCTCCTGGCTTTTCTGCCTGCCTTCCTCTTTGTAGGAATGCATTGCTCCTGTGCTTGGAGGAGGTGGTCCTTGAATATTAACCAACTTTCTTGGACCCCTCTTCCTTCCAGCGCTTCATCCCACGGCACCATACCAAGCAGATTCTTCAAGAGGCCAAAGTCGGCTCTCCTGAAGTCCAGGGTCATCAGCCTGCTGCGCACCTTCTTCGTTGCCTTGAGGATTTCAAACTCAACCATTTCGTGGTCACTGCAGCCCAGGCTACCCTTGAGTTTGACCCTGTCAACCAGCCCCTCCTTGTTGGTAAGAACAAGGTCCAGCATGGCTCCTCTCCTCGTCGGCTCCTCAACCACTTGGAGAAGGAAGTTGTCCTCAATGCAATCCAGGAACCTCCTGGATTGCCTGTGCCTGGCTGTGTTATCCTTCCAACTGATGTCAGGGTGGTTGAAGTCACCCATGAGAACCAAGGTCTGTGAACGTGATGCCGCCCTTATCTGTCTGTAGAGGGCTTCATCCACTTGGTCTTCCTGGTCGGGTGGCCTGTAGCATACCCCCACTGTAACGTTCCCTGCTCCCGATTTCCCTGTAATCTTGACCCATAGGCTCTCAGTTGGCTCGGTATCCTCCCCCAGGTTGAGCTCCACACATTCCAGCTGCTCGTCAACATATAAGGCAACACCGCCTCCTCGTTTCCCTTGCCTGTCTCTCCTGAAGAGCCTGTACCCTTTCATGCCGATGCTCCAGTCATAGGAGTCGTCCCACCAAGTTTCTACGATGCCAATGAGATCGTAGCCTTGGAGGCGTGTACACGTCTCTAATTCCTCCTGCTTGTTCCCCATGCTCCGCGCATTTGTGAAGAGGCACTTCAGCCATGTCTTCGTTGCGGCCGATTTGGTTGGAGCATCTGTAATTCCTTTGTCCTGTACTAACAGTGCCTCCGGATTGACTCCCGTTGGTCCAGGAGCTCCTAGCTCATCTACGTGAAGGTTTGGGTATACTGCAGCGTAGCTGGCACATCTTGGAGCTAATGGCTGCAGGCCCTCACCAGCGCCCTGTTCCCCTTTCCTTGATGTAACATCCCTTGGCTGTTCATGGGCAACCCTGATAATACCCCCTTCCCCCGTCGAATTTAGTTTAAAGCCCTGTTAATGAGCCCTGCCAATTTTTGGGCAAAACCCCTTCTCCCTCTTTGAGTGAGGCAGCCCCCATCTGATGCCAGCAGGCCTGATGCCGCAAAGGTCATTCCATTGTTAAAAAACCCAAAGTTGTGTCGTTGACACCATCCACGGAGCCACATGTTAACAGATTGAGCTCATCTGTTCCTTTCAATGTCATTGCCCGCAACAGGAAGTAGGGATGAGAAAATCACCTGTGCTCCAGATCCCTGTAGTGACTGTCCCAAAGCCCTGATATCCCTTTTAATCATCCTTGCACTCCTTTCTGCACATTCATCGCCCCCCACATGAAACAGGAGCAACGGATAGTAGTCCGAGGGCTGCACCAGGCTAGGGAGTCTCTTAGTGATGTCCCTAACGCGTGCCCCCGGGAGGCAGCAGACTTCCCTGAGAGCGGGGTCTGCCCTACATATTGGGCCCTCAGTCCCCCTCAGTGCTGAGACATCTTCTTTCAAAATTTCGTTTGATCCATTTTTTAAAAAATTTCAAAATCAGTAAAAGACCTGCAACTTAACAGTCTAGTAACTCTCTAGAACTCTGCCTAATTTTTTCTTTTCTATTTAAGTAAGTATTCTGTTTAAACCCTTTGTTTTCATATAGCCTACACATGTTAAAATTACATAATCCACTCAAAGATCTAAGTGGTACCCTGTAGGTGTTTCTGTATGCATGTGTATAAAGAGTAGGTATGCAGACATGTAGGAAGCTCAAAAATTCCATGCAAAAAAGCTTAAATGAAGTTTAGCAGAACACATTCCAGCTTTGAAATTGCAAAGGAAATAGTCCACGATATTAACCATGAGAGTGGTTCACAGCTGCATCAGCGGAGGTTCAGACTTGAGATCAGGAGCTGTTTCTTTACAGGCAGGGTAGTGAAACACTGGAACAGGCTTTCTAGAGAGGTGGTCAATGCCCCAAGCCTGTCAGTGTTTAACAAACATTTGGACAATGCCCCTAATAACATGCTTGAACTTTTGGTCAGCCCTGAATTGGTCAAGATGTTAGTCTAGATGATTTTTGTAGATCTCTTCCAACTGAAATTATTCTATTCTATTCTATTCTATTCTATTCTATTCTATTCTATTCTATTCTATTCTATTCTATTCTATTCTATTCTATTCTATTCTATTCTATTCTATTCTATTCTATTCTATTTCATTCTACTATTCTTTAGGGATGTATCAACCGACCACTGAGTTTTTCCTATTCCCAACCTCCATTATGCCACAATGTAACTTCCCATCTGAATGTACCAACTTAATTCAGAGACAACTTCATGTCATTCAATGTTCAGCTGACGCTTTCTGCACTGCTCAGCCCAGGCTGAAGAGGGAAATGAGTAGCTGCACAACTTGCATATCATCACTTACCATGTGAGAGGAATACATGTACAGGGAGTGTTGCAAACCCACTGCTCTCCCTTCACAAATCAAGACCTTTTCCAAGGAATGCAGATCAGTGTAACACAGCATAAGATGGACAGATTCTGAGGTGAAGCTGTGCATTTGGATGGGATTTTTGTATACACTATTGTTCTGTGTGTAGTTATGCACTGGAAATATGAAGTAGTTTATTGTGGACTGGGTAGTTGTTAGCATGATGTTTGGATCCTAAAAGGGACTTAGTTGTTGAATTCCATAATTTGAATCCATTCATCTGAGTTGCACACAATCGGCCTTAGTTTGGCATTTACAATCAATTTTTTTGGTTGGGGAAGTCATCTAGTATTTATGCTTCAGGTTGAGAGTAGGTCTGAGCAAAAAAATCAGGCTTGGTCATTACCAATTTGAAAACTGTTAAAGGTCTTTGGTCTGAGGATGGAAAACAGAATTAGTCAATGAAAAAGTATATCAATAAAATTATCCTTAAGTTTCATTTATTATTTGCCCAAATTGCCCATTTCACTTTTCAGAGATTTAGTCCTACTGTTTTAATGTTATTCCTTCATTATTACTTCCCAGCACCTCGCATACACTACATGCACATAACTGGGGAGTTACCATAATACAACACAGCTTTTCCATCTAAGTGTGTCCCTCACGGGCATTTTAGACATTCACTGTTAGTTCTGTTGAGATGCATCTTTTAGTTATCCCACCCTAAGCAGGTGCGTTGCCACTTGGTTTTGAACTCACATTTCAAGAACACTACAACCAAAGTGCCAAATAAAATAGAAAATATACTGAGTAATCTTCAGTAGGACTAAAACGCAAACTTAAATACAAAATAAAGAGGTATAGAAGGAACAGATCTTGTCTGTCTTAATTTCCACTACTATTCCTTCCCACACTTTGCTCTGGGATCCACTTACCTGTCTCCATGTTCTTTAGCTTTTAGAAGAAAAATATGAGAAGAGAAGGTTCTGCAATGTATCTGGTAGAGGGAGTTCCAAATCGGACTGGTTGGAAGGTGGAGTTGACATTTTTGAACAGAATTATGCAATGCAATTTCTTAGAGTAACAGAAAATTCAGAAAGCCCCCTTCTTACCACATGGTCAATATTCCTAAGCCTCTCCTAAATTATAGTGGCATTCACTACAAAAATACCAGGCAAGACTCTGGTATTCCTGTGTGAAGTATCTGACACTGGGATGTTCCCTGATGGGCAGGGGAATCCTCCAGATGCTCCTGACCATCTAGCTTAGGGGCTAAAATTTAGCTTTATGGGACCTCCCTTTGGAGTCCTTTCAAGTTATCTCCTGGTCTTCATTAACTTTATAGGAAACTTAGGCTTTTATTTTGGAAGGCTGTTTTGCTAGAAGCAGTATATGGGCATGCTATGTTTGTAAGTCAGGCTGACTGGATTTCAGACTAGATGTATTTGTATTCCAGAGATAGCTTGATATTGCTGTATTCATTCCTGAAGTTCATATTTTTCTCATTCGCCTTTTTGGCCTTATCACATTGAAATCTTATTTTCTCAGGAGATCAACTGCATTCTGAACTTCCCTGGATAGGATCTCTTTCTTCTCTTAGAGGCTTAGATGCTTTAACATTTCAATAAAAGACCAACCTTACAGCTGCTGGTAACAAACTCAAAGGTTTCAAGCAGATCAGGGCCTGAGTAGTCCTGTGATGAGTGTTATAGGATTCAGCTGTTATGTAGAAGATATAGTTAATCTCTAGTTGCAGAAGCAAATGCTGCTGCATCAGTGTTTCAGGGGCTGGGTTCCTCCCCCAGTTTTGTGACTGAGCCTCCTATATTGGGTGAAGGGATGAGCAACATGGAGCAGGATCTGAGAAGGCGCCACTCGAACCAGCTAATAGAAAAAAAAAAAAAGTGCAAGGGCATCTTGTTGTCATCTCAAGGGCCATAATCTTGGTCTCTGTTTATCTGGAGTCCATGACTGGATATTCTCTCCTTAGGGTAGGTGCCCACAGTGAGTCATGCAGATACTTCAGCAGCACACATGGCTTGCTTTCATGAGAAAATTACAAGGGCGAAAGAATATGTTATATGCAAGGACCTAGTAGCTGGAATTCCCTTCTGCAGTAATTTAAAGTGATTTATTGCTGTTGTTGCAGGTATAGTGCTGTGACAGGCTGCAGGCTACCCTAAGTTTGCCCATCCCCTTGTGAAAGTTGTGTTACTGAAAAGGACACAGGATCCCAGAAGCCAGATTGCTCAAGCTGGACTTGGGCCATTTCGCTTCCAGTACTTAATGCGGACCGGGACAGTCCTGGCTTGTGCTTGCTGTGGCAGGATTGTTTCTATGCTTTATATTAAAGATGTAGATGTGAATTAGCCAAAAAGGTGCTCTGACTAGGGCACACGGAGAAGGAAATAACGAAGGGCAGGACTAGAAGTGCTCAGGGAAATTCAAAGTCAAAAAACACTTTGTCTTTTGAAGAAAGTGAAAACTGAGCATTGGATTTTGGATCTAAGGTTTGCATTGTTTTGGTACCTAAACCAGACATATTTATGTGTTTTCAGTTTAATGAATACATTTATCTGACCTAAAAGAAATGAGCACCTTATATCTGCTTCACTTTAGCTGGGTGTGCTTAATTCCTTTTAGGTTCTTTGAAAATTTTACTGAAGGTTTCAAGTCTTTATCCAATAACAAATTTATATCACAACTGTAACCTTCAAATCCAGACTGTGATACAGCTGTGGACCAGGAAGAGTCTAATTTAAATGAAAGAAATTCAAAGAGCTTCTCCTCTTTTCATCTCTCTCCCTACCACATTTTTTCTATGCTTGTTGGGTCCAGTGCAGAAGTGGAAGCAATTACCAATTTAGCAATGCACGCAGCATGAATTTCTTTTTCCATGACAGGCGTTCCTTTGTGGTTTGCTAGTGGCTGAAACAGGGAATTTCTTGGTAGACTTGTCTCTTTGGTCAGCTGGAAATACCGTCCAACCAGTGGGTGCTCTGTGACCGATAGGAATGTGCTGCTGACACAACAGCAGCTGGTGCTTTCATCAGTCAAAACTGGCAGTGTCATTCAACTTAAGGTGCCTTGACATAGATTACTATCTAAATGCTGTACTATTATATGTTAAACTCACCACGAGGTTCTGAAACGTGGAGAAAAATGTGAAGAACTGGAAAAATGTGATGAGGACAGATGCATAAAATTTCAGAAAACCTTTAACTGCTTGAGCTGAAATAACAGTGAAATGTCTTTTTATTGTTAAAGACTTAAAAATTTATCAAGAAACGATATGTGTCACATCTGTCACCTTAATTCTTTTGGTCTTGATATAATTATTCACTAACAGAACTAAATTCTGAATTTTTAATCTGACACTCAATATATAATATAAAATTTCTACCCTTGTCAAAGCAGCAGAGGAGAGAACAAGCGGTCTATCCCAGCTACTGAAAATTAAAAATGTACATTAGATGAAAGCCCCAGTCATCTGGGAAAATTCACTCAGGACAAAGAGTCAGCATAGTGCCTTTGTACACATTATGCCACCCTAAAGTCTGGAAAACTTCCAGTGACATCAATAAGAGCAGGTCAGGTGCAAAATTTTGAATTAAAATTACATTCTTTTATCCCTTCCTGAAAGCCCCCAAATTCTTAAAGTCTGATGTGATTTCTAACACAAGCAGCAAAGTTTAAAATCCAGACTTTAAAAGAATAAGCAGTAGAAGAGGTTCTTATTCATTCTCTTTGCTTTGATATTTTCATGAGAGCTGCAAGAAGTCTGCTGCTAATAAAAAGACATTTTGAGTTACCATTAAGAACGCTGTTTCATCTGGTGTCTGAATTCAAACGGGATACTGAAATGCTAAATGCAAATGCTGTCTACTAGCTAAAAGATTGCAGACTACTTTCACTCTGATTTTTGCTCCAACCTCTACTACCTTAAATTTGCAGTTGGGCCTAGTTTGGTAATATGAAGCATTCAAGTTGGAGGGCTTCAGCACGTGCAGAGGTTAGCAACTCAGGTTGGCTGAATGCAGTTCTAAACGCATGCAGATATCTCTCTGCTGTATAAAATGACTTTCAGTAAAAGCCTTTCACTGAATTAATTCAATAAATATGGGATTAACAATACCTTTAGGAGCTGCATTTTCAAGAGGCAGTATCAGTTCAAATGTGCAGCATAGCTTACACCTCTGTCTACTAAATCATGTTTTTTTTAAAAGGAATTATGCCCTGAGCTGTCAAGCAACATATTATTTCTATAAAGCTACATGTGGGATTCTTAGGGAAAAATTGGGCTCTGAGATTTTTTTTTCAGTTCTGAAGTGAAAGGATACTTCTCAAAAACCAACTTCAGTGTTAAATATTCTTTTCAACTATCTTTTAATTTGGAGACAAAACTAATTGGTCAGAAAATTATCAGTTTCTATTATAAATGTACTACTTTAATGTTCTTTGTGCTCCTGGGCTCTGGTTTTAATTTCGTGTGAGAACAGTACATTTTCAAATTTATATAGAAATAACATATGGTATTTTGTTGCTATGGCAATATAGATCCCTATTTCTTCATTTATGAATAATAATAAAAATCTAATTGAATCAAGTTACATTTTCGTTCCACCATTTCCTGAAGCTAGCCTTTCATGAAGACTTTGTATACACTCAACTTAAACCACTTTATTGCCCTCTTTAACAGGATTTTACCTTCTACTTGGGTTTCTTTGTTAAAGCTCTAAGCATTGATTTTAGCTTATGCGACCCCACTGGCAAAAATTAATGCATAAATACAAAACGTGTCTTTTTTTCTTAGGACAGTCAAGCAGTGGAACATGTTGCCCAGACAGGTTGTGTGGTCTCCACCCTTGTAGTGTATCCCAGCAGACGCTGCTTGGAGCATGAGGCTGGACTAGAGAACGGTATTATTCTGTGATTCTTTTATTGGGGTCCACCTTATTTGCACATCCCAAAAGCCCAGTTTATGTCAGTTGCTGCAGTTTGAAAATGTAAAATGGGAATACATGAAGAATTTTTCAGGTGTTGCAGTCTGATAATGCCATATGATGTTAGCCCTTCCTTATTAAAGGAGTCAAACTCTAAGGTTTAGACTGCCTGACAGACTGTTTAGGAACACACCCTCAGACAGAAAGACACAGTGAAACCAGCCCTTTAGGCTTCTCAGAGTAAAAGCTCAGCACTGCAAATTTTATCTGTGGAGAAGTGGGCACTTCTAAATGGACCATTTAGCAACTGAGGTTATCTATTTATGTATACATATATGATGTTTATATATGTGATGTTTATATATCAATAAATCATATTAAATATATATAAAATATAAAAATCTCCATCATTTTTCGTATACATATGGTGGAGATTAAAGGCCTCACAAGTTTTTTTATAAAAGCACAGTAGTGTAAATTATTGTTATATGGTGAAACTCCCATTGCACCTTAAATACACTTATAATACATATCATTCACATTCCTAAATGCCCCCTTCAGGTCAGTTAAAAATAAAAAGAAATTTCCCTAAATTGTATTCTATTTTCCAGGATGGATATTCCAGACTAAAAAATACTATTCTTGGTGATTTTTCTTTCTGTCTCACTGTGATACATACATAAATATATATATGTCTCATTAAAAAATGAAAAATACTATATGTTTGTAGTCATGTATGTATAAGTGTGTAAATACATATATACATGTATACACACAACCATACAGAGAGCAAACTTAAGGGCCTTTTTTGTACTATTTTCTGTATTTCCAGGATTCCAGGCAATTATTCGAGACTTTCAAATTAGAATGATATGTTAAAGGGGAGTTTGCCTTTATTATTCTGATCTGTCATTTCTTTTATGTAACAAGCCAGCTGTTATTTGAACAGCATCATTCATTTCCTCAATGGAATGATGACACTACAATCAGCCTTCATTATCTTCCCATGCTCTTATATGAGAACTAAGTGTAGAGGAAATACTTTGTAATTACTCTAGGCAGATTTCCCACATGTTAGAGATGCCATAGATGGGATTAATGAATATCACTTGAAAAGGTTGAAGTAGACAAAAACAAAATTAGGCTTCAGTAATCGCAACATGCAGATGGGTTGAAATGCTAGTGGGAAAAAATCCCATCAGCAATTAAACTTGCTTCTTGGAACAGCAGATGTGCATAGTCTCTTACAGAATACTGAGTACACTTGAAAGGAGTTTGTAGAGGAAGAATGCTGAAATATACACAGCTCTGCTGAGGCAGAGTTGGGACGAGTCACAGGGTTGTGCTTATTTTCCTTAGCAGGCGTCAGGACCCCCGTCTCTGCTCAGAATAATCCCAAAATTCTGCTAGCTGATGAGTGCTCCTCTTACCGCTTCTGCTGCTTTCTGCCATGAAAAGCTCTTCTGCTGTCAGAGACCTGTTAAAGGCTTGATCTAGGACAGCAACCATATGGTACAGCTTGACCCTTTAATATCCGAAGAGCACCATTAGTTCTCCAAAGGAGACATTTCTCAAGCCCTATTTTGCAGCTGGCAAGAGCACAAGAGTGTCTCTGCTAGCTTCCTCTCCAGATAATCTTCAAACATCTTACTGACAAGAAAAACTGTACAACTAAAAGCTACCAACAAAACCAATTTAGCCACTTAGATGACTTGTTATGAGTCACCAAGCCGGGAGTTGCAAGCTAGAGGGGCAAATGCATCCGTGAACAACAGAAGTACTAAATCAATCATTTCAGTTTGTAGTGCTGGGCTTTTCAAACAACAGGCTGTAGGCCGAATCTGACTTGCAAGGTCCAAACAAAAGGTCCACGGTCACCATTGCAGGACACCTCTCAGTACAACAACTAGGGAAAGTGGGAAGGGTAAATGAGCAAGGAGGCAAGTTCACAAACTTTCTACATGTGCTGATTTTTCATTGGTGGCTTTTGTTCTCATGTATTCTGTTTGTCAGCATGTAGCGCAACATCAGAGTATTTTGGAATAAGTATTCTAACTCCTTAATTACTAAAAAGTGGACCCTTTTAGTTGTAGCAGGTGGAATAGATTTGACTATTACAAAGAAATTGTCATCCACCTTGTACAAAAGAAGTGCCCTGATCTGACCCAATGGTTAAAAATACAACTTTTACTGTCCAAAGCAGCTTCTTTTCTTCTGTAAGGGCAAACTTAAGTTCCCTTCTCCCTCTCCTGTGCTGGGAAGAGATTGGATTCCTCTCCCTCTCCACTTCTCTGCCAGGCTGTGTGGCAGATGAATAACCCTTCACACTTCTCTCATCGGTTTTTGCTGTTCCCCAGTCACAGCCAGACCACAGCCTGGATCCACAATCTGGTACTATGGACAAAATAGGCAGAGATGTATACAGCCATAGGTACATATGCATGTAGAAGAGGTGCAGCATTATAGAAATAGCCAGTTAGACTAAATCTTACCTATGGTTTGATCCCAGTCTCTACAATAACTTCGGCTCACATCTTACACCTAACACAGTTACCAGTGAAGAGAAACCTTTTGGGATAACTTAGTTACAGTCCAGAAGCACTGATCTGTCCATGTACAAAGCCAACTGTGTTCTTGATCACAGTTATAATATATAAAATAGTATGCTTGCCACTAAAAGGTCTATATCTATCTATCACTATTATTTCCTCTTTGAAGGATGTGGAAAAGCATGTTGTATCCCAGCTGCTGTTACACTTGAAATCTTGCTAGGAACAGGGGGGAATACTTCATATATATATATATATGGAGCAAAGAATTTATTGTTAGACTAATCAAAATCATAACAAGCTAACCAAAATACAGCAAATTGTTACTCTTAGTCAATTCTAATACTATTAACACTTAGAGTCCAAGGTAACATGGAAAAACTTCTTCAATAACACTCTTTAAATTGTTAAAAAAGAACTTAGTAACATCTGCTCCTTTTTCCTGGAGCTATGCTCACCCTTCCAGTGTCCCTATGGGCCCGACAGCTAATAGCTCCAGTCTTCTGCAAGCAGAGGAGTGTGCATGGAGGGGGAAAGGTCCATGCTGAGTCCTGGGCATCCTGCAGTCTTCAGGAGGAGAACAAGATGGTGATGGGGGTCCCTTCCTCCTTGATCTTGGGGTCCACCTGGGGCTATTTTTACATGATTTCTTCACAAGACCTGCTTCTACTCACTAAGCATCACCCAAAGCCTTCTCCAGTTCCTGTGACAACAAACATCTGTTGTACGTCACACAGTGACTACCTAGGTCTGTTGGACCTTTACCACACCGCAACCCCAGAAGCTACAACAGGTCAGGCAATAGTCCCTTGACTATTGCTAAAATTAGCTCAGGCCCAGAGAAGTCCTGGGTCCCTCCACTGTCAGGTCCATGCCAAGACTGTGGTCTTGTGTGACTAATGGCAAAAATTGTATTTACTGACGCACACTACCACTATGTGATCACTGGTGGTGAACAGAAGCCGTTAACCAGTGACTATTCAGCATGTGAATATCTATGTGGGAGTGGTGTAAAGGTTACCTTTGCCGTCCTATAAAATAATCTTTAGTTTTTGCTTCCCTTTGATTTGTGAAGCACCCTTATGCCCATTCTGTCTGTACGTTCAAGTCTCTTTTCATGTGAATGCAAATAGACCATTCCTAAATATACTGTATGCTACAACTTTGTGAAAAATATTTAGGAATCACAACTGCTGTGAGCACGCAGCAGCCTGATTTGGATTGAGGCAGCGTACATAACAAAAAAAACCTACCAGTTGACATCAGGAATTTATGGAATTTTCCACAGGAGGAAAATAATAGTCCAGCATATCCTCTATCAATTTTCTGTTTATTCATCAATTTATATTTAGGTCAGTATACATTAAATTATTGTGGCAATGTCCTTTTTTGAACCCTCTTTCATTTCAGAATCTCACTTTTATTTTTGGCTAATGGTTGATGAATTTACAAGATTCAAGGTTGATGAATCACAAGATTTAGAAATGTATTGTGAGTTCTGATGACAGTATCTCCACAAGAAGCTGATCTCCAGTCCCTGGAGAGGTCTTAACAACGTGGCAGTTGGATTCCTGTGAGTGGAACCCTCCGAACATCTGCCACACACACCTTGTTTTGTCTACAGCCTCACACACAGCTTTCCATCTCTGCACAAGTCTTTCAAGCATAGATAAAGAATTCATTGCAGAGATCAGCAGATGGTTTTCATTGTTATTATTCCTATTGGCACCAAAAGTGCTTAAATCAATGAGCAGGCTTTGGAACAGTATTTCCCCCTCTATTTCTCATTTTGTTTTGACAGCCATTTGAGCATCTCCAGATTCCCAGATTAGACTCAGTATGTGGTTTATCTATTTCATCAATACTCTTACAAAGAAAAGCTTATCTTCTGCTTCAGCCAGTCCCCCTCAGTCGTTTCTGAAAGCCTAGCAGTTATGACATTATGTGCGCCTCTCACACCCTCTTGTTATCATCTCAGATTGTTGTCTGCATTTAGTGTCAGATAATAATAAGAAAATCAGAAAAGTAGTAGATTTGGGGTTGTTAGCATCAGTTAGCAATCAGTATGCCTTATGCTTCCTATTAGACTTTTTTCAGCTGCTTACAAGCCTTCCTTGGTTTTGCTGTTTTCAACTAAAATTTTCCAGGCTGAATGCCTGTTTCTGCCCAATAGATTTATTTATTTTTAAATCAACTCACAAATGGTTTGGTAACAGTAATGGAATGGAAAAATACACTAGTTTTGCTCGTGTTAAAAGATTCAGCCTTTTTTTTTTTTTGGAAGACCCATCACGTACATATGGGTTTGTGTGTTTTGGCAGGCATGTGCCTTTTCTCTCTCTGGAAAAAGCTGCTCAGCTTTGGCCTTTGAAAAACCACTGTTAGCTTACGTCCTACAGATATCCTCTTGCTACAGCTTTCCAGGATAAAGTGTCCCAAAATCCCAGCTGTGGCAGGTCTAGCATGAGGTTGAACAAAACTATGCTTAAAATTGTAGTTTTGACTGATTCTAACTGTGCCAAGTTCAGTTTGCAGATCCTAGAGGGTCTACTGTGTGCTTGGTAGTGACTTTCTTGCTGGGCCCAAGAAACCTGGAGGAAGACTCTAATTTAGCCACATGCCAAGGGGTTAAAATAGCATGGGAAAGTAAGGGTGACCACAGAACAGCACATAGGAACATATCCTGGGGCATGGGATGAGATGTGAGGTTGTAGATGGTGGAAGATTTTGTTGCAGGCTGTGGGGAAAGTGGGACTGGAAGTGAGGAGAGGAATAGCGTATTTGCCAGGGCAAGAGATTGAGGGTGAAAGTGGAGGAGGAAATATGGAAGAAGAAAATTAAAGTCTACTGTGTAAATGGGGAAAAAAAAAAAAAGGAACTGCAAGCAGGTTGAGCATCTGGATAAGAAGAGTCAAGTTGGGAATCGGTCAGCCAAAGGACAAAATGTAACAGGGCGGGTAGCTACGACCTGGTACTGAGGCAGGGTTGAGGTGCAGGGAAATGGGATGTGGATGCAGAAGATCCATGGATGAGGAGCTGAATGAAAACGAAATCTGGCAAAAAGTCTGGGCACTCAAGATTCGGTATTGCTAAAAGGGAAGTGGTCCCAAAGTTACAGCATGGCTGTGGGCTCAGGAGGTGGTTCTGGCTGTTTAAATGGAGAGAAAAGAGTTGTTCAGACCAGGAGGGTTTCACTTTTATTAAAAATTGGAGAAACGGGACTGACTGCATGAGACTACGAAGAGGCTGCAGTGACAGAGTAGGGAAAGGACTGCAATGGGGACACTCTTGCAATGGGCCAGATAAAATTAAGTTTGAAGGGAATGGGAAGAACAGCCTGTATGCAAGCAGAAAACTCCTACCAGAACTTGAATTTGGTACAAGGGTCGATCTCAACTGCACAATCCGTGGCCGTGTATACATTCCATACCTGAATAAATATAACTGTGCAAGCACAAAGGTCTCTCTGGACAAATTTACCCTGTTTAATTTGCTCTCAGGAGGAATTAGGCCAGAAAAAGTACCACACTAACAGAATCGTGATTCAGTTTCCCAGTGCCTTTGCTAGCTCAGATATTTCTATTTAGCATTGCACAGTGCTCAGTATAATCCATATTTCTTGAGTTCTGCTTATTTTCTTTTCTGTTGTCAAACCTACGTGAATTGCCGCTATTGCTAAGTGCTTGTTACCTCAAATGACAGAGCTGGTAAAGTACTGATTGTTACAGTTTACTTTCTTAAAAACCGAGAGACTTCTACACAAAAAACACACCCTGCACACAAATACATTAAAAGAACATTTTTCAAGATTGAAAAATCACTGTGCATGAAAATATTGTTAAGTACCAGAGCAAAACCTGCTCATGCTGAAGTGGGCAAACAATCTGCTTTTATCTTATATGTCTTTTCTGAAGTGATTGAGAGATTTTTGCTGAAACATGCCAATATAAATTTGATCTGTCTCAGCCTAACTAGAAACACGAGCCTAGAACAAGCAATACTAATGTATTTTACCAAGTTTCCCAGAGCAAAAAATGTTTTACAGATTAATTATCATCTCTTTGCATCTCTGTAGTTCAGTGGTTGATCAGATCTGGCATTTAAATATTTCTATCATTTTTAGACAAGACTGGGGTGGAATACACTAGCGAAGCATTTACTTTTCTATCTCCCCATTCTCATTCTATCATGCACTCCACAAGCACAAGGTTTTGTACAAGCTCAGTAAACCAGTTGTTATCCAAACTGTGATAATTTGGTTTTGAATAAGGCGTGTGACTGGGGTTGGGTTTTTTTGTTAGGTTTTTTTTTTTTTTGAAGAGTAATGAAAAGTAGTTGGCAAGATGACAGCAGATGTAAAACCCAGACTGAAGCTGTCAGCATGGATGCAGCGGTGCAGCTGCCTCCTGCCTTTGAAAAAGGTCAGGAGAACATGCAGACAGCTCACACAGCACGTAGATGTTGCTGTAGGCAGGAGTGTAAGTACAACACGAAAGCAAACGGAACATGCAAGCGCGAAATTCGTAGAGAAACACGTTTTACCCATGACAAGTGATGTCAGCCGTAACAGATAACAGTCTGCGGGTCGGACAGGCAGTCACACCTCACTTCTTCCGACAAGTGAAAGGTGCTGGCTCACCTCTGTGGACGCCCCACAGGGAAGCAGAGGCTAAAGCCCACCGAAATCAATCAAAGCTCATTTACTTCAACGTGCTTTGAATCGGCTCTTAAGACAACACATCCCTCTGGGTCTTCCTGTTGTGTGAGCCTGCATTGCCCAGCAGGCTGGGCTGTAAAATCCCTGAGGGGCCTTGCTCATCTGACACATCTTTGCACAGCACCATGTTTAATTCAGGTCCTCCTTCACCCCTAATTTATCCTAATTTTAAGCAATTAGGAACAATAATTAGGAATACGGTTCCCCTATAGTTTCTCACAGAGACATCCTAAAAGAGATTTAGCCTATTTAAGATCTGAGTCACCTTTGTTACTGTCTGTATTTCTCCTAGGCTGTAATGGAAAGTGAGGACAACCTGGCTCCTCGTTTAGGTGCCTTGTTTGGGCCACTGGAGTCTGGTGGAACAGGGGGCTCAACAAAGTTTAACGAGTCCACGCACATCTCATACTGAAGCTTGAGAGATTAAAGCAGCGATGAGATTCTCTAGTTATGATCTGGATTAAATAGCTCAAGAAAGGGGAGTGGTGGTTTGAAAGCTCATTGACTGCTAAGGGAAGGGATGAGTGAAATTAGAGTCCCTGAGTGCTTTCTATCCTTTGACAGCCACTGACAAAGTATGAAATGATTCCCTTGGGCCATATAATTTTTTTTCATATTAATGAAGGTTTTTCCTCTACTAAGATATTTTTATTTTACATTTTCAGCAAGCATTGCACTATTTTATTCTTCTCTGCTGATGATATGGCAATCTCACCCTGTTAGCCCTCTGGATATATTAGCAATCCTAAAATGCCATTTTTCTCTCGTGAGAAAATTGCTGAGAAGAAAGATCTCCTTTTAACTCTTGCCGAACAATCCAAAACGTGTATTTCTTCTTGCCATTAATGTTAACTTCTTGTATGTTTTGGGTGATTTCGCTTTACAGCCTGGATCAAAGTCATCAGCTTACTTCATGGAGATAACCAAAAGTCATGCAGTGATACAACAGTACATCCAGCAGTATCTTGAAAAGAGAGCTTTTACAAGGTCAGTATCCCACTCTGATCTAATACAGTTTTAACCTGATTCCTGTTGATTTTTTTTTTTTTAACCATTTTTCTGGGTGTAAATTCCATCCCTGGACAAGTAATATTGATTAAGCTGATTATGAGCATATGTAAATGCAAAGTTTCTCCCCTGCTTCACCAGATATTATTTATTTTATTTCCATTTTATTATTCTCCCTATTTTTTAATTTCAAATGACTAAATGTTTATATTGCCAGCCTAAGCACTCTCAAATAATTATTACTTTCTTGCACATTTTTTCTCAGGTACTTTTTGAACGCAATCAAATTACAATATATTTAAATTCAGGATGTTAAATTCCATTATTTACCTCCCATTTACTCACTTAGCAGAAATTGAAAGTGCTAAACTACTAGCACCACTTAGAGCTTTGTAGTCAAAGCAAAGCTATCCACACAGCAATTATTTCCATAAACACAAACATCTTATTCAAAACAGGAATCTGCATGCTAGGCCATTACCCTGCTCTGCCCCTGCTCCTCGGCAAAGGAGTGTTGCTGATGAGCAGTCTGCAGGGCTCAGCATACGAAGAGAGATCAGCAAGGAGGAGGATTGCCAGAGCAGAGAGCCTCATCAAAAAGCAGGGAAGGCAAGAAGCTAGAGAAAGGGAGAGAAATGACCAACAGAGAAGTAGTGAAGAAGAAAGCTATAAAGGAGAAAATCAAGGAGAATGATATACAGAGATGGAGGGGAGAAGAGAGAAGGAAGGGAAGATAAGGTGACTGACGTAAGCACTGAGGAGAAAAACAATCAGCAAAAATATTTCACCACAATATCCCTTACTTATTGAATCCTAAGAAGGAGCATTCTCTGTCATATGAACATCCTAGAGCCCACATGAATTGTAAAGGGAATAAGCTAGGATATCAATCAAATCCACAACACCAGAGTTTCTGAGGCCAAAAGACAGGAAAGCCTGTCTTCAGGTTCCCAGTACTAGATCAAACTGTTGCAGCTGCAAGGACCTAAGTGCTGATCCCATATAAGCTTGCTCTGCTGGTTCAAATTAGTGCAGAACTTCTGGTATGTTAACTTTGTGCTATTAACAGGCTTTATCATGTGTCATCTATCCTCCCACAGCTGACATAAAGCCAGCATAACAGCATAAATCTAACATAAAGTTTGTGTTGCGTGCTCTGGCTAATTCAGAGGAAATTTGTTCATGTGTTCGTAATCAAATTTATAGTGCTGGTCCACGAGGGCATAGATTTGGTAGTAAATGGTCCTGACACACTGCAAATGTTGCTATGAGCAGAAGGGAACACACCATATACCCAAAACTAAGTATTCACTCTCAGTCAAATTAATATTTTAAGTCAAAATTATTAACCCTGTTATAAAAATATGTACTCATTGTTGAAATTAATACCGAGATGTTTCATCAGTAACAGTCTTAAGATTTTTTGGGTCTGCTTGGTGTTATTTCACATGTTTTGCCAGCAAGATCTGTCTGCTTCTCCTCAGTACTCAGGTTAAGTGTGAAAACTGCACAGCAGCCTCTACCTGCCCTACCTGACATAAAGGGCTGCTGCTTGTCCAACGATGGCTACCTAGGTTTGTCAGGCTTTTGCCAAGTTCAATATTCCAAAAGACGAAGTTACAGCAGGACAGGCATTAGTCAGTCGACCACTCCACAATTGTTAAAGCAAGCTAAGGTCAGCTCAGGCCAAGGCAAGGCCAAAAAATCCTTAGACGCTGAGCTGTCAGGTCAGCACAAAGCCTGCAGACTTTTGCTAATAATGGCAAAAATCATGTTTACTGGGGTACAGCCTCAGTGTTGTGTGCTCATTTGAAACCCTCTGTAAAACTGGATGATGCTCTGTAAATCTGCTTTATATTACTGGTAATTGAAAACATGATCAATAGGAGCTTTCTTTTGCTTTTCGGCTGACAAATCAGCTGTGCTATGTACTTGTGAATTGAGCTATCTGGGTTCCAGTGACTAATGTTTAAAATGATGGAGGTCTGAACTTATATGCTTGTATATGAGGAAATATCCCTGATGCACCTTCTCTTCTCTGTAAAGAATTTAGTTTAGCCTACCCTGCAAAAATCACAAAAGGCATTAGTTCCATCTCAATTATTGCAGTTGGGTTCTGTTAGGATCTAAATTTATTTCACAGCAGCATGTATTTATGTGTTGTTAACACCTGATTGCTGAAAGTACCAGGCTTAGCAAAGCATCACTGGCAATTTTCAGTGGGTCCCTTGAATGATGGCTTCTAGTTTCTACAGAAAAATAGCGGATGGGCAAACAAAACCTCATGAGGGAAGTGCTGACAACATCTGCTGTGCTTACCTTTATCTAGCTGAAAATTTTGGCTTCAAACTCCTCACACCCCTTCCTTCCCCCTCCTTTTTTTGCAGGTCTGCCAAGCATGAATAAAGAGCTCATTTCAGAGCTCAGCAGATGGCATTCCTCATTGTTATTCCTATAGGTACCCTGGGATGTCTGAGTCCGTGGGCATGAGAATGTTATTGCCCACTGCTGTTGTAGTTCCACTTTGACTTTAATTTCTAAGTGTCCGTACTGCCAACATAGTCTGTGATACCTCTTAATTAATAACACTTGGCATCCAGTATTGCTTTTGACAGTTTTGAAGTTATAATATATATCTGCTCGTGTTGCATTCTGAGCCTGTTGGTAGAAAGCACAGCATCCGGGTGGTCCTTATAACCTAATGAAGAAGACTGAATCACAGGAGACAGCATACTCACTTCTACATATAAGGAGAAAACTGTTGTTAGAGCCCTGCCTCCTTTGGTGCCCATGCTGGAAGGTCATCATGTTACTGCTAGAAGTGTTTAGCAAAAGATGTTGTTTTCTCTGTTTCAAAGATACACTGACTGGTGGGGTTTTTTCCTATGTAACTTGCCTAAGCCAATTTTAGCAAATCTGAAAGCAAAGTACAGCTTTTAGTTTCCTATGTCCTAATCTGTGTCTTCTACTAGCCTTGAAAAAGCAGATTTAATTTTGGAATTTCCTAATTTATTAGTGGCTTGATTTTACAGTCTTCATCACTGCAGTTGTAACATTTCTACCCAAGATATCCTGATAGAAAGATGCCTTTCTGTTCCCAGATAGAAATAAACTTGGGTATGCCAGGATGCTGCAAAAGTTTTACAGACACCCAGAACAAGTATTAAAAGCAATTGCTGCTTCTGGAAAGTGGTGCTGTTATCTCAAATGAATCTTTGGAAAGGGTCTTCAAACCCAGAGAGAGACCACAAAACCATTCTCTTTTTGCTAGAAGGCTTCGCTACCTTTCTGCCTAGGCTTCAGATGATATTAAAGTGTGCCAAGTCTATCTAGTTACTCTTGGATAAATGAGAGACTTGCTCACTGGCTCGAGGCAGCAGCACATATCTTCAACAGGTTTCAAATTATTTATGTGGCAGTGTCTGTAAGTACATGTCTGTTTGTGTGCTAACTGTCTAAATTCCCACTATAGTCATTGGAGATCTAGAAGAAGATTCAATTGCATAGAAAAGTATCCAGTACCATATGCAATACTTCCTAAGAGCATCCATACTTTCAACTCTAATTCTCTGCTTAAGTTCTCTGTAAAACAGAGACAGTAATAGTTGTGAAAAATCAATCTGCTGATATTTTTGAAGACCTCCAGTAAGTGGTGTACCAGGGAGAAAAATAATTCTCATATGATGCAGGGGAAGTGACAGGGACACATGTTAATCAAGAATAATAGAAATTACTGAATAGATGTTCTGACCATTTCATCCACTGCATGAGGAAAAGTGTGTTTCTTAAAAAAAGTAAGAAACTCAGTACTGCATCACAATGCATATGTTGCAGTGATGGCATAAAAGGTGATGTTGCACTAAATGACATAAAATCTTAGTCCTGGATTTTGTCTCTATAGCAGTCTTAATATTCCTTCAGTTAAATTGTGAGTTTTATGTTTAGAAGTTGGCTTTACAACTGTGCATTTAACACTTAGCAAATAGTGCAACAGGCCTAAACTTTCAATGTTTGGCTACAGGCACATTTTGCCTCCGGGTAAGATGAAACAGCAAATGAGATGTATTTTGGACCTGGTTTACTTATTATATTTTTGCTGTTAATGAAACTTTAAACTCACTTTACTCTCTGAGGGATAGCTGTTATGATAAGGAAAGAGCAATTAGTAAAAATTAGTGATGATATCTTGTCACTGAGTTTAGTTGGGTTAGGGTTTCACACACGGAATGTTAACCATAATAAAAATAACAGACAGAGTCTGGGTACACCGCTGTACTTCATTAAAGTGGTAAAATAGAATTTTCCTTACCTCTTCAAATTTTCAAATTATTTAGAAATAATTTTTCCAGCAGGTATTGATTACTGAACTCTAATAATTTTTCTGTCAGCAGATTACTATTTACATTTTTGTATTCAATGAAAAAAGGGAATCCTAAGAGTCAGGAATGAAAGTACTATGTTGCCTGCACTAATTATATATTAAGAAAGTACCAAAGGTAGAGGAGATAATAATTCCTGGGAATCTTTCCTTTAGCAAATGAGATATCACAAGAGATTTTGGAAGTCTAATCATCCTAACTAATGTAAATGAACTTAAATGCTCCTCTATTATAATTTTTAATTGAGAACATGATATCTTCTTGTTTATAAAGGTGATGATTTTAATAATTTAAGAACCATGGTGATATCAAATATACATATTTTGTAATCAGTTTCCTTCTTTGCCTTCATCCAGATGTTACACAGTGTTGTAACTAGCCATATGCAGTTGTGAAAGGGAATTTAATTATCACATACGACCTATATAATGTGGCATTGCTGACTAAATCAAATGCAATAGCAATGGTAGTATTCAGGACCCGACCCTGAAATCCATTATTCAAGATCCAAATGACTGCCCATGTGGCTAAAACATCTAATTCCTAGAGTTCATATCTACTCTCTAATGCTATATTTTTAGGAATAGACTAAAAATCTGAGAGCTCAGAACTTTATCCGAGGTCTTCACTTATTGAAGAAGCAACAATTATTCCCTCCTTCCATCCAAATCATCCTGGCAGGTAAGTGAAGAATTATTTTCAAATCTTTCCATTTGGAAATGACAGCTACATTTCAACACCATTACCTGCCTTCAAGCTGTGTTCCTCTGCCTACCCAAATCTGTGTTCTGGCTTCTGTCACTTTTTCAGCAATTCAGAGTGCTCATTTTAAAAGATGCCAGCCTGGGCACTGGCAGTTATAATTCATGATGCTGGGTAGGGTGAAGGCAAGAGAATTTTGTGTTAACACTTTTTGCAATTCAAAACTGGAACAGACAAATAGAAGCCAAGTTTTAGCAAACCAAGACCAGACTGAAATATCTCACTGTAACATATGTATTTATGCATACATGTGCATGTATGCATGTATGTTTTGTACGCATCTCCTCACAGAATGTGATTGCTAGTCTTAAGACTGTGTTACTTTTAAAAACTTCTGAAGGTGTTTAATTTACATACTTGGGAATGTTTTGGTATTTATAACCAGTATTTGAACTGTGTGCAACAGAGCTCCCTACGGGCTCTGAATTACTGGGTGTTAAATGGAAAAATCCTTTAGTCCCTCTTGCATGCAGGGAGTCATTTGTGAGCAAGGAATTAAAAGTCTGGATTCTAATATAACAGCTGGCAAATCAACATTGTGTTTCATTCATTCAATTAAACTACACAGTACGATTTTGGATCTGATCCAAGTCCTGTCCCGGAAGAACATGAGTCTTTCACTGAGAGTTTGATGTAGTCCTCAGCAACTTGCAGCTATCAAATAAATTGCAGCTACCATGGCCCTGGAAGATTTATGACCTTCACTCTAAACTTGACTACAGCTGCTAAGTCCAGCGTTTTAGAGGACTGAGCCTCTGACACTCATTGAGTAGATGGGCTGTATTTGTCAAGCTGACTAATCTCATATAGGATTGATGTGAATCATTCTTCAAGGTACTGTTAGAAAGATGTTGGATGTCAGACGTGAAACAGGTCTGTCATCACTGGGGATAACAACTCCTGTGACAGGCGTATAGAAGTAAAATACTCTGAAATACAATAGCAACTTAAAATATCGGCAGGCTCAAGAGCAACAAAATTTGTTTTTTCTTTCCCCACACAAACTGAAATGATACATATCAGCATGCTATAGCAAGTCTCTCTCCTTCACTTATGGGTGAATAAATGAATTTATGTTAAATGATCATATGTCTTTCTGTTCTGGTTGGGCTTTCTGACTTTGTCTAAAGTCACCTTTCTTGTATGGACTCCATATTAATTGCTTCAAGGAATTACTTTCCATATATTCACCTGAAAAAATAACTTACCCCCAAACCCCTAGCATCATTGTTGCAGAACATTTTTTCTACATGTTACTTTTAATTTTTATATTGCTTGCCTCATTCCTTTCTGAGCTGCATCGAGAAAATTCAAATGCAGGAGTCTAAACTGACTGTATGTGCATATGCAGTTTTCTTTTTCCAACGTGTTTTTAAAGGCATATCAAGATAAGCTCTAGAAACTGTATTGCAAAATAACCTCACATAGTTTCTTTTCAAATCCCTGACAGGTTTCAAATATAAACTCTTCTCTAAAAAAATCCTGTTTTCTGTCACTTAATTTAAATAGCTTTGTAGATCCCTTCCATGCTTCATTATCTATTCCCTGTTAGTACTACTTTATTTAAATCTGTTGTTTTTCAATTACAGCTGAACTTTTTCTTTACATACTTGAAAGTTAGAAAAGACAGATGCTTTCAATGTTAATATCACCACTAACATTTTTGTTTACTAAGACAAAAAATCGAACATACAATCAAACGTAAGTTACTAAAAGCACAGCCAGAAAACTTAGATAGAATTTGTTAGTCTATGCTATATAGGAGTCCATCTTTAGGCCATGACCACATTCAAATGACACCATCAGAAACTTTCATTAATGTATGCCTTATGACTCTATTATATACTGTCAGACTACATGTAGACATTATGGTTTCCACAAGAATACAGAAGAACAAATAAGGATGTTACCATTCCTATAAGCCAAGCTTCTTAGTGCACTCTCAGCTTACATTACCTACTCTTTCAGTTTCATAAACTTGTTTTTCACACATTATTCCTCATGGAGAAAGAAGATACAGCCAGGATATGGATCGAATATGATGAAAGCTTTCCTTTCAACAATAGGCAAAAAAGTTACATTCTTTCATGATTTTGCATGGTAGTGTACTAGCTATCTGCAAAAGTATGACTTTGGTACCCTCTGTTTTATCTCCTGTTTTATCTGACAGTAAGAACCTGGAAGCAGAGACAGCTTTAACAAGAAAACAGTTGCTAGTGGTTTTTAAAATACACTGGGGAAGATGTTAATTTAAAAGTAATGATTAAGACATTTATTTTCATGAAAGGAGGAAGTTGTCAGACCTGCCTAATTTTGCTTTGGTTTATCTGTTTATGTGATATTGTATAACACAAGTTCAGTGCAGCTTTGCATAATAATTTCCAAATTACTTCAATTTTCAGAACAATAAGGAATTGGACTTCTTTAAACTAATCAAATTTGATTGTGTACTAGACTCCAGAGTTAAAGTAGATTTGCTTTGTTATTATCCCTTCAATACTTGGAAGTTCTTACAGTGGCCTGATTTAAGAAGCCTGGTTTCCTTTCACAGTGGTTTGTATCGGTGTGAGTCATTGGAAACATTAAGGCAAAAATTTGGGAACAGAAGTAAAGACCCCTCATAGAAATTTTATTCCTGACTTAGTGAAAAGTGGACCAACAACTTCCACAGACAGGGGAGATATTGCTTTCACAGCAGATACAGGACAAGGCACAGGACAGCAAACATCCCTCCTGGTGAATCTCTTCCCTGAGAAAATGGACTATGGAAGAGAAGTTCCTCTCATTATAAATTCCCTTATTCACTGTGTTTTTTGATAGGAATTAAGGGGTTTCCCAATATCCAAGCACGTGTGAAGGGAAGCAAGTGGAGGAAGGCTGGTGACACTAGCAAAATGGGAACATCTTCCCTTTCGGTGGTCAGAAAGCAGTGAAGAAAATAGGAACGACATAAAACCCTGTGCATGTTCATTCTCTGTTCCTAGTGTTTGGTACAGTCATTTTTTCTACTCTTCTCCCCTCAGGCTCACCTGGACTCGAGAAGCTGGGTCTGTGGTTCCTCTAGCATAGGAAAGTGCATCCTTTTCTATTTTGTTAAGGCCTGCAGGAATTCTTCTAATTTAATATTGGGAATCATTTTGAGTTAACAAGAGAGAAACCACGTGATGCCTTCCCCCATACCCTTTACACACGTTTGATACTGTAATCCTAACACTTCATCCCAGAGTGAAGTGTGCTCATACCAGACAGCAGCAGAGATGAAAGCTCAAGTCTGGGACCTAACGAGTCGCTTTTACTGGAGAAATTTAGGAATATTTGTCTTCTGCTGTGTGTCTTCAGAAAAAGAGATCATCTCAACTGTGAGTGGGGGAGTTCAAACCCACTAGCTAGATTCTAAATGCCATTGTGTGAAGGTTGGTGTGCTTAGCTTTGGCATGTAACTTGTGGGGAAATTTTAGGTCCTTAATGAAGTAAGTGCCCGTGTTCCCTATCCAGTCTGTCAATGGAGAGAAGTCACACGGGAAATCCTGTCTGCCACATGTAACCAATAGTCCAGGTGTGTAAACTTGGGCAAAAAAGTCATCACTGAAGGCTTTCAAAGACACCTTCTGTTGCCTGTTGCCAAAGTAGAGAACTCTGGAAGCCCTGTTCCTAAAATTTAGAAACACATGAGGCATGGGATCTGTCTGCCTGATCCAGGCATGCCATCCATTTCATGTAGCCCAGAGCTAAACAAGGAGCTTCCCTCCCCTATCCTCCAGCGCCCCTCATCCCTCCAGCATCCCTCATCCTTTCTGTCTCTGCATCCAGTCTGTGCCCTGCTGTTTGCTGTTCTCTAGAGCTGCTTGCTCTGTTTCTCATCAGCATTTTCTCCCTGCTGATCCTCTGTTCTCTCTGCTTCTGTTGCTCCCCACTTCTGCTGATGTCAAACTAGAGACAAGCACTAATGCTGCTCTCATCTTCACCACTTTATGTTTGTGCAGAACTACCAGCAGACATATTTCTTCATAGATCTCCAGAGGCCTGAAGGCCATCAGCCTCCAACTGATGATATTCAATGATGGAAAGACCAACAAATATAACTGAGTGCTTTCTGGAGACAGTGTGCAGAAAAGTTAATGGTTGCTTTTTGTTTTCAGTGATATCTTGCCCTTTTCTTAGAAGGAAGAGGGTATTTTAGGACTGGCTTATAGCTATCTGTGTGGCACCTGGCATAAACTTGTATCTGCAAGCTGTAACCTGGTGCCTCTCATACATCACTGAGATGTAGGCAGGCAGTCCAAGCACCCAATGAAAAAAATATTGTAATTAATACTTGTTGCCTGGCTACGGACAGTCCAGCCCTACTGGAAAACATAGATGAGGGAGAGTGGGTTCAGAAAATTAAATCTCCTAGGTTCGGTTCCTGTTTAAATACCACAAAACATTTCCCACTGCTACACAAACACGAAGAATCAGGCAGGCAGAGTAACAGTCTGCTGGGGCTGTTTCCTGGTATGGAGGAGACTCTCCAACCTAGTCGATCCCAGTTTATAGCGTACACTGAAAATATTTCTTCGCTTACCTATTATTTCTGGTATTTTGTATATGGCTAGGAATCACAGAGTAATTGACTATAGGGTTGTATCCTCCACCAGCCCAGGAAAGAAGCAGTTCCACACTGTCATGGTTTCTGTTGGGATACAGTTACCTTTCTTACTGCCAGCTGGTAAAGTGCTATAGAACCATAGAATCATAGAATTGTTTTGGTTGGAAGAGACCTTTAAGATCATCAAGTTCAACCATTAACCTAACAGTGCCAAGTCCACCACTAAACCATGTCCCTCAGCACCATGTCTACACGTCTTTTAAATACCTCCAGAGATGGCGGCTTAACCACTTCCCTGGGCAGCTTGTTCCAATGCTTGATAACCCTTCCTGTAAAGAAATTTTTCCTAATATCCAATCTAAGCCTCCCTGGTGCAACTCGAGGCCGTTTCCTCTTGTCCTATTGCCTGTTACTTGGAAAAAGAAACCGATTTGGGGTGAAAATAGTGTTGGTAAAACACTGATGTTTTCAGTGGTTGCTAAGTACTCAAGTCCTCTTCTGCTCCTCACAGCACCCCCCAGTGAGGGCTGGGAGTACACAAAAAGTTGGGAGGGGACACACCCAGAACAGCTGACCCCAAATGACCAAAGGGATATTCCATACCATGTGCCGTCATGGTCAGTATATAAAGCTGGGGGAAGAAGAAGGAAGGGGCGCACATTCAGAGTGATGGCATTTGTCCACCCAAGTAGCCTTTATGTGTGATGGAGCCCTGCTTTCCTGGAGATGGCCAAGCACCTGCCTGTCCATGGGAAGCAGTGAATGAATTCTTTGTTTTGCTTTGCTTGTGCACGCAGCTTTTGCTTTACGTATTAAACCGTCTGTATCTCAACCCACGAATTTTCTCACTTTCAGTCTTCTGATTCTCTTCCCCATTTCAACTGGGGGAAGTGAGAGAGTGCCTGCATGGTCCTAGTTGCTGGATGGGGCTAAACCACAACACATACTCATCTCCTTCAATCCCAGCACTAGGCAACAATTTATTATTTAGAGCATAAAATGGAGGAACTTCACAAAAGCCAAGCCATTATCCTTTCATACCAGCTGCAGCCCCATGAGATTTCTGCCAAGTCCAGCGAAGAAAGCTTTTAATGATCTCTTCCAAAGTCATACAGTAAACTCATAACTATTTTCTAGGTATGGTTAAAAATGAGTATTTTAATATCTCAAGATCTAATAAACACAAAATATTAATTATAAATCAAATACATTATAAAATGAAGAAAAAATGGCAAAACCCCTGTAAAACCTCTCTGATAACAAGTCAGAAACAGATTGAAAACCAGTTACCTGCTTTAGAGACCAAATGAGTACAAAAAGAGATCAGCCATAATTAAATTGGAACTTGTGTAATAGTGAGGTGACAGAAACCTGTGAATTAATTCCTCTCTGAACACTCAAAATCTCCTAAATAAGTGATGACATTTGACCAATTCATGTATGACATCATAGTTTTAGAAAATACATTGTTTTACGGGATTTTTCTGGAATTTTTTTGCAGTGGAAAAAATTATTTTTGTGGAAGAAAAGCACTTGAGCCCATGGCACCAAACCCCATACTGAAAAGGAGGTCTTCTGCTACTCTAAGCCAGTGGGCTTTCAGTATTTTAGGAATTCTGTGTCTTTTAGTGCTCTTTTCTATATGAATATTTTCTTGCCAACCTGTTGTATAATCTCCTGTCTATTAAGGAAGCAGGGGAGAAATAAATGTATATCAGAGACAGCAGGAGGTACATAAGGGTACAGTACTGGGAAAATGAAAGGCAAATGAATAGATGAATGGAGAAACACTGGGGAAAGAAACATGGGCGAAAAGTGGAGAGAACAGTGAACACAGCAGGGGACTGAACGTTGAAGAAAGGAGGTGCCATAAAAACAAATGAGAAAAGGTCCAGTGGAAGAGAAAGGGAAATTATTTAGGTTGGTTGAAGCAGTGCTAAACAATCAGAAAGATGTGGGTTTTCTTATTAAGCAGAGTCTCCAAGGGACACAAAGCCTCCTAAGTGGCTCTCTGTCCCCTGTTTTACAGGTACAGCTGTGGGAAGGAAGGAGGAAACAGGACAGAGGAAAGGAGAGAGCAGGACAGAATTCATGCTCCTCTTTCTCATTTTTGACTTTCACAGTTGCAGGTTGTACGCAAAATTACTCAAACCATCCCAGCACTCACTCAAAATTCTGCCCAAGCTGAACTTCAGCCCAAGCTGCCGTAGTATCCAAGAGAGAAGTGTAGAAGTGCAGTTAAAGTTAGGGTCCTCCTTGTTCTAGCTGTACCAGCTACTGAGCTCCTTTCTGAGTATATAATAACTGGTTGTGTCATTTACCTTATCCCTCCAAAATATTCCAATACAGACCCCTGAGAGACACTACTCATGACTGATCTCCATCTGGACATTGAGCCATTGATCACTACCCTCTGTATGTGACCATCCAACCAATTCCTCATCCACTGAACAGTCCACCCATCAATTCCATATCTCTCTAACTTAGAGGTAAGCTCCACAGGTGGGATCCAGAGCTCATGGGAACAGACTTTATCTGTTGATTTCGCTAAGTTTATATATTATATTTTATAATATATATATTACAATTTTGAAGTGATAGTGAAAACCCAAAATCTACCATATAACTGAATTTGTGAAAACTAAGACTAAGCTTTTGTTTGATTTATGAGTCTTGAACTTTCAATAACGCAAAATTAATACTTACAGATGCTTGTTCACTTTACATAGCACCTCCAGATTGTGGAAACATCACAACGGATTTCATCTACAGGCTTCTTGGCTAATTGTATGCAGAACACTATTTGGGTGAATTTAACTATGTTTTTAAAAGCACTATAGGGCTGAGGAGCCAATCCCCTAAAACAACATTGTGAGGAGCAATTCTGTGTTCTCTCTTGCTTCACTACACCCATAGGCTTAGCAATAACATCACTCTGATTAGTTTGATTCAGCATGATGCCAGGATTTTAGTCCACTCCATGCAGACAGAGTCCCACTATTAGTACTTGTTATAGCCACATAGGGAAACTTGATTTAATGGTTTGTGGCCATATTCAGAGAAGATGTAAACAAGCACAATTTCACTAGTTTGATTGGACCCAAGACAATTTGCTCAGGAGCTGAGCAATGCACTATAACCTCACAATCTCCAAATTTTCACCCTAAGGCAGCAGCAGACTGAAAAGAACCCAAATGGCAGGATAAGACTGAGTTTTTATGCTCAGGTATGGGTTTCCTATGGCTTTCAAACCATTTATGGTCATTAGCAGGTTGAGCACAGTTATTGTACTGTAGTCATTCTCTTTTCTGGCAGAGGAATAAACTGGATCTCTATTGTGGAAAGAAAAAACCCATCAGGAGCTCCTTAGACTGATACTGCCAGACTATCCTGCAATGCATGGCAATGCTAAGAGAGAACAGTGGGACTCCTTGGGAGCCTGAAATCTCCTGTACGTGCAATGCCCCCTGTAACCTTCCTCTTGGATCTCTACGAGGTGGGCTATTTTGCCCATAGGAACGTGAAGACTTGTGGGTTGGAGAATCATGAAGACTGTCTGCTCTTCTTCTAGCTTAGATGGGCAAATGTAAAACTCACTTGTGTCACTGGAAAGGTTCTCACTGACTTCAGTGTTTGCTTTGCTGGGGCTGTGACTCAGAATGACACACAGGTGGTGGGGATTTACTTGTCCCTTGAATGTTTCTTGTCTATTTTAAGCAATTATACTTATCTAGTTCAAATGAGTTTAGGAAACTCAGCATGCAGTTTGCAACTAATTCAGGAGGAAACATGCAAGAGAAACTCCCCAATGATTTGCTCGTGTATAAATATAGCCTTAATAAACCACAGTTTTCTTGCTGTTAATAACATGCTGCTGATGGAATAAAGGAAAGGTATAAATTAATTATCCCCTCCTTTTGTTTTGTGCTTTTCTTACTGAAGGCTGCTGGAAAGAGACAGTTCTGCTTAAAAAGCTATGCTTCTGTAATGCAATCTGTCATGGACAGCAAGTTTTAAGGCATTTGAAGCAGTATGAGGAGGTGAAGAAAGGCCTGCCCAGTAAGGTCTCCTAATGTTAATAGCAGGGATGTGTATTCTGTTGAAGGATGAAAAAAAGGAAAATAATGAAGTTTACACCTATTTTGTTCACCCGACTGGTGAGTCTAGGAGCCAAAAAAGAAAATGCTTTTAGGGACAGTTAATAGTCTTTCTTAGATCAAGTGATTTAGCTGGAGAAAATGAACAAATGACTGCCTTGAAGTTCAGGCAGAAAGCCCCAGAGGTATACTGAGCAGTTAAGGCAAGTAAGAAGCCATGGGATCTCACTGCATTCTTCATTGATTTGTATGAAGTGCACAGCTCAGTCAGAAGTGAATTTTGAGCCTCTACAAATCTTGTAAACTCTGTTTTAAAGACTTGAAAGAGATGGCAAAAAAAAAAAAAAGACAGAAAACCTTTTTTTCCTATTCTCTTCCCTAATGCATGACAATGACAAACATGTCCTTTCATCTTACAATACCTTCCTTTAGCAACAGTTTTGTTTCCTGTAAATCTCCAAGTACTTTGTGCTGCTCTCTGATTTCCTGAACAAAGACATGCCTGCAGTTCTTTCTGTTTGTGCTGCCCCCACTAATGAGTTCTCAGAGTTACATTAACCTAAATAACTTTATAAATGAGAGGTGTTAAAGGGGATGTTGGTTAGTGCAAAAGGCTTGGGAGTATGCAATAAGAAGCCTTCTTCTCTATTCTCTCTCTTCTTCTTGCATGGAATTTGCCATACCAGCACTTCTCCAGGGAAAAGGGAGTTACCATTCCCATTAGGTGCCAAGCCTAAACTTGATCAGCCAGTGTCATGTTTCCTTGCTGAGAAGCACAGTGCTCTGCAGTATCATATATGCCCCAAAGAGTAAATGTTTTTCAGCTCTATTCCTATTCCTTCACAAGTTCATTAGTGCTGGGGGACATCAGCTACTCAAACAGTAAAAATGGGCAGAACTGAGCATTATAAGGGATACAAGAGGGCACTTTAGCATGAAAAAGGAATCAGCTGTCTCTGGGACTTCCATGTTGTTAATTCTCATGAGCACCTCTGTAGTTCCAAGACAAAAATAAAATTAAAAAAGTCACGTGCAAGTTGCCACGCTAAAGACAAAGAAACCATTCAGCCAGGAGTTGTGGTGCAGTGAGTAGACTGAGATTTGTACTCCTCATTAATATCTGACTGCTATGAAGCAAGGAGGTGAGAAAGAGTTCCTCAGACAAGATAGAGATGCAGCTAGGTGGCAAAAGATGGCAGCTTTCTCCCCATGGCAGGATGCTACTGTGTTATTTTGCCTCCTTTAACCAGTGGCAGATAATATGAGGGAGAGAATGCAGCTGTTTGCAGCGTGCCTAGCCCATCATCTTTATATGGTGATAATTGAGAGGGAAAAAAAAAAGTTAAAATACTTCAAATGGCAACATTGGATGAGGCTTGATATTAAAGCTACTGCAGGTGTGAGACTTATTTGTTCAGCCCTTTTTTCTATGAAGCAAATTGTTGGCCAACTGCTGGAAAACCATTAGTGCTGTGGGATGACATTTTGTGTTCATTTTGTTCAGTAGCAATGATTTATAAATTGCTGTGACTCTACACATAAGGCCTCCTATTACAAAATACCACCCCAATCCTTCTTCCATTGTGGCTCATAGAAAAGCTCTTATTGGTTTTAATAGGAACTGTATAAAGCCCTGTGATTGTAGTGGGGAGTCAGGAATAATTTATGCCACCTACTGATCAACCAATAGTCTCTGGTGTTTTTCCTTTGTGTTTGGAATAAGGGAACACAGGAGATTTTCTTTTCAAGATAATTTGACTGTAAGACTGCTGACTGAGATTAAGCTGTGTGGAGTGTTTTACAGTGTTCTTATTTCATACACGATAATAGCAATAATAGGACTGACTTGTAATTTCTGTACTCATTAAGGTCTTCGAAGAAGGATGGAAAATTAGCTACATATTTATGACTTTTTGAGTAAGCTTATTAAAAATGTTTATCAATAATGTTGAACTCTGAGGAAGAATTCTGTCAGGTTCTTTAAGAGAACATTTACGGTTTTCATTAAAATCACTTTATTTCAATTGTCTGAAGTTCCATATTTATTCCACGAAGACTTTGAATTCAGCACATCTTTAAAAAAAGAAAGCAAACAGAAAAGAATGATCAGTCTCATCCAATAGTTTCCCATGTGGTCTTCTTCCCTCCAAAAATACATTACTGACTCACGAAAACTCATTGTATGGCCAAAAAAATCTGTATAAAAGTTAGACTGCCTCGATGCATAACAGTTGACGAAGGATGAGAAATGGTAGGAATGATCAGAGGGATGGGACACCTTTCCTGATAGGGAAGGTTGAAAAAGCAGGGGTTGTTCAGCCTGGAGAAGAGAAGGCTCTGGGGATCTTCTTGCAGCCTTTCAGAACTGAAAGGGGGCTTATAAGAAAGACAGGAACAAACTTTTTAGCAGAACCTGTTGAGGGTCCTGCATTACAAGGGGTAATGGCTTTAAACTAAAGGAGAGTAGATCCAGACTAGATATAAGGAAGAAATGTTTTACAATGAGGGTGGTGAAACACTGGCACAGGTTGCCCGGAGAGGTGGTAGATGCCCCATCCCTGGAAACATTCAAGGTCAGGTTGGAGGGGGTTCTGAGCAACCTGATCTAGTTGAAGATATCCCTGGTCATTGCAGGGGTTTTGGAGTAGATGGTTTTAAGGTCCCCTCCACCCCAAACCATCCTATGACTCTATGATTAATACATGGTTCCTGTTTATGGGCATTCCCTGATTGTATATTATCTACATGTTGTCTTGGCTCCTCTATTCACTGCTGTTTCTACTTTTTGAAAGTCTGCCAAGGTATTCTGTGTATTCCTTATATTTTTAAGGAAGGTAACTTTGATTAAGCATTGTAGGATCACAAGAACATACAGATCCAATGGGCTTGGACTGGCAGTCCTTCTCCCCCACCTAACCTGTCAGAGTGGCAGTGGCACATGCTCTCCAAGGGCAGCACAAGATCCTGCCTGTTGTCTGCAGTGTCTCCCTTTATATCTTGCCAGTATCTGCAATTGTTGGATTAAGGATGTTAAAAAGTACATCCCTGCCTATCCCCTGTAGTATCTGTCTATGGAAGTGTTTCCCACGAATTTGTCTAACCCTTTTTTGAATCTGCTGTTGTTATCTCCCTCCACAGCTTCCATGAAAACAAGTTTCAGATCATCATTTACTTTGTAAAGAAGAATTTTACATCTACCTCTGTTTTGATCTGATCTTTCTACTTTCAACGATTGCCCCTTACTTCCAGTACTGCAAGATTTGGCATATAACATTCTGCACTCGGCTGATCCTTTCACAACTTTTCAAACATCTTAGTCACACCTCCTTAGGCTTCTCCCCATTGAGTCAAAGTCACAGCCTTTTTAGCGTGTCCTCACAAGGCATCTATTCTGCCACCCTGCACATTTTAGCTGTCCTCACTGTTACCCTTTTTAAACTCTGTTATGTCTTTCTTAAACATGGAAAGTTCTACCACATTTTTTATTTATCCAGCCTGAACTTTGAAGACAGAGATTCTGAAATAGAGCTTATGCTGTTTTTTTCCTGAATAAGGATTTTTCAGTCCCTTGCAGAACCATGCTTCCACTGACAAAGTTGCACGAAGGATGGTCCAAATAACAAGAATGACAGAAAAGAAGGCTAAAGAATAAAGAGAAGAATCTGACAAGAAATGTAAATATGTGCTACAGTTTCCATGCTTGGTCTTCAGGTTGGACTAAAAAGATGGTTCAAAGCATCCTGCCCATGTGTTATTTACCAGGGAAAAAAGTGGCAATATATTTTGAAATTTTGAATTTTTTTTTTGATCTTTCAAGAAAGTGCAAGAGAGTTAAAAGTCAAAACTTCATAATTTTTTGCATTTTGCAGGGAGATTTTTGTCACCTAGATCTGCACACAGTCCATGGCTGCAAATGCCTGTGTTTCTCATTAGCACTAACTGATCTTATACAGTACTGTAACCAAATGAGGTGCACCCATGAGATTGAGTAGTGTTTAGGAAAGTTTACATGTATACGAATAAAGGCCCATTTTCTAGGGAGTCTCCTTGAAACATTCATCTTCCCTTTTCCAAAAACGTGTTTTCTCTCTGAGTAGCTCTTAGGTCACTTCTAGCTGTATAGTTCTGCATTCATAATTGGCAAACAGAGCACTGGAATCCAAATAAAATTAAAACCTCACAAGTGTGAGAGTTAGGAACATGAGGCTCCCCAGTTGTTTTGTGGAAAATGAAAAGGGAGCAAGTTCTTTAAAAAACTCTGCAGAATAGGAAGGTGTTTCCCCCTATTGCCAGTCGAACAATATTGAGCCCAATTACTTGGGGATGAACTGGTTTGTAACGCTGAGAAACATTTTTATTCTTGTTTTAAAACCCTTAAGTGGGAATTAATGTAACATATCACTTGGCAGTAGTTAAATCCAGTGATTAATTACTCAGTTAAATTTATTTCATATTTATATTCTTTTTCCTTCTTCAGTTTCCAACTATTTCCTATCATCTTCCAGAGATCAGTAAGCCAGTTTGGACAAAATAGAAGATGCTGTCAAGTTCAACTTCAACTTTACAATTCTCCAAGGAGAACCAGGGTCCTTTGAGACTGGGAAAAAGTTTGGGAAATGTTATAATAATCATAGAATCATGGAATGGTTTAGGTTGGAAGGGACCTTGAAGATAATACTTACTTTTCACTCTGTGTACACTTCATTGTTCTGATATTTGGACATAGTTTAAAAATAATACTGCTGAAATATGTTCTTGTGAAAACACGCATCAGTTCTACTTATTCTACTTATTCCACTTATTCCACAGTGGATTGTGATCAGCAAAACTCATTACATGTTTTATAAAAACAGTATTCAGATTAAAAAGTCTTTGTTTTTATTTGTGTGAAGACACCCTTTTTTACATTTCTCTATTTAGTTGAAAAATTATTTGGATTTTTTATATATGATGATACACTGGTGATGAAAGCCATTGTGATACAGTTGTGGCCATCTGATCTTATACTTGGCTTGCAGAAATGTACTTATTGACTAAAATCAAATCAAATTCTGAAATGCATTTTTCTCTGAGATATAGCTCTTTTCATTTGGCTACTATGTAAGTGACTGCCAAGCTATCATTAGTTTTCCCTCCAAAATAATTCATAGAATCTATATGAGTGTGCCAGAGTAACTGTGCATATGTCTTGGAAAGCATCCATTCCCAGAAAAAGGAACATATTAGACAATATGCAAAGTTGATTTGCGGTCATTTATAAGCTTTTTAAGAACGCCAGTGAAAAGATT
This sequence comes from Pluvialis apricaria, assembly GCA_017639485.1. Classification (NCBI taxonomy): domain Eukaryota; kingdom Metazoa; phylum Chordata; class Aves; order Charadriiformes; family Charadriidae; genus Pluvialis; species Pluvialis apricaria. The sequence goes on from CM030007.1 coordinate 47,473,907, forward strand.
TTTGGAAATGCGACTGAGAATCAGCTCACTTCCTTTACAGTCACTAGTGATTTATTTCACCTGAATGCAACATGCTGCACTGGAAAAAAATATTCCTGTAGTACAGTGTCTTTAGCTAACTGAACCTTATAATCTCACCTGTACCTGAACTTAAAGCTTCTTATGCCACAGTTCTGTTTAATGTCACATTGCCATAACCGCATTAGTTACTGACCAGTTATTCAGGTTTTCCAGCATAGGAAAGGAAAGCAAAAGTTGACACAAGTTGTGAAAGATGCATTTCAACTACCACCGTGAAAGTGACGCTGAGCAGCATGCAGCTCTCTGGCCCCTTTGCCAGGTGAAGGAGATGGCTGCGATACCGCACCTCGTGTGTCCACAAGGATTCGTGCTATGCCAGGTAGCCCTCTAAATTGAAACAAAAATAAATTCACAAATTTCTTTTCAATAAAATGTTTTAACTGAGAGGCTGCCTTATAGCTAGTATCAGCAAGCAAGGTTCTGTAGCATTCTTATCAGTATCTCATCAGAGAGATCAGCTCAGGAGTACCAGTGGAGCACAGCCTGGAGGCCTTCGCTCTTGCTGTCTGTTGTCTTCAAGACTGATAAAGACAAAACTCCAGAGTATGCCAAGTCAGCCTCTGGATCCTTCTGTGATTTCTTCTGGAATTAACAATGCTACTGTTAATTAAAGAGGGTTGATACTCCATTCTCCAGTGCTTTGTCTTTTAGTGAAATACCCTTCAAGATCTTTGTGCTGAATAAGCTAGTTACACGATAAGGGTCTGGTTCTATGAATTATTTAGTGAAGATGTTGCTTTTCGACTGAGAAGGAGGAAGCCCAAAATACATGTCATCAGCTAAATGACATGTATTTTAGAAAAAACTGACAGGTCATGTAATGTCAGTGAAAACAGCTATCAAACTCCAGCTGCCCTCTCAGAACAAAAATTAACTAGATTCAGCTTTCTAGGATACAGCTTTCTATAACCTTTTTTGTAAACAAAATTTCATTATGTGTGTGAAATTACTTTATGCCACCAGAACACCTATAAAATAAAACTAATATAAAGTGAACCTCACAATGGATCTCATTTGGCAAAGTAGTTACTGGGTTTTGTGTCACTGTCAGTGAAACTACCTTTTACAGGTGATGGAAAACCCTAAAGCCTTGCGGCTTAGAAAAGCAAACATAAACCTACAAGGATCATCAAGGAACATAATCATTATATGTTCTGTATTTTAAGTTCATTTCTGAGGATTTTTGGGAAGGGCAGGGCAGGGCAGGGAAGGGAAGGGAAGGGAAGATCTTCAGGTGTATGATAAGTTCTTCCTCTCTCTTCTTCTCATGTTTTCACTTATTATGCCCTTGGTTCTTCCTTTTGTAAACAAACACATACATTAAACAGGGGAAATGAAGCCCCACTCCTACCTCCAGACTAGGGTAACAAAATCATATTTTGCTCATGTTCTCAGAGGCTGCTGGGTTATTTTAAACACAATGGAATAGGTTAAAAAAAGCCCTAGTGACTAGTGCAGCGTCAGCCAGTTAAGACGTTGAAAAGTTGTGTCCAACTATGTGTTTCAATCAAAACTTATTTATGTTAAATAAACACCATTCAATAGAGTCCACGTCAGCTTGGGATAGTGGGTAGGTGTCTCTCAGAACAACACATGGGTTTAAATCTTCTGATGTAAAAGGTGGAAGTGAACTTGATTCCTCTGAGTCCTGCAAAAGCAAATTATTCAAATTCACATACTGAATAAAAAGAGACTACTATGTTATCTGGTTTTAGTAAAATCATGTTTCTAAATAGAAATGCATTTGTATTTTTCCAGTCAGGGTTGATTTGTAAAGTACCTTTTTTGGCAGATTTAATATTTGTGCTTGGGAACATGTGCAGCTGTAATTAGAATTTTTATGGAAGTGTAATGCATTACTCTTGCCACGACTGTTGAAATGATTGTACATTATGAAACCATGTACAGTGTTACTACGAACATTCAGGCATGCATTTAAGTCTTCTGCTTTGCTGAATATGGACGTAATATCAGAGTTTTATGTACCAAGTTTAAAAATTTGATCATAAATGTCCAAAATTAATTGAAAAAATCCCCTTACATATGAAAGGAATGTAAAATGGAGTAAGCATAGATCTGAATGATTAAATACGGAGTTACAGTTCTCTGTAATTAGTAAAAAATAAGGGAACATTTATTTACATTCTTATGCTTTTATAAATCTAAAAATTATTACTTTGCTGCTAATTTCTTAAATGTTTCTTCTAGCTCCATCACTTCATTTAACATGTGATTTAAGCACTACTGAAAACACTGACATGTTGGTTCCAGGTAAGTCATATTTTCCTTTTCTTAGTCTGAAAATTAATATATGAAGCATAATATATTTGCAAAACCCTAGTCAGATTATTGAGATTTGATGCTGTATTTATTTTTGGTGAAGAATCTGTTTTAACTTTAGTAGAATAAAAGCATGAATTTATGCATTATGAATATGTGTGTGACAGTTTAATCAGGAGTTGTCTCGAAATATTAAGTTAATGAACAGAGTTTACTTTGACATGGCTCAGGTAAAATTCCTATTCATCTCAAAATTAAGGTTATGAATCTACAAATATGAGGAGACTTTGTAAAAAGATAATCACCACATTGCTTTGCAGATAAACAAATTAAGTTTGGCAGGTGGCAGTAGGTGGCATTATGACACATAGCCTGCAAGCAAATCCCCAGATTTGGGAGAAGAAGTTGTCCCAGGACTTTTACATTAAGTTACACTCTGGCTGAGACCATAGCCTTTGGAAAGGTGCTGTGTAAGCAGCAGGACAGTTTCCTCCCTTCTTTAAAATTTGAATAAATACTCAAAACTAAGAGTTTCGCTGCATACCGATTGTTGTGTAATGACTTTATTCCTGTGAGGGAGACTGGCTTCCTGTTGTTTGCAGTCATCTTCATTTTACGGCTGCTATGATATGTGTGAGTGTGTGTGTGTGTGTGCGCTGACAAAACAAGTCATGCTTAAAGTCTGTTCACACTATGTCCTTGATTTCTTCTCCACTGGAAATTCGTATACAAGTCCCTGGAACTCTACTGCTGAGGAATGAAGCAGGACCACCATAAGAAGGGACTACTGACATTGAGAAAAGAGCGTAAAGCATACAGGGAAAGCTAATCCAATTAAACTCATACCATCAAAGTCAGTTGTAATGGATTCGGTGTCTGATTGATTAAACCTTTCTAGGGGAAATTTTCAGATTTATCTGGAAGCATATGTTCAACACCATTTTAATTTTCCAGCTAGCTAAATAAAAAGGTATCCTCCACAGTTTGTCCTTTGGTGATGTTTCCGTAAGTATTAAAATATCTTTGCAGGAAGCATATTTAAAGAATTTGTAGACTGCTTTGGAAAAATATTTCAAAAAGCTATTGTCAGAGCTGCGAATTCTGTCAGTGTGAACCTTAAAAATTGCAGCCCATTGCAACTTAATGTACATCTGCATCCTACACTGTCATAGTTATTCAGTAGCTTGCACTCAAAGCAGGAAAAGAAATGATGGTGGAGACTAAGAATGCATTGAATGTATAGAAACTGATTAAACAATCACTCATCAGAACGGACTAAATATGTAGCTATCTATTCCCTATAAAGCCAAAGGGGAAAGATACATCTAACCTCCAAACATATGCTGGAGGAATGAGATTTCAGTAACAGTTATTTAATAACACTCTTATTAGTATTCCAAAACATAATGAGCTATGAGTTTGGGATTAATTGATACGACTATGTGGGAATGTGGAAGTATTTTCAGTGGCCTACCTTTACAGTATTAACTGGTGACAGAGTGAGGAACATAGGTGACCACCATTAATTGCCAGATGCTGCCATTTACCTTGAGCTCTGTAAAGCAGCACCAACATTTTGCCCATCAAGAGTACGAGTCCTGGACTTTCTGTTAATATTGTCCTATTTGTTACTGAATAAAGGCAGATTTCTGACCCTGAGGACAAATGCCATAGCACAACGACCATATAAACTTTCTCTACTCCCAAAAAGGAGCTTTCTTCATACTTTTATTGGGATCATTCATGGGCTTATCCTATACCTCAGGCCCTTCCCATTCTCCATCTGGCACAGGCCAAATCATTCTGAATTTGCTGAAAATTAAACAGTGTAGATAAATGTGTCCCAGGACTCCAATCTATCCTGGTCCTGGTTAGTTTGCTGGTTTAGACGTATATATTGAGCTGGTTTGGGAGAAGGAGTGACAAATATTCCAGATTCTGACCTTGTTTACATAATTGTCAATAAATCCATTGAAGTTGTAAAGAAATCTTTAGAGACACACAAACACTAGTGAGATAAGAACCTGGTTTGCAGTGCTGGTTTCAAAGGCCTAGCTTGAAAGTCCTAATGGACCCTTAGATATAAGCTAGACATCCAAGTAGCTCCACAGTGACAGTCGAGGAAGGAAGAGGACTTTATTAAGGTCCAATTCATCTCATGTTAAGGTAGCTAGCAGAAAAGGGCCATATGAATAGCACAGTAGCTGAACCCACTTCTCCCTGCTTTACGTACAGCAAGTCAAGGCAAATAACTTAAACATATCCTCCATGAAATGAATCTGTCCATGAGAATTTCTTTGTGGATGTAGTCCAAAGTCATTACAGTAACAGAATTTTGTTCTTATGACTTGTTACCAGCTCTAAGGTACTGAACTTCATCTGATGACTCCTGTAGCTATCATCCAGCTACAAAACTTAATTAGCAGCTATTATTACTGACTGTTATGTTGTACACAAGCCTTTTTTTGTTTGTTTTTTGTTTTGTCTCTAAACACTTCCAACTTTCTCGGAAAGAGACACTCTAAATCTCTCTGAAATCAGCAGTTGCCTTCCATTGATCATGCAAAGCTATAACTCAAACAAATGGCGCTTTAAGAATATCAGCATGGTAATGGAAATGCTATTAGATCAAAAATCTTAACAACAAAGAAAGAATAATAATCTTGAAATAGATAAGACATGTAATCTTACAGAACTATATGGCCTGCCTGCACTTAAAGCTTACCTTTCTCTTATGATCTGTAGGAAAAAAAAAAAGGAATTCTTCAACACTGTTATTCTGAAATCTGGGTATAGTTGCATTATGCATGAACAAAAGAAAAGTCCTGTTCTTGGTGAATGGAATTTGGTGTCTGTCCAAGGCAATGCTTTAAGCTATATTGGCAAAAGAGGTCTTTGGTCACTTGTTGCGTTAAGAGGCAAAGTAGTTTTGGCAGAAAATAAACCCCCTTGCATTCTAACACTCTTCACTGAGGTGGGAGGCTAGGTGCGGCCAGGTTTAAATTCTGAGTGATGCCCAATTCACCACTATCAGTCCAGTCGTGTTTAATATATTAAACCGTTATGATTCTGGATACACTGATAGTGGACTGCACCTTCAGTCTGGTCATGCTCATGAACTACCACGCTCACTTTTTGGTCACGTTCAATGAGAAACCAAAATGACTAGCTACTTAAACAGTGCAGTTTATTTTAGCAACAGATACATAGGTTCTTATGGATTGCCGGTGATAAATACACTGTCTGCAAAACACGTGCAAATAAAAGTATTGTTGGTTACACAAAATGCGCGACGAAGTTATAAACAATACAGCCTGGCTATAAATGTAGGAAAGAGACTCTCTAGAGAGATTTCTAAGTTTCTCGAGGAAGCACTTGGTATAGTCTAAGTCACAGCATCACAGAATGGTCAGGGTTGGAAGGGACCTCTGGAGATCATCTAGTCCAACCCCCCTGCCACAGCAGGGACACCTACAGCAGGGATCACCAGACGGCGTCCAGGCGGGTTTTGAATGTGTCCAGAGTGGGAGACTCCACCACCTCTCTGGGCAGCCTGTTCCAGTGCTCTGCCACCCTCAGTGTAAAGAAGTTCCTCCTCATGTTAAGATGGAACTTCCTATGCTCAAGTTTGTGCCCATTACCTCGTCCTATCCCTGGGCACCACTGAAAAAAGACTCTTCTCATCTGCCTGGCACCCTCCCCTTAAGTATAAGTATTGATAAGATCCCCCCTCAGTCTTCTTTTTTCTAGACTAAAAAGACTCAAGTCCCTGAGCCTTTCCTCATAAGAAAGATGTTCCAATCCCCTAATCATCTTACCCAAAGGCATCCCTATGGCGGGGAAGAAAGGCTCAGCCCATCGGCTGGTCCTGGAAGTCAAAGGCAGTCTTTGATGGAGTCTTCTTTGACTCGTTCACGATGGTGTCTTCTCTGATATTCCCCCTTTCTTGGGCTATTTTTTACTATTTTTTACCTTCAAGGTGGAGTTTGAGTGACTTTAGTCATAAATACTTTTATTATGATTGGTGTAAAATATTCTCACCTCTGTGAGAGAGTATTTAAAGGTATAGTTTACCAAAAATTCAGGGCGCAGACTCAAGGAGGAGTGGTTGCACCTTGGAGATGGGTAGCCTTTGGGATGGAGGTGTGTTTAGGTATTATAATGACATTATAATGAGCAAAGTTCACACAAAGGACAGCATTTTGTCCAAATTTGACAAACTGTTGGCTCAGGGTAGTGAGTATGTAGCTTATCAGTTCCATAGGACCATCTCGTTCCCATATCTGTTGTATTATCACAGGGCTTGACCATGGAATCTCCACCCCACTCCATCCCTGTGTTGCTTTGCAAGCAATATTGTACAGGGAACTGCAGATGTAGTAGATTCTTCTCACACCAGCTGCAGCTGTATTCTACCCTAGAAACCTTTTGATTTTATACTTTTCCTTAATGTGTGAACAATGCTATATTTTTGATCATTTTAGTAATTATTCCACATCACTATAAGCTGTCTTCCTGAGAAATGAGAGGGGAAGAGGTCAGAGGAAAGACTATTGGCATGAATCTCTACCAGAAAGCTTTGTGAACGTGCATAATGACTAAAGATAGACAGCACAGACTGCATAACAGCTAGACACTCACATTCACCATGTTGGCATATTCACGAAAAAAAAAAGTACTTTTAAGGATATTGTACCCAAAAGATTAATCTCAGAATAACAAGCACTGAAAGGAATTTAGATAGCACAAGTCTGGGACTCTGTTTAGTGTTAGTGATGGCCCACTGCAATTACCCATTTGGATACCATACTTCTAAGTTTTTGCCTATCCTTAGCAGATACTAATTTTGTGATGCTTTATCAGGGTGACATTTACTGCTATCTAGGGAAAATGTATCAGTGATTTACTGCTTTTCCTTTCATAGAGACAGTGAAACTGAAGTACTATTGGGAAATATACACTATATTTCCTTGAAAAATATTTATAATTTACTAGTTGAAGCTTACTGCTAGAAAGATCATTTCCTGATGAAGTCTCATTCCAGGCTTGTCAGAATAATGACTGGAACTGAAAAACTGAAATCGTTTACTTGCTTTGGTAGCTGACTTAGAGGGAATGGTGAATCAAAAGTGGTAATAGGAAAGCAATGAATTCCCAAAGCTTCAGGTGTAACGCTCTGGTTTCAAGATGAAAAGGCCAAATTGAACAGCAATATTTTGCTAACACTTCTTTAGGAAGCAGTATGTACTTTGACATAATGATGTGCAGGTTTTTTAGGGTTGAATGCAAAGTTTTACATCACATGCTTTCCAGCAGGAAAGACTAGGACAGTATAAGGAGGAAGTTTGTAGTGTGGATACCACCAAGCATCTCTGGGGAGAGCTGGTCCCAGCAAGGTGGGAGAGCAACACAGGGTGATGAGTGGTCTTAGGATCACTCGAGGCATACGTATCTAGCAACGTAGTGTCATTTGGGGTCTAGTATGATTGGAGTAACAGAGCATGTTATGCATGCTGGCAGAAATGGTTCCTGCAAAAATATAGTCATAGCTGCATCTTTACCTTTCTTTTTTTTTTTTTTTTTTTAATGGAGGAAGACTTACTCCTCATTCTGCGGTTATTTAGTGGGTAAGCCCCCATTCACGAAGCAGATATGAAGCTTCAGTACCCTGCTCAGCATAAAGGGGTTTTTGAATCTACCTCTGCTGCATGCTAAGGGCGTCCAGTCAGCTCTCCAAAGGCTGGCATGCGGCTGGTGAAAGTGATGCTGTTATGTGTGGGATGAGCAGGAGAGACAGCAAAAGGGTGTGAGGGCTGCACAGCTGGGCTGAGGACAGTCAGCTGGCAGGGACTGAAATGATGAACTCAGCCCTTTAGCCAGGACTGCTTGTACCTTCTTGATTGAGTTCATTGGAAGTGGGGAAAAACACATCTTTCAGCATCTTGGTATTGCTTCCAGATGCGATGGAGGGGGTGGGGAAGAGCTTTGAAGTGTCTCAGACTGTGCTGTCTTCTAGTTGACAAGATGCTGGCTTTCAGGCTGTCTTGGTCAACAACAGCAGACGTGTTGCTGATGGCATTTATTAAAACAGTATAGGATCTGCTGCAAATACACAGTCCAACTTGTAATATTCACTGCAAACCCCATGATTTTTCTCAGATACTCTCTTTTTAGTCACTTTGATTTTTCATAATCAGCTCAGAGAAATATTTTCTTTCTACAACAGTGGAGTGAGTCTTAGTGACACTGTCGTGGTTTGGGCCAGACTGGCCACTGAGATAAACGACAGATGCTCTCCTCCACCTCTCTCTCTAAGGAGAGGAGGAAGAGAGAAAAAGAGATTTATGAGTTTAGGAGGAACTAAATTACTTTAATGAAATATTACTAACAAAATAATAAAAAGGAAATAATGAAATATATACAAAACTGTATCAAGCTCCCAGGATGACAATCACGTTGGAGCCTCTCTGCATTCCATTCCTTGGCATAAAGTATAAACATAGGTCTTATCACTCTGAGAGGAAACAGTTTCTGCACAGTATGCCTTTAATTTCAGTAGTTAGAAGAGGCTTAGCTAAAAAGTAAAATTACTGAACAGAAAATAATTTCTGTTTTAACTCAAACCAGGACAGATGCCTCTCACTTAAATGTGTTCAGATAGATACTTGTGTGTTCAGTTCATTATGGAACCAAGACTAGACTAGAAATGAGATGGATTTTTCTGGTTAGTGTGAAAATGCCAGTTTATTTACAACAACAAAAAAGAGCTTGTGGATATAAATCATTTTCAAACAAATGAGCTCATCATAATTTGTGCCAGATTTCAATGCCTTTAGTTGTTTTTCATAATGGGTAAAACTCCTTGAATGAGATGCCACTCTACAAAAAATGACAGCAAAAAAAAACCCAAACCACAAACCAACAAAAAAACCCCATCAACTTTCTTAGAACTTGGCCTCTGGAGTGGGTTTTCACTAAAGATGGCACCAGAAGACTCATAACAGAACCTGGTGGTCTGCACCCTTGGTATGATGCACAAATCACTGCTTGCTGGAAACAGCCTCTTCTGACAGCTGAATCTTATTGTCCTTTACAGTATCTGCTAAGGAATTGCTAAACCTTGTGGGGATTTCTCCAGGTTTCTCCTGTTCTTCCCCTAGTGTATTTTCTCCTGTTGCAAAGCTGTAAACATGGGAAATTACTACCAGATACAATGGGCACCATTGTATCTCCTGTGCTGATGATCTCCCATCCTGTAAATGGTCCTGATTTATGTATTTGCTAAAGAGAAAGGAAGGATAATCTCACAGAAAGTTGTTGAAGGATAATCTCACAGGAAGTTAAGAAGGATTAATGTTATCTTATTGAAATAAAACTAGTTTCATGTGTAGAAGGATATATTTTGCCTAAGGAAAGAATAGATAAAATTAAATCCAATGCAACACATTTAACTGGGTCTCTGTAAATATATTTGAAAATAATAGCACTTAACTACTATATTTAACATGTAATGTAAGTTGGAGCCATAAACCAAAGTTCATACCTCAGGCTTTCCCTTTATCTATAACCCAGTTTTTATCACATATTCTTTTGGTGTCATTATACTTTATCATATCTAAATGTACACTGGTAAGGACTTTAATCCAGAGATTACTGCCACAATAGAATGACAGCTCCAAAATGTGTACTTGGTTATTCAGAAAACTTTAATCTCTAGAGCTGTGTTGTATTTAAAAAGCGATATATTGTATAATCTTGTAGAATGCTTTCCTGCACACACATATTGCTGCGTGCTAAAACCCTTACCAAAAAATACTCCAAACCAACCTGTTTACCATTTGTTCTGCTACAGTTCTTAATAATTAGGGGATCAATTAATTAAAAGATCAAAAGCGCTAAGTAGTAGGTCAATTATGATTTTCCTTTTAAAACATATTTTATTTTTTCTATTTATAAACATGAAATAGCTGTTCATATTGAAGCAATCTTTGGGCTTCAAAAGAACAGACACATCTAAAGCCAAATTTACCTTTTTTTTTTTCCTTCTTCGTTTTTGCCATGCGTAAATCTTAAATGAACGCCAGGCTCCATGCTGTAGCAAATTAGAAGCCCACGTGTGTAAGGAACATGCAATTGCTGCACATTTCAAATGGAAGCTCGGAACCTTGCTTGATAAAACCCTGATAGTGCAAAATGGCTGAAGAATACACAAATCTGTGAAGGAGGAAAAGCGTTTAAAAGCCATTTCTGATGTGTGGGGACACATGCCTAATGCTGTTTCTCCTTACCAGCAAAGACCTTCCTTGACATGGCAAAATTGCGTTACAAATTTTCACACCATCAAGGCACATGACCATTCCCACCCACCCATCATCCTGCTGTTCCCAGCTACATTTCCCCCAGCTGCAAACATGCCATTCTCCCTCCTGACAGCACACAGCTTACCTCCCCCAGGCCCTATTTTCAATAGCCCATCTCTCTCCCTCATTCGCCCAACTCCCACAAACCAAGACACCAAAATCTTTGCACCTCTTGCACAGCCCACAGTAGAACATGTTCTCTCCCACCCTCCCATTTCACATCCCACCTCCCCTGCCATGGTTGGCTTTGAACCTGGAAATGCAAATGTTGACACCGGTTGAATTTTGCATTCCTGCAGGATTTAAGTGGTACATGTTACCACAGATGGGGCTTGGAGCTTTTGCCTTGAATCAGTTTATCCTCAGTAAGTTGTGGCACTGATGAAGGAGCAGCTCCACAGTTATTGTTTTAGCTGGGAATTGCTGCCTGGAACAAGCTGTCCCTGTGTCTCAGGAGCTGATACTGTTATTTGGACAGTTGGTCAATGGGCAGGATCTGCCCTGTTCTCTGGGTGCAGATTGGGCATTCCTGTGCTATAAAATCGTGTTCATTGTCTGAGGGTTTGCGACTCATCATGTGGCTTTTGGAACAGTTTTGACTTTTGTAGAGTTCTGAATCCTTTCTAAATACTTTGTGCCTTTTACCAAAGTATTAAAAAGCCACTTTATTTCATTCATATTCCCTCATGTAATTAGTTTTTCCTTTCTGCAGCTTTCTGCTCTGTCTCTGTTTCTCTTTGTTCCTGATACAGTTATATATACTCAGAAAATGAACTAGGAAATTAGCACTCTGGGGATATCATGTTTTTCTGTTACATTTCTTCTTTACATCCCTCCTTAGAAGTTTTTTCAGGGAAGCCTGTATTGCAAATGGAATTTATTACTGGAATTCACTTTGTTTCATTATCCCTAACAGACAGAAAAATCAAAATTTTAGAGATTTATAATATCATAACTTAAATGCAACATTTTTTCCAAGGATATTGTTTTATAGGAAAACCCATAAAATACCCATTTAGGAGAATTTTTTCCATCTGTTGAAATGCTACAGTGGTGATATTTTCTACAAATACCATTCTGTGAAGTTGTCAACAGATGAATGCCTAGATTCATGATTGTACAGTTACACTTTCTCAAAGCCAAATATTAAACACGACCACAAATGTTTTCAAAATTAAGGCTGCAATGAAGAACACATAGTTAAAATGCACTAAGAAGAAGTTTCTATAGAACATCTCTTATTTATGCTTTTTTTTTTTTTTTTTGTGAGAATCTGAAAGATGCTTATGATATCCTTGGATTGTCACAAAAGACGAAGGTGCTACATCCATACAGGCAAATTGGATCACTACTGGTCACTAGTTTATATTACATATAGCACTATATATGCTTTAGACCTGGGCCACTCAGCATTCTCCCAAAATCTCCTGGGCATGACTTGGAATATATGGACTATTGCATTATTTTCAATTAATTTTGAATGTGACCCATTTCATAACATAAATGTGTTTCACATTGTGAATATGGGCTGATCCATATTGTTGCACTCAATGGCAGAGAACTGCACCAGACCTACTTAATATATAGCATGGAAGCCTTAGCCTTGCCTTGAGAAGTGTTTGGATCTAATCATCATTTTCAGGGATGGAAATAAGTTCTAGCCAGCTTAATTCTCCTAGTAATGCGAAATATTTTTTTTTTTGTAACTTAACATTGCATAATCAGTTTCTGAATACTTCCTCAAATTTCTCATGGTTATTACCCAATACAAATTCAGCCCTACTTGCCAGCATTTTTGTATAAATGCTTTTAATTTTAGTGTGGTTTCACCCCCCCCCCCCCCCAAAAAAAATATACCAGCAAAGAAACACCTGTATGTATGCATATTTTTATATATCCACATCTTGTTTTTTCTGCTTGCCCATTCTTTTCAAAATTATGGATCCCACTGATCCTTTTAGAGGTGCAGTGCACAAATAATATCTTTAGCTAAGTGCATTAGGATCTTGCATTTCTTGCAGGACTGTTAGTATTATCAAGAGCTTTTAGCCAAACATCAGCCATGAAAATATTCCCACACTAAGCCAAACTGCAGAAAATCTTTACCAAGATCCATGTAGACAGCAAATCATCAGCTTGTTCACAATTCCCTCTGCCCACCCAACTGAAAACACTGCTACATTTGGGCAGCAGTGAAAGCTAGGGAGTTAAAAAACATGGGGAAGCAGCAGCAGCAAGGAGACTACACATTTCATCAGTTATTGTCAGTTGAACTTACTGTGAACAAATATCATGCCTCCTTTTATTTTATCACTGTATCCTATCTGCCATCCTCCTGTCCCTCTGCATTTTCCTCCTGGCAGGGCTCATGCTTAGTTCCTATTAGCTGTTCTCTCTTTGTGTCAAAGACCCTCTTATGAGTAACTTTGGGTGCTATGTCATCCTCCCCTTCCCTCAGATCTTCTTTTTTCTCTGGACTGAAATCCTGCTCAGGTCCTCCGACTGCTCCTCTTCCCTAGTGGCAGGAGCATCTGTCATTCTCCTTGCTCCATTAAGACCAGAACAGAGCAGTTTGTCAATTCAGGCCCACAATGCCAAATGTCTTATTTGCTGGGTCATCTTGCCCCAATTCTTTCTTCCCCACTAGCAGCATTCCTACTCTTTTCTTAGATGGGAGGACCTGAGTATTGCCTTGTCCCACTCCCTGTTCCTCCTATCCTGCATTACATCCACTCCTCTCCTTTTTATCCCAGGGGCAACTCCAGTCTTTCCTTCCCCAGCTCATTTCCTCTTCCTATTCCGTAATATTACCATTTGTCTGCAAACTACATTATCAATCCAGTCTGTTCTATAATGAGAGTGCCAGGAGTTTATTCGTATTTCAGGATGGCCTTATCAAGTGTGAAATGACTGATGGTTGGAGCTACACGTTGTCACAGAAGTGCTTTAACCTGGGGTTGTGCTAAACAGATAGCGAGGAATGCACACACACCCTTTTCCATCTTTCTTTTCAAATGCCCCCAGTCAGTAGTTTTTTACCCATAAATTATTGGAATAGCCCCTAAAAATCTGGATGTGATTGGCTACCATCTTTCAAACTACTACTTCATGAGTAAAGAAGTAGACAAACTGACAGATTTTTTTTAAATGACTGAAAACTCCTAAACTGGTCTAGTAGGGCTATCATACAAGTATTTTCAGTCTTTCTGAAATTCCTTTTTTTTTTCATAGTGCATGGTATAGCCATGGACTTTAAAGATATAACTAAATTAATTTCTTTCCAACTGACTTTTCCTTGCTTTGGAGCTATGTGGCCCAAGGTTTGTAACTGAGAAGAGTTTAACTATTCACAGAAAAGTGGTTTCAGAATTTGCTGAACAACATACTATCTGAGATAAAAGTGGTTTTGTCAAAAATTACAAAATATGGCAGGGAAAAAATGTTACCAAGAAGACAGACTTCAGTTCCTCTCTTAGAGTATTCCTACATGTATTCTAGAATTTTTAGTACCACTGGTATTTTGATAATGACCAAAAAATCTGCTGCACTCACTTAATCCTCCCATTATGTGTAAAAGAGCAATACTACATGCTTTAGGTTAATTAGAGCATAATTCCCCAAGCAACATACATATGCGCTGGCACTAAAATGAAAACTTTAAGCTGGTTGGCTGATTTTAATGCTGCTTTATCATTTACCATCTGTCAAAAAACAAACTAGTAGGCTATTCTCTTCCCTTCCGACCTCTTGCAGAGATAACACACACTAGAGAAACACATGGTTTCATGAGGAAGACTTGAATCATCACCCAGTCTTCTAGTTTTGCACAAAGCTAAGTACCTCATGCAAGGTAGCGAGCACCATGACATACATTTGGTCACAAGATTTCTTTAGACTTTTCAAAAGCGGATGTGTTTAATAGTTTTCTGTAATTTCCATGGATCTATGATAAACAGGCAGCAACCTGTGCTCTATTCAGTAAGTAACATTGCTTTTCCTTCAGTATAAGCCCTTGGTCAGAATCCCGTGTGAGCAGGGAATATTTAATACTTAGGCAAACTGCCTGCAATAAAACTATTTTGAGCTCTCTTGTAGATGATCTGCCCTTTAGATTAGTTCAGGTTCACACAGCTGCACAGCGAATAGAAATATTTCACAGCTCAATAAATGTGGCAGCTGGTATTTTGATTCATCTCAGAGCAATTTCACTGGGAATCAATAAAGTATGGTGCTCATTTTGAACAAAAGAGCACGTTTGATGGGATATCATCATTGTCATCATGGTCAGCTTCTAGCAGCCTAGAGATGAATGAAAGTGTCTCTCAGAGTCTTACCTTTTCTCATCTTAGTGTACACATTGGCATTTTACTTCCCTATCAGTTATTAGCTCACAAGCATTTGTAACAAAACAAACAAATTAACAAACAAAAACAGAAAAAGGGTAGAAGAAGAAAGATAAAAAGAAAGTATTAAGCATTGCTTATATGGAAAATAAAAGGAGTTAAGTTTCACTTGTTTCCTGGAAGGAGTTATTAAATAGGGTTACCAAATAGTATCAACACTCCAGGAGTACCTTACTGCTCTAGAATCAGATTTCCGTTTTATTTTTTAAGTTCAGCAGTGGTAACCCCTCTGCTCTCTACTCTGGTTTTAACTTGGCTGTTTTGCACTTGCCAGTACCACTCCTCCTCTTTGTCGTTTCTGTCTGGTGGTCTCTGAGGCTCTTGTCTGTGTCAAGAACTTTATCTTGCACTTTTGTCCATAGAAATAATTCTTAAGTGTTCATTTTCTTCTTCTATTTTCTTTAAGTCAGTGATATTTCCTATATTTTCTGTGAGATTTTGCTTGAAAGGCTATTGGCAGCATTTCAGATACTTCTTTATTTGTGAAATGCAATCATAATTCATTTATTTTATAGAGATGGAAAGATGGAACCAGGCATCATCCCTCTCAATAAAACATCATTTGAAGGCCACTGAAGGTCACATCTCTGGCTATTCAAGCCCAAGACTACATTTCTTTTTAGAAAAATAGGTTTTTATTGGCTTTTACTTCCTTTCCTCCCACTGTTTTAAATAGGTCTTCCTCACATATTTTTCTCAAACTTAATTTTCACTGACCATAATTTCCATTCATGTATAATATAGCTTAATTTGTAACTCCACTTCTACAATTATGTAGTTTTTACTCATATGATCTCTTTTTAGCCTGGAATTCTCAGCACTTGGTCTTAGTCCAAAGTTATATCCTTTTGCTAAATTGGAAGTTCATTCATCCTTCAGAGTTAGGACAGAAGAACCTGCTCTTAAAAATCCTAAGACTTCATGGGAAACAGCTGGACAGTGAAAATTTGCATGTAGCTAAGGATTTTTTTTCTGAGTAACTAAGTTAGCAAACAGGAGTTCTAAGCTCTTCTTTCCCTATGTCATATAATTGATCATATCACAAAGTGAATACTTTGCAAAAAGATCCGTATGGGTCAAATTTTTATCTTTTGCTTTAAATCATAACCTTTCAAACTGGGCCTTGATGTTGGATTGATACCTCCTCTCCTCAGCTCATTTAATGGCTCGTCTCTCAGCAGATCTATGACGCCTCCATTTTTTGAGTACGGTGTCCATCACTCCCATGCCAAACAAGAGGAGGATGAAATAGTCAGTCAATGGCCTTTGACCACTGCTGATGGTATTCCTAGAAGAAACTGTAGATGGAGGCAGTAAACTTTGTTGTCTGTTCCAAACTCTTGAGGAAGGGTATATATTGGCACAGACAGTACTGTAACCCTTAGAAAAATTATGAAAATACCCCAAAATTTTTCATGAAGCCATGTTTTGTTACCATTCCACGAATTTGTGCCTGGGGTTTGTGGCACAAGGAGCCCACTGGCTAACAGTAAAAGGTTGTCAGTGGAATAGGCAAAAAGGTTTCTTATCTCCATGCATGACATTCACACTCATATGTTCTATTTTCGAAACAGTGGGATGGATGTTGCCTGTGGACTCTGGTGGCCATGGAACAAAAGCGGGACGCGGCATGCAATTTGCCAATTGGTCTTGTCTGGATTGTGATTTCTTTACACCAACATAACAGAGTTGTGTTAACTCTGTTTTGCTAGTAATTTTATATCACTGTCATTTTGGCAAAGAGTAAACAAAAATATTGTGGAAAATAAAGTGTGTTTAATGTACTGAGGGATCTTTATTTAATATATTTTCATCAACTGGGAAAGGGTTTCTTTTATTTCTCAAAAGCAGTAGTAACTTTATCTTGAATGTCAGTATTCCCCATACTCCAAATATTTTTCTTTTTGCAGAAAGCATTTTCAAGACACATTTAAAATGTACTTACAACAGACAAACAGTACTGTTACAGGAGTAGCCAGCAACAAAGAAAATTATATCTTAAAGCTATATATAGGAGAAACAGTACATTTATTTAACTTGTTGTTAAAATAAGTTGAAGCTCCTGGGACTTTCCTTTTTTCTGTGGTTTTACAGTGGGAAGAAAGGCCAAGAATCTTAAAGGTATTTGGATGTCCAGCTGCCTCTAAAGCCACAAACAAAGGCATATAAGCCAAGCTAGCAGTCCTGGTAAATAATATTCATGTTACAGTGGTAAGCTATTGGCAGCTCAAAAGGTTTCTTGTTTGTCTTTGTAGTCTTCTATCTCAGACCTGAGGAAGAGCTTTTGTGCCCAAAAGGTTTCCACATTTCAGCTGAATAGATTTTATCTTTCTACAAATCTGTAAATAGCTACATTCAAATATTTAAGTCCTCAAAACCCTCCTCAAATCCTCTTCAAATCCTGCCTAATTCTGGGTATGCCTACAACCATATGGTTCTACTTTTTGCCTAGGCATCTGCAAACATATCTCTGGGAGCACCCAGAGTCACTTGTATTTTGAGGTGTAGGAAATGTGTTACTGAGGCCAAATCCACAGAAGTCCCAGCAATTAGAGGAGCGAAGTAGGAGGTGGAGGAGAGTTTCATGTCTCAGCTCTTCTCACTTTGCTGGGGTATCGATTCTCTATTTCCAGCTCCCAGGAGAGCAATACAAAGCTGTGAAATAGGCTAAATGCGTCTTCATTTTTCCTGTTGCATGTGTGTCACTCTGTGGAGAGAAATGCAGGACTCAAAGGCCAAAAGAAAGCAATTGAAGAGATAATACGATTCTGCCCATAGGGGACAGTGCTTACCAAGAGGAGGGAGGTGTCCTGTACTCTGATTTCCATCACTCAGTCTTTTAGGCACCATGCATAGACCATTCATTGAGTTGCTCCCAACATCTCTGCTATATCAGAGATTCTGGCCACTTCAGTGGGCTATAGCATCAATAAATCCCACCTGGAAAAATAAATGCAGCTGACAGTGGTGCTGGAGCTAAAGGAGATGGCAGTATGGCTGCAACTCTTCTAAACCTTTATGATTGAACACTAGCACCACTTCCTATTTGAAATGAGTTGAGCCTTGGCAACTGTTCTTCGTCTGTGATATGATCTCATCCAACATACAGATCATTAGTGTTTCTAGTTGTGTTTAGCAGCAGAAAAAAATTTGCAGGAGATACTTTAATACAAAAAGGGGCATAACAGAAAGAGTCTGGAGATGTTTCTGGAAAAAGCAGTTATCAACACTGGCATTGCTGGGGGAGAGAAAGGCAACAGGAACAGATTTCAAGCCTGAGGAGTAGTCTCACTGAAGGATTTAAGCACGTAAATCAAGATACCTGCTCCTGTGTTTTAGTAGCAGTATTGTTGTAGCTCAGTTTGTGTTTAGTGCTGAAGTTTGATTTGTCTACTTAAGACCTTTGTGTGATCCAAGGTGTACTCTGGGATGCATATTTATATTGCTGTGTGCATGTCACCTTCTAGACTGGCATTGCATTTCTCATGCACCAGGGAAGTCTTAGCTGAACAACAAACTCAACTCCAGGTTCATAAATAGCCCAAAGACACATTCTTGATACATGTTGCTATAATTAAAAATGAACACATATGGCTATTATAAAACAATTTAAAATATAGTGGGAATTCCTTTGTGATGAGTCTCCAAGAAATATGTTTTTTTAACCTTTGGACTACAGTTTATCAACCCTGGATTTGTTTTTAAAAGTGCTCTTTCTCCTGGGGAAAAAAGTAGTGATCTTCAGAAAGAACATGGGAACGTTACAATGGGCTTTTTCCCACTGTCCAAAGTCTAATGTATAGGAAATTACTGTCTACTACTGGTAACGTATGATTTGTATAACAGTCAACCAAATATGCCTTTAACTGCCAGAGCTTTGGAGAAAAAGAGAGAAAGAGAAAGAGAAAGAGAGAGATCTGCTTAGTGCAACTTTAGTAGAAAAACAATAGATTTGTTTTAGGGATTTTTTTTTCATTAGTATCCACAGAAGGCAAAATCAATCAAGTAACAAATTCTGCAATCATCTGAAAAGTAATGGGATAATGTAAGTGCTACATTATTTTTCCTTGTGTTCTGTCACCTTTCTAATTTCTTTCTTATTTTCATGAGATATAGTAAAATGAAGGTGTTAAGATTTTTTTCTCTATCATTTATAATCTTTGAAAATTAACATTGCTGATTTTAGCTATATAGCATTTAAATACAGGATAGTAGCCCGGTTCTATATAGAACCAGTCAACATCTTTTAGAAAATTCCACAGACGTAATGGACAAATCCCAGAGTGAGCAAAACAATTCTTCTTCAGAAACGGAAATATAGTAAAAAATTATAGGCAGAAATAAATCCTCAGCTTGCTCTTTTGCATACTGTGAGACGTGTTTGTTTTGAAGGCTAAGCCGGCAGGTAGCAGGAAAGACACTGCAGATGTTCTGCAGGAATTTCTTTCCTTCACATGTCCTTCTGGGCCTGTCTCGTCTGTTCAGCAGAGTTACAGGCCAAAGTGGTTCTTCTGTAATTATTGTATGTTTCTCTTCTCCAGCTAGCTCCTGCCTGTTGTACTTTCTTTTTGAAGAGTAGAATAAATAGCAGTTATTTCTTCACTTGTAGCTTTTTTGTCTGAAGCCAGCCACAAAGCCATAAAACTCAGAGTGACATAAGGAACTTCAGTTGATATGAAAAAAAAATACTTAGCTTGCATCCACACATGGAAATAAAACTGGGGTTACTGTTGGAGTCTGGGAGACTTTCCTCCCCAATACAACATACCTAGAGAAAAAGAGAGAAAGACATGAGTGAAAGAAAAAACGACAGAAAAGTACGGGAGTGAAAGAAAAAGGAACCTTGAAGATCTTAATGTCCTAAATTCAAAATGTGTCCAACAGACATTGCTCCAAAATTTTTTAAAAATCCTTACTAAAAAGGTTTCATAATCTCCTTCAGCAATCTGTCCCACTGCTTAAGCATCCTTTCTCTTAGAAATTTCTCTAATACCTAACCTAAATTTCCATCACTAAAATTTCAGCATTTTATTTCTTGTCCTATTCCTGGTAGACATGAAGACAAGTAATTGAGTAAAAAGAAAATATACAGAACATGATTTTGTATTCTCTTTCATTCTTATTTAAGCCAAACTCTATTTCTCTGACCTTTTCTTGAAGGCCTCATTTTCTAGATTTCCAGCTATTCATGAGACTCCCCATCACAATACGTCAAAATTGGCTGATGTCTTTCCTGACTGTGCAGACCATCCTTTCAGCAGCTCTGTATGTTATGGAAGGATTGCTTCACTATTTCACTCGATTCACAGCCCCATCAGCATAAATATCAGCAGTTTCGCTAAAAATTTGGAGTCATGGGGTAAGATTCATCTGACCAAATGCAGATATCTAGATCTGATCTGGTCACCCAAGCTCATTTGAGTAAAAGAAAGGGGCAGCTCTGAATTGTGATTTAAGCCACAGAAGAGGACATGCCTATGTTTGTTTAAGAAACTCTTAAGAGGAAACAGACTTAAAAGTGCCTATTTTTTTCCTTTAATTACATAGGGATCCTACAGCTTACTAACCAACTCAGGGTGCAGTTGCCTAGTAGTCAGTAATAGGAACCCATAGCATCGTATGTTCAGAAAAAACAGGTTAGGGCAGAATTTTGCTGATTTCCCATGCATGCTTAAAGAGAAACAGGCAACCATAGGATTGAACATTTCTTTAGGATATTAAAGTCAAAGGGAGAATGAGGGGACAGAGTTAGGTGAAGCAGCTAAGATTTATCATTAATTAATTTTTCCTATAGCTCTGCAGTCTGGCACATATATGTCACCTTCAATATGTGATGTTTGTTTCATCTGTAATATGCATGCAATTTTATATACTGCTGTAAATTCTTTTAATACCCGAAAATGCTTTTCCAGTAAACCTAATTCTCCCACTGGGAGCACTGGCAAAATTCCCAGTGACTTGAATAAAAAACAATAAAATGCAGAATAAGGGAACAGGGCTTAAATCAAGAGTGTAAACCAATTAGGTATTTTCATGGTTGGCCTTTGAGCTTCTAAAAATAATACCTATTGTTCTGTCTCCAAAGGCACCAATCCTGTCACCCTCACTGACTCTCTCAGCCTTTTTCGTGCCAGCTTTAAGGGCTGTTTTCCTCTGTTCTGAGGCTTCAGCCAAGCACCATCATGAGTCCTTTCCATATGTCCCTCTCTTCCCTTCAGCCACCAATGTTCTTAGACTGCTTTTCCTAATCAAATCTTTTAACAGATGATAAGAGGGCAGAACATATGCAAATTATCTTAGTGAAGTGGTTGCTAAATATCTGAATCAGCAACATAACTTCCAACTACCGCACTAATTAATCTCTTATTTATGACTCATTGTCAACTGTACATTTTTGGAGTGCTGACAGATATAGCTGGCATCCAGCAGTGAATAATGTTTCAATGGTCTCCTACAGACTTGGATGCAATTTAAAGCTGTGAATTACTCAAAATAAGATACGGTAATGTATAAACAGAGACAGATAAAATTATTTTATTCCATCTTAATTACTTATTTTCACTTTTTTATTTGGCTACTTCTGTGTTAGAAAATTGAAAGTGTCAAACATTGTGCTCGTTTTTCATGTACTTAAATACAACCTAAGTTGTTGGACCTTGTAGAATGATATCTATTAAACAGAAATGTTTGTCAGAAGTATCCTCGTTACTCAGCAGTCAATGCTATTCCCTACCTTAGGCCAAATTGGCTCCCTGGGATGATGCACAATTAAGTAGATTACCATTGCATCTGATTAAGTAAAGTGTAGAAAGCTACCTATGAATCAGTGTAGCATACTTTGCTCACTAAACTTTCAGCCTTCTACAATTTTAGTGAGGATTTTCCTTCCTGCTCCATGGATCTTATTCTCAGTGAGAAAATTAAACTCTCTGATGATGTGCACATTAGAAATATGGCAGACTAAGCAGAACTTTCCTGACCAAACTGAAACAGATGATACCTTCCCAAGGGTCTTGAAATTGATTTGCAAAGTGGTCCTAAAACTGATTTACTATGTCTTTAATTATTGTCTCATAAAACTGCTTCAAGTGAACAATCAGAGAATAAAGTCACAGCTGAAAAATTCTTCTTAGCTCTTCTTACTGTCCCTGTATATAGCACAGCTCATGCCAGGCATTTAAACCTAAGTTTTAAGAGAAATCAATGTCTTATTTGAACACTTACATTAGCAGACTGAATTCTATCTGAGTAACCTTTGATAGAGAGAACTAACATTTAAGGGCTAATAGCAGGAGGGAACATGCTTGACGCAAAACATATAACATTGTAGCCATTGCATTGCTTAACCCATATCTATAACCTTGGCCATCGTGTAAGACGTTTTATCAGGAAATAGCAGAGAAGAACAAAACAGCCATGGCCGGCCTTGCTACAGAAACTGGCTGGAACTGACCTTGCGGTTGTGGAGTCTGATAAAAGAGAGACTGAGCTTACACAGGAATAAAGAGTCACTTGTGGTGATGAAGAAGAGAGGGTTTGCCTTCATCCTCTCGACCCTCAACGACCACCACCAGAAGAAACCGCGCATGCTCGGCGGGGAGGAGACCACGGAAATGGCTCATTTGCATACGAAGCGGGAATAGATAGTTAATATGTATAGGCGTATTGCGAAACCTTATGAATATGTAACACTTTGCTGTATAAATATGATACGAGCTGCCGCGTTAGGTGCGCACGAATTTGGTGGGATGACCCCCCGTGCTGCCCAGCGCTGAATAAAGCATACCTACTTTACAACCTTGGGGTTGTGGAGTCTGATTTCCGCACGTCACCTTCCCATCTGGATTTCTAGCTATCCCTTGCACCTGTGGGATAATTGTTGTAACGGTATTAGAGATGAAAGCAAATCCAGTAGGGGCCTTCTTGCTGAAAGTAAGTGTGCTTAAGTAGAGCAAAAACCTGTGTAACATAAATAGTAGTGAACTCAAGAAGGAGGTCATCAAAACCTCTGTACAATTCACAAAGGAAAGAGTCTCCAGGTCTACAAGTGTCTATCCTTTCTCTGATTCAGACTGGCTAGCCTATTCTACCAAATCTTCAAATAAATAACTTTTTTTTTTCAATATATGGAGCAAAACTAGCTCCAAATGAAGCTATCATTCTATTTGTGTGCAGCTCACGTTTTTGAGACAACATTTGCATGTACACACTCAAAATCTTTTAATGTTCAATCTGTTGCACTTTTACAGTTGAACTGTTCACACCTAACTTGAACCATCTAAAAGCTGAACTGTGCAGAAGTTAGTTGATATAACCTCCTTTAATAAACTATGGCAGGAAAAAAATCATTTTTAAATGTGGCCCAAAATAAGCGTGCAAGACAGACTTAATGACTCTCCCTGAGGAATGTCCATGTCTCTTTACTGATTACAGGGAACAGCAAGGTAGGTGACTTATGCCAGAATTAAATTGCTTTAGTCAGACTTGGTTGACAAGAATCACACACACAGAGATGTAAGCTTCTATCTCAACCCAGGAAGATGACATGTTTCCTAATTTTTATCACTTGGCAATTGTAATCACAGAGTTGAACGTTGGGTGGGTAGGGACAAAACTGTGATTTAAGATAAAAGAATTATTCTTATGAAAAATGTTTCATGGAAAACTGCTGTTTTACAATAGTAACTGCTGTTGTTTAATAACATCCACTTTCATTAAAAAAGGCAATAAAAACAATTAAGCATGTTATAAAGGTTGATTAGCTAACTTAACAGCATTTGTTTTTTCAAAACACAGGAGGAAAAGACTAGTTGCTGCACAGAGAAAGCAGTGCGCAGAAGTAGGATAATTTTATATCCTGCTGTCCTTCAAATGACAATGGTTTTCCATATCTATATCACTGTTGATGCAATTTCTTTAACAAACCTTTGTCGTTTTATTATTTGCTTCTGTATGGGTTATGATTTTTTCCAGATGATATGTTTCTTACAGCTTTTCCTTTATCAAATACTTCTTAGTTTGTACTTCGGACAGAAAAAAAGAGTAAAAAAAAGCTTGTTCTCAAAGTTGAATGTATTTAGATAAAAACAAATTGACCATTTTTTTCTTTTTGTACACAACATCATGGTAAATTTCCACTTTGAAACAAACATCATTTTCCCATACCATATCCAAATAGCATTTTTCTGTGAATTAAAAAACAGTTGTAGATGAAGATAAAATCTTTTCCGAGAATTGTTAGTAAATCTCACCGCATCTCAGCTTTTTGCTAAAGCAGCTAATGTCTTATCAAGTGCCCAAATCAAAGTGATTTGCTTTACTAAGTACTGGATCCAAACCCTTAGGCACTTTGTCAAGAAGTTTGTTTGCCTTAGGGGGATTTTCATTGATATGAAAACTGTGCAAGCAGAGAGTGTTTACTAACAGAAAGCAAATTAACTTCTGTTCAAAGAGACTGGCAGGAGACTGTCTATATCTCCTTACAAGAACTGACAGTTTACACCCGATACCTTGTTTTTGCCTAGAAGTATGTGGTCTGTAATTCCTCTTGCTATCTGTGAATTCTCTAAAGAACTAAGAGTTCAAATGGCCAAGACTTTCCAGAATGTCAAAAGCATGCATTTTCTTCCTGCTTTAGATACAGGTCAGCATGAGAACTTGTAAGGAGTCCACTCAAGCCAAATTAGCTAATGTTACGTACTGTAGAGCTTTTGGAACACCTCATAATGTTTACGTGTCCACAAGGAAAACTGCTTTCCTAAAAGAAAGACCAAAACCCAAAGACAGGGGTTGGGCCCAAGATTACAAACATGGTGGGAGAAAGAAAAAGGTCTGTAAGAGAGGCAATGTGTTTCTTTAGATCTGCAAAGTATTGAAATATCAGTTCAGAGTAAACCAAAGTAAGTCAGTGTCCATACAATCCCCATGAAGGCTGATATAGCCATTAAAGATTTCATACATCTGAATTGTAAAATAAGGTAGATACACTCATTCTCCACAAACATAGAGCAAACACAACAGTTTTTTTACTTTTTCTCTGCAGAATGAGTTATTGTTAACTTTCTGGTCTAGTCAGAGGAAAGCAAACCTCATAGTGAGTGACATGATGAGAAGCTTGAAAGAATAGATAAGGTGGAGTAAAAGCCACTGCTTCTTTTCCCCTCCACAAAAATCACACTTTCTTATATGGTTCCTTTTTCCTTTCTTGTCCATAACTTTCACATTTCAGGAATACCATTTCCTTCTTTCACAAAGCAAATTATCTTTTGAAGAATGGTAGAATATTCTATTTCTAAAGGTGAAGCCAATGAGGTAAGCCTGCTTTTTCATGGTAGCACACTAACATGAAGTCAAGAAAGCATGCTCAGGCTGTGTGAGAATTTACAGGCTTGACGACGAGACAAAGAGCTCTCCTGTAGACTAGTGGCTCTTTCAACACAACCTCCTGTCTCTCTCTGCTGTTGAGCAAAAAGAACAAGGCACAGTTCATGTAATGCTAACAGAGCTCATTTTTGCTGCTGCTCAGGTCAGCATTCACATGAGAATCATGGCAAACCACTCAGAATTTGCATCTACTGCTGAAAATGAAAGTTGTAAGAGGCTTGCAGTCTGGATGGATCTTCAGCTAGACATTGCTGAGATGAACCTGTCACCCAGGAAATGTGAGCAGATGGAGGAAGCAAATGCAAGAGAGGAAATATTATTAGGTTGATGCTATTTTGTCCTTAGTGACACCATTTCTGTTCCTCCATGAGGACCAGAAGACGAGTTAGAAGATGAAAAATACATTGACGGCATTTGATTCATTCTCTTTCTACTGTTTGCCAAGTAGTTATGCTGTGCAGTACCATCAGGTCTGCTGACCTCGAAGGTCAATCATTCTGCATTTTGAGCAAGTGCTTATTCATCCTCTCCTGAAC
This sequence comes from Pluvialis apricaria, assembly GCA_017639485.1. Lineage (NCBI taxonomy): Eukaryota > Metazoa > Chordata > Aves > Charadriiformes > Charadriidae > Pluvialis > Pluvialis apricaria. Next base: position 47,499,950 of record CM030007.1, read on the forward strand.
AATAAAATCCCCTGTGTAGTACAATGTAACAAAATGATTCAGTTTCTCAAGTTTTTCCTATGTACTGCTTTTACATTTTTCTACTTTTCTTTATTCTCTCATACCTTTTATACGTTTTAGCTTCTACCTTTTTTCTTGTCTTTCTTTTCTCACTTGAAGGACAACAACAATTAGGACCCCTTTTCAAAGTGCTTGTGTTTGTGTGAACCCCTTCCCCTTTCATTAGGCAGACATTCATGCAGTAGGTAAGAATGAAGAGGGACCCAAGTGAGAAAAGGAGACCCAGGCTGCCTATGCTTTTTAAAGCAGTTGGAAATATATTGATACTAGAGATATGTGGTGTTCAGAACACAGTTCCAAGCTGTGCTCTCCCACGATTACAATGAATGCTGTCAAGTAAATCTGTGATTTTGCAAATATCTTGACCATTCCCTTAAAGAGCAACTTCATTAATGCCTGCCTTTCTTTTCATGCCTCTCTTTCTAACATATTCCTTCTTTCTTCAGTGTTCCCTACAGCATAATTCATTTTGTAAATCCGGTAGTGGTTGTCTTTGGTGATATGTCGTCTCTGTTCCATTTGAAGTATCCAGAATCCTACAGTGGGCAGTAGGATCACTGGCTTCAGGGGAACTATTGTTTTCCTTGAAGATTACTCTCGTGTTCTCATGAAATCAAGAAGACGCCACTGATATTTATAAATGTAGAAATGCATTCGAAAACACTCAGATTGTTTTAAACCTACTTATTAAACTCTCCTTATTTTTCCTCAGGGACTTCTGAAAATTAACCCAGACGGGTGTTGGATTAATGACTGCTGGTGTGTTCCCCTGTATTGTGGGCATAGAAGATTAGGATCAGCACCTGTTTTTTTTTGACATTTCTGGCCAGGCGTCAACACAGATATTGAGTGATAGTACAATGTTCCTTGGTGCTGGATGCCCATGCCCATCTGCGAGGATGGCGTTGTTCCCATCTGTGAGTTCAGAGTGCCTTTGTCTACGATCAGCGATTGGTTTAATTGAGCAGCCTATATTGGAGTGAAAGCGTTATTACTTCCCCACCACCCTCTCATGTGCCAGAATGAAGCTGTGGTGACACCTTCCTCATCCCTACTGTCACATTTTGGTATTTATGAAAGCCTGAACAGCAGAATGGAAGGAATCAGTCACTATTCACAATGACTGCTAACTGCCAAAAAGACATATTTGTATTGCAGCAGATGATGGAGAATTTGAGTATGAAAGTGTACATAAGAAAAGGCTTTTAAAAAGCTCCTTGTGTGCAGGTTCAGAAGACACACAGGGTCAGGAAACCCACTGAACCACTGAGGGGCATTTCTGGCTGTGCTTAAGAACACCACTGACAAACAGCTAAGCTGGAGGTAGATACTCTTTATCAACTGGCAGCAATGTAACAGATTCTTTTTATTCAGCAGAGTAAAGCACTGTGGTCCAAAGACCATGCCACTCAGTTAAATATAAGACATAACTGGCTGTATTACATCAGGAGAGAGAGGGAGGGCACGGGCATCCAGACTTTTAAAGGCATTAAGTGATGTTAATGTCAGAGCAGAGCTGGTGGAGGGTCTAGTATTTCCCCTGCAGTCTAGAATTTGGCTTGCAATGTGCAGAATCCTGGTATCCTGAGTGTATTTCAATGGCAGCAGTGAAATACAAAACAACAAATACTTTCTCCTAAGTACACTCCTGATCTCTGACCCAAAGCAAGGTACTGTCACAGAAGAAGAGTGTTTTTCAGGCATTTGCTTTTATGTGCCCTCCCATTGTGAGCTCCACCATTCAGAAATGTGAACTTGAGATCCTTGTTATGCAGCTGCTTGGTTTGAGATGTGCTTAAGTTTATAAACAAATTTTTAAAAGGCTTTTTTTCATTAAAGTGCTTCTGGTGACACGCAGGTTTCAGCTGCAAGAAATGAGATGTCTTTCATGAGAACAGTCTGCCTGTTTTAGTTTCTGTGCCTTCCTGCAAAGCAATATATATATCCCTCTTGCTTTCATTTATTCTACTTTTCATTTTATGGAGGCCTCATTTAGTCTAACTACACTTTATATTTGCTGATAAGGTGATTCCATAAATTATCTTACTGAAATGGGTCTTTTAATTATTTCCTTCTTCAGAAAGTGTAGTTTTCAATATTCCTTATTTCCATTACTGTGAATACTCTTTTTTAGACTTCTTATGTTGTCAGATTTAATTTAAATATTATTCATGCTGTGCTCTGATTTCAATGCATTATTTAAATATGCTGACTTACATATTTTCTGACTAATTTGGGGCGAAAAAAAGGCTATTACCATTAACTGTGATTCTTGAATAATACTGCTGTTGCATATTCATGCTTGTGGCGTGCGCCAATAGTGTGCAGTGCTAGGACTGCAGAGCTTTTCTAGGGAAACAGGTCCCATACAAATCAGATGAGTGCTTCTCCCAAATGTGAATGCTTGCAGTTTCTGACAATTAAATTCCCAGCTACTGCCAATATCCTTGGGCACCAAAGAAAAAAATTCTGTGGATGCCTTTGAAGTGGGGGAAAGGGACCAGGAAAAGACAGAAAGGAATTGGCACTCCAAGGACATGTCTACAATGAGAAATAAAAGCATATTAACAACTAGTTTGCATCTACACTGCTTTGGGGAAGCTGTCCCTACAGTGGATTTGTCCTGGAAGAATCTATTAAGAAGGTCCCAAACAGAGACAAAGAGCAAACCGAAAATTAACTAGTGTGTCCCTGGGATAGACGCACTGCGTGAGACTTCAGGGAAGATCTATAGCTCAGCATTTGTGAAAAGTGTAACTAGCTGTAAGAGCAAGAACAGTAGTACCGAGGCTGTTTACGATTGTTTACGCCTTCCCTGAATTAATGAGATTTCTTGTTTCGCTGCATTACAGGGGCAGGCTGCTACAGGTCTCACCGTGCACTGGAGTCTATCCTCCTGAAAATTTTCGCTTTGATATAGTAATGATTTTATTTTTTATGTTTTCCTTTTTAATAACTATTTTGTTAGTTTATCATCCTATGGTGATTACTCCTAAAACAATAATTGGCAGCATCCCTTTGAAGCCTCAAAGGGGAGAGGGAGAAATAATGTAAAGAACTGCATTTGGCCTAAAACCCAAACACTATTAACTGACAGGAGATATCTCCAAAGCCAGTGGTGGGGACAAGAGAATATACTTTGTGCATTACAGCATCTGTTTAAAATAACTTTTATTCTCACTTAGGGGAGTGAATTATTTAAATACTATGTTAAGGATACTAATCATGTTTCCATTCACTTTCAAGATATTTTATTTTATTTTAATAAGTTTTTTTTATATAATAACCAAAGTTGCATTTGTTAGAAGTTCTTCTTCACGGGATGTTTCATCTTGTGATTAATTCTTTGACATGTAAGCTTGAGAGGAAAAACTATTTTGCTAGGTTAATTACTAGATGTAATGCATGTTATAGCCTTTCCTTTCATGTTACTTGTTGTCTGATGAAGATCAGGAATGTTGAAATTCATTTTATGGCCAACAGTAAGGAGGAAAAGGGAAATTCCCCAGTCAGTGAGGCAATGAGGAGTCTTACAGAAAACTGGCTCAAATCCAGTCCAGAATGATTTTTAATGCAGATCATGATTATCCAGTGGACTCTGGCTCTTGGTGAAACAACTTTCTGCCTCAGAGTCAGCTGCAAATGCTCAGGAGGGAAGTCATGAGCTGAACGGATTTTCAGGACTAATTACCTTCCCATGTCCAGGAGTGGGCAGTAGAGCATCACTTTGAAAGAGCACATCAACTATTTAATTTAGAGCAGAATTAGTGTAATTGATTTCAAGACATATAATGGGGCAAGTCACTTGTTTGAAGCTAAGCATATCCTCAAGGATATTTTAATTTCACAACTGGAGCCATGTTAGTGTTAAGGCACTTTAGTGAGGCGGTAGAGGAAGTTAGTGTACTTCTCCCAGTTTATAAACAGAGGACTTAATTTTTCATTTCTGTCAAGCACCACATTTTGCAAGCATTAAACTCACAACACAAGTGCTAGAAGTAAAGGAATAGTATTGTATAGAAGAGGATTATCAAATGGCAAACAAGCCACCCCATATTCAGTGAACCTAAATTGTAACTAATGCATCCTGGCACTGTAGAAACCAGACGCAAGGACGCTATGTAGCATAAAATTGCTTTAAACATCTGTCAAAAGCAAACTGAGTTGATTACATTCTGTTTTGATTTGCTATAAACACAGAGGTTAATTTCTGAGAAACCATTTTAGAGGTGTAATCACATTTCTTCAACAGTGTGAGACAAAATTCCTTGATAATATAACATAGAAATTAAGCGGCTTTGAATGAATTAAGAGCCCTTGAGTGAATGACTGGGATCACAAAAAAAGTTTGTGTTTGTGCAGACAGTGGTATGGATCAAACCAATGGGGAGAGAAGGAAGTGGCTGTGGAGCTAACCTGCACGAGGAGATCGCCACCAATGCATCTCAAGGCATTTTGTAAAGGGGGAAAGCCTCTGTATTTCTCTTCGGGAAAGTGAAGGACGTACAGGAAGAAGCAGAAAAGTGGTCCTCAACTCCAGAGCCCCATTTCATCTACTAGGGTGCAAGCAAGCCAAAGGAGTAATAAAAGTGTCACGGAGAGGGCATGGTAACTCTAGTTGTCAGGAAGCTTCTCTGCCGTGGGAAAATGACAGGTTCTCAAATCCAATACAAATAAAACAATGTCAATGAGAAAGAATGATAGAGATGTTTCAGGAGAGTTTTTTGCTAAAGTAGTCAAGATTATGTCAAAATAACCAGTAATCCAGGGATCAAAGGATACAACTGGCACATGGAAAAGAGTTTCACATTCCTGCCTGTTCTTTCACAGCTCAAATGAGGGCCCAAGTTACAGAGTCCACCTCTCCTTTTGTGCTTTTACATTTTATTTAAACATGTAAGTATACATTAGTGAATGAGATCTTGATTCAGTAGTCTCCATGGGCCGATTGGAAAATACTAAATCCCTATATGACTACTTAATTATCACAGCCCCTATCATCCATTTGTCATACTCTCCATTTCTTGCTGCTTCGCCAAATATTTCTCAGATTCAAGGCAAATTCTCTGGGCAAAACACATAAGAGCTATGATAGGATAGTTTATGACCTGCAGGAAATACCATTTCTAAACATTGCAGTTTAAATGTGAAATGGAAAATCTTAAAAATGTTGATGCCAAAATTTCTTTTGAAGAATGGGAGAATAGTCTCCTTCTAAGGGGAAGCCAATGAGGTAAGCCTGCTTTTTCATGGTAGCACACTAACATGAAAGCATGCTGAGGCTGTGCAAGAATCTACAGGCTTGATGATGAGACAAAGAGCTCTCCTCTAGACTAGTGGCTCTTTGAACACAACCTCCTGTCTCTCTCTGCTGTTGAGCAAAAAGAACAAGGCACAGTTCATGTAATGCTAACAGAGCTCATTTTTGCTGCTGCTCAGGTCAGCATTCACATGAGAATCATGGCAAACCACTCAGAATTTGTATCTACTGCTGAAAATGAAAGTTGTAAGAGGCTTGCAGTCTGGATGGATCTTCAGCTAGACATTGCTGAGATGAACCTGTCACCCAGGAAATGTGAGCAGATGGAGGAAGCAAATGCAAGAGAGGAAATATTATTAGGTTGATGCTATTTTGTCCTTAGTGACACCATTTCTGTTCCTCCATGAGGACCAGAAGACGAGTTAGAAGATGAAAAATACATTGACGGCATTTGATTCATTCTCTTTCTACTGTTTGCCAAGTAGTTATGCTGTGCAGTACCACCAGGTCTGCTGACCTCGAAGGTCAATCATTCTACATTTTGAGCAAATGCTTATTCATCCTCTCCTGAACAATAAAATCCCCTGTGTAGTACAATGTAACAAAATGATTCAAAGGTTCTCAAGTTTTTCCTACACGCTGCTTCCCATTCTTCCACTTGTAGAATTGGGAGGTGAAATTAAATCCATGCTATTTATTCACCTTTCCCCTTATATACAGTGGGCGATATCTTGTGTATTGTGCAGAGAAATGGGCTGGAAAGTGAATGGTGCTGACTGTATCTGCCTGGGCAGAGCTGTGGGCTTGAAGGCAGGTTTGCCTCTGTGCCACATACGGCTGCACTCTGAAATTACAGCTTGCACGCTCTGATGCATGGGAGTACTCTGAGTATGGGACCATAATTCCTTGGACCAGAATCAGTTGTAAGCATGGAGCCTGGCATACTTCAGTCCCCCTGCTGAACTGGTGCTAAAGTGTTTCCCAGGAGCACAGAAGCGTGATTGTGTTTCTCAGCAGCAGAACGCAGCCAGTGTATTAAGCTGGATCAGCTTATATATTTAAGTTACAGACTGACAAAAGTGGGACAGAGATATTCAGTGACTGAAAGGCTTGAGAGGCCTGCAAGTTTGTCCAATTTTTTTCTACCTCATTTAGCCTAATGCAAATTATTTGTTCCTAGAAACTTTATCCCTCTTAATTTCAGATTACACAACAAATCACTAACAGAGTTGACATAAGTGGAAGGGATCTCCTGGCAATTGTACTTAAGTCCATACATGGTGAAATCTCGCTTTTCTATGATGTATTTATTTTAAGTTTCAGCTTTTAATCACAGGGTTCTTACCCAAAAAGCCTCTCTTAGTGTCTCCATTCAAAATGGTGTAATCTCTTGAAACTTTTCACTTGGCTTTTGTTCTGCTTAAAATAGATGAAGCCAATTTAAACATATGTTCCTAAATGTATGATTATAGTGCATTTTTATAATTGGAGGGTTTTACTTGAAGTAGTATTTGAAATAATTCCGTGACCAGCATGTGTTACGAGGCATCTGGAACTTGGCTGGCCAGAAAACAAGTCTTGTGGTTTTTTAAGTCCTTTGAATGGAAGAAGCAAAACCACAAAATATCAATAAAGCTATCCATCCTAGGCAAAGGGTGACCAGACACAAAGACGATGTCTCATCAAGAGTGCCTCAGCCAGGTTACTGTAGGCCTTTCCAAGTCTCACAAAAGCCCTGCTGCTCTTCTCTTTCTGTAGTGCTGGGAACAGCTTGTCTTCTTAAGTACTTCCACATTTCTAGTATTATTTTTTTTCTTCTTTTTCTCTTTAAGAAAGAAGTCAGACAGATGTGAAGAGGAATCTTTAGAAACAGGAACCTCATATCTTCAATAGGCCTAGTTATACAAAAGTTAAAAGAAAAAAGAAACCCACAAATGCCAAATTAAAATTTTCAGTTTGTGTCTGTAGATTTGCTTTGCCTACCAACTCTATCAACTAGCAATGCAAAGACATGGAAATGCCATGCTTTAGAAAGAGTTCATGAAAGCTGTTTTAAGGATTAGAGGGTTCAAGTTAGATTTTGCATTAAAAACTCAGGACAGTTTATACGAATGTTTTCCCCATTTAGCCTGTATTTTTTGCATTTACAGATTGCATTGGTTATGAGGACATTGTAAAACTTGAGTACTGAATGGTTTTGAGTGCAGTGGATAAAGCCTACTCACCTAATCACTAAGCCTTTCCTCTATATAGTTCTTTTAAATGTTCCTTGTAAGTTTTCATACTTTATTAACCCACTGCACCTCTCTGTATAGCATCCATGCACACATATGCCCATGGCCCCTATTTCAGTCTGAGATATGTAGCCATTCAGACATGAGGACATGAATTCCTTCACCTAAAGAGTGAATGGGAACTTTGTCTGTAATTTATTCCTGTGGTTTTCTTGGTACAGTACTTCATGGATAGCTTCAAGTGCATCTGATTTCACTTAACCCTTGTTTTTTCTCTGCAGATATTACTCCCTTGGTCTATCTTTCACTCTTCACTTTTTCTCCTGTACTCTCACGGACTTGGATTTTATGAAATCTTTAGACTCAGGTTTTTACACCAAAATGTCATGCAGTGAAGCCTGCATTCTCCTTTTCAATATGCATGTGCAATCCAACAGAAAGGTAGTTCAGAAAAGAAAAGCCTGGCCAATATTTTGAATCCATTTGTTGTAAATAGTCTGAACTCAAAGAGAGCTTTCTTCACACCTGTTCTGTAAACTCTCCATTCATATACAAGACAGTAAAACAGGAAGCTAGACTAATCTCCAGACATTGCGCTTTTTATCTACAGTACTTCCGCATGTTTGTGCTGTTTCCAGTAACTCTAGATGATGGATGAACCAACCTATGAAGACAGATTTTGCAAAAAATCCCAAGGTATAGCAGGTCTTTCACAGATCCTTCTCAATCATTACTCCTTCCTTTGGAAAAATAATTTAAGTTAAACAGATTCGTTATGTGCAGCACAGTGTTGCCATGTGAGCCCTGAACACTTTGTTCAAGAGCTAGGAGGCCAGCCAAATGCTTTAGTTCCTTAAAGAATAACAGATGTGTCCTTCCAACTCTCATGCTAATGGAATTTAGGCTGTGGTAAGGAGTTTAAAAATACTCTCTGTTTTCTGCAGGCTCGGTTTCAACTCTGCTCTGTTGGTTAGCTTGTATCAGGCTTCTTTTTCCAGTTGAAATGTCCAGTTGAGCTGAAGCCACCAGCAGTTTACTTTCACTGAGTTAAAAAAAATAGTTAAAAGTAAAAATCTAGGGATTTCAGTTGTATATGATACTGCTTTTACCAGCCTGACTCTGTAACTACTGTATTTAAAATACATTGTTATATAATCTCTCATTGTGTATATACAGTAAAAAACTGCAATCTTTGTTCCTTTACTACCAGCATATGTTTGATATCTTTATTTTTAGCTCCAAATATCAACTGTAGTTATATAAAAGTGAAGCAAAAGATTTGGTGTAACCATCCTTATGCAGAAGATGTCAGTGAATTGAAATGGCAAATGGGGAGAATTAAGATATCCTTTGCATTGCAGTTCACATTTGATATGTTATGAAGGCCCTAAGATCATGGGGAAAAACTGTAGAAACTAGGAGGGGAAGCTACAGGGACTTTTCTCCAGCAGGAACCAGTGACAGTGCGGAAGAAAGTGCTCTTCCACGGCCAGAGCTCTTCCTTCAGCTTTCTGCACTTCAACTATGTGCAGGCTAAAATGAATGATGCTTATTAGAATCTGGTCATTGCTTTGCTTTCTTGTCTCTCTGGGATTGAGTGCGTTACAGAGAAAGTGAGTAGTACTGCAAGTTGCTGTGCTGAGCACTCTGGCTGCTTGTCTTCACTATTTATTCTGAGTGGTGGAAAGCAAAGAGATCTGGTGGGTAGGCAGTGGGAGGGGACCGTGGACGAGAAAACACTGGAGGCCCTGGCTGTGGCTGGGAAGAGGAGGCATTTGTAAGACAAACATTCCAAAAGGAGGTCCTTTATTTCCCTTTCTTCCCTTTTCCCAAGCTTGTCTCCCTTATTCCCTCCCCACCAACTACTATAATTGTCATCTTTTTTCACACATTGCTTTGCCATCCTGCGTACTGGCCATGCCTTCTTATGTTTGTGTTTCTCCTCTCCTTTGTGTGGTCTTTAGTGCTTGTGGATTTCAATTCTGGGAACTGGGATTTCACAGAGTTTTTCCTCATTCTACCTCATATCCTACTAGAAGATTGCCTAGGGAAGGAGGTAGCTGCCCTGCATCTTATTGCTTCCACAAAACTGATATGGAAACAGTGTTTTTGCCTCTTTATCTTCCCTGTCCCAAGCCAAAGCTCATACTCCTTTGGAGAGAAAAGAAGAACTGAAAACCGTGGAGCTCCTTATCTGAACAGCTAGTAAGGAAGAAGATGGTCGTGGGTTGTCTTCTTTCTCCACAATGCCAGGTGGTGTTCATGGCAGAGCATACAACCAATGAGGCTACATTGTCCCTTTCCAGGAGGCAGTCAGTACAAAGAAGTGATGCAATATGTTGGCTCTCAACACAAGACAACCTGTAAGGGCTGGACAAACCCTGTCCCCCTCAGCTGACAGGAGCTGAGGGAGATGGCTGGTGGGAAGAGAGAGTATTGTTGGTGGTTTACAAAGAAGAAGGGAAGCATATGAGAGATTTTGGTGAAAGGATCTTTAACTGAAAATGATGCTAAGTGGCAGGAAGAAAGGATGAGAAGTGCAAGGAGCAGCTGAACGTGATGTATTTCTTCAATATTCCTACTTTACTTCCTTAACTTTATCTCAGAATTGCTATTTCCTAAAACTCATCCCTTCAGAAATACTCCACCTCCCCAACCACTCATCCTGTCAGAATTCTTCCAAGCCAGCATTCACACTTGATTTCCCCTGTTGCTTTCCTATTCCATGTGCCACTTTTAATTTCCTCTTATATTCTCTTTCCAGAAATCCCAATATGTTTTATTCTTTTGACCTCAGTTCTGCACCCTTTCCTCACTGAGACATTCACATTCCCTTTTCCATTCAGTGACACTCTCACTTCGCATTCTTCTTCAGCTCTCTTTCCTTTATTTCTTTCCCTCTGTAGTTGTTTATTTTGGGTTCTGCGTTCCTCCCAGCCTTTACCACTAAAAAGTTTTCCCTCTTAACAGATTTTTTTTTTTCACAAGCCTCTCTACTATCTTCAATTTATCCATTGGAAACTCCTTCACTGCCTTTCTCATGCTTTGCTCAAGTAATTTTTCTTTAGACCTATTATTTCCATTTTTTTTCTACTTATTTTGTTTTCTACTGATCTTTTTCAGCAGAGGAATATGAAATATGAAAATTGATAGCCAGAAACATAAATAGCAAACTCTTTTCTGGTGATTTCGAATGCTGTTGCCTCAGTAACGCAATATCTAACACACAACGGGCATCACATCATAATGGATAGCCACTCTTACACATTGTCATCATTAACAAAAGGCAAATGGTACTCTCTAAATATCATCTTGGACACACACCTTCCTCATCTTTCAAATCATCTGTAGCAGAACAGTTTGTCTGTGGCATTTAACTTCCTTAATTTTATTCAGAATGATGAGTGAAAGCTTTTAAGCAGCAGAAGGTCATAGTTTATACAACAGAGTGCAGCAGAATATTCATGTAGTCATGATTTTATTCCTGAACATCTTCAATCTGATCAGGAATATAAAGGCAGCGAAATCCAGAATCCGCTGCAACTAGGACATGACTTTTGCCACTGATTCCGTGGTCCAAGATACTGTCAAAAATTAAGTATTTCACAGCCTCTTCTATCTGAGTTTGAGTTCAATTTTCTCCCTTTCTTTTTTAGGACACTAACTCCTAATCTCTAAGTAGATTCTTTTTTCTCCTGCTTCGCAACTAACTTTCAAAACACAGCTCACCAGTGTGCAGATGTCGGAGGCAGTAGGTATCACAGAGCAGAGGAAGCTCCACAAAAACATAGATATTATGGCCATATCAAGGTGGTAGAGCTGTGCGCAACTGCCTAAAAAATGAGCATAACAGATATGCCAAAAAGGACAAGGTTTTTTAAGATATGCCATTTTTTGCTCAAAATGCTTTACATGCAGGTTTCTCTGAGCAGAGCTTGGCTTCCTTAGCAGCACAAGAAAATAAGCAAGAATGGGAACCTTTGATTACAGATATTTTGCTCTCTGAAGCATGATATTGCAGAGCGTGGGTGTTTCTGAAATTCTGTTAGTAGGCTAAAGACAGTTTTCAATTTGAAGAGGAAAAAAACAGATGTATAAAATGTAAAAATGAGGGAGACTTACTTGGTTTATTGGGTGGTTCTTGGGGATAAGTATACCTGAGAGATCTAACACAAGGATTTGCAGATGTTAGGTTTTTGCTCTAAATTATCTGATTGCACAGCAAACACTTCAAGAAAAAAGCCACACTATTACAGAGATGCCAATGTATGAGTACAGCTCTGGGTGAAAAGTGCTATTATGTGCACATAATCCTAAACAGGTAACTAATAATAAAAATCATCTCCCTATAGTCAGTGTTTGCAAGCCATCTGAGACAGACCATGGAAGGTAAGAACCACATTTAGTTCTGTTTACTTTTGCATGCATCATTAGTAAGCAAAATAATTTCATTTGAACCTCTTTTCTTCTTTAACTTTCTGAACCTCTTTCTTATTCTATCCCCTCTCTATTTTCAAAGCTATATGTGGTAAAAACCATTGGCCAGATTTATTTCTGGATAATCCCAGTGATTAGACTGGACTGTGAACTGTCTTCTGCCCCACACGTTTGCAGGCTTGGCTTTTCCCTGCTGTGAACCAGCCAAATTTTGCAGCCATCCGTAGAGATGTGGTTGCTTCTACTTCTGCTCTTACTCCGTGAATGCCATAATCCTAGATCTTTTGAGAGGAAGCAAAGTACGGAAGGCAAAAGAGATAACGATGAGCCTGGCACTCCTTATTGTTGCTAACAAGCTTCTTATTTGATCTGTAAGTTTGCTGCTAGGGGTCACAGATGTGCTGATTTCCCTGACTCCTGGGAGTGGAGAAGACACATCAACACTTGCATAGTTGATTGAAGAGGCATCTGTGAGGCACTTCTGCTGCTGCTGAGCTGCACAGCTAAGCAAGCAACGCCAAAGAAGAGGCAGCAGGAGCTTTAGTCTCTGCTTCCTCTCTGCTGCTTCCCCCTCACCAGCCTTTGCTGTCATCTTGTGTGGGACTGAACCAGCTGGCAGTGGGGGAGCAGGCGCAGCTCATTATATTAGTCAAGTATTAGCACCATTGAAAAGGGTCAATTGCAAAATGAAGGTTATTCTGATGAGTATGACATCAATCTGATATTATTAGCTGTCAATATTGCATGTTTCCTGTGAGTATCTTTGTAAAAGACAGCAGCAAAACTCCATGGCAAATAACTGCTTAAAAGACTTACTTGTATGATTCCAGAATCAATAAAAAGGGTCAAATACTCTAAGGAGGGAAGGGATGTAAAATGATAGAGATCTTAGGAATCTCCATATTTTAACTAGGTATAAAGAAATTGCCAACAAAGGCCTGAATTTATATTTCTTCAGCCTGTCCCACCAGGACTTGCTTGTCTTGGTAGCTGAAAGCCTGAAAGAAAAAGCTGTTTGGAACTGGATTCAGAGAGTTTGAACTAAGGGGAAAAGCATCTGTATTTTCTGCTAACACACTGTGTTAGAACAGAACCAGTGTGTTCCCACCAACGCCTGGTTTCCAAATCTAGTAGAATGGGAATGTTCTAGATATTAAAATAACCACTCTTGATCACCCTCTGAAGCTATTTATATTTTCCTATTTAAATATCCTATTTATTAATAGTGTTCAATATTAGCATAAAGAACCCCCTGCATTCCCCAGTCAGCAGGTAGCAGACATCTCATGTCAGCTATTTTATGAGTAATATAATTTGCAAGGCAAACTGTACAACTTCCAGTTTGATTCATTTGCTGATGCTTATTCTGATTCATTTACAATTATGCCAGTAATTGGCATAACTGTTTAGATGTATTTGGAAAACGTCCATAAGTGGATGTCCTAATTATAGATTTATCCCAGTGGCAGACACTCGCGTTGTGTAATAACAACTTTCTCCATCTATCAGGAAGTGCTATGCCGATTCCTAAGGCAAAAGACTAGCAGAGGCTGTGGTCTATTAGATTATTATGGACCGAGTAGGGAAACTCAAAGGAAGTACAACTGTCTGTCCCCCCGCTAAAGGGGGCCTACAGGAGAGCTGGGGAAGGACTTTTTACTGGGGCATGTAGTGATAGGACGAGGGGGAATGGCTTCAAACTGGAAGAAGGCAGATTTAGATTAAACATTAGGAAAAAGTTTTTCACTGTAAGGGTGGTAAGGCACTGGAACAGGTTGCCCAGAGAGGTTGTTGAGGCCCCATCCCTGGAGGTGTTCAAGGCCAGGCTGGATGGGGCTTTGAGCAACCTGGTCTAGCAGGAGGTGCCCCTGCCTATGGCAGGGGGGTTGGAACTCGATGATCTTCAAGGTCCTTTCCAACCTAAACCATTCTATGATTCTATGATGATGCTCTTTCAGATTCTAGGTGCTTGGAAAAGCAAAAGCCCTACCAGCTCCAATGCAAGCTGGCAGAGGTATTTCATTTTGTCCTGTGCCTCTTCAAATACACCTGAGAAATACAGTTCCAGTGGAGCTTAAACCACAGCTCTCTGAAGCACACCCGAAGGTCTGTCCTCAGATTTGTGCCAACGAAGTGAGGTTGTGAAGACCTGCCAGGACTGGAAACTCATCCACGTAGGGAGTGCCCCAAAAACAGGAAGATCCAACTTTCAGCTCCTCAGACACTCGTGTGTGATCTCCATGTTTGTGTATTCCCAGATTCCTCCATGAGCAATGGGACTTAGCTGAGAGCAGACCACCTTGACCCACCTTCCCATTGTTGGTACCGGGGGACTCCCTTGCTCCATACATCTGCTGCCACAGCTGTGTCAATGGCCATGGTGCCCACTCCAGCATTGTAGTCCAGGCCATGCACTTGCAACAGTTACAGTGAAGGCAAAAATATGGAGGTACGCCTAAAGCAGGAGAGAACACCAGGCACTAAAGGACTCAAGTTGTGGCTGGCATAATGGTTAGGAATCTAACCTGAAGGCAACTGCACCGGCTCTTTTCATAAAGGCTAGATTAGCAAGCTGTGTGTTAAAGACATGATGGCTCTTACTTTAAGATGTCTTTAATTCACTTCTGATTATGAGGCAATCATAACTTTTAATGAAAACTGAACTGTTTTATGAAGAAAGGAGCTAAGTGAGATTTTTTTCTTTTGTATCTCAGAAGATTGAAAAATTAAGAAAAGAAACAAAACAACCCCTCCAGGTCTTTAAATTACACTAACTACCCATTCCACTACAGGTCAGTTTTTGCACAGTAAATTTAGAGCTGTTTTCGCCTCTAGATAAATTCTCTGAGTTTCTCTTTCCACCAGATGCAGTTTTAGAAAGTCAGGCTGAATGCAGCATCTGTCATCAGGCTATTTGACAGAACAATCCTCTCAGCTTAAAAGCAAAGTTACATGTGTAAAATTACGACTCCAGATCCAAAGTGGCTGTGCAAGGGCTGGCTTAGCACTTCCATGTCATCTCTGTACAGAAGTTATCTATATATATAAGACAATCACAAAAGCATCATAAAACACTTTACATAATTTTCCTCAGCTTATTCTATCAAAAATGCTGTCAATTTTGCAATTAATAACATGTATTTGAGTATTTTCTAACTAAACCAGAATACTTTGTACCATGATAACACATTTCCATCCTTTCACTCTTTTTTATAGTGATTGAACTTTGTAAAATGAAGAAAAACATTTTCAACTTTGCCATATTCAGAAGGAATAGTTTTGCTTTCATGAGGCAGGAAAAAAACATCTTCATTTTACATAATACAGTGAACTGAAAAATGCAAGTACCGGTATTTAACTTGTCTGTAACTGAAAGTCAATAGAAAACCTTAAAACTTGCTTTAACTTCACTTGCATCCATCATAAGGGTTTCCGTTGTGAAGCTGAAGCTATTTCTGGCTCTTGATTTTTTCCTCAACATCGTTCCTTCAAAATGAAACAGACATAAAACAACAATTCAATTTATGTAAGACCATATAAATTACTAACTCTGAATTCTGACATTGCCATCTTATGGCTGCCCTATTCTATAATTTCTCACACAATGTACATTACATATCACATCAATAATATGACAGTGATCCCTAAAGGCCTTAGTAACATGTAAATCAAAAACACCTTGTAGAGCTCACAAAGTGCCATTGTAAAATTCCTGTTTGATTTTAACTGGAACGTAATTAAGTCCAAACTATGAATTCACATCTGGGTAACACTTTCTTTTTTACACTCCAAAGTTTATCACTTAGGTTTGTCGATACTTCGCTCTTCCTCAGAAATAAACCATCAGAAAAAAAAAATGGCCTCTATCTTCAAAGTGATAGATTTTTTTAAAAAATTCACAGCCACTTGCTCTATATGTCATTATTATCTGTCAGCAAGCGTACAGAATGAAATTGCAGAGATGGTTGTGATTGCAATAACAATTGATTAAGGAAATTAAAATCCAACTTTTTCAAGACACTAGTTATCCAGAACCATAGAACAGGTAGAGAGAAAACTGTTAGTACAAAAAGAAAAAAAAAGCCACCATCAATGTGGGTCTTATCTACATTGTAATTTATAATACTCCTCCTTTCCTTTCAGTTTCCAGTCTGTAGCTTGGGAGAGATAGGGGTGAGCTGCAATTTGTGCGTGTCTTTGGAAGGCTTATTTCAGCTGCTCCTGACAAACCCACTGAAGCATAAATCTTATCCTTTTAGTTGGAACCAAACAGCATTGTCCTCATTGATTTATCTTTTGTTTGTTTCCTCCAGCAGTTGTCTCTGATTTACTTCCTTGCATTTAGGATAATATCACAAAAGTAAATTGATGTGCACATTAACGAAAATGTATTTAACTGTCTTATTCCCTGCTCCAGGATCCATTTAAATGCCCACAGATATTTGTACTGAGGGACCCAGCACCAGCTGCCCTCTTACCCGACTTCACCGTTACTTTGCGTGTCTACCTTGCCATAGTGTGTATTTTTTCTCATGAACTAGACAGAGTTCAGTTCTCTGTGACTATTCAATGCTGGACACAGACTTTCAGCATATATTTGAATCCTGTCTAATATTATAATTCATTAGTTTTATCTTTGCACATCACCAAATATTAGAAAGTAGTGTGTAATGCAATGTTATTAATGAGAACTTGTCTTTACGTAATATAAAATCAGCTATAGGGAACGCTCAAGAACATAATGAAAACTGCAGAGAAAACGTTATGGTCTTCACTTATAAAAAGATTATACAAAGCAGTTAAGGTTTATATACCCTTTTCTCTGCCCCAACGAGACCATTGGTCTAAAAGGAACAATATATTTCTATTATTACCTTACTATTTTTTTATTATATTGAGCTATATTTCAGCTTGTTATGGAATGAGCTGTTATGCCCACAGACCTTTCATATTCTAATGAGTTTCATTCTGTCTTGGGAATTTTTTCTGAAAATTGGCATTCTTCTTTTCCCTCATTCTTATTTATTTATTTATTTATTCTGAAATTATAATGCAAAAGAGTCTCTTTTGGGGGTTTATCCATGACACACATAAATGCACCTGTCTCTTCTGGTGAATACCTAATTCTCCAGGAGAGATTTTTCTTCCAAAAATGGTTTATAGTGAAGAAAATAAGTGATTTATACTACACAGTCTTATGTTTTTCATTGTCTGGCTCTTTTGCTTTTTCCTGCAATTGCAGTATGGTCCTGAAGGTAAATTTGAGAAATCTATAAATGTAAACTTGGCAGTCATTTCTATATCCTGGCTTTTGTACGGAATCTTGTGGAAGAAAACTAGAGTGGAACCAGAGCTGCGGGAGCTGATAGCCGCAGTACAGTGCTCAGGCAAAATGGTGTAAAAGCTTAGTTGCTTCATAGATTTGGCAAGAAGAATTAGCTTTGTAGATAGTAAATGGAAATATATTTAGCATATTTGCTGAAGTCACTGTTTAGTTTGTGCTTCCATTCTCTATAGCTAGTACATTACAGTACTTGCAACAGGTAACCATGGAGGCAAGACAAAAGCTAGAAGGGACTAATATTAGGACTCCCCAATTCAAGCAATATGCTTCAATGGTTCTGATTTCCTTAAAATGACATTATATAATGCTTTAGACCTTATTTCTTCCCAGAGACAAATAGCTAGCAGAGAATTAGAGATCCAAAAGAACAGAATACACATAACAACAGTTGTGGCTTTGGCCTAGGACTCCAGGTGGTCTAATTGTGTTTGTACCTATCCTGGTCATGATAGAGTTCTTAAGGATAAATTAGACAGAATAACAATCCCCAAGTAATCTGTTATGTATTTTTTTTAAGTCAGCATTGCAAACAAATCTCTTCAATTGTTTTCATTTGAAAACTGCTCTTTAAATTTAATCTTTTTGTGAATACATCCTTTTTTGCTCTCTAGGAAAAAAAAAAGAATGCACACAAAAAAATTATAGCAGAGAGGGTGAAAGGGAGTGCTGATAAGGGTGTTCTTCAGTAAGAAGAGTTTATATTGGAACATGGCAGTTTGTCAAACTTCAAACTTTTAATGTGAATGTCTCATTTGAAACAAAACCTTGTTGCAAAGTCTGTGTAGCTGCAGGGCAAAAGATGAGGAAAGAAAGAAAAAAGTTTAAAAAATTTACTAACAGGAAAATGTTAAGTAAATGTCCTGAAGGTGTTGAAGAATTATATGCAAATCCCCCACTGTTTTGGATCGATGAGGAGTAGATAATCCTTCTCAGTCCCTCCTTTTGAAGCTGTTCTTCATTATTTATTGCTCCCAATAAAGAAACTAAAGCTGTAACCTGTGCACTAGGGCACTCAATGGGGAAGTGAAGTGCCAGCCTTGAGTCAGTTAGAAGTGGGAACTGACACACGATCTCCTGTGGATTAGGTGAATATTTTATCCGCAACATCATGGTGGGTTATCTCTCTGTGGTTTTGCTTTCTTTTCTGTCTTGGTCTCCCTGATGAAGAATTTGGAAATATCCTGGCTTTGTTCCAGTGAAGAATAAAAAACTTTTTTGAAAAATAATATTTTTTTCTGAGCCACAGTTCTTGTTTTCTAGACTTCTAAAATCAGGAGCGGGTAAGACCTGAAAACGTGGGAGACCAGCCAAAGGTCTTGTACTGTAGATGATTCAAAGCAAAGATAAAGAAGCTGAAGAATAGATAGTGCCTTTGGTAGAGAAACCCTTAATTGCTGTTTCAAGTCATCTTCTGGTGGTGCTTGGACACTTTCAGGCTGTCTGGTTCCTGCTTATTTACACCAGAAAATGCTAAATATTTCCTAATGTCCAAATATCTTGATTTGGGGGAGTGGCTGATACACCGGAGGATTATGCTGTCATCCAGAGGGTTGTCAACAGGCTGGAGAAATGGGCTGACGGGAACCTCATGAAGTACAACAAGGGGAAGTGGAAAGTCCTACATGTAGGGAGGAACAACTCTATGCATCAGTATATGCTGGGGACCAGCTGACCAAAAAGCAGCTTTGCCAAGAAGGACCTTGGTGTCCTGGTGGACAATAAGCTGAACATGAGCTAGCAATGCACTCCTGCAGCAAAACAAGGCCAGAAGTATCCTGGGCTGCATTAGGAGGAGTGTTGACAGCAGGCTGAGGGGGGTGACCCTTCCCTTCTACGCAGCACTGGTGAGGCCTCATCTGTTGTACTGTGTCTACTTTTGGGCTCTCCAGCACAAGAGAGACATGGACATACTGGAGAGAGTCCAATGAAGGACCACAAAGATGATTAAGGGAATGGAGTATCCCTCCTATGAGCAAAGGCTAAGAGAGCTGGGACTGTTTAGCTTAGAGAAGAGAAGGCTCATGGGAATCTTATCAGTATGTGTAAATACCTGAAGGGAGGGAATGAAGGGGACTTTTCTCAGTAATGCCTAACAACAGTAAAAGAGGCAGTGGACACAAATTAAAATGCATGAGCTTTCATCTGATCACACTAGAAATCCTTTTTTTACTGTGGGAGTGATCAATCGCTGGCATAGGTTGCCCAGAGAGCCTGTGGGGTCAGCATCCTTGGAGATATGGTCCTAAACAACTGGCTCTAGGTGACCCTGCCTGAGGAGGGAGGTTGGACCAGATGACCTTGAGAGGTTCCTTCCAACCCCAACCATTCTATAATTCTTGGGTTGCCATTTCTGGGAGCTTTCTTCACTAAATTCTCTTTGAGAATGCTGAGATAGAAATAAAAATATTTGGCCCAAATATTTAGGTCACACTTCTCAAGTGGGACTCATATCCAATACAGTGCATAACCAAACTTTATTCCAGACAAATGTAATCACATTTCAACCACTGCTGTGGTTTCATTGTGACCTACTGCAAGACAGGCATTGAGTAAGAAAGGGTTAACCTGAGAACTAGATCCATTCTGCATTTCAGGAATTCAAGAGGTAACTGTTGAAGTTACCTTTTCATGTAGACAGTTTTATTTAAGTGATTCATAATTTACTAAGAGGCATTTTGCTCTTTTAAAGTTGTGAAAGCTTCTGCCAGTTTACCTTTGCTTAGTGACCCAGAAAGTTTCCCAGAGACTGTGCTGGAAGAACATGTACAGTTATGCAGACACCCTATGATCTTCCTTTAATATCTTTGAAAAACTTCCAACACATGATTCCAAGGCGTCAAACCACTTTTGTTTAACTATAAACATCTTTTATGCTTGATTTCCCAGTGACATTTCTTTTCAAAAAGACACCAGACAATGTTTGTTCCTTGAATGTTTATTAAACACTTTCTCTTTCACTCATTTAAATGGGTTCCACCACTCACCAGGAAAATATTTAATTAGTCTGGAGTGCTCTCAGCCCAGAAACCGTGATCTGGGAAACAGGCAGATCCTGCAGATACAGCCCCTGTGTGCAGTACAGCCGTAACTGGGCACAGAGAACCAATTTCCTCTACATGATGTAACAAAACATTGTGTTCTGTATACAGTACCCATGTAACTGAGGCATATTCAATTAGTGTTGTAACGTTACTTTTTTATTAAGTTTTGCTTATGGCAGAACTAAGACAGTTTCCATTTCTCTCATACACATATGGATTATGTAAGTTTTTATATGCTTGATTATAAGGTCTTTTTTCCATAGGATGCTATGCATTGGACAGACAATGTTGCCAGAGGGCTAGTTCATTCTATTCTCCTATGTGTATGTGGATCGCTGTACCTACTGTGTTACATGCCAAATGTGGGCATTTCTGTAATGCTTACTCTAACCCTACCATGTTCACAATCACCAAAATAAATTACTTGATTTTGATGTTGAGCTTGAGAGAGGAAGAAATAGAATTACCACTGATTTTAAGTTAGGGAACTAATGCAGGGAGAGAAAGCAAAAAACCTCTTTAAAGGGAAAAATTGACCCAATTACTTGCCTAGGATCATGGAGGAATACCATAACAGAAGAGAGCAAATTCTGTTTTCCAGGACAACTTATAAGAATGTACACCCCAAAATCTTTACTTTTGTGTTGTTCAATCTGTTTTGTGAAAAATTCCAAAAATAAATTATGCAAACATCTCACAGAAATAATTTGGTAGGCAAAAGCAACCAGAAGAAATTCTTGAGGTTAAAAAGTGTTGGAAAACTTTAACCCTACACATTTCTTTTACACAATAGTGCATATGCAGACAGTGGACTTCTGGTCACATCTAAGAAAGGTTCAGATCCTAATGTACGCTCTTATATAAGGAAAGTATCTATTCTCTCTCAGCTTGCTGAAAAGGAGAAACGAGATAGGAATATTTAAAAACAAATGGTAGCATCTCTTTGCTCCACATCTGGCTTTGAAGATAGATCTAACGTGAAGGTTAACATAAGCGCTCTAGGTGTACCATATAAAAAGAGCCCTCAGAACAGAAGATGATATTCCAAAAAGCACGTTGGGCCTCTCAAAGACTGAGTAATTAATCCATCTGATATGCTTCCTGATAGTCCTGCCATCATCCATAGGCACACCAGCATCTTGTGGTCAAAGAAATGAAAGCTGGGCAACTGGTTGTAGGAAAGCATAAAATATTAGTTGAATCTTTGCAACGTATTTCTTTTTTTTTATTATTATTGGTGGTTTTGTTGTGTTTTTTTTTTTTTTTTTTTTTAACAAAGTGCTAAGAATTACTTTGAGCGATTACTCCTTATAGGATCTTTTTATTTTCATAGACCCATGGAAATTGAAAATATTTGAAATCTAATGTAGCTACTAAATCTTCAGCTCCTGGAGCATCTGTTCTGTCTGTGCTACAGTTTATGCCGCATCACTTAATGAGGTGACTGGCAGAGGTTGTTCAGTGACTATGCTCACCCAATGACCATGATTATTCAGAGCTTGAGGTAACCAAGACTTTGTCTTGGTGGTGCTGTGAAAGAGGTTTGGCACAACAGTCAATATTTTCTGCAGTCTGGTATTCACAGTCAGTCAAATAGGTACACTATATGTATATGTACGTATTAAAGGCTATATAGAACTTACATCTGAAAATGGCAGGTACTTTAAACATATTAAGATTCGTAAATAGGATAAATGTTCTTAGTGGATGATACCAAAGTAGTGAGACCCAGGAATAATTGCTCCAGATGAGGGTAGGAACTGATGGACAGAAGAGAAGGCAGTCTAGGACTGGGAAGAGGTCATCATTGGGGCCGCCTGGACAACATGTTGATGCATTCATTTAACCCCGTGCTCAATGAGTGCAAATCATCACCAACGTTTGCCTGTTGTAGCAACGAGCACTTTGGGGGATTTTTGGGGTGCTCGGATGGTTTTGCTGGTGTATTTTCGAGGCAGGTGTCACTAGATGGCACTATTACAAGGGCTTTCACGGGGCGTTGTGGGCGAGCAGCAGGCAATCGCTCTGCCTGTTTCGGTGGTGGTAGTGGGTGGGTGGGAAAGTAAGGGCTCAAATGGCAAGGGAACTGATTTTCTTACACTTGCTAATACAGGAGGATTATTTATGGAGGCAGAGTCACTGCCTGAAGCCAGTGGCTGCTGTCAGCTGAGCTCCTGGAACACCAACTTGGCTGCGACTCTCTTGTGCCCACCTCTGTCAGAGAGGGTGTAAAATAATCTGGAGAAATGTATGATACTATTATACGAGTAATTTGAGCATTCACACAGGGAGAGTGCTACCTGTTTCCCATCTAAAGAGAAGCTGATTTACACAGCCTAGAAACTGGGTGATGCTTAGCAGAGGGACAACAGTATTTTAGAACATGAATGTCATGTAAAGGAGATAATTATTTGATTAATTGCACAGCCATATGAGGAACCGATCTGTGCACTAAAAGCTCTCCTGTAATCCATCACAAACAAAACTTATTCTGGTTATTCAAATAGCTAGCGTAAAATATTCCTCTTGATAAGTTATGATATATTTTTTGACTTCACATATGAATTTTCTGCCAGTTTCCCAATGATAACTATTTTGTTTTCTTTTGTAAAATCACTGTCTTGGAGTAAATTAACATTCAATGAAGGTTTGATGTTTTGTGACTTCTTGGACTAGAAAAAGGGTGGTTTTTACCCCTGGGTCTGCCTTTTTAAGGTGGGACATACAGTTCTCACTTTTAGTCCCGAGACAAGCTCTTGGAAGTGGCACATTTAGTTCAATAAAGAAGTTTTACATAATTTTTGATATATTCATATTTTCCTCTGGACTCCGAACATACCTGTGACATGTCTTATTATCAGCAGGTGTAAAGACTAACTAGCTCTAATAATGTTTTTTAAAATTCCTTGATTAGTTTTTAATGACTCTGGAATAAATCTACTGGTATAGAATGGTGCAAAGGCTTTTTTATCAGGAATTTGAAATGACTGCATTATTACTACAGCAAAGTCAGAAATAAATTGACCTTCGTAATTAAACATGATCAAAACCTTTCGATACTTGCCACATGGCCCAGTAAAATGCACTGGTTTTATACACACTCACTAGAGGTTTGTTATATAGACTTCCTTACAGTTTCTGGTGTCAGGATGGTTATTATTTAAACAGATTTCTTAGAGGTCTGTAGTGCAGAGTTATCACTCTGAACGGTCATTTGTCCATCTGGGGCTACAGCTCTGACAGACGACTATTCAAAGTGATCTAAAATCCATTTCTAAATAAATATAAAACCACATAGCACTTGGAAAATTGAAAAAATAGTAGTGCCTGTGCTCTGGGATGGAGAAAATGATGAACTGTGTCATTTCTGCAGTGTTTTGCCTTGTATTGTGTACACGCTGTGCTAGGAGACTTGCCTCTCGGGCAGATCACAGAAAGCGGAAAGAAAGCAAATGCAAAGGTCAAACCCAGCTGAAATCCCTGCTAGTGCACCTGAGGTATTTGCTGAAAACAGCAGGCAAGGACCAGGCAAAGCAGGCAAGAAACTGTCGCCCTGCAAGAGGTTGCTGTTTCCCCTGTGTTCGGGAGAATTCCAGTAACTGTCGATCCAGAGCTGCATAAGGATTTGTGCACAGCTTTAAAGAAATGACATTACCTCATATTTACAACTTCCTGCAAAAGAAGGAGATAATTTTTATCTAAACCCTAATCATATAGAAATTGCAAAGTTTTGTTGATTCTAAAATTTCCTGAAGACTTGATCAATATCTCTTTACTTGACCCTCTAAGTAGTACTCTTTTGCTTCAATAAATGATAAGAAAAATTCAGTTGCTGTATGTGTTGCAGATATTTTCAAGCACCTGCAGCTACCGAAGCTAACCACAGTGGGTAACTTCTGATTTTTACTCCGGGTGCAATTTCCAAGTCACATATCCTCTTTTTTTTTTTTCCATTTCACTCACTTCAGCATTGCACAAACAGAAAAATCCAGTGAAAACAACTGGACAGTGACACCAAAAAGATTTTTCCATTAGAAATATAGAGCAAAGTGTATCCAGCTCCTGGTAACTGAGTGCTATGACCATTAGTAGAGACACAGTACAAAAATGATCATGAGTCTGTCTGCAAGGGTAGCACTTGGGGCATGGTACCTGGAAGAGAAGAGGTTTGGGCTCCCACCCCTACTTTACTCAACAATTAACACAAAATGCTTTGTAGGTTTAGATTTTAGGGTCAGGTCCCTGTTACTGGCCCTGCTAGTAGTTAAACCTTGCAGGCAAGGTGATGCAAATAAAAGGTAGTTATACCCTATACTCCCTACTTTCCCTCCCACTGTTCTTGGAAGAAACTCTATTGCATCAAAAATTGTGAGGGTGTTTTCCTGGGAGCTGGGAATTATTGAGTCATGGTTTTTAGAGGAGGGATTAACAAAGTCTGTGGAAGCTTAAAAGAAAAAACTCAAGTCATGACCACATTGCATTTTTTACCTTACCTCTGTGACTGTTGTTGGTGAAACCATGCTGAGAATAAATGGATTTGGTTCTGGAAAACATAATGGAAGGAGGGCATTGAATTGGTCTGTGTTCAAAGAAGAGCTAGAAAAAAAAATCAACATATGTTTTCTATTCTTTTTAGTGAAAAAATCTGGGTACTCTATTTAACTTTTTGAAGATAAACTGTAACTTCATGAAAGTAAGAATCAATATGATGAATAATATTTTCATAGAATACCTTTTGGTCAATCCAGGGAAATGTATAGTAAAATTCAGCATTTGAAATTTGAAGCCAGGCAAATTCAGCCTAAAAATCAGGAGAATATGATTCATTGAGTGGCTATCTGATTAACCAAGCTGTTTGCCAAGGGTTACAGTCCAGTCTCTCCCCTTAGGTCAAGATGGGATATTTTAATTGAGGTAAATTTAGTCCAAATGAGAGCATATTCTGTAGTTTCTCATAGGGGTGGGTGGATTGATGCCCACAACCTCCTGTCTAGTTCTGTGACTCAAAGTTGATCAAAATGAACCTAGAAGTGAGAGTAGCACATCACCATGTGAATGTGTCAAGCTCTTCTTGCGAAAGGGCTGATTTCCTTCACTCTTGAAAAGTGAGGTACCAAAAGTTTAACCCCGGGAGGGCATCCAAGCTGGAAGGACTCTCCCATAATGGAAAGTCCAAGATGCACCACTTTTTCCATCACACTTCTTGCAGGACTTGCAGGCATGACCTGCTCCACTTGGCTGGGGCAAGGTGAAGTGCTGCTGAATGGGAGGGTGGGAAAGGGAACCACAGCCCACCTCCAGGCCTTCTCCTCTGTTGGGCTGGCTGATGAGAGAGAGAAGACAGTGGTGGAGGAGGTGTAGGAATGAAGATTCAGGGACCGGACTAGTATTACAGAATTTGTGACTATATCAACAGATAAGCAATTTGATATTGTTTGGTATTCTTTTTTTCATAGAATCACAATGAATAAACTACCTTTTGACAGTTTAGATTCACCTGACTTTTGATGTCCCTGGACAACACCAAGCATTTGGACATTCCTAATCTTGATCAGGTTTCTGAAGCTAGATGTATCAGGCATGGCCTGCAGGCATTCTCAGAGCCCAAACACGGGACCTGATCCTATGCATAGTTAGCCAGGGGCTATAGTATCATTATGTCTATTCCTTTTGGCACTCCCCTATCAGTTAAACTGCACCTGTACTGCTGAATGCTTCTGTTCTGGGGCTTTCTGGCCCAGTGGTAATGAATGATTTCATTCCCAAACTAGCCCCCTCTGGGGCAGACTGGGCACAGCTACATCTCATAGCACCAAACCTACCATCTTTATTATTTTGTGCAGCTTTTCAGTTCAAAGCAACTGATGTCATGCCAGAGCTCTGTCACAGCCCACCAGACGGTTTTATAGCATGCTACTGAGAAAATCACTGGTGTCTTCCACATCGCATAGCCACCCAGGATAGTGATGGAAGATTACGTTGGCTAGAGGGAGCCAAATGTGGTACGGTTTGGTCTGTGCTTTTCAGGAACAGACTGCGTAGTGAGCTGTCCCAAGAACTGTACCCGAGTTTTGCGAAATGTTGTTCACGTTATGTGAATAGTCAGGGTGCAGAAATGAAGTGGGAGCTGAGACCTGCCTCCTAGGGAGGAAACAGGCAGAGATTTTCAGGAGAACTGATCTTCCTCTGCTGAAGCTCTTCCCTTTTGTATTAATAACTGAAATATTAAATATTCATCAGACCCAGGACGTTAACAAGATGGGTTCACACATCCATCTTGACTTCTGTAAACACCAGCATATACAACTGTTCATTTGTCTGTCTCTTCCACCTCCTCTTTCCTTTTTTCAACAACTCAGTGATTCATGTTTGTAAATCGTAGAATTTTCAGAAGTCTAGTTTTGAGTCTTTAATAATTCACTTCTTTTGTCTCACTGGATATCTTCTGTGAGCATAGTAAGAGCTTATAACACTGGCCTCAATAAACAGCAGTATTTCAAAGTGACAAACCAGAATAAAATAACCCAAAATTTTCTCTACCTAGAAATCTTGTCTTGTTGATGCCCTTAGCCCATTGCTGCTACGACAACAGTACCAGAGAAACTGATAACATCTGCAACTACACAATTTCATGAGGCTTGTCACTTTTGCTAACTGAGATCAAAGTTATTTCCCAAAGCCCATGATCTAATTTCTTCTACCAGGCTAGTTTCTGCTTGTAACTTCTTCATTGGGTGAAGAGTTTTTAAGCAAACTCCAAGAAAACAACATATATGGCATTAATTACAGTGAGGCAGATGTAATAATTCTGATTTTATATTCTTCAGAAGTAAATTCTGGAAGTAAATGAAGTAGTATCCAGCAAACTCATTCACAGGTTCATTCTGTGAGTAAATCAAAGTGTACTTGGTAATTCTCTCCTTACATGATTCTTGGATCTTTCAGTTACTTAACAAACAACCATCTCTCACTCTGAAATTAATAAATTCAATTGAATAAGTCACAGAACACTACGGAGTGCAACATACATACTACTTGTTAGATTAACCTTTCCTGGCTATCACCATATCTTTTCTCCAAATTCCTTATATTTGCAAAATTAGACTCAAAACAGCCTTGCCTAGTACTCCTGATTGAAGCAAGAATCAGGAACAGGAGAGGGAAATTGCATAATAACAGGGAAAAAGTACTAATTTCATAGTATACTGCATATGTGTTCAAATAAAATGTAAAACAGTAACATTCCTGCACAGTCACTTGGTTAGTTGCCTTGTCAGTTTTATTATGACTAATAAATAAATGTGTGAATAGACACTCAACAAGAACTCAATGAGACCTAGAGGGAATTATTAATCTCTAAATTAAAATTAATTGTAATGCTTTTCAGTCTTCTGATGATGAAGCCCTGACTTGACTGGAAGCATTCTGAAAACTCTTAGATTAATCTTGTTATTAATATGGTGTTCTTGCCTGGTAACATAGGAGGATGCAGACATACATGCATATCTTCCACAGCTTCCCATTTTCCCATTGGCCTTGTTTAAGCTCTGATTCTTTTTATTGGTCTTTTCTGGGTTTATCTCAAACTGAGCTTTGTCTTGTCACTTTTGGTACTCAAAAGTGAGCACTGGACATCGTTACCAGTGGTGAGAGAATGGAAAGGCTCCTCCAAAGTTTAGGTAGCACTGGGAATTTCAAAGCACAACCATCTGTATTTATCAAGATAATTTTTGTTTAACAGAAAGCTTTTAGAGAATCAAACACAGAGATATTCTTTTTATCAGCCTAAATGTCATGTACACCCATACTAGAGTAGCGTGACTAACTGAGCACCAATCCCCATCTTTCCTCCGCTGAGCACCAGCCCATTGCACAGCTGTTGGATGATACAAGGTGGTCATAGTAGTATCTAACCCTGCCATAACACTCTGCAAAGTTGAAGTCACAAAACTTTTGTTACTGGTGGGATTTTTTTTCCTCACTAGATGGGGATTCTGCAGCTAATTATCTAGGCTCTCTTTTTGGTTAATGAGGATCAATAAGCATTCCAGAGAATGATTCAGTACACCTATTTTAAACACCCACCTTAGCTGGGATGAGTCATCATTGAGAGGTGCCCATGTCTGTCCACTAACTATAGAAGGGGCCCAGATATCTAGTTGACACCCAGATGACTAAATCCTAGATGGCTTTAGTTAGGTGAGATGAATCATTTCTGGTGACTGCAGAAACAGATGAGTCTATACTAGCAATAAGAAGGAGTTTTGCACATCAACCTTCTTGTGCAGTTTGACAGTCTTGGCACAGCAGTCATCCATGAAGGGGGCACTCCCCTGAGTTAGCTGCTCTCCTTAAAGGGAAGCTCTTGTGTTGCAGCTCCATGCCCTGGTTGGGTAGGTGACTAGACGGAAATCCTACGCTTCCTCTCCTTTTGCTCCTCTCCTTTATGCTTCATTTTGCAGAAGGGAAGAATATTGCTTCATGTCAGTTTCAAATCCTGTCCAAGCAAGGACAACAGACTGACTGTAGGCCACCAGAGACCATCAGTAGGCAGTACGATTGGGATGGAAAGACCATCATGGAGAGACTGAGGACAAAACAGTCATATTTTGGAGGTGCTACTATTGTTGTTGAGAGCAGTCGGCAACATAGTGTAAATCCACAGAGAATGGCTCCAGATCGGCCAACAGCACAGCTAGCCAGTATAGGAGCACAAGGAGCACAGTGCTACTATGGCCATGGAGGCAAGTGCTGACCAGCCCAGTAACCTCCACTCCAAACCAGTGCTACAGATAATCACTTGCAACTACTGCCAAAGTTAGAAGTGGACCAGCTTGGGATGGAAAGACTAGAAGGTTCTCCGGAAGGAGCCTGTCAGAGCAAGTCAGGTTCCAAGGGATGTTGGATGGTGCCGATCAGTCAATCCCGGATAGCAGATGCAACAGGAGTCCCTGTTGTGGAGTGCTTGCACAGGCAGGGAGCCTGCCAGCGGCTGTCCCTGCCAGCATCTGTGCTCTGACCAAACTGCCTTATGCAACACTGGCTTTTGTGTAATATAACAACCAGCATTGCCTAATGAGTACAGTGCTATATGAGCTTCTCTGCAAAACACAGCCAGTTCTTATGGCAGTCTCATAAAGGAACAATTTCCCCTATCTTGCGTGATATTTGCAATTACGGATGTTTCCTGGGGAAGGACTGTCAATGAACTGGACAGTTTAAATGCCCATAAACAATCCATTACTTCATAATACTCAAATGTCTGAAATGGTCTGCATTATTATATGGATGCATGGACCTCTGGGAATGTCTCAAGTGAAGCTAGTAAATTCACTAGCTGTGTCACATTTTATGGCTCATCTGTGGACTTGCTGTGATTTCTGCCTACTGGGGACTATCCTGACAAAGATGGCCAAGAATGATCTCTCTCCCACCTCATATTCTCAGAAGGTATCATCCTCTTCTGCAGAATGTTTGGATGAAGTGTCAGCTGAGAAAGTTATATTACTGACAATAACAGTTGTCTTTTTTTCTTTTCCTCTTGTGGAAAACAAACCATTTCTCATGAAGAAATGGCAGCTCTCAAGACTTGAAGACTTGAAAAAAATTCTTCTGCCTTTTTTCTAGATATCTGTTTCTATGCATCTGTATTACTGTACCGCTTCTTCTTAGCTACAGTATCATCTGTATTTTGAAGTAAGGAATTTAGAAACGTGAATAGTTACTTTTTAAATTATCAACTTTTATGAACAAATAGATGAGAGTGTACTAACATGTGGAAAGAAAAATGTGTGTTAACGTTGTCTGAAATGAACTGAAACCACTGTAGGCTCCTTACTTAGCATTCACTAGTAAAAACCATGCAGCCCTGTTGGCTGCCTGCTCTTTCTGCTGCCAGCAGTGCTAACAGTTCCCTTTGACTCAAGGGTCCAGCTGCCAGCCAAATAATACAGCTTGGCTTGTAAACAAGAGCTTTCCTCTAGCTTGTTACTGATACCCAGCTGCTGAGATGGTTTGGAGGTCCAGTGCTATATCCTTACTGCAGATGCTTGCTCCACGTGATGCAGTTCCCCAGGCTTGAAGCTGGTGGCTGGAGCATCCAGGGAGCCCAAACATACTTACTCCTAAATGGGTTTAGATTTATCCTCACAGTGATACTGTCCAGGAGCATAAAACACAGGAAGGGCAGGTACTAACCAGTGACTTTCTCATGTCCTTATACAGTAACTTCGCACTAACAGTTAAACTGCCTTTGGCTTTTATCCCCCCAACTGTAGCAGCCTGAGGCAGTGTGAGCATTCATGCCTGTGTCAATGATACAGCCACCTGCCCCAGTTTCTCCCTTCCGCTCATGAGCTGAAAAGGCCCCCGGCTCCTCATGATGCAGTTCTCCCATGGGTTCATGGACTTTGATAACCTCTTACTGGCTGCACATAAGATCATCTCAAGAAACTGTTAAGTTAAAGCCCTCACCTGGAGATTGATAGGTAATTGCCTATTTGCTCCCAGCACTATTCTCTCACTTACTTTCCAGTCACTTACTATTTGTGATCTCAATAACTTTCTCCTCTGCTGTCCTCTCCCGTTTTCCCTCAGCTAATGTCAGTGTCTCTTCATTCAGCTCTACCCACTCCTCCTTCCCATAGCATAGTGACAGCTTACATCCTGAACTGCAAATTTTCCACTTTCTCTTCCCAGCTTTTAAAAGAAGCCTCTGTGTCAAACGAAGCAAAGAATTCTGTAACCATGAGCTGCAATAAGAATGCAAACCACCTTGACTTAACAGTACCACACAGTCAGAAGGATACTTCATTTATTTTAAGTAACTAAAACCATAGGGGGGTTGAGAAGGAATTGGTAACCTGAAGAGGGAGGTCAGCCAAGAGCCTGTGTTGTCTTGTCTACATTGTTATTAGATGACTTTTCCAGAAGAAGTAGAATAACTGCTATAGAAAGTTACTTCAGTTTAATATTCCCACCCCTAGGCTCAGCAGAGATGTGGGGAGACCACAGCATACATCCAGCAAAGCTACTGCACTCAGCATTACGACTATTAGTTCTTTGTGCTAATATCCACCAAGGGCAAAATGCAATCCAGAGCCTGATCTAAACTCAAAATGTCTTTGCAATTATGGTGAAAGAAGGCACAGCAGGAAGTGTTGTATTTAAAATTTTATACCAGTCTTTGTTTTAGAAGTAGAGCAAACAGATCTGTGACAACAACGTCCCTCCCTGCCTCCTTAGACAGCTACAGGCAGTTCTAATGTGACTTGGTGCCTGCCAAAGACTAACCTTTTGCTTCAGTTTTGCCCATGGCTTGGTACAAGAGATTACTAGGTCACTGCTCCAGTTAATTACCTCACTGCCAGCCATCAGAGCTCTCAGCAATAATACCCCACAGCAGGAGAGCAAAGGTGAGTGTTGTGGATACTTGGGAAGGAGAACAGTGACTGTGATAGCAGTGAATGTAAAATAAGACTGTATGTGTCTCCTCTATTTTCTATTACGTTCCACCCTGCTACAAGTGTTTCTCCTTGCTAGGAAAAAAAAAAGGAGAAGAGTTTTAAATAAATAAAAAACCCCCATGTGCTGCTTATAGCTACTTAACTGCTTACAGCTCTATTTCCTCTTGTACTAAGATAAGTCTTCTGGTAGAGGCATTATCCAAGCTATTTCTTTCAGTATCTCATCACTGCTGTCTAGTCTTGAATATGTACTGCTTCTTCACCATAAAAGAAGTATAATTTAAAATTAAAGCAGATATTTTTTGATGTACCCTGCTCAGCACTGAGTAGTTCAAGATTAAAAACTAGAAGAGATTAACTGGAGAAAATAGGGTTTGAAGAGGCTGAAAGCTCACCTGGCCCAGCCCGTGGCCCCCAGGCACATTCAATTACACCAGAATGATTCCTGGAAATGTTTGTCTAACCTATTCTTTAAAAACACCAGAGATTGCAATTCTACAACCGCCCCAGGCTGTGTACATCAGCACTTCACCATCCTTATGATTAGCAACTCCTCTTTTAAGGTCGGAACTACATTTCCCTTTACTGCAATTACTCCCTTTATTCTCGGTGTATGAAGTGAATAATTTACAACTGTCCTCTCTACAAAAATTACTTGAAGACTGTCCTGGTTTCAGGTAAAATGGGACCAATTTTTTTGGGTAACTTTACTTTTTAGCTGGTCCTCTTCTAACTACTGAAATTAACAGCATATTGTGCAGAAACTGTTTGCTCTCAGAGTGATGAGACCAATGCTTATAGTTGATGCCCAGGCATGGTATGCAGAGGGGCTCTTGCTTTTCTATATTTCTATTTCTATAACAACCAAGGTCAGCCCACTTTGTTATTTGCCCCATTGGAGGGTCGGAAGCGGAAAAGCACAGTGGGGTCCCACCTGTGGGGAGGAGGGGACTGGACAGGTGACCCAAAACTGACCAACAGGGTATTCCATCGCATCTGCCTCATGGTCAGTGTAAAAGCTGAGGGATCAAAGGGTCAGCCCTCTTTCTTCACTGGCCAGTGTCTGAGGAGAACTCTGTCTGTTTGTCTGCCTTTGATTCTGATCCATGCCTTCCTGAATCCAGATCCGGCATCTAGTTCCCGTCTGTCACTGAGTCCAGTCTGGGACTTCCCCAGTGCCAGCTGGTGATGTGATCATCATCCTGGGAGCGTGATAGGGTTTTGTATATATTACATTATTTTATTTTTATTTTATTATTAATATTTCATTAAAATAGTTTAGTTCCTTCTAAACTCATAAGTCGCTTTTTCCCTCCTCTGCCTCTCTCTTTGAAGAGAGGTATGGGGGCAGCATCTGTCGCTTGCCCTGTGTCTGATTTGGCCTAAACCACGACAAAGACCATTATTGTGCCTTTTGGTCTTTTCCAGACTGAACAATTTCTTCCAGTCTTTCCTCACAAGCCTTGTCTCCTAGTCCACCAATTATTTTTTTTTCTTTTCTCCTTTCTTTCTCCATTCCTTCCAAGGAATTCCTTCCTACTCATTCTCAGAACTGATTCAGTTCAGCAAAAAGGTGGAATTCAGCTCTAGGTTTAATTCCAGATTCAAATATCTAGATTTATTTGTCTGTAACATATGTCTTCACAAGTGAGGAGGGTGTCTAAACTCCTCATAGTCTATGGAAATCTAGTTAATCCAGTCAGCGGAGTCTGGAGAGCTATTCAGATCACCCTAAAGTAGGCAGATTTAGTCAGCTAAACAGCTCTGAAAACTCCACTGGGATCCATGCAGTTGCCTAGACATGGATGTCTGGTTTTATTTGAGATGCCTTTGAATATCCTGCCCAGCATCCAGCTATCAGTTCAGAAGGACACGGTCTCCTAGAGTCTCCACGTCACATCACAAGCCCCATGTCCAAAATGCCCTGTAACATCTCAACGTGTAAAGATGGCCCCAGATATTTTAGGCAATCAAACTGAACCCACAACTAACATCCAGAATCTTATGTTGCAAGATCAAGGTCAGATACAGATTCAGAGCCTTTCTGCCTAACTTGTCTTACTGTCTAACAGTAAGAGTTAGACATAGCATCAGAAGCTGTGCACACGGCCTGTAATGATAAATACAAGGATGGTCATAACTTAGTTGTTTATGGAAAAAAAAAAAAATTAATGTCCACAAATAGTCAATTTTAGCAGAAGAGAAGAATGGCTTTTTTTTTTGTTTTGTTCTGGATATTATAAGCCAGTGCTGACATTCTGTGACAACCTGGAAGCAAAAAGGGATGCCAGAATCTCAAATTGTTGTTATTATTATTCTAAATTGAGGAGGCAAAGATGTTTGCTTGTGCAATAAAATGTGGTATTAGCTGACTTTTCCATGTTTTAGCTTACAAGATGTGGGGTGCTGTGATGGCTAAACCACCCTTCTCTTCATGCTGCACAAATACATACATGAGTTAAATGATTGCTTGTAGCTTCTGTGTTTTCACTTTAACAATCCCTTGTATAGAAATGGATGACCTGTCAACGTTTCCTTCAATCTGGAGAAATTCATTTCTCCAAGGGGTGGAAAGTAGAGTCGAGAAGATCATTTGTGCTAGTGGTGCATATGACATAATGGATGAATGAAAGTTACTGCTCAATAAAAAGTAATTTTACCTGGGCTTGAAGCTCCCTCCTCATATCATTTTGGATCAGATGCTCATGTGGAGAACAGTAGACAACATGAGTAAATTAGGGAGGATAGAAAGGAATTTTGGAGCTATGACAATCTCTTAAGCTCATCAAAAACCTGCAGAGCCCCTCTAAAACTGCTCTAGATATGTGCTAAGTGGGAAGACCATGCCTAGGGTAGGAGGCAATGAAGCTGATTTAGTAAGCAATATGTTGCTGGGTCATCTGGGTGAAAACTCTTGCTTTACTAATAGAGTATGAACTCTTCCACATAGATTTCATTTCTCTGTCCTCCTCTGGATATTGGCTTGGGGCAGTTCAGGTGGGATTAACTGTTTTCTAGGAAAGTGATGCTGTACGGAGGGAGCAGGGACTTGCACTCAATCAAAAGTAACTGGGCAGTCCCCACAGTGGTGAGGCTCTTCACCAGTCTCTCTCTCTCTCTCCCTCCACGGGCTGTTGCAAGTGGTTTGTCCTCACCTTTTCTCCCCTCCTGACCTGACAAAAGTTGGTCTTGTTTCTGCTCATCCTCCTGAGCACATGCAGTATTTGCAGCGAACCAGGCAATTCAAGTCAGTATCATTTTACCTCACCTTAAACAACTCATTTCAAAACAACAAAATACCACCCATGAAAAGCTAAGCTGTATTGACGTTTTCACTGATGCTCAAACACTACACAAAAAAGGTAGGACACAGAATTTTGGCTAAACATTTGCTAAACTAAAAAGCTTTTTCCGTCCACTAGCAAGCCAATCAATAAAATTTAGCGCCATGTTCCAGGGTGTCCATGTGCATGCTTGCTTTTAAGTCCTCAGCTGCCTATTTGACAACTCTTCCTTCCGGACACGTTGTGCCATACTGTTGGTTGGTTCTAGGAAGAAACTGCGTGTGAAAATACCCAGTGAGACTGATTATATTCCTGCTGTTTAAGCATGTTCTCCCGAGGCACATTTAGCTACACTTTGAATAATGTTTCGGTTGAAATTACCTCTTTCCTTTTTATTTTTTTTTTTTGAGAGATGAATAACAAGTGCGTAGTGGTGTAGTAGTTCATTTTGAAAGCTTTAGGACAGGGTTGTAGCCTTTCTACCAACAGTGTTATTTCTTCTATTTGTAACTAGATTGAATGCAATGAATGTATTAAATCAGTAACCTATGCTGGTAGACTTAGTACCTGGAAATGAGCACTGTCTTCAATCCTTTTGACCTTCTATCCAGAATTCCATCAGCTGTACACCGCAAAAATGAGGGATATGACATAAAATTGGAAGCTGCCAGGTTGAAAAGACATGTTGCTTCTTTAATTTGGTTGTATAATTAATTTCTCTTTTCCTCCTTTTTCTGCCCACCCCTTCCCTCAAGATGCTCTAATGTTTATTCCAGGTGTCCTGAAATCAAATATAGGAAAATATTGAATCTACTCTCATCTGCCTACATATACATTGAAAAGTAAACCTACACTTGGAAGTCAAGACACTCAGGAGGCCTTCAAATGTCGCATTTTCTGATGCTGATATTTTGTTGTTCTGATATTGTTGTCCTGTATTAAAAAGCTTTAGATATTTTTTTACTGATTCTGACTTTTAAGGCCACAGTGGGAACTCGTGGCTGCGCAACCGGTCCCCAGGAGCTGGAGTAAGAGGCAGCAGCAGAAGCCACCGCTACAAAACCTCTGCAAGGGGTGGCACTGGCTCCCCCTGAGCCAGCTCGGTTCTACTGGTCAACACAGGGGGCAGCAGCAGGGCCAAAAAATCATCTCACTTGTGTTAGAGTTTCGGGCACTTCAGCAGCTAGTTCCTCGCAAGTTAATGGAGAAGACCTGAATTCAGCTAAACCAGCCTGTAAGACTTCAAAAACAAAGGGCTCCTGTGGTCTAAGTGACACAAGTCAAGGACTGCTTTCATCTTAGTTCATCTGAGGATTCAAGCTTACATAAAGGCTTTTAAGGTTTTGCATTATGGAGTGAACACTTGAAATTGTTCAAGATTGTTATTGTTACTTAAAAAAAATATTTTATATGCTCCAGCTGAGAACAAACTTTTCTGTTTCAAAGTCATAACAACATGTCCCAGTCAAAGAGTGTAAAATGCAGTAAACGATCCTCTACTTTTCCTTACCAAGCACTTTGGGGTCCACTGGTGATAAGTGCTACAGAGTTTCCCATTGTGATAATTACTGTTATTAAAACTGAATTCAACTTAGATGGGGGTCACAGTTTTCGAAGCAAAGCTGTGGCTAAATAAAAATGAATTTGCATCATCCCCTAAAGCATTTCTAACCACATCTAAGCAAGATATTAACAGCTGAGGCTGTTAACTGTGTGAGCACATGTTATTTTTCTCAAGAACACTGCTTGTCATTTTGTGTAAAGAAAAGAAAGTATTTACATTACCTCCAGAATTTCCGATCACTATGTAATCTTAAAATACTTCCCAGCAATCTCTTGAAGAGAAAAACAAATACCTCCCCAAATTAGCAAGAAAACATAGAAGATTTATGTTGTATTTAACAGGGAGTGGACTTGTCATACTTCCATCAGATAGTTCAAAATATCCATAATATAACTGTTCTTAATTAAATGACTAAAACTGCTCCCTTCACTTCTGCTAATGAATTTTCAAGGCCATCTTCTGCTATGCACAACTTCTCTTTTCTTTTGGCTGAAGTCTCACTTCTGTCATCATTAAAAGAAACATTTACTAATAAGATCATTTTCTTTGTGTGGGCAGACATCTGTTTCCAATTTAGTTTTCGAAAGCCTGGCAGAGTGTCTATCAGCTTACAATGATGTGACAATGTTCATCTTATTGTGCTTCACAGAAAGAATCTTTCCAAAAGTTTGGTACATTCAGATGTATTAAAAATTATAATTTTGTTAGTTTCAAATGCAACGGTCTCACAGTAATATCACTTTTTGGACACCTTTTTAGAGGGGAAAAGGAAGCTATTCTTACTGTGTCATTTATTCTGTTTGCTATTAGAAAAATATTCAAACACCTTAATAGCATTAAAACTCATGTCCTATACTTTGGTATACAAAGGTCACATATATGTAGCAGGAGAGTATGACTCTTAGCAGAAATTAAGGAAAAAGCAACACAGACAGTGATAAGGATGCTATGGGGATGGACACATATTCTCTGGAAACTGAAAAATTTGTTTCTTATTCTCCAGATAGTATAGGGGTTTTTTGATATTTAGAGAGTAACTAAACAAATAAAGGTTTTCAGAAGCAGAGAAGTGAGGGTGTGAGCAAGCAAGTGAAGTGTCAGCATCTCATTGACAAAGGAGTTAAATAATCATTGTAAGGTATGTCCATCCCAGTACAGTGCTGCTTCTTTGATCAATTTTGGATATTACTGTTCTCTTCCCACTATTCTTTTTATTTATTTCTTGTAATTATTTGATGTCAGCTTGGGACATCAGACATGGGAAATGCGGTTGAGCTGCCTGAACACAGGCTCTGGGTGTCCTTAGACATGCCCATAGGCCCCCCTGGTATGCTGCAGGATGTACTGGAGACCTTCATCCACCTGCAGCAGGCAGCAGATGCCAGGCAGGGCACCAGGAGCAGCTCAGGTGGCACTAGATGCCTGCATTTAGGGACCTGAATCAAACCCAACATCTCCACAGGCTTCAATAGCTCTGTCTTTAATGTATGATATACTGGTACTTCAAAGAGATACCCTGGCATTTTCTATGATGAGTAAATAGGGGTTTATTTCTTTCTATCTCATTGTTTTAAAAAAACTAATTTCTACACCCATTTTTACTTATGGACATATTTCTGGTCTTTTTTTTTATCCCTCAATGGTGACATACTTCTGTATTATACAAAAATGTTGACAACACTATGCAACTCTGATAAACACTATTACAATAATACCGATGATTTTTTAAATTATAATCACAAATCTTTAAAGCTTGATTGAGGAGAATTTTTAGGAACTGTAGTACATTCAAGCAGAGGAGATTTCTTTGGGCTGAATGCCTTCGGATGAGAAGTCTTTCAGCTAAGCAACGCTGAAGTGTATATTGTGCCACCTTTGTAGTTAGGGAGCATAATTCAATCTGCAGTGTCCCAAGTCTGTTCATAAACATTAAACTCACGTGAAAGAAATAAAAGCAATTTCAGTAACATGCAAATAAATTGGAATCTGGAGGAGCTGAGGTATCAGCTTTATGATATACATTGCCTTAAAGATGGTGTAAACGGTTTCAGAAAAGCTATGCAAAATGTATAATTATAGCATTCTGTACATTTCCCCTTCTTTATTTAGCAACAACCAAACAGGAAGTTTTGCTTGGATTTCTAAATGATTCTTCATCCTTATTTGAATAGCTGGGTTTTCCTGCAGTAACAGCTGTGGCCAAAACCATGGCAATTTTAAAAAGAAGAAAAAAAATCCAAATCCTTGCATAAAGGATCAAAAGCAAAATGTAGAATATATTCAGTCTTTTCTAGGTCAAT
Organism: Pluvialis apricaria; assembly: GCA_017639485.1. Taxonomy (NCBI): domain Eukaryota; kingdom Metazoa; phylum Chordata; class Aves; order Charadriiformes; family Charadriidae; genus Pluvialis; species Pluvialis apricaria. The sequence continues at coordinate 47,538,939 of CM030007.1, forward strand.
TCTGCCTCTATTTTAAAAATTAACATAATTTCTACAGCAGCAGTCCAGGGAATTCCAATTTACAATCACTGTTACTTCAAATTTTTAGCCATTATATCTGATGCCTTTTAAAGATGGTATTTTCTGATAATCAGTTTATTTTCATTAGTTGCTTCTTGATTCAAGCAGAATCAGCAATTTTGTTACTAAGAGAAACTGGAACAGAGTAAAATGTTACATTTACTTTCATTTGAAGCATTATTTTCCTTTGGGGGAAAATATTCTAAGGCATAGATCTTAAAAATGCGTGTAAAAATATTGT